>CM023450.1:170729766-171464766 GCA_013339765.2 Haemaphysalis longicornis
GGCTTCCTGGACCATGTGCTCCGAGCTGCCCAACCACCTCGCCGAAGGCTTAACTCCGTGAAAGGGAAAAGTGGGCTTAGGGGCATTGCAAATGCAGTGGTCTTGGATGTCTAGGACACCACACGCCTGGCATAAACGGGCGATATAAATATAGAAAGAGAAGTGGATACGGTGCCTACACAGAGGAGTGTAAGTCTCAACGAGACACCTGAGGCCGTTTTATCCCCTCAGAAGAAAGCTGCTGCAGGGGGTAGAAGGCGGCGGGAAATACGGGAGTGGAATGTAATGTTATAAAGACGTTTTGGTGGCCCAGTTGGTGCATCGTTAACGTGAAGTGAAAAACTGCGACAATTGGAGATTGCATAAAAAGAGAGAACCCAGGACAGACTTGCAGCTTTTATTACACACAGCTCACATATCAGTATATGCCGAAACACCGCGACTGCGCACGCGCAAAACAATACGATAACACTTACCGGAAAAGCCGCGAAGAGCCTAAATCCTGTCATAAATAAGCTTCATTTCGCTGTTCTGCAAACATATCGACGTTTCACTGACGCCCTCAAAACCCAACTTTCTTATGTAATAAGGCTCTCGTATCTCTCTCCCCGACTATCACTGCACCGACACAAAATCTTGACCGCCTCGAGGAATGGCTTACACAGCTTACACGGGCATGCCGAGCAGTTGATGGGTATGCGCCCGCTTGCGCTGTTCGGTATCAAACGTTTATGCTTTCGAAATCGCACATTAAGGCATCTTCCTGTTTGGCCCACGTATACGTTGCCACATGTCAACGATATTTCATAAACCACCCCAACACAGCAATCAACGAATAAATTGTTGTTTTTTTACGCACCATTTGCATCCAACGCGACTTCTCCCGATGCGCTAGTACATCCCATCTAGCTTGACCGGTGATGAGAACGTCACCTCAAAGCCATACTGTTCCACAACCTTCTTCAAATTGTGGGACGTCTTGTGCACATAAGGCACAACTTCACGTTCTTTTTTATTTTCATGTTCTCTTTAGTTTCACCAATGGTGTTTTCGGCTTTCATTTCTTTAGCACCGCCTCCACCGCTGCTGACACCAGCGAATTCGGTAATTCTGCTTCCTATAATCTTGCAATATGTGCATTCTTGAATGCTAATCTCTTCATAAGATGGAACCGATCGCAGGCTGATAGGGTGCCATGGGGCGAACGACCGCTACCGGCTCCTTCACGTGAAACTAGCTGACCTGCGTAGCACCGGGCTCCCGTTAAGGTAACCGCAAGTTGAAGCTGCGTGTAGGCGTTATTGCATACCCACTCAGGTGCGATTGGCTGGAAACGATGACTGCTGGCGTTCGAAAAATGGCCGCTCTGATGGTTTCCGTTTGCTTTCGGAACATAACTGCCCACAATTCTCACGTTCCGACCAAACAGAATTTGCAAATGACGATGACAGCTGCCGTACCAAGTCCGCGACCAATTTGCCAATTACCATTAAACTCCGACGTAAAAAAACCACCAAAAATTTTAGGAAACTAACCGGGCATCAGCTACAAGGAGCAGCACATATCGAATCAGTGGTATTGGCCAACGCCAACACAAAATTGAAATGATCACGCACTGCGGGGCAACGCTTGGCCATGCGCATATATCAGCGACAGGTTCCGCATCGCACATTTTGCATCGAGCTGTCAAGACTGATCCAAAAAAAGAACTCCGCGGATAACTAAGCACTCCATACGTGTTGAGTACGAAAGCACTAATGCCCAGGTGAACGCACCTGATTGTTCATTGCAACCTGGCGCTGCGAGGAATGGTGCCTGTTCGCCGCTGTGTGAGGTTAGCGGGCCGCAAGCTTCATATGACGTATCGATGCCAAACAGCGTCCAACACCGCACTCACAGCTACGGTTGCACCCTCCACTTTCCACGCGGCTCTGCGCATGCCCATTCACTGGTAGCATTGCGATCCTTTACCCGTGTTACATGAGACGATAGTCTTCCTTTGGTTACCCAGTTTAGAGAATGTTGACCTGACTGTCTCTCTGTTTATCGGTCCCGCTATTCAGCCACCCAGCAAAAAGTTACGAAAATTGGGAATAGAGAAGTAGTGTATACAAACAAAAGCTTTTAAAACCATTAAATTTGGTACCATGCTACATACTTGTTGACATTGAGAAAAAAAATTAGTTATATTTGAGGTAAAACCTCAGGACAGAACTGGTAGCAGGCAATGTTCTTTTAAAGCGAAAGCTTTCTTAGCGGGACTGGTGGCGTCCTGTCTGTCAAAAAACTAATGCATTTCGCAATACACCGGTGAGAACACCGAAAAGCACCGATAAGACATGCATGGACACACGGCGCGTGCGTTAAACGGCTACTTCAAAATCGCGAAAAAGGAATGGTTCTGTATAAGACAACACACGCATAGATTATGAAGAAGGAGTACAATCGTATACTTTTACGTCAAACCACATATCCGCATATGCATTTAGCTCGTTAGAAGATGCGTTTACTTAGGGCTCCGAAAATGGTCGCCGCATGTGTCCGTTCTTCGTTTGCAATTTGTGTCGATGCAGGTTTGACGATCGATTGGATGCACTTTCAGCGAAGCTTATGCGCACTTTTAGCTTTCCCGCTTCTCTCAACTTTCTTTTTCAATACAAAATAGATGCGTACTTCATACTTGCGATAGCAGATAAAAATTCTTCTTGAAAACGATGTTTTTTACCAATAAATACAAATATATCTTGCGCCGGAGCACTGACCTCTTGGCGGTATTCCAAGTCCAACCGTAACGAAAAGTTTCAACTAAATGGTGCGCCAGTAGCGGAATACGGAATATGTGAATTGACTTGAGCAAACCTCCACCGTGTTTATCATAAAAGGAGTGAGACAGAAGGGGGAGAGAGGCGAGGAAGGGCGCCACAAGGCCATCGTCTTTCGTCATTTCCTGCGGAATGAGCAGACGCGCTGCCATTTTTCATTGCCAGAGAAGCCCCTGCTATTATAAAGTTTCTCAATATACTACCTAGAGAGGAGGGAATCACGGCAGTGGCACGCCTCCGTGAGAATTTTGGGGAGTGTGAGAAGAGGACTGGTATGGCTGGAATCCTGGTGTAGATTGGAATTTTCAGTTCTGAAGAGTTTTTGGTTGGTTTTGCGGCCTGTAACGGCGTTGTATCATCATATACATTGAAAAAGCGTCAATAATGCGTTTAAGCTCCGGGTGTTGCAAATTTTGAGAAACGGAGCTTACATCCCGTTGTAGCAATAGGCAGAGTAAAGGAATCCCAGTAACATCATTGCATGTACCGCAACTAGAAATCTGTGTACCGTTCAAAGCGAGCGACGATTGGTGATGATTAAATTGCGTACAAAATCTGATTAATTTAGTTGTACTTGTGCTCGGTATAACACACTTGCTTCGTCTTGAGGTTCGCGGCCGCGTGCAAAACATAGCCTGTGCCGACGCTTTAGTTACAGGGTATCTCCAAGTATCGGAGGGTAATGTGTATAGGGAAAGGTTTACTAAGCGCAGTTAGATCTCGCCCTACATCGCGGAAACCCAAGTCACGGCCGTATCACAAGCCACGGTGGGAGACGCTTACCAAACCCTTTCCAAAATTACAGTGTGCAAGAAAAGCTGCTAAGCTGAAACTAACGCGCCTATTTTTCTGAATTTTAGGTAAGCGCAAAAAAAAAACAATCCTCGTTATTTTCGCCGTTTTTTGTCAGCGCAGACGATTTGTAAATAAGCTAAATATACTGACGAGTAAACGGTCAGGAGCCTTGCGTAGGCTGAAAACTGATTTTTTTTTTTGCGCAAAAATGACACGAAAAGCAATTGAAATGATGGATGTTTGCCACATGATTATTCGAATCAAGGAAATACTCCGCTAGGTGTGACACTATCTTCTACATATAATAATGATGGCCGGGAAATGTTTGGCGAAAATAGCGGTAAGCGCTTAATTTTTTTATTCTTATAAAATTCGTCATTTCTTTCAAACTTTAGCGGAATAAAAAGCATTTTTTTGTGCTCAGTAAATTGCTTCAGCAATTTTTCTACCAACAAACTTGCTTAAGCAATTTTTCTAACAAAAAACTTGATTTGCGGAGCCGAAAGCCGTTGCCGGAAATATCATTCCGCGTCAAACTTCCAGCCAAATCACACACTATGATGGCGTCCTTGGAGGTATGGAGTGTTTTCGTAAAACCGCGTCACACCGCAGACAGAGACTTCATTCTAGCTAAGCCAGTGAGAAAGTGTACGCCTGCTGTGGATCGATTCGCAGTTGCGTGAGGGCCAGTTATCGGCGCCTTCGACGCCGACGCAACGGCTGCCTCCAGGCTGGCCTGCCGCTCAATGGGCTCTTTAATACTTTCCAATTAAAAACTGGAAAACGTTACTCGCACCGCAAACTTCTAAGGAGCCTGCAGCGACATTCAAGAGGTCCTTAACGCCTTCGCATTCACAAGTGATCAGAAGGGCTTAGTTATCCTCAAGGTCTATTAAAGACGATAGTCTTTCTTGGACTTAAGTAGTCCAAGTGATGCACAGAAAGCTGCGCTTTAAAAAAATTGGCCGCGTATCTGCTCCTGGCCGTATCTGCTCTTGGCCGCGTATCCGCGTATCAGAAATTTTGATCTGTCTGTATGTCTGTATGTTGTCTTTTTCCGTCCCTCCGTCTTCTGTCTGTGACTCGATTCAGCCACCCGGCCAAAGCAAAACAGTGCCTGCGCAATAGTTTTATATAGTCACAGCTAAATCTACCCGTCTATGCCCGGTGTAATGTTCATACTTGTCAACATTGTTGAAGAAGAACAAGACATTACGCAAATATGAGACAACAAAACAATACAGAAGTGATTTGCAGTGGTCTTTTAAAAAAAAAACATGCTTGACTTTTGCGAAATTAAATACATCATTAACTGTAGAAAAAGAATTCACTCCGCCGTCGCCTGCTTCGCCCGCGCCACTATAGCTTCTGGCGCCCTTTTTAAAAAATCAACCGGCAACAGTTACGCAAGGTTCCCTAGGTAGTTTCCCCGTTCTGGTTGCAACGCACGTGGAGTGGGGAAAAGCGGTTCTTTAAAAGTTGAAGTAGGGCGCCTCGATTAACGAGCGTCTTCGCCGTACGGCAGCGTTCGCATCGAGACACCCCGGGTTTTGGGGCAGTGTAACGCGGGAAATTTAAAGGATTTAAGCAAACCTTTGGCGTCTTTACCTTGAGAGGAGCGCGACGTAGTCGCCCTCATCGACACGGGAGCCGACTACTCGGTGATGAGCGGGTCATTCGCGTCAAAGCTGAAGAAAGTTACGACAAGATGGGACGGTCCGCATATACGCACAGCAGGAGGCCATCTCGTAACGACAAGTGGAACGTGCACATCCCGCGTCACCATAGACGGCATCACGTACCCTGCTGCGTTCGTAATTTTACCTAACTGCTCCCGCGACGTAATACTCGGAATGGACTTTTTGACGGACTACGGCGCAATAATTGATCTCCAGACCAAGTCGATAACTTTTTCCTTTGATCACTCTACGACGCCGCCACTGAACCCCGATCACTGTGCTGCTGTAAGGATCGCCGACGATCACGTCACCCTGCCACCCCGCGCAAGCTTCATGATCGCCGTCTACTGTGAGGATGCTGCTCCTAACATCGACGCTATCGTAGAGGGTGATCGAAGGTTGCTTCTCAACCGCGGTGTCTCCGTCGCAAGAGGCATTGCGCGCTTTAAGCAATGCAAATCCCATGTTTTGGTCACCAATTTCACCAAGGAGTACCAGCATCTAAACAAGGGCGCTGCAATTGCGTTCCTCGAAGAAACGCAAGAAGCAAGTCAAGTGATCGCGGTCGCTAGCTTTGAATGCGCACGCGCAGATGCTTCCAAGCCGCCGCAACCTTTCGACGTGAACCCGGCGCTGCCGCAAGAAAATCGGGACAGATTACTGGATTTGCTCCGTCGCTACAGCGAGTGTTTTTCGGCAAACTCAAAATTACGTCAGACACCCCTAGCGAAGCACCGAATTATAACCGAAGATGGAGCCCGACCTACCCGACAGTCACCGTACCGCGTCTCTTCACACGAGCGGGAAGCCATCCGGACTCAAGTCGACGACATGCTCAGCGACGACATAATACAGCCATCGAAAAGTCCGTGGGCTGCGCCGGTCGTACTCGTGAAGAAAAAAGACGGCACATTAAGGTTCTGCGTTGACTACCGGCGACTGAACAAAATCACCAAAAAGGACGTGTACCCCCTGCCACGAATCGATGACGCCCTCGACCACCTCTGCCATGCGAAGTACTTCTCATCGATGGATCTGAAGACCGGCTACTGGCAAATTGAAGTGGACGAGAGAACCGAGAGAAGACTGCATTTATAACCCCGGATGGCCTATACGAGTTCAAGGTGATGCCTTTCGGGCTGTGCACGGCGCCAGCAACGTTTCAACGAGTCATGGACACGGTGCTAGCTGGCCTGAAGTGGCACACCTGCCCCGTATACCTCGACGACGTTGTCGTATTCGCCCGGACTTTCGACAAACACCTCGCGAGGTTGGAGTCTGTACTCGAGGCCATTCGTACGTCGGGGCTAACGCTGAAGCCTGAAAAGTGCCGTTTCGCGTACGAGGAACTCAAGTTCTTGGGCCACGTCATCAACGCCGCGGGAGTCCTACCTGACCCAGCAAAAACTTCAGCCGTTGCGAACTTCCCAAGGCCGAAAGACAAGAAGGGCGTGCGAAGATTTCTCGGACTGTGCGCATACTACCGGCGCTTCGTCGCAAACTTCGCACGCATTGCAGAACCGCTCACGCGCTTGACGAAAGATAGCACCCCTTTCAGCTGGGACAACGGCCAAGAAAAAGCATTCGGAGAGCTGAAAAAACGCCTGCAAAGCCCGCCCGTGCTCGCTCATTTCGACGAAAACGCCGAAACGGAAATACACACGGACGCCAGTTATATAGGCTTGGGTGCCGTCCTCGTCCAAAAACAAAGCGGTGCGAAAAGGTAATCGCCTATGCCAGCCGTGGTCTGTCGAAGGAGGAGAAAAACTACTCTGCCTCTGAGAAAGAGTACCTGGCAATTATATGGGCGATTTCAAAATTTCGCCCATACGTGTATGGAAGACTATTCAAGGTTGTGACAGACCACCACGCGCTGTGTTGGCTCGCCAATTTGAAGGACCCCTCTGGCCGTCTTGGACGGTGGAGCTTGCGCCTGCAGGAGTTCGACTTTACAGTCGTTTATAAATCCGGCAGGAAACACTCCGACGCCGACTGCCTGTCCCGCGCCCCCGTCGACCCACCAGCACAAGACTCTGATGAAGACAGCGCGTTCTTCGGAATCGTGATGGAGAGCGACCTAGCCGCTCAGCAGCGTGCCGACCCCGAGTTACGCGTCATGATTGACTACCTCGAGGGGTGCAACGTCACCGTACCTAGAACATTCAAACGCAGCTTAGCAGCCTTCAGCCTGAGAAACTCCGTCCTCGTGAAGAAGAATTTCAGCTCCGGAAGGAGAACGAATTACCTTCTTGTCACCCCCGCAGACCTTCGTGACGAAATTTTGGAAGCGTGCCACGACGACCCGTCTTCCGGACATCTCGGCACAACCCGCACAATTGGAAAAATCAAGGCGAAGTACTACTGGCCCCGCCTTACATCCGACGTCACCCACTACGTCCGGAGCTGCAGTGACTGTCAGCGACGAAAAACGCCACCGACGAGACCCGGCGGACTTCTGCAGCCGATCGCCGTCCCATCAAGACCCAACAGATTGGAATGGACCTTCTGGGCCCGTTCCCTACGTCACGATCCGAGAACAAGTGGATTGTCGTAACAACAGACTACATGACGCGCTACGCGGAGACCGCTGCTCTTTCGAGGGGGACTGCACAAGAAGTCCCCCTCGAAGTTTTTCATACGACAAGTTGTGCTGCGACATGGAGCCCCTGAAGTCCTCATCACGGACCGCGGAACGGCCTTTACTGCGGAGCTCATGCAAGGAATCTTACGCTACAGCAACACGGATCACCGAAGAACGACGGCGTACTACCCCCAAACGAACGGACTAACGGAACGTTTGAACAAGACGATTGCGGATATGCTGTACATGTACGTCGACGTTGAACACAAGACTCGGGACGAAGTGCTCCCGTATGTCAGTTTGCGTACAACACAGCTGTCCAAGAAACCTCGCAGATGACACCGTTCGAGCTCGTCTACGGAAGACTGCCGACTACAATTCTCGACGCCATGCTACCTCACGTAGAAGACGGCGACCTGGACGCCGACGTCCAAGGATGCCTTCAGCGTGCGGAGGAGGCCCGCCAGCTCGCTCGAGTTCGTATAACGGACCAGCAGCTGGTGGATACCGGCCGCTACAACCTCCGACGCCGAGCCGCCGAGTACCACCCAGGGTATCGTGTGTGGGTTTGGACTCCCATCAGACGACGCGGACTGAGTGAGAAACTTCTGCGACGATATTTCGGACCCTACAAGATTCTACGACGTGTTGGCCAACTTACCTACGAAGTGATCCCCGATGGTGACTCCGGCACATCACGACGAAACACGCGGCCCGAAGTCGTCCACGTGGTTCGCTTAAAACCTTTCTACAGACGATGACGAACTCTTATTTTTATTCGTTCGGACTGTGTTTTATTTCAGCATCGGGTCGATGCACTGTTAGAGGGTGGGTAATGCCGCGAACCGTGTATGGGTTTGTTTATTTATTGTTTGTTTTTACTGCCGGTCCACGCCCGGCTTTGTTATCTGCGTTCCAAACGAAGCGAGTCTTACATTCTTTACTTTTATGCCGCACGGGCTATCACATTCAGATAAGTAGACTGTTTCGCTCTAACGTGAACAGCCCGGAATAATCTTCTTGGATCTACAATGTTCTCGATGCGAATCGACGGTTCCAGAACCACGCGCGCCGAAAGATAAAAAGCCGGCAGAGCAGACGCCGGGGTATTCGATTCTGCGACGCTCGCCGACGCAAGTCACTTTGTTGACCGCTGCTTCGCCGCCTCTGTATTCTTTTGAGTTGTTCGGGGAGCACAAGTTCGCTCCAATAAACTTGTTTCTCCTTCAAGACAACTGTGTCGTCATTGGCTTCGTGACAATATCCTATTACACCCCGGCAACCCAAGTCACGGCCGCATCAAAACTCACGGTGTGAGACGCTTACCAGACCCTTTCCGAAATTACAGTGTGCGTGAAAAGCTGCTAAGCTGAAAATAAGACGCCTATTTACCAGAATTTTAGGCAAACACAAAAAAAAAACAATCCACGTTATTTTCGCAGTTTTTCGTCAGCACAGACGATTTGTAAATAAGCTAAATATATACTGACGAGTCAGGAGCCTTGCGTAGGCTGAAAACTGATTTTTTTGTGAAAAAATGACACGAAAAGCAATTGAAATGATTGATGCTTGGCACATCATTATTCAAATCAAGGACATACTCCGCTAGGTGTAACACAGCTAGCTTCTGAATTCAATAATGATGGCCAAGACATTTCTGGGGAAAATAGCGCTAAGCGCTTAGTATTTTTATTCTTATAAAATTCGTCATTTATTTCAAATTTTCAGCGGAATAAAAAGCATTTTTTTGTGCTCAGTAAATTGCTTCAGCAATTTTTCTACCAACAAACTTGCTTAAGCAATTTTTCTAACAAAAACCTTTTTTTTTTCGGAGCCATAAAGCCCTTGCCGGAAATGTCATGCCACGCCAAACTTCCGGCCAATTTACACACTATGGTGGCGTCCTTGGCGGTATGGAGTGTTTTCGCAAAACCGCGTCGACACCGCAGAGAGAGACTTCATTCTAGTTAAGCCAGTGAGAAACTTTACGGCTGCTGTGGATCGATTCCCAGTTGCGTGAGGGCCAGTTATCGCAACGGAAGCCCCCAGGCTGGCCTGTTGCTCAATGGGCTCTTCAATGCTTGCGAATTAAAAACTGGAAAACGTTACTCGCCGCTCAAACTTCTAAGGAGCCTGCAGCGACATTCAAGCGGTCCTTAACGCTTTCGCATTCACAAGTGATCAGATGGGATTAGTTATTCTCAAGGTATTTTTAAAGCGCAGCTTTCTATGCCTCACTTATGACGTCCATCATTACGCCAAAACGCGCAGCAGGAAAGCCAACTAGCACAATGAACGCGTCAAAAAAAAAAATACATCCCTGATTGGAATTGAGCCTGGGTCGCTCGCGTTATGAACCTGACGCCCATCACACTGGGCCATTACGGCACCGTCGAAGCAGTTTCTATGTCGGACTTATATCCAGGTTAAATTAGAGAGAGCTTCGCCTTTTAACCACTTCTTTCTTAATAAAGGGGGTTTGTTTGTTTGTGTTTTTTTAGATACATGCATGGGGAGATTATCAAAAGGGTGGCTAGAGTAACAACGAAGACTGTTGAGGATTGCGACAAGGCTCCAAAGGAGGCGTGTTGAAGGCTGCCCAGTGGTCCTTACATTGACGTCGAATGGCAGAATTCCCCCGTAGAAGCTGACATGTAGGCTGACAGGTACGGTGTGGGATTGATTGACGTCTTTGTACAGGATCCCGACGGTGCGGGCGGGGAAGCTTGTTCGCTTTGCGCATGGTCTCTCGCAGCATCGTGCCTGACGCCAGAGCGATCACGGCAGGCACGCCCAGCTGCTTCATGGCGGCCCGCGTCAGCTGTGCCGTGTACGGGTTTTTGTCTGGCGCGAAATACACCTGCAGCCACAAACAGAAACACGCAACACGCTTTCAAAAAGGTGCAGCGAAGATTCCAATCGTCTGTGCTCACTATGTCGACGCGCTGAATAACAGCGCAATAAATCGGTCGGAACTCTCCTCAGGGTTAGTCGAGTTTATTTTTTCTCAGTATTTTCACTCTATATATTTTATTTCATGAATTTCAATTTCGTATGTCTCCACTTGGGCTATGAGGCACGCCGTAGTGGAGAGCAGCGCATCAATTTATAGCGACTGGTAATTTTCAACGTCCTCTGATATCTACCGCAGACGGGCGTTTTGTTTTCCACCCAAATAAGAAAAACGCTCACAGCTGCCTGTCTGCATTGTGGCAGTACAATAGCTTGCCTGGAAGCGACCAAAACAGTGCAAGAGAAATGAGTTGGAAAAATTTTGTATCGATGGAGTCAATTAGCATTGATTTCAGCATCAAAATGATAATTCTAATTATACGCAGGTACCAGTAATATCTTCGTTACCGTTCACTTTTTTGACATTGTACATAGAACACTACACACATACAATGTATAATTTCACAACGTTGCACACAGTTCCCACTTTCCCCCAAACAAGGTATTCGATTTAGTCAAATTACCCAATCAGGCCCTTTTGTGCTTGTCTACAAGGAATCAAACGTTCGTTTTTCCTTATAAAATATTTTATTCAACTTCCAGATTATGTTTTTGCAAGTTTTAATGTGTATGAATTTAAAGGTTCGCTTGAATTGTATTACCGGCAACAGGAAACGTGATGGTTTTGTTGTTATTGTCTATTGTTTTCTCACTTAACACCACTAACTTCGATGGCCCTCATGTGACCGTTGAACGTGTCTTTCTAGTTCCGAGCAACTGTTGCCACGACACTGCGAACGCTGGAGTTTTTTTTTTTTTTTTGAACCAATATTGTCCAATCTCCCTACGTGAATACGCTTAGCTTGACGAACGGGCGATCGAGCTACGCGTGCACGAGCGCTCTGCATTTTCTTTGTATTTTCAAAACTGCGGACATCATACACAAACGGTTTGCTCAACCGCTCAACTTCTTCGCTGTTAAAAGCGCTTTCAGTGATAAGAGTCGAACCTAGGTTCCCGGGGACATAAAGCGGGCGTTTATTCGCTTCCTCTAACTTGACACGGCCGAAGCAGTTTGGATTTGGAGGTTGGTGCATTGACGTGCAAAATTACACAAAAAGTCATCACCTGCCCGTCTATCTACGATGATGGTTGAACACAAAGCTTCCTTCGTGCGAAATCAAACGGCGAACGGTCAAATTCAAAGCCGCAGCGATCAAAAGTTCGAGCTGAGTGCGACTCAAAGTCCCAGCACAACGACTCAAAGTCGAAACGGTCTCCAGGTCAAAGTCCAAACTGATGCGACAACCAAGAAATCCCTCACAAGGAAGCTTCGTGTCCAGCTATCGTCGTCGTTAGACGCAGGAGTGCATGATTTAATGTAATGACATACTATGGGTCATTTGAACAAAGCGTGTCATGGTCCTTTCGATGAAAGGTGATGTACATCCACAAACGCAGACTATTCCTTTCTAAAACTATGTGCGTGCGTACGTACGTATAGATGCGCGTATGTATATGTGTGTGTGTGCTGATGTGTATCCACCGAGTGCGCTTTGGGCGCACAAACACAGCCTTCACCTGTCAGCGGTCCCGATATGATGGCACCTCTTTCAAACAGAGAATCGACCGAAACATTTTGCTGCAACCGCACGAGTATAGCACGCGCAAACAGGCAAGGTGTTACCGTGGTGATGTCCGCCATATCCTTCTGCGTGTTCCAGTAGACGGTGGGTTGTATGGGCCGGAAGATGGTGTCTCCCTTGCGCAGGAACGGCTCGCGCACGACGGCGTCATCTTGTATACCCAGCAGGAGCACGACCATGAGCACGATCTCGAGCACCGTGGTGACAAGGTGACGGCTGAGCCGCTTCAGGTAGATATTCTTCCAGAGCACCATGAACAGCTGCCGCATAGAGGACGCCACCGGGTGGGGAGGCTTGGAGGCGGTTGCCCTGGTCTTACCGGGAGGCGGCTGCACGTCTGGAAAATCTACCACATGGTGCAGTTTCTCTGAAGTCTTTAAGGCCCAGACATGTGCGCAGAACGACGCGTGTTCGCATACAGAGCCGAGCTGCTACTGCACCTTGCACGACCTGACTACAAGACTTTCGCCCTGGGTATTCACAAAAGCGCAGTTGAACAGCCCAAATACGCAAATGTCTCAAACCCTGCCGGGGCGAAATATCTTGCAACGGATTGAACTCAACTCACCCGTACCCATCGACCCACCCTAGGTAATTCCTGACGACATACGTCAACTCCTCACGATCAGGCTAATGCCCCGAACCGTGCAACCAACCTTCCATTCGGTCATACGACAAGCTAGAGCAAGACATCAAAACAGACACAACCCAACCTCGGACCACTGTGTACATGGACGCAGCGCCGTACACTACCAAGGAAGCCTTCACTGCAGTGGTACTCGCCTCACTCGCCAATTCACCAACTACTTGCTCAACTATCCTCACTCACTCCCCTGCGACAGCAGAGGAATAGGCAGTGGCCGCCTCCCCACCCCGTCCCTTTGAAAATTCTCACCGACTTCCAACAAGCAGTCCGCCACTTTGACAATGGCGCCATCTGTAAAGTCGCACTGCTAATCTTGCGGAAGAAACCCCTGCGCCCTCCCCCCAACCCGTGTCGCTGCCGTGAACCCCGGACTACAACGTCATAGGCAGTAATGAAGGGGCCCACCATCAAGCTGGACGGCTGAGCACCACAGCACCCCCCCCCCCTCTTCCACCTAACAGCGGTGCCCCAACGCCTTTTTGTTATGCACCATTAGCATATCTAGAATTCACCGAGCAGTACCGACTCCTCCGCAGGCAGCACCCCCGATCGGACCCACGGCTAAAGCAGGCTGCCGGCAACATGTGGCGCCTCCTATAAACACATTCCTTCCCCCCCAGAACTACACTCACATTCACACGCACTCGCACACGTTTCCCACAATACGCTGTCGGCATTGCCAACAACGAGATACTCATTTTAATTCGCTCTGGGAGTCCCCACAAGACCCATTTCCCCCTACCCCGCCCCTTTGCACTGGGCACAAGAATCGGGGAGCTCGGGACTGGCGGGCAGGAATCTAACCGCACAAGGCCTTGCGGTCGCCAAAGCCGTATGGGCCTTGGCCATCTTTCCCCTTAAATCCAAATTCAAGAATATATATATCTCTCTCGGAGCCTTAAAGGGACAGACAACCGATTTTTGTCGAGTATATATTCTCTATCCCAAATGAAAGGGCATCACTTAAAGCACCGTGACGAGAAACGGTTTTGCTGATAACGCCCTAGAACTTTTTAAATCGAATTTTTTGATCTACGAGCCGTATGTGTCCCTCCCAAAACTAATGCTGGCAACCATGACAGAGTAGCTCATCAACATACTTTTGTGTGTATGCGAAATAAAAAACAATATTTAAAAACTTGTTCCCAGCTAAAAAAATTTGAATCGCAGGCTTTCCTGTTTCTTTATGTGTTTTTTAATGCAACGGTCTATTTTGCACGAATGCGCCATCTGTTGGGATAGACGACAGGTAGAATCTGGCTTCACGTTGTGGAGGCGGAAGTTCGATTCTCCCCGGGCGCGACGTTTTTTTTTTTTTTTTTTTAAGCTGCCGTTGGCGTATTTGGAAACTGAAATCAAATATTTTTGCAGAACAAACGCCTCTGCCTCAGGCAGAACCGTCAAAGCTCCTTCACTGAGTCTGTTTACTGAACGCTGCCCTTGATTCTGGGCATGGAGGAACAGTTAGCCGCACTGAGAGCAATCTAGCGGCGGCGGGCGGCGTGTCTCAGAAAATTTCAAAATAATGCTAAAAAATACATATACAATTTAAGCTTGTACAAATACTTGTGTTAAAAGGTTTCCAATACTTAAATAAACATTTAGGCAGTTACAGTAGCTGCTAGGTTTGCAGGTCACGTGACAGGGACACATATTGTAGTGCCAAGTTTCGACGCTACGAACCGCCACCCTTCCGTTTTCAGGAAGTTTGCTGCCAAATTAAAATTATTTCCGCCAGTTTGTTTAGAAATTGCTTGTAGTTACCAGGCTATATAAAACGCTTGCTTTCATATGAGCTAGAGAACATATACGCGAAAAAATCGGTTGTTTGTCCCTTTAAGGGCCAAACATGTGCTGAGAACGACGCGTTTTTGCGCGCGTTTTCCGTCTTCAGAAACCGGTGCGGCAGCCGGCGGAAGCCCACATGAAAGCTGCCAGACCGGTTTTGCAGAGAGGGAAAACACGTGCGGAAACGGGTAGTTCTCCGCACATGGGATTGGGCCTTAAAGCTTCCTACCATTAAAGGGACCCAGAAAAGCTTTGTGAAGGTAGCAATCAAATGCATTCGTATGGTAGAACACATAACGGGGGATTTTTGAGCCATGTGTGAGCCCCATAAGTTGTACGGATAATTTGTAAACAATTTTTGAAGATCGCCTTTATCAGCCGATGAGCGCGCCGCCGCAGCGAGCTGACCGCGGCTGACGCAACTGCGACAGCGGCTGACGCAACGGCGAGGCGCCCCCTGATTCGGCCGATCGTCGGCCGCCGGCAACGTCACTGCCATTGGCTTCCGGTTGCTCTTCCTCCTTCCTGCGCGATCCCGAGGCAAAGGCGGGTCTGCAGCGATTGACGCGTGCCTAGGCGCAGGAATGTAGCTAGCGGAGAACGGAAGTCGAGCGTCGCGATGTCACATGGCTATTCCCAGTGTTTCCAGCTGCTTTGAAAGAAGCAGAGAGGGAGGCGGAATCGATCGGCAAGGGGGGAGAGGTGCACTTAATTGCTTCTGGCGCAGCTAATACTGAATGTAGATCAATAATTCCAACGGCATTGAATCGCTATATTGGTACTACGCGACAACAAAGGCCTTTTGTAACTTTTACAAAAGGCTTTCCAGGGTCCCTTTAAGGAAGGGGCAGGTTTCTGCTTTCTTAACGCTTGCACCTCGAAGTCATACATGTTACACCAGCAATATAAGTGCAAATCTTCGACCTCCTGTTCAGCATCTGTTGAGAAGTCTCCTACGCCGTTCTTCTCTCGGAATCTTACGACAGCCGCATCACCGGAGTCTGGTTGTATTGAAATACGGCTCAGAACGTTTTGGAAAAATGCGATACCATTTTTGTTAACACGCCTTCATTACGGCGTCGTAAATAGCCGAAAAGGCTTTAGAGGTTCTCAGTTTATGAATATGAGGAATGTCAAACAAAAAAATAATTACTCGGGGCACTTAAGCCTGCTATTACGTGATACGAATGAGAAAGCCTGGTGGTAGTTCTTAACACTTCTTTGCTTCCACATCGTAGTTTTATTTGCTTTCGTTGCTCTTTAGACGCGAATGAATCGTCCCTAGAATTTTTATTTCGTGCGGAACTTCTTTTTCTCCACATTTATGCAGTTTGGGACCTCACAGGCGTACAAATAAACAATTACGCTGATAGTGAAATAATTTATTATTTATAGGCATGAGAAGTATTCAGGTCCTTAGCCAATAAAAAACTTTTTCCGCGTAAAAACGACGAAAATTGCAATCTTAAAACCTACTGGACCCTGCACTTACAGGAAAAAATAAAGCTGGTAGTGCAAGTATTTATAGAACTACAGACAGTTCCCTTACCAGCCCCGTCGTCATGCAATGTGTCTACTGGAGCTTCTGCTTCTTCATATCGTTCAGCAACGCGAAAGCGCGAAAATAGTGATGTCTATCGCAAGGGGCATCTTTGAGGAACCCTTACGCATAAAGTAAGCAGTTTTCGTTTTGTTCTCAAGGAGCTAGATGGTACTTTGTGCAGTGTCGTCAAAGGACGACAGCAAGGCCGAAAGGGTTAATTCATCCTCCTCATTTTCGGCTCCACCATGCATGCACCTCTTTCGTCGCATTCGCTTCTGCGTCTTATGGCCTGACGTACGCCAGCAAGCAGACTGGCACACGCTGCAGCTTCGCCAGAATCACTGTTCCGTATGCCTGGTGTGCACCTGTTATACTTACGTACCATCGCGATCAGCTGTCACGTGGCACGCACTATTCCACAGCTTTTACGTTGAAATTCAGAGTTTTGTGGTTTTTGTGAAGCGAATACATTGCCCATGAAAGATTCCGATTCCTGGCCAATCTCCCAAGTGTGCATGTGCCACGAAGAAAGCAACAACGAAAACTTTTGTAGTGCGGTCGACAAAGTACGGAGATAGCACAGTTGATAGAGCCCTGGGTTGCTGCTGTGCAGACCCGGGTTCAAATCTCATCGGGTCGCACATGTTTCGTATTTATTTACTGTTCACTGCGCCCGCAATTTTATTGAACCAACAACTACAACAACGCTTTGTTTCGCTGAAGAGGCATTTAAGGTTTTTTGGCTTAATATACACAATATTGTGCTAAACCAGTGCACGTTGAGCATGCACACTAAAACGTGTCCGAAATGCTACGTTTGCTTCAAGTAAACTGGATTTATTTATGGTAAAAAAATTAAAGCCGTCCCACTCAACGTGAAAGCTGTCGGAAGTAGAGAGCAGTGATTGGCCATAATGTGCTGCAGCGCCGTTATCCGCCCACTGTTACCACCGCAATTCAAATTTCCCGCGCCCGCAGGGCTGGCGCGCCGCCTGGCTGAAACTGCGGCAGCGGGAGTTCTGTTATTCTTGTGCTTGCTTTTCCTTCCGCACGTTCCGGCGTTCCACTGCCAATTTTTCCGCTTACTGTCGTTAAGACCAACCCAACGTGCGTTCCAAACAAAATGAAAGCGGGTGCTTGCCGGTTAATACATATAGTATTGTGCCTCAAATGTACCTGCAGTTTTCTTTGCCCAACCCAACGGGAGAGATGTATGACAAGCGGCAGCGGTTGACAAGTTTCCAATGGCTTGGGCTATTTAAACTGCTTGGTTTTCGAAGCCTCCGCGGGACGCCCTACGACGGTACGCCGGGCTCTACTTGTTTCAGTCATCTTGGTTTGGCGCCTGGTTCGGCAGGCGCGTGACATCGAGTTACATCGAGCTATGACGACAAGGCGAGCCCCTAAAGTGCTGTGCACTTAAAAAATAAAGGGGGATTCTTTAGACTTCCTGAGATTGTGAAGGCGAAAGCCAGGTTGAACCTTTCGACTTTCAGTTGACCTGTTCGTGCACATTATGTTCAGCTTCGCGACCGCGCCCATCATTCCTTTGATTGATTGATTGATGATTGATTGATTGATTGATTGATTGATTGATTGATTGATTGATTGATTGATTGTAGGGTTTAATGCGCCGACACAACGCAGGCGGTGAGGCGCGCCGTAATGGAGGGCTCCGGATAAGATTTGACCACCTGTGGATCTTTAGCGTGCGCCGAAATCTGGTACACACGGGCGTTTTTGCTTTGCGCCTCCATCAGAAAAGTGGCCGCCTCGGCCGGGAATCGAACCCGCGACCTCGTGTTTAACAGCGCAACGCCTTAGGCCCCGTCATCCCTAGACCAGCCCCTTGAACAGCACCCGCTCAACCATGTTCCGCTTGCGCACCAGCACCTTCGTCCCCTTGCTGATTGAACTTTCTGCCGAAGGTTCCTCCCCGTCCCCTGTCGAATATTTGGCGCTTGAAAGTCTTATCACGGGTTATCAACTACTCGAAGCCACGCGTTGGTAAATTTCTCTTGAAGTTTGCGGCCGCACCGGTTGCCCGCTATTCAAGCCCCTTGTAGAGCCCCTTCCCAAGCTCTTTCCACTTGCTTGCCATAGGGAGGAGCATGCTGTCCACCCGCGTTGATACCTTCAGCCCTAAAAAGGGCTCCTAACTGCACGTGTGGGTGCGGCCTCCCTTCCCCCGGCGCGCGCTGCATCGCCCTCCCCCTACGCTCCTCCCGAACTGCGGATACCTTTCGTGGCGCGCGTCCCGGGCTCCCGCTCCGTGGATCGCGAAATTTCGGGAAAGTTCCAAATTAAATCGTTATAATGACGTAAATGGAGATAATTGCTAGGACGCAATTTCGAAAACTAAAACATGAGAAAAATAATGAATATTTTCGCAAAAGGGAAAAATGCACAACGCATGTCATTTCCACGATACTGCAGGTTTCTCGAAAGTTTCACCTCTAATCGTAAGAATAGCGTAAATGAAGATAATTGGTCGAACGAAATATCGCAGAAACAAGAAAACTCTAAAATAATCACGGAAAATGCCGAACCATGTAACGCCCTGCATTTCCCAATAATGCAGATTTCGCGAAACTTCCAAATGTAATCGTTGTAGTAACGTAAATGGCGATAATTGGTCCGCCGAACTATTGGAAAACTAAAAAATTGGAAAAATATAACAAGCACGTAAAACGACAAAATGCACAACGCATGGTATTTCCACAATGATGCAGATTTCGCCAAAGTTTCACCTGTAGTCGTAAGAATAGCGTAAATTGAGATAATTGGTGGCACAAAATTTTGAAAAACGTAAAAAGAAACAATATCTAAAATAATTGCGCAAAATCGCGAACCGTGTAACGCCCTCCATTTCCACAATAATGTTGATTTCGCCAAAGTTGCAAATGTAATCATTATAATAACGTGCATTAAGACAATGGGTCGGACAAAATTTCGAAAAACGCGAAAATAGAAAAAAATATAAAAAGATTACGCAAAATGGCAAAACCTATCACGCATGCCATTTCCACAAATGCAGACTTCGCGAAGATTACACCTGTAATCGTTAAAATTGCGTAAACAGAAATAATTGGTCGGAAATTTTCTAAAAAAATAAAAACTAAAAAAATATATAAAATAATTACGAAAACGGATAACCGTGTCAAGCCTTGCATTTCCGCAATAATGCAAATTTCGTCAAACTTCCTAATGTAATCGCTATAATAACGTAAATGGATATAATTGGTCGGACGAAATTTTGAAAAACCAGAAAATAAGAGAAACACAAAAAATACGGAAAGTCGCGAACCCCGTGTAACGCCCTGAATTTCCATAATAAGGCAGCTTCCGGGAAAGGTCGCCTTGTAGCCGTTATAATTGCGAAAATGGAGATAATCGGTAGAACGAAAATTTAAGAAACAATAAAGAACAAAAGTATGAAAAAAATACGGAAAATGGCAAACCGTATAACGACCTTCATTTCGACAGTTATGTAGATTTCGCGGAAGTTCCACCTTTAATAGTTAGATTAGCGCAAATGAGATAATTGGTAGAAAGGAATCTTGTAAGACTAAAAAACAGAAAAAATATCAATAAATACGGAAAACGTTACGCACCGTGTACACACTGAATTTAAACAAAGCAGATTTCGCGAATGTTTCACTCGTTATAATAGCGTAAAGGATAAAGAAGGGTAAAGAAGGATAAAGGATAAAGAAAAACAAAAAAAAACCAAAAACTCCCACTAAAGACAGACGGCATAAAAATGCTACGCATTAGTAGATAACTCTGAATTTCTGCAGAATTTTTTTAGCACTCGCCAGTACGGGCTGCCCTTTCTTGTTTTGAAGGTCTGGTATTCTTTAAAGCGGTAAGTTGAGCGAGTTGCTTACTGACTAAGTAAATCATCGTACTAGCGAACACTAAACAGAAACAAAGGTAAAAGAGGCGACGAAACCGCTAGTACGATGATTTCCTTGCTGGTATCCTTTGTCTGTCGATAGACAGTGCGAAGTGTCGAAAACGGCTCAAAGTGCGAGAGAAAAAAACATTGAGTTGTTGCTCCTGAGCAACCCTGGGCATCAAAGGATTAGGGCGACCGCCCTACTTGTTTCATTAGAGCTTTAGAGCAGCAGCGGCGCAGCCAGTCGTAACACTACGTCACGAACCACGCGAAAAGCCTCAAAAAAAGAAACGATGAAAAGGAGCGAGCATCTCCATTGCTAGGTGACTCGTGGGCATGCCTAGAGCCAAAGGCAAAACCTGGCGGCGGCGGCGGTAGCGGTCGACCGGGCGTGCTGGCCTGCTGAGCAAAAGTTCCCTGTTCACCTGCTGCTCTTCTCGAAAACAACTCAGGTCAAATCGGTTCAGTCGAATGAGATCGGCTTCGGAAACCGAATGGCCACAGCGCTAGATACCCCACTTGTAAAGCATTCGCGCTACGCCAGCGGGAATACACGCGACACCCCAGCAGCAGCCATAGATAGCTGTGACTGTGCAGGTAACAGATATAGAAACGTTACTCGAAATAATTTCACCAGCCGGGCCAGAACGCTTTCGAATTCCTGTACGGAAGTAGTCTTGATTATATTTCCTCGAACGGTAGTCAAGTGACCTATTTCGGGTACAACAACAGGGGTTTTGCAACGTGATGATGCGGACGCGAACGCCAGCAGCGGTACGAACGTTGGCTCTACAACGGTACGAAAAATCTCTACAAACTTTGAGCGCACATATTGTACACTGTAAAGCGCAACTGTTTTCCTTAAGGCCCGGCGAGGCCGCAACTAAAGCGAAGTAATTAGCGAGCAACTCCTCCCGGTGCCTTATGCACCTTTAGCCAAACAGTAAAGCACATCAAACGGAGGACATCAGTTTTAAAACTCCGTGGTCTGTTCTCACAAGGTGAGAGAAATAAACTGAATTCCCTGTTTGAAATTGTTGTCGTTGCTCCTCCGCATGGCAAAGGAGAGTTACTCTAACCCAATGTAGGGATTTCAAGTGCAGCTGGTGCGCAACCGCAAGACACGGCATGGCGTAGTCACTCTTATTGTGTGTATGACGGCTACTCCTCGCTTCCGTACAGCTCGACCACCGAGCGCAGCTACGTCGCTGTCAGGACTAGGGGAGGACAATCAGCTTCCTTTCGCTCACTTATTTCCGCTGTCTTCGCCGTACGGCTTGCCGACTGGCGTCTCGATGGGGGAGCCTGCATAGCTGAGCGTTCGGTCTTGTGCGTATCGCGTTGCCTGCGAAACGAACAGTGCGTGCCGCGTGCTTCTTCTTTCCCCTCTCAGTGCGCGCGCGCTGGGACGCGAAACGATGCTGATGATAATTCTCCTCGGGTGGCAACTTCTCAGTCACAGCACTGGCAAGTACTGGGATCGAAAATACGACAAGTCAACCTTCGAAAAAAAAAAAAAAAAACAGTCGGCGAATGCCAATGCCAAAAGAATTTTTAGACTAGGCTAGAAGCATTAATGCGATTGAAAATGTCACATCAGAAGATTCCACATACTAGGCAGGCAACGCCAGACAGGTTTCTACGTCTGTGTAGACACAGCTAAAATAGAGAAGGTAATTTTTTCTGCGCCCTATTTAGAATACCGGCCCATGGCACTCCAACTCAGCCATGGCTAGAGTGCCGTTCGACGACTTTCGAATACTTACAAGTAGAGATCGGAACTTTAGGCGCGAGAAATGAACGTTTTAGGCACCTATAATAGGCGCTCTAATGTGTCAGTTAGGATATATAGGCGCCAAAAACTCTAATTTAGGCATATATAGCCCCTAATTTGTACTTACTTCAGGAGCGTACTTTAGAGCAAACTCTTCACTTGCAATAGGAGCAGCAGATGAATCTTGTGCTATAGGAAGGTAACTTTATCTTCTTCGTGAAGATGCACCATACAAGAGTCACCATTTTAGACTATTTACGTGAAATGTGGGCGGTACGGCATGACAAACCAGACGTGACAATGTTTTGCGGCATGACCTTGTACGCCCTTTCAGCTGATATTTGCGGGCAAAAAAAAGAATACTCAACGCCCACTGAGGATTGCGGGACGTGCTTGTACCTCGGAATGCTCCATAATCTAATTCCATCTGGAATATCAATGTTTTCCGCTCAGAACCTTTGGAAGTTCTTTTAGCATGTCCGAGACAGATTTAAGATTGGGAATGGCTCTGTCCGTAACCGGTCTTTCGGAGAGGGCGGCGGACCTGTCCCGTACCTTCGAAAGGAGCTCATAATTCTGATTAAGAGTAGTGCAAACATTTTCAGGTGCTAAAGACTTTCTGCTTTGAATGTAAACTAGGCCTACGAAAGTGCAAGGTTACGCTCAAGTGCATCGTGCTATAGTATTCAGGGTGGTGGAGCTCTTCTCGGCTGCAAATTTGTGAATAACCCTGAAGTGTTTGTGGTAAAAGACTTGCACCCTTAGCCGCGTTCCGAGGGAATAACAACAGGCTCTTGTGAAAGTGGCACGATCGGCAACTGTCCCTTGACGACAACACCGATGCATTCCAAGAATAGAATCCAACAACACCGATGAATCCAATGGATAGTGCAGCAAAGTTCAATAAGTGCGGATACAAAATTGAGTCATCATGTCCTGCAAAATTGCATGCCCAGCAAAGCTGTTGCGAAAAACACCACTCAGTAGCTACACCCTTTATACCGATTAACAACATTACACATCACGCCAAATAATTTTCAACTAGGCCATGTCTACAGTGCCCTCCGACGGTATTATAAGCACTCCACTATATCGACGTCCACCGGCGTTTTGTGACGAAATTGGCGCGTCTGGCACTACATCGCTCTAGATAACGTAAAGCCAGGATACCTAACTTAAACATAACATAAGATAACCTAACGCACACAAAGAAATAATTTAAAACACCAAAAGTAAGCCAAGGCATAAAAATTATAGTTCAATTTTAAGGTGAAAAAAAATTAAGGTAACAGCCGGTCTCGACCCACCGTCTTTGGGATCAAGAAGCTAAGACGGATCCTCTACACTACAACTACAGCCGCTAGGGCCGCTGCTAGCCTAGCCTTAAATATTCGAATGTCGTCTGACGGCACTCTAGCCATGCCTGCAGCGATCAGCTACAGTGCCGTCGGACGGCACTCTAGACACTAAGTTTCAACTATCCTTTTGAGCTAGATTGTAAACTACTTTGAAAATTACCCGGCACGGCAGATGACGGTTGCTGCGATGATACTGAAAAAAATTCCCTCGCACTTCCCCGAGGGGGATAGCGTGTAAGTGCGAATGCACGGTTGTTGATTGCGCGATTACGGTGGATATCGTGATCTTGGAGTGGAGAGGAGGCGCCCAACACCCGCAGTCACTGAGCGGAGAGAGGAGGAGGAGAGTAGCGCCCGCCGTTACGGCGAGGGCTACATGAGCGCCCTCACGCGTCGGAATGCGGAGCGCCCGCTACGCGAGCGAGAGCTCTCCCGCCCGAAGTGGAGAGGAGGCACCCAACACCCGCAGTCACTGAGCGGAGAGAGGAGGAGGAGAGTAGCGCGCGCCCATCTCCCCCCGTTGCTAGGGAAGACGAGGAGGAAGACGAGGAGCGCGCGCACCCGCAGCTGTTGCTATGCGGACGACGGCGGCGGACGATTCAGGCTCGCTTAAGAAGTGCATTCGCACTTAAAAGTCGGCTGCTGGCTGTGCACGCGTTTGTGACGCCACCTTGAAATTTTTGTGTGTCAGAATGATGTTCATGTGGTTTTTCTTCGTCAGCTTCATCGACATTGAGTGTCAGATTAGCTGTTGCCTCGCGTTCATTTTCTTCTTTGCTTGTTTTTACTGCATTAGCAATAGACAGCGCATGCTGTAAAAACTTTTCGCCATTGATACCCGGATACAGCGCAATAGAATAACATAGAGCAAAAAGCTTAGCCTGGCACCAGGCGGCGACGTTGACTGGGGCGTCGCTGTTCGGGCCTCCCTCTGGCGGCCTAGTCTAGTTGCTCATGGTTACGTCAGGACTTGGTGACGGCTACTCGAGCACGGTTTCCACCTCTCACTCGGGGTACGTAGATTCTCCTGCAAAACGCGTGAGACAAACGCCGAATTGCGGGCTTCTGAAGGGAGAGCGGTTTAAGCGGAACACTGACGCGAAAACCTCCCCGAACGAACCATATAACCCATATATGCAAAGAACTCATAATATGCACTTCTAGGCACATTAACGTATTGCTCAAAATGTGTCATTTCTGTTAGTGAACGCGTGTATGTAAAATAGGCTCGATATGGTCTCAAGGGGAAATTAGGCGCTTTGCCTAATGTTCCGGTGTCTACTTATAAATAAGTGTAGACTAACACAGTATACGGAGCGTCCGCCGTTTCGCTGTAGACGCGCCTTCACAGCTTCCTGGTACAAAAGCCTGGCTCTTAATTATTATTGTCATCGCTAGTTTCCATTTTAATTTTCATGGTTTAATTAGTTTTTGCTGTTTGAAGGTATTGCTTTCTATTCGTGAGGTTGTGTTACGGTAGGCTCCCTCTCGTTACGTTAGGTACAGTGAAGTAGTTCAAGAGAAGCGGTATTTTCTTACGAAACGTCGGTGGACGTCACTTTAATTGATTGCTGATGGTGCCGTCAATCGGCACTTATTATAAATAAACTCTAACAGGAAGCGCAATAGGCATCTTGGCATCAAGTAATGTGGCTAGGCCTAGTTATTTAGAGGCATCGTCTTTGCTACACGAATGAACGTTGTGATTAAGAACGCATGCAAGCCGCCCGAAAGGTTCCTTTGCAAATTCTTTTCACTTTTAAGTGAAACTAAGCAGAGCTGGAGCCTCCCTCTTGCCATGGAGCCCCGTCTTTAGCATGGTGGGTAGAACACACAGAAAAACGACCACTGAGAAGTTCAAGGAGGCAGACTGCACTTCGAGGAGGTGTGCATTGAATAAAGGAAATATGGTGTAGGATAGCAGAAAATTATCAGTGCATTACCATATTCTTCCCATTTAATAGCCTCGCAAACCAGATGGCACCACATGAGATCTGAAGGGCACTGTGTAACTGAGGAACATGGCAACGAAAAAAGGCAAAGGTGTCGTCAATGCCGAGTCATGTGCAAGATCGAAATGACCAACAATGAGGCCCCCCAGAACGATGTAGCTGGTTCCTGCAGAAATTATGAAAGGGCAACCGTAGGAAAACTGCAGTGGCGTTTTTTTTTTCTAATTGATAAGATTTTAGCGTATTGTACAGCTATTTTAGAGCTCCTGCTAAACAAAAGACAGCTGGGCTTTTACTGCATACTCTGCAATGCAAAGCTTTGGCTAGGGTTGTAGCATCAATTTAGGCCAATAATTACGGCCAAAATCGTCCTACCTCTAAAACAACATGAATGTTCTCAATAAACGCTTTCTCTTTCTTTCACGATCTGATGATATAGGCACAAAGATTTCTTACATCAACATAATGTAGCACGAACGTAGTCGGCACCGCTATGAATGCACCCAACTGCACGTTTATAGCGCATTAATATTCCCAAATGCAGAGAACTTGACGTACTACTACCATACACTCCTTTTCTCGAATTTACCAGTAGCGTGACCGAAAAGGCAAAGACAAAGTCGATAAGCATTGCTGGCTTCCGTCTGCAGGGTGGCAGAATATTCGAATAGACTTCCGCAATAATTTTTTTCCAATAATAATGCGGAGGCAGTAAACAGCCCATTAAGCGAAAATGCAGCGTCCGACGACAGCGTGAAATAAAGATGGCTGGAAAAATGACCGCCAGCGCAAATCAAAATGACACATAACAAAGAAAGTTAACTGTACCTGGTATTTCAACCCGGGTACAGCAGAATGCAAAGCAAACACGCATTCCCTGCCCCACCGCCGAGCCTTTGTTTTGGCGAACAAAAGGTGGGCGCCGTGAATGCGCTGTGCCTTCGGCTCAGACACGTGGCTGGGTCCTGCAGGAGTAATTTGAGCGTACTAATTACGGAAGTAGAAAGGAAAGTTTGCTGTAGTCGCTGAAATGCAGGGCTTGCTATTGGGGGGGGGGGGGGGCGACGAAGGAGGAAGCAAAATATAAAGAAAACAATCCCAGTTTCGCCCAGTATCGCGATATTGGGGGATACTGGGTATCGGCGAGTATCGCAGGAGCCCTGCCGTAGATCGCTGCGGCTGCGATCCTGCGGCGGTGCTTGAAGCTGCAGGCCCGCGACAGTATTTTGAGCCTGCTATTTCTTAAATAAAGCAGCAAAGTGTGTTTACGGAAAGAGCCTATATGTCGGGCACACCCGGGAGATTGCTCAAGCCTTTCATTCACAGTCTCAGAGAGGAGGAAATGACGCAAAGCGAAAACGTTCATAAGGAAGACAACAGGAGGAGACAATGGCAAAAGTTAATGCCCACATGAGAAATTTGAGCACACTAGTTACAAAAGTTGCAAAGCACGTCTACCCACAATACGCGCTGCTAAAAAGGACGATTGGCCAATCCCCTCACTCGCAATAACCCAGAGAATAAGAGGACGCAAAAGGAAATTCATCGTAACGGCGATAAAAGGGCACAGCTTCGTGAGATGCGGTTAGTGTACTCACGCAGGGATAATCTTCAATGAACTGGCAGACCAATTAGCCAATTTGGCTCTTGGGGGTCCTACCGTCGTGAATTGCTCAATTGACAGTTTTCTTTTGGGGGCGAGGTTCAGGCGCCTTCAAGATTTACAAATTAATCGGCAGGATGCCTTTCGATCATGCTCCGACTATATTCACCTCTCTCACTTATGGAAGCCTAAATTCTGCGAATCTTGTAAATATGAAGTGGCAATCACAAAATCCCCCATTTAAATTTATATCTACACAAAGCTGGTCGGGCTTTATCACCTCAATGCCCTTTCTGCAAGGCCCCCGAAACTATAGAACTCTTTCTTTTAAATTGCCGCAGCTTTTCCTCGATGCGACGCACGCACCTTGAATACACGTTTAATCGGCTGAATTTCCCTTTACCTTTAACAGTGATTCGTTCCCTGGGTGCTTCCGTACTAGGATATTGCCACAGAGATGCTGTGATCGCCTTTCACTCCTTTATTGCGGCGACAGGCCGGATGCCGTCCTAGACAGCTATGTCTTCATTCGCAATTTTTTTTTCTTTCTTCCTGGCAATCCTGTTCTATCCAAAGATTTCTTTTTCTTCTCTCAATGTTTTTCTCGTACTTCACTTTTTTTCTCTCTCTCTAAAATAAACCGGGTCACAGCCTAATCATTACAGGCAGTTTCTTGGCCAATCCCCCGCGTGGGTACGCGCCATGACTGAAGGATCCAACCAACCAACCAACATCTTCTGGAAGCATAGTGTTTCATACTAATATATACTATAGGGAAATATGGCGCCACTGTCTAGGGGAGCCACGCTTCAGCGAGCGTACCGTCATGTACCAGGCAGACACGTTCCACTTGTCCTTGGCATGGTTCAAGAACAGGCTTTGAAGTTGACTCTGGCTGCAAAGACGCAACATTATTACTGCACAAGTTTATTCAAATTTGTTGTCTTACAATAAAATTGAAGTTCCAGAAATATTTCTATGTCAGTGAACACTTAGAAGTTTCATGCACAATGAAGTAGAAAAAAACGTTTCCCCGTTTTGTTGATTTTGGCTTCGAGACAAAAAAGAAGCCGTATGGCTCGCTAAGCTAAGTAGGCGAGGAACGTCGCTAGCTGCACGGCGGCACAAAATCGCAGCGCCAGATTTTCCTCTAGCATATATCAGAATGAACCTCTATGGGTGGAAGTATACGCGAGAAATTAAGGCATGCTGTTTTCAAAAGCGGCAAAGTTCGTGCACCCCGAACAGCTTAATGTAAACGGCGGCCGCAGCCGAGACTCTCAGACACAATAACACAGATAATAAAACGAACGACACAGTTAGGAAAGGATAATGACTGTGGTGACGAAAGGGCAATTACACGAACAAACGCGTTTCTCTACTATTTCTCCGGCGATGCCCCTCACGTGACGACGACACTGTAGCAAAAAAATTGGCCTCGTATCTGCTCCTTTTGTTGCAAATGTCGTCAAAAGACGATAGTCTTTGTACACATTTGCCAAGGAAATGCCCCCCCCCCCCCTTTGCTTTCCCGCTCACCGTTATGCTGTTTCTGTACCGTCGTGCTCATCCCAAGGTAAACACCCTAAAGGTTTGCGCAAGGCGATTTGAATTTACCGCGTTCCACTGCTACAGGCCGGGTTCCTCGATGCCAGCGCTGCAGTACGGCGGAGACGCGCGTCAATGGAGGCGGCCGACTACAAGGTTTATAGAACCGCGTGGCCGTGCTCCACGTGCGTTCCAAGCAGAACGTGGAACCTAGCTAGTGGAACCTTTCGTTGCTGTTGCCGCGTGATTTTTCATATGCCGCCAGGAGGCGGCGGTTTTCTTCAGTAGATGTAGAATATTATTTTTTATCGAAAAACCAAGCATCCATGATTTTTATTAAGGAACACTGTAAATATCCCTTGTGTACGAATTTCCTGTCTTATATTTGCGTAATGTCTTGTTCTTGTTCAACAAAGTTGACAAGTATGAACATATAAACCAGGCTTAGACGTTTACTTTTGGCTGTGAGTTTGTAAGACTATTGCGCAGTAAGCTGTTTACTTTGGCCGGGTGGCTGAATCGAGTTACGACAGACAGACAACGGACAGACATACAGACAGACCAAAATTTCTGGGTTTAAGTAGCCCAAGAAAGACTATCGTCTTTAAAAAGAGCGCATAATCACGATAGACCTGCTATTTTACATAAAGGATCCCACACCTTGAAACAAAATGCTTTGGCAATCGGACGCATATTAAGCAGTTCTCATTCTCTCCCGGAATTTTTAACTATTTGAATCACCTCGTTATTTTTTACGTTCTTCTCTACTTATACCCTTCGCTATTGATAAGACACAACATGGCTTACAATGGGCATACCCCGTTACCCCGTGCTCCGTTAGAAGACTTTTGGTTGCTAGTGAGAGCTGTCTGGGTGAATTCCGATGCTTCCGAATAAGTGATTTATTTTCTTGCTGCTGTGGGAACGAGGGGTTCGGGCGCACGACATCTCCTGTACATGACACCCGACAGGCATAAGCCACGTGGTCACGGGTGTCAGGGAAATTTACAGCGTCCTCAATAAACAGAAGTCCTCATCCGTTTCATTCCCAATAAACAACGCCTCTGCCCACTGGACGTCCTAAAAGTGATCCAGTTATAGAGAGATACTCACGTCTCCGACTTGTCCTTAGTAAAACAGAGCGCAACCTAACGGAGCGGTTTCCACTTGGCTCAGTGCGCGCCCAGTAAAACGGCGGAACGCCGGTGTGCAATCCCATGATGCACAGCGACCACCAAAGGGAAGCGACTCCTCCCCTATACCTCCACCGTATGCAGCAGTGACGTCACAAAGGCGAAAGCTTGCGCCAGCGACAACGTATGGGTATTGTTCATCTGGATGAGCGACCTGCGAGTACGTCAAATAGCCAATGTGACAACCTCGAAACGGGCGCGAGGAACTACTAAAGCTTTTAAGAGACGTTGCTCGCACCTTTCGCCTCATCGGTTCCGGTGGTCTAGCATTAGCAGTTTGCAACCATTACAATGTTCGCCACGTTCTAACACACCGCCCATAGACCACTTTCTTTTATTATGAACCGGGGTCCTTTCGTTCGCTTTCAATTCCCGTACCACATTCCCCTGAGTGGGGGGCCAACAGGGCCGTACCCTGGTTAACCTGCCTGCCTTTCCTGTACTGATCCTTCCTTCCTTCCTTCCTTCCTTCCTTCCTTCCTTCCTTCCTTCCTTCCTTCCTTCCTTCCTTCCTTCCTTCCTTCCTTCCTTCCTTCCTTCCTTCCTTGCTTCCTTCCTTCCTTCCAATTCACTTTACGCCACCCCATTAAAATCCTTTACTTCACTTTCCCAACGGCCCAGGAGCGCATCCTGCACACGGTAAAGATATATAGAACAAAATCTCTCACTACAGATACACAACTAGAAAATTCCTCGTTTCTCGTAGCGGCAATGGGACCTTGAAGCCCGCCCAAGGCCAAGCCAGCGCCTCGTGCAGTTTCTAAGTGAAAGTCTGTAATCGGTCGGTCGTCGGAAGAGGGGTGCGGAGACGAGAATACGTGGAACGAGTAATCGCGCATGCCAATAGAAAATAAAAAAGGGGCGATGGATGCATCCTGAATCACCATGCGTTCGCGCTTACAGAGCCGACTGCTCTGAACCGAGCTATCCATCAACAAATTAGGTTTATCCGCGTTGAACGACGGCGGCAACTTTTTATGTTTCTGCAGCGCGTTGCATCCACAATTAAAAAGCACTAATTCTGCTTTTAGTAGTTGACATTTCATTATATTTTTAGACCTGGACGCTAGTTTTCCTAATTGTTCTTGTGCTTTCACTTTCTAATACCAATAGGTATTTCCGAAACAGTCTTGTTCCCGTGTGACGGCGTATGTGCATTTCCGTCTTCTTCTTCCAGATCACTACTTCTATAGGCGCTTGGCAACGATACACTCACCGTTTCCACAAGATAGCGGTTCCCTCTGCGCTTCGCATTTGCTGCTATCGGCGAACCATTTATCCCCTTGCAGGCGTTTTTCATGCGTGCATTGCTTGTGACCACCTCCCCTCTATCTGTGGCGTGCGAGTTCACTTACGGTACAGAAGCGATTATAGAATGCCATCGTGATCGCTTTTGGTTCCCTAACGGAAGCAGAATGACATCCACAAAGGATGAAGACGGAGGCAGGGACACGCGCCTTCTATGCGGGCAATCTTCTTCTTCTGCTTGATAACGCCCTCATTCTTCTGTCTTGGCTCTTCCCCACGCCTGAAAGCAGCCGTCCAGCCAGTCGCCCCCATCACGCCTGCAACATTCAGACTAACGACGCATAACCCAATTGTTGTTGACGATCAGTCGGCCGTGCCCTCGATTGCCCCTGTAGCCAACCCATGGGTCGTCGAAGGAAGAGCAAGGGTAGGGTCCGCATGGAGAGCCCGGACCCGCAGCAGACCACGCTCTCCACGGCTAACGAGAACACGACGACGCGCAGGGCACACCCCAGCAAGCTTAAGCGTCGAGCCTCCGCCAAGATGTCCCCTTCGACCACCGCTGCAGTCGGCCATCGAGCCGTGGCTCACGACGCCGTCACCGCTGCGCCTAGCGACACCATGACTACACCGGTCAGCTGTAGTCCGAGTTACTCGTCGCCGAGCGCATCCCCAAAACGCAAAGCTCCGCAGGTAAGCATGTTTGCACCTTTTTTTTGGGAGGGTATGGGGGATCGAGTTAGCCATTATCCACAATGGAGCGCCGGAAAAAAACTGCCTCCAAGAAATAATGGAGAAACTCGACTCAAACAATATCCAGTGGGCAAACCGTTTTTATAAACTAGCTTCACCTAACCCTAACGTAAACTAAAGGAAAAGAGGCGACGGCAGGCATTGGTTAAAGTGCAACATAAATTGACACATAGTGACACACGAAGACACACGCGGTTTGCCACTCACTCCGGAAGTCTTTGTCCATATGTACCACTTCCACATTCAGAAGGGCGAGAAATCAGCAGCTGTGCCTTTTTTTGAAAAATGATGTGTGCCTCAAAGATCTGTCGCGTTCGCGAACCTTTACACGAATTTTAGTTGTGCAAACGTGGACGGCCGGGCTGTACCGCCTGCAAGGCCAGGAGTGGGAAGCCATAGGCTGCAGTCTGTCGATGCGCTTAAGGGGCGCGCATGATCTTAACATATCGGCCGTTCGGGTAATGTACCGAAGCTCGTACTATAGGTATATCATGTGGACGAATTTTAATGTTACGTGGCGTGCTGTTTGCATGTTGCATCCTGGGGACCCTGCAGTTGACCTCATTGCCGAAGTGGTCGGGGCAAAAACGGGACACCGTCACTTGTTTCTTGCTTAGTTTTAAACCATGGGTGCGCCACTGGTTACACCATGGCAACCCGCCCAATGGTACGATAGCTTAAAGGGGCCATACAGATGTAATACTTCCACGCGCGTTTGTCACAATAAAACGATTGTAATGTAAATTCAATGAGAAATTACTCAACTTACGTTAAAATTTTGATTCTTCCGCCAAATCGTGTGTTTTCCAGGCGTTTGCAATGACATCACAAGAGATGGTCTTCAAGCAAAACGTATAGCTTGTATTCACTGGCTAGGCACGCGTACAGGCATCCATGTGAGTGCGCAGTTACTGGTTACGTCGGGCTCCGCGGTATGGTGGTACTTGACCATGCCAAGCAAATGAGCTGTTGGACGTTCCAAACTCTACCCCACCGAGCGCAAGTAATGCCTCGAGTGCAATGTGAGCGCGATTAATAACATCTCTGGGGACACCATCATTGAGAATCTGGTTGAAACGGAGCAGACGACGCACGCCGCTATTTTTTTTTTCTTCGGCGTGCGGGCGCAGTGGCACAAGCCGCGCCATGTCCGTGGTGCATCAGCCATGTCCGTGGCCGTTTCCAATGTTGCCAGGCGAAGAAATTGACAGCTAAACGTTTTTAATAAATACCACCCATAAAAAAGAAGTGCGATGAGCAGCCTTGTGTACCGTTAGTCAACCTAGATGGCGCCACCATGCTGCGGCGGCCATTTTCTGCCTTTGCTTTGTTTTTGACCCTATTTGTACCTGGCTTGTTTTCGTTAAGGCAGAAAATAATCGTTTCCTGAAACACCCTATCCGCTCTACAAAAATTGCAACGAAAGACACCGTCGCTTAAGCCTATTGGGAGGTGTAATCTAAGACAACTCCAAAGCACTGCAGTTCTGTGCAGCTAAGACAAGCATAATGCGCGCAGTACCGACAGCAGCAGGCATCGGTACTTCTATGTTTACGTGCACTTTCGTGACTCCCACTGTTAACCCCACCATTGTTACTGCTATAAAATAAAAATAATGTGCCATAAATGTAATGTCAAAGAGCTCGCTTGACAAGCGTATAAGCCCTCCTAATTTACGTTTGTTTTTGCCGGCCTCAGCTAATTACACTGCTGGCACATATGATATCCTGGGCTCTGTTGCGGGAAATGAGCTGGTGTGTGGCATGGCCATTTCATTTTTTCCTAATTATGTAGCTTATTTGATCGAAATTTACATTAAAAGTGGTGTCAGTATGATAATAACGAGGCAATCTTTCGAATGAACCAAACTTGTATTTCTTCTGCATGGCCCCTTAAGCATTCACAATGAGGCACACAGTCTGACAGCAGTGATCTAAATGCAAGGAGTGCTCATTGCGTTCTCTACCTACACCAAGTTATGCAGAGTCTGCCAGGTGGTCAACTCGCATTGTCGTTGCATTTACCAGCAGCGTGTTATTGCTGTTGCCTATTTTATATATAATAATAGTTAATTTATTTATAATAATTCCTTTGCTTTTAAAGCTTGCAGAACGAGGCTATTTTCGCTTACGTGTACTGCATATTCGTTCTATAGCAGAAATAATTGTGGGGGGAAACGACTAAAAATACAAAACCGCCCGTAAACCTAGATGTACCAGTGCACACTGCAGTTGGTACTGCTCGCACGATGCTTGATATAGATGCGCAGCAGTGCGGAGCTTTGAGGTTGTCTCAGACGGCACTGGCCGGTTAGCCTAAGCGACAGTGTCCCTATTTGTCGAACAGTGACCCTATTTACCTGACCCTATTTGTCGAACATACCCCACGTTTCACGAAATGATTACTACCTCCCGCAACAAAAACAGCGCAGGTGCAAATACCGTCAAAAACAAGGTAAAGGTGAATACCGGTGGGTAGCACTATCGTGGCGCCACCTAGGAAGACTGACGGTGAACAGGGCTCCGCAGTATCAACGCACGCCTCGTCTCTCTATCCCGGCCGTGCCGCAGTCCGCTGCAGGCGGAACAGCGCACTTGCAGTTGAAGGCCCGTACATTTCATGCTATGGGAGACGTCACGAAACACACATTTTGGAGGGAGAATCAAAATTCTTAGCCTAAAATGATTTATTTCGCAGTGAATAAAGCATCACCTGCTGCCGGAAAAGCGCTTGGGGCACTTTAAAACACTGAATCTTTCGAATAAAACAAACGTCTATTTTTGTGCATGGCACCTTTAAGGGGCTCGAGATGTCAAGGAAGGAATGCAAACTGTGTTCAGGAACTAAGACGAGAGAAACGTATGCGCGAAATTTGAATTGAGTTCAGGGAACCCTGACGAAGTGCTGATAAGCGGTTTTAGTGCGGTCGCTTTTGTTGGGTGTTCGACATCCATTGGCGTCCGTTCTGCGGACATCCGCGTTGTGCGACTCGCCATTTATTAACGCAGAGAAACACTTCTTGGCCCTTTTGGGATTCATGCAGACTCCTAAGGTCGTAGCAGCAGAGAGTACACGGCCACCCTGTTCGAACATCACTACCGCTGCCCCAACCACCTCCCCGCTGTTCAAGGATGCGTCGCCCCGGAACGCCACCACTCCAGAGACCAACCCCGTGTCATCGCTCGGCGCCGACAAGCCCAATAAGCTGCATATTGGGAAAATAGGGAATGGCCATGCGACCCCTAGCTCATTTCCCGCTACAGAACCTATGATGTCATACTAGACAGCTCTGCGATTGGCGGAGGGCGGTAAAAGCAAACGCAAATTAGGCAGAGCTTATAAGCTTCCCGAACGAGCTATTTGCGCTTAAATTTAGGGCACATTCTTTTTAAAGCCCTAAGAATCGTGGGACAAACAGTGGAAGTTACGAAAGCACACGTAAACATAGAAGTACCGATGCGTAGTGCTGTTGGTACTGCGCGCACTATGCTTGGTTTAGCTGCACAGGACTGCGGTGCTTTGGGGTTGTTTCAGACGACACTGGCCGATTGACGCAAGCGACGATGTCTTACGTGACCGTATTTGTCGAGCGAGCACCATGTTTCACGAAACGATAGTCTACATGAACAAAACAAGCCACGTACAAATACGTTCGCAAACAAACCAAAGGCAGAAAACGGCTTGTCGTGGTGTGGTGGCACCATCTAGGTGTGATGTCATTGCGGACAACGAAAATGTACGATTTCGCGGGAAAACAAAATTTTAACTTAAAGTAATTTCTCGGTGAATAAAGCATCGTTTGCATTCGGACAAGCGCTGGGGGCACTATAAAACACGAAATCGTTGGAATAACACTAACTTGTTGTAAGGTCCACTTATGAGATCAGCGGCCAGGCGCCCGGGCTGCGCGTGAAAACCCGCCACTCTGTCTAGGGGCTCAGCACTGTGGACTCTTCGCCGCAGCCGTCGCCAATGCGCCACGGCGCACACGGGAGACGAATTGTCTGGCCCACCGAATACCACGGGGATAATCCACCATTGAGAACGTAGACGGCGCCACCGGGTTCCGAGAAGCACCGGGGAGGTGTAATTACCGGCGTCGAAGCGCCCGCCGCGCGAGACCCATTGTTAACGCGCCCCGGCCAGCACGGTGCACTGTCGCCGCCCTTCGCTCTCACCCCGCGGGGTCGCGCGCACCTGCTCGTCCGCGAGCGTGCCGTTCACCCAAAGATGGCGGCGCCTCATTGAATATTCCGTTGCGAACTTAGTGACAGCTGTCTACGTGAATTTGGGCACTCCCTGACGTGTGTACGAACGCTACAGGGGCGTTGATGAGAGAGGGTGATCTCGAGGTGTTATAAGGACGAACGTGGCCGTTGGAAATCGTTCTTGTCTGAGCGCTGAGCTGGGCAGTTCATGGCGGGACAAGGAGTCTCGACCGTTAAAGCTAGGTTGGATTTGTGAGCCCCCTAGGCTAGAGGTTAAGATCGCGTCGGAAGTTTAGGGTACAGCGCCGTACCGGGCAACTAGACGGATCTTGCGGCGAGACAGGGTCTCGGCCGTCGTTTCTCGAGCGGTTTGTGTACGCTCCGAGGGTAGGAGAGTTAGACGAAGTTGAGAAGCTCGAGTGATTCGTACGCACTTGGAGCTAGCGTCTAGCTGGAGTTGGAAGTTTTTCCTTTTACTACTCATGTACCCAGTTTTCCTACTGTAAATAGCTGTATATAAACTCTTCGTTTCACTTAATCAACCCCAACGCCTCGAGTTCGTCAATTCGACCGCCGTCTCCAAAAACTTCAACACCATCGCCCTGCCAGCCTCCTGCCAAATCAACCGGAGCCCGGCGATTGGGTTCCTGATCGACACCGGACTTCGGGGAAACGAACCACAACCATCTTTACTCTTGTGTTTTGTCTTCATGGCTCCTTTAAAGAGCTCGTTTGACAAGCGTATAAGCCCTGCCTAATTTCGTTTGCTCTTGCTGGCCTCAGCTAATTGCACTGCTGGCGCATATGATATCTTAGGTTCTGTTGCGGGAAATGAGCTGATGGGTGGCATGGCGACTCCATTTTTTTCCTAATTATGTAGCTAATTTGATCGAAATTTACGTTAAGAGTGGTGTCAGTATGATAATAACGAGAGAATCTTTCGAATGAACCAAACTTGTATTTCTTCGGCATGGCCCCTTTAAGCATTCACAATGAGGCACACAGTCTGACAGCAGTGATCTAAATGCAAGGAGTGTTCATTGCGTTCTCTACCTACACCAAGTTATGCAGTGTCTGCAAGGTTGTCACTCACATTGTCGTTGAATTCACTAGGAGCGTCCTATTGCTGTTGCTTATGTTATATATAATAATAATTTCTTTATTTATTAATAATTCTTTGTTTTAAAAGTTCGCAGAACGAGGTTATGTTCGCTTAAGTGTAATGTATATTCGTTCTAGAGCAGAAAGAATTGTGGGGGGAAACAACGAAAAATACAAAACCACACGTACACCTAGATGGACCAGTGCACACTGTAGTTGGTACTGCTCACACTATGCTTGGTAGAGCTGCGTAGCAGTGCGGCGCTTTGAGGTTGTCTCAGACGGCACTGGCCGGTTAGCCTAAGCGACAGTGTCTTACCTGACCCTATTTGTCGAACATACCCCATGTTTCACGAAATGATTACTACCTCCCGCAACAAAAACAACGCAGGTGCAAATACCGTCAAAAACAAGGTAAAGGTGAATACCGGTGGGTAGCACTATCGTGGCGCCACCTAGGAAGACTGACGGTGAACAGGGCTCCGCAGTATCAACGCACGCCTCGTCTCTCTATCCCGGCCGTGCCGCAGTCCGCTGCAGGCGGAACAGCGCACTTGCAGTTGAAGGCCCGTACATGTCACGCTATGGAAGACGTCACGAAACACACATTTTGGAGGGAGAATCAAAATTTTTAGCCTAAATTGATTTATTTCGCAGTGAATAAAGCATCACCTGCTGCCGGAAAAGCGCTTGGGGCACTTTAAAACACTGAATCTTTCGAATAAAACAAACGTCTATTTTTGTGCATGGCACCTTTAAGGGGCTCGAGATGTCAAGGAAGCAATGCAAACTGTGTTCAGGAACTAAGACGAGAGAAACGTATGCGCGAAATTTGAATTGAGTTCAGGGAACCCTGACGAAGTGCTGATAAGCGGTTTTAGTGCGGTCGCTTTTGTTGGGTGTTCAACATCCATTGGCGTCCGTTCTGCGGACATCCGCGTTGTGCGACTCGCCATTTATTAACGCAGAGAAACACTTCTTGGCCCTTTTGGGATTCATGCAGACTCCTAAGGTCGTAGTAGCAGAGAGTACACGGCCACCCTGTTCGAACATCACTACCGCTGCCCCAACCACCTCCCCGCTGTTCAAGGATGCGTCGCCCCGGAACGCCACCACTCCAGAGACCAACCCCGTGTCATCGCTCGGCGCCGACAAGCCCGAGTTGCAGGAAGACAGCGTCCCTCCGGCGCCACCTTCAACGGCAAGAGACCGGCCGCTGCCGCAGACGTACGACCCAGATTCAGACGCAGCCGCGGTGGCAAAGCCCGGCGGTCGAGTGCCCCGCAAGCGCGTCTCGGTGCCTTCCATTGGCACGTCTGTGGCTTGTGGTGCCACGGAATTCCCGCACACTGCAACGACGGCGCTGCTCAGTGGTATCAGCAGCGGGATCCTGGATCAGCTCCAAAATCTCGGAGTCCCGAAGCCCACCGGTGCGAGACGCTACGTATACGTTTGTCATTGTATTGGCGCATTTTCATCCATCATGCTAGCGCACTGAGGGCATCTGTAGTGAATATAGAGACTATGCAGGAGCCCATGGTGCATGCAGTGCGTCACGTAAAAATTCGGCCCAGTTACGTAAAGTCTATGTGCAGGCCCACACTTTGTTTCAATTCAGGCGAGGAAACGATAAGACTGCAGGATTCGGGAACCTTCGCAATAAAGCAACCATACAAAATAGGTGCAGCCAATCATTTTGCCGCTGTTTTTTTCTCGACATTAAATCATTTCTGCTACACTCGAGGTTTTCGAGAAAAGATCCTTGTGTGCATACTAGCGTCTCGAAATCCGTTAGTCTAAACTGTCTTGCACTTCAAGTACAGTCCTCGGGGGAGTAATGGTTTGAGCCGACAAGATTCCTTTCTTGAAGCGGTTGCTTTATACGTCTGGATGAATCCCGTTGACTTCAGTAGTATACAGGGGAGGATTATTTCAGCATCATCATCAAATTTTGTGGTTTGACGACTACCTTTCACGGATGAGTTAGGCTTCAATTTTTCACGGTGTACTCCAAGTAAGCGACACCAGCGAAAGGCGCACGTACCTCGGATTTGTTGAGAGCAGGAAAGAAACCGCAAGAAATGTGTCACGAGAACGATACTAAAGGCGTTTAAAATCAGGGCCAGCAAAGTCATTTTAATTACTAGTTTCAGCCGCAGAAGCTACACTTGGCTTATGAGGTAAGCTTTCGCGCGGAATTACCCTATTTTAAGCTGTTAACAAGTCAACATGCAGATGCGCATTGCAATGGGCTACCTTCATTTGGTTCATTGTATTCAATAAATGACACTGCCAACGCCATAACAGGCTATTAAAGGCGACAATGTAACCAGAGTGTCGCATAATTTTAGCGGGATGCTGTTCTGTGAATTCCTGTAGTTGTAAATTGTTGTATTGTAAAGGAAGCCAGATTGGCTTAAAAGGTGAGTGGAAGGAGGACGGAAAGCGAATCACAGCTTCTTGAGGAGGTCCGTCTCTGCAAAAGCTAGGAGGGACTCCAGGACGACCCTGTCTGAGTGCGTTAAGCCTGATGCGGGCCGGATCCAGGTCACGTAGAAGGACACCAGAAGCCTCCGAAGGTGACTTTTCCAGATTGGACAGGGGACTGAGCAGCCGCATAAAGATGGGCCGCCGTGGGGCGTGTAGGCAGGCCGCATTCGGAGCATTGGAGTTGTTCGGTGAGTGGACCTGAGTCGACGGATCGTAAGACTTGGGTTGGCGGTTGGCAGGATGATAGGGGCGGAGGAGGTGAGTCTCATCGTCCCCTTCGTCGTCGTTGAAAATTTCACCACCGTTAGAGCACGTCCGGTGGGATGATGAAGCATGAACGTAACCTATACATGGGCAGCTGCCCAGCCCCTAGTCAGCCCTTGGGGCAGTGAATGCGGATTTAGATTAATGGTCGCTCTCAACTCCCTCTTACGTACGTTTTTACCCATCCTCAGGGATTTCGTCACATGTTGGTTCCGGCATGGTTTCCTCGCGTGTGGCAAAGTGGTGAGATTGTGAGAAAGCATGGACGATGCGAATGGAGAGGAGTGCGCACGCCGCCCTAAGAACTATCTCGTTTCCCTTAATGCCTTTGTTGCCAGGGGTTGTGTACACTGACAATAATACCATTCAGTTCAGCTGTACTACCGGACATTTTACAAGGTGCGCTGAAGATAAAACCGAGTGTTTAGTCTTCTGGGCTTGAAGCGCAGGTTGGCAGTCTGTGAGGCTCCTAGCGTTCATCTTGGTGGAAATTCAATCGCCGGCCAACGCAATCGCACAGAATTTTAATTCTGCAGGATCGTCTGCTTGCACGACGGCCACAAAGGTGGTATCAGTAATAGCGGAGCGGGTCGCCTGGTAGGAAATCGCCCAATAACCTCCGCGTTCGTCAAGGGCTGCGTCCATGTCACTTGCTCCCTGTGCGGCGATAATTCAGCAACCTGTTACGTTTAGCGCCTGGCGAAGGCCGCAAGGCGTTGCGGGTGTTGCGGGACCATACTGCGGCGCACTGGTGTACCGTCAACAGCTGTAATGTCCTCGCAGGGAGCAACCTCTTTCCGAAATGGCAGAAGGTTTCTGACGGCTTGGCCGCTGTATGCAAGCACTGACCTGCCTTGTCGTGTGTTTCAGGCGTTCACGACGCTTACGTGCTTCCTCTACTGTGGCATGAAGTGTGGGCAGCCGGGCATAGCGATGCAGCTCCTTGGTTTAAATATGTTACGGAGGCCTGTGTTCAAGCGCTTCGCCGCTCTTTCTGGTATCTCTACCTGAGTCCAGGGACGAGTTAGAAGGCCCCATGTGTTACGCTAGACGTCAGCACCGACCCTTCATGTGTACTACGTTCTTTTGTGGTAGCGCCACCGACGCCAAAGCATATCAGTTTGACCAGGTGCATTGTTTAGGCCATGTCTGACAAAGCTTGCTGATCCACTCATCCACCGTACACTAAAGGTACGAAAAAGCAACTTCATACTAGGACAAACGGAAAGATGCTAGGAATAAAATACTTACCTGGGTCCTTGCAGCTGCGTGTGCGCTACATCCTCTACCGTATTGTCGTGTTTGTGGAACTCCTGCGTATATAGGCCAGCAACTGCCCATCGTACATTTGCCCCATTACGCCGAGAAAGCAGTCGCTTGGACTAAAGATTAACTATTCTTCCAAATTAGATGCAGTTACGTCCTGCGACGGTTTTCTCGTACCATCGACAGCTAAAATCTGAGATTGATTGACTGAATGATTTATTGATTGGTTACTTGCTTATTGATTTATTGTCTGAATTCGATTGATTGATTGATTGATTGATTGATTGATTGATGACTGATTGATTGATTGATTGATTGATTGATTGATTGATTGATTGATTGATTGATTGATTGATTGATTGATTGATTGATTGATTGCACGTTATTAGAGCTTTTGTCTCAATTCCGTCCGGGTTCCTCTGCCCACGAAGCCGTAGCGATCAGCTCCCAGCGCCACCCCGGCGGTTAGCCATAGCTGCACTTCTAGGGTCAGGCTGGAAAGCATGGTTCACCAGGGCGGTTGAGGTGATGGTAGTGACCCCGGAGTGAGTCGGGGCGTGTCATGACGAGGGCAACAAGCCTTTTCAATGAGATTTAAACGCGTTCTAAATGTATTTGAATTCCGAAAAAAGTTGGAAAATCTGCTGTAGAACGTCCTTAGTCCGGCTCTTTCTTCAACCATGTTCTTCTCCTGTTGTAGTCAACCTGCGCAAGAGTGTTCGCTCTCGCAGGCCCTACCGGTCGCCAGGGTCCGGCCAGCGGCCTTCTCCAGTACCTGCACTCCGCCCTGGGCTGGGTGGCGTGGGCCGCGGCTCACGCGTACACCGGCTGGCTCGCCTGGCGTTTGTGGGTGCAGCATGAGCCCGTGTCGCTGGCCGGTGATCGGTGCCCTGACGCCGGCCTGGTCGTCATCATGCTACTCGCCTTACATTCGTACACGGCTTTCCTCGTGCTGCGGAAGACCGGCCTCTGGGAATCCCTCATGGAGATTCTCATCGCGGCCGGCAACCTCTCTGGCAATCTCATAAACACATGCACCTACGTCAGGCCGTGAGCTTCCATTTTCTTCACAAACTTTCGACATCACTTTTCATGTCGGGGTGTTGTGAGTCGTACATACAACCTGCGCTCCGAGGGGTGCCTCCGTACAGGGTCACTGATTAAGTTAAACCACCTGGGGGTGCTCAACTTGGTACGAGCTCACATTCAAGCGGGTCTTGTGCGCCTACCACAAAAAAATTCCTCGCACGCAAATATTTATATTCAAATACCCAGCGACACCTTTCTTGGTATTCTACCACGTGTTATCGATAGAAACGTGCCCCTTTCAATGCATTCCAGGTAAATTATTAGCCACCATAAGATATTTGCGGCTTCTCTAATGTGCGACCCCAGACGTCAAACGTGGCAGCCAACACGCACATACCTTGGCTTCAGTGAACCGGCTCTCCAGCTTACGTTCCCTCTTATACGTCACGTCCCGCTGCCAGTACTGGCAACCCTTTTCTTCAGATTTGGTTCCAAAAAAGTCAATATCCTTGAGTCAATTGTGCCGCCTCCTTCATATTTCGCATGCCGTGTCCGCTCTTTTTACGCCTACTAGGGTCACAGTACTCTTGCATGTTTGGATATTTGGCTGCAGTTTGGCTTTCAAATAGGACACGCGCGTGTAGTTGTCAAAACGGTCAAGACCACCATCTTCTCCGCTGATGCGCGTTGGTGCCGCAGGGTGCTCTGGACAGCGTGCTTCGCTGCGCTGCTGGGGCGGGCGACCCTGAACACCAGCGCCATCGTAGAGGTTTCCATCTGCGCAGCCGGGCAGCTGGTTCTGTTTGCCGGCTGCTGGGTCTACTCTCGACACCCGAAGAGCATCCGATGGACTACTCCGCTGTCCGCCCTCCTCGTCCACCATTTGATGGCTCTCCTCTTTGTCCACCTGGGTGTCGGGTACCAGCTGTTTGACTGCGCCGACCATCTATTCGCCAGGCACGCGTCTTATAAACATGTGCTTGCATGCCCACCACGTCGACAGCGACGGGTTGTTTCTGGGCCGTTCTTATTGCTTTTCTCTCACCTGTTGGTGCAGCCTAGTGCGTGAAGCGTGCGCTCATGGGAGTGCGTTGCCAGGCTCAGTAATTTTCGGGCGAGAGAACAACACTGGGTGTCTTAATGGCGGGCTTAACAGACAGGAGTGAAGGTGGTGTAAGGTGTACTACTAGAATTATAAAGTGTGCTCCCTGAGTAATGAGTGACTACCATTAGCGATCGAAGTACGAGCATATAGAAAACCAGTTTATGAATGCGACATATATAAGGAAAAACACACTGGGACGGCGCAGCGTAGAAACCATTAAAAGTCGGAAAATAGACCCTCATTCTAGCGCTGACACCGGCACAGTAATGATGACAAGGTTAATAGAGTTGAGATCTACCCCCCCTCCCCCTCCCCTTGGGCCGTGAAATATTGAAAGGAGGCTCTATGTATGCGTCCTGTCGACGCAGTGAGGAACTTGGGATACTTAGGAATAGTTTTCGTTCAGTGTGAAGCATGACCGCAATGCGATGAGAGCAGATTACGGCAGCTTATCGAGGTACCGAAAAGAACGACGAGCGATCTTCAAGCTGTCATGATATTTATTGAAAGGTATACAATTTTGACTGGCGCAAAAAAGAGACCCGACCTAACGAAGTCACCGTGAACGGCAAATTATTTCGTTAAATCGAGGACTTCGTAAAATTGGGAATGGCATTTTATAAGCACTTATACCCCAAAACTCGACATATAAAGGGAGGCTGAAAAAAATAACACGAAAATGGTAGGTGTTCTAGGGTAAACGTATTTATTTCCCGGCAGAAAAAAGCCGGTGATTTTCGCCTGCGCGCGCTTCGTTATCATTGGTCGGACAGACTTTCCGTAGTACGCAAGCGCGTAAGGTGCGTCCTCGGTTCCTTCGTGAGCTCCAGCAAAGAGCTTGAGCAAGTCAATAGCATCCATCACCTGGCCTCTAGTGGGAATAAGATTTCAGCACTTTCTGGGTTGTCATCATCCCCTGAAACGTCTTGAGCGCTGGAAATTAACTGCGCGGTTTTTTCGTCGTTTAAAACGTACGTCGTGTCGGCGTCCGCGTCAGCACTCAGATAGTCGTGAACGCTCGGATCAGCTGCCACCTCGCTAAGCAGAGAAGCTGTTCCGAGGACTTGGGCGGGATTTCTTCTTCTTTGTCGTGTTGGGGGCTTGCGGAACTTAAAATACTTCCTTAAATCAGGAATGGCGCTGAATCTATTTCGTTAGTTCGAGTTCATACAAGCATTCAGCCGCATGAGGACCTGCGGGGGAATCCAAATTTGTTCGTTATGTCGGAAAATTCGTAAGATCGTGTTTTGTTAGATCGATTTTTGACTGTTATACGGGTGGGCGTGCAGGCACGCGGGTGTAAGAGCATACGCCCGTACAAACAAAGAGCAAAGATATAAAAGCGTCGACGGTGCCGCAAGGAGAGTAACGGAGCCTTTTGAGCAGGCCTAAGCACTTCAGCACACTTTGCGCCATGCGCTGGCTGTTTATTACACAACTAAGACTTATGAGCACAAATCACTTTCGTTGTTAACGATGAAACTCGGCAACATTTGAAACCAGAACGCTCGAGTGATCTGAACAGCGCACCGACGCGAGAAAGCACGTGCAGTGGCGGGATCCAAGGACCGACTGAGGAATCTAGATAGAACGGGCACGTAAAACGCGTCCCATGACGTTGGCAGATACAAAATGGCGTATCACGAGCAGGTCCTGTCCACGTAAGTGCTCGTAATTAATATTAAAGTACAACTCGGTTTCGAGTCCAGTAAGGGCGTTGCCAACGGGGGTTGAACGGTGATGGATGAATTGTCATGAGAACTTGATAGTTCCTTTTGGAAACCTTAATCACACTTCTTACTCGTGCTTTTCACTGCACGGCCTTCGTGCGCAGACTCCCATTTCCCTCTTGTTTCCGGGCCTGCCTCCGTCACTTCTTCCACTTACCTACAGGCGAACTTTCCTCCAGCTGGAGACGAGGTCACACGCCAGCGCGTCCTACTGTGCCGCGCGGACATCGCACGTAATTCCTGTGTGAGGATATTGAGGCCGAAAAGAGAGAGCGATAGAGAAAAAACAAAAGTTCATTACAGTGGAATCTCAGTGATACGATTCGGCATAACACGTTTCTCAGCCTAATACGTTTTTCTTTTATTCCCGGTCGACGTCTCTTAAAAACAAAGCATTTCCGTGTGCTAAATACGACCACATTTTGACGAATCAATCACATCACATTAATACGATCACATTTTGACGAATACGATACGATCACATAAAATACGATCACATTTTGACGAATACGATCACATTTTGATGAAAATTGGATAATACGGTCGCGAAAGTAAATCTTGACCAACATTTGAGACACCTTACGTTTATTCTTCTCTATACCAGCTCAAACCACATTCCTATAGGCCACGCTCTGCACGGTGCAGAACCGCTAAGGCCGCAGCAGCGCCGGTTTTATGACGAAAACATTGCTGCCAGACGTAGCCGCTTCGTCCAATGATGTTGTTAGGTCAATCCGTGCACCGCGCCATCTAGCGAAATGTACCATAATCAAGGAAGGTGCGCAACGGGAGGAATTCTACCGGCAGGCACTAACTTGCTTTCCCATTTCTCTTCTTTCTATGCTTCGTGCTTCCCACGCTTTTCTTTGGTCTCTTTCTGTCTTGTTGCTGAGTTCGGTGGTGCCGCTGCGGTTCTGAGGCTTTTTTTTAAAGACGATAGTCTTTCTTGGGCTACTTAAACCCAGAAATTTTGGTCTGCCTGTATGTCTGTCTGTCTGTCCGTCTGTGTGTCTGTGACTCGATTCAGCCACCCGGCCAAAGCAAAACAATCCCTGCGCAATAGTCTTCTATAGTCACAGCTAAATCTACCCGTCTATGTGCGGTGTATTGTCCATACTTGTCCAACATTGTTGAAGAAGACAAAACATTACGCAAATATGAACTACAATCAATACAGAAGTGATATTTGCCAGTGTTCCTTTATGAAAAATCAAACATGCTTGACTTTTGCGAGATTAAATACTTCATACTGCCAGAAAAAAATTCACTCCGCCGTCGCCTGCTGTCGCCGCGCCACTATAGCTTCTGGCGTCATTTTAAGAAATCAACCGGCAACAGTTACGCAACGTTCCCACTAGATAGGTTTCCACGTTCTGCTTGCAACGCAAGTGGAGTAGGGAACCCGCGGTTCTATAAACGTTGAAGTAGGGCGCCTCGATTAACGCGCGTCTTCGCCGTACGGCAGCGTTCGCATCGAGACACCCCGGTTGGAGCAGTGGAACGCGGGAAATTTAAATGATTTAAGCAAACCTTGGTCGTCTTTACCTTGGGAGGAGCGCTACGCAAGGGAACAACATGACAGGTGAGCGGGAAAGCGGAAAGGGAAGGCATTTACTTCGGCAAAGCCGATAAAGACTATCGTCTTTTGACGGCATTTGCAACGGAAGGAGCAGAATACGCAGTCATTTTTTTTTTTTTTGCTCTCTTCTAGCTGCCTTGTTGCTGTGCACGATGGTGTTCCGAGGCCTATAACAACGTTGAGGAAACTCAAGGCGCTCCGTTTAAAGAAAATTGCAAGCAAACTGGAAGAGATACTGAACAAAACGCGCGTTGACTTGACACGCGAATTCGGCTTGCGAGTGTCATCGCTCAACAATAATGTCCGTCAGTAAGAGTGTCTTCGCAAGGAGCAGGTTTTCGATCCCGGTGTAAAACAAACGCGAGATGCGAAGTACCCTCAAATAAAAGACGTCCTGCTCACATGGTTCAAGATAGAGCGGCAGCAGTGAACTTCGACGGGTCAGTTCTAGGCGAGGAAGTTGACAACATTGCGTTCTTCTTGGACATTGAAGACTTCCAAGCATCCGGCGGCTGGGTTCACTGATTTAAGGAACGACACATATTGACGTACAAATCAGCGTCCATCAAAGAGAAAAATATCCACAGCTTCCTTTCTCACGTTTCAAAAGAATTTACTCATGGACAATGAAAAAAAGAAAGTGCAGCACAAATTGGCCAGCTAATTGAATGTTGCTCAATAAAGGTTAGTTACTGACGCAGTATGCATATTTCCCGCCTTTTTGAACCTCCTTTGATAATACCATTTTCGCATAATACGTTTTGTTTCTGGATCAGTGGAAAACGTATCAACGAGATTTCACTGTATTCTTTATTTAGAGGGGGTGTGTCGTGGTGCAGTCAAAGCTGAGAAAGGCGGAAAACGAAGTGAGGGCGTCTACATTCCCTTGTGCATCAACGGGGCATGGAAGTCTCTTTAGGAGCGCCCGGGCCAGAGGAGACGATGCCCACTCCTGGAAAGTCCTGGAGTTAGATAGAAGAAAAGCTTTTGTCTCCCCGAGCCCTACCAAGGCACATTGTGGGAGACGTCGTCGTGTGACATGAGGCGGTGTGTAATGATGGAGGTCTCTATGTGGTTCTCAGTGATTCCCCTCAAATGTCTCAAGTGGCCGGGGAAGCATCGTGAAAGCAGTCACGGCCTTTATTTTGTGAACCAAGACCATGGCCCCCCAAGGAAGTCTTCACGGGAGTGGTCTTGTATGGTGGAGTGTTTTAGCACGGAGCTTCGCCCTGCTCTCTTTCTTGGCAGTGGCTCTGCTCGTCCGCTGGGAAATGGTCATGTCGAGCTAGGGAAACACGTTGCGATGGGCCGGAGCGGACGCTTGCTTCGGTGCTCGACCACAAGTTGGAGGTTCCGTTTCCAACGCCGCCCGCATGTCCCGACATCCAGCCCACTCACACGATAATGTTTTAAATGCAGAGCATTTCAGTAACTCACGATGTCACCCGCGTTGACGTCCGTAGTCGTAGTCCGCACCCCTCCCCCTACACTATATAAAAAAAAATACTATCCGGCGCCTGGTTTCGATCCCTCGACCCTGCGGGCGGAACGCAATGTACATGGTGCTCTACCCACTGCGCCACAAAGCCGACACAGAACGGGAGGCTACGAACGCGCCTTATATCCTTGACTCATTCAAACTACGTCAAGAAGCTGCTGATACAACGCATTCACTACCACCAACTCCCCAAACACTAAACGTTAACGCAATACACCCACCCCCTATGCGACGCATTTACTCGAGTCCCCCTCGCGGGGAGATGGGCCCAATTTTTATATTATTGTGTGATTATACGCTGAAGCAAAAGTGCACATGGTCGCTGTCTCCAGTCGAAGATTCCGCTGGTGCGGCCGCCTTTCTTCGCTTTTTCTGGTTGCATTAGCTCCGTGGCGGAGCAAGGTCTCGTGAGCCAGCTATCCCATCGCTCACCAAGAACATAACAGGCGGGGTATGTTCTAGGTGTTTTCGAGTTCCCGTACAATGTGGCGATTGTATCTGTAGCTTGTCAGGGAAAACAGGTGCTGAAGAGATATAGATGGTTAGTAGACATGCTGGCTGCAGGCATGCTCGTTCAGAGCATCTGGGGTGCACATAATTTAAAGGAAGGTGAAAAAACCAGCGAAATAGACGGAGACGTAGAAGAGACGAGACAACACACACGCTGGACTAGCAACTGAGAATTTAATTGAAAAACAGAACCAACCAGAGAACGACCAAGCCTACGCATGCGCAACAAGTACGCACGGTCTGATAAAACGCTATCGTAATACACTTTTTTCCGCTCAGCTTTGTAGGAACGCGATCTCTTTATCGCTGAGGGAGATGGAAGAAACCAACTGGCCCAGCAAGCTGCACTTCTTCAGTAAATTTAAAGGAGCCATGAAGAGAAAACAAAAGTTTGTTTTATTCGAAAGATTAGGTGTTTCATAGTACCCTAAGCGCTTTCACGGAAGCAAATGATGCTTTATGCACTGAGAAATAAGGCAATTTAAGCCAAAATTTTAAATCTCCCGCCTAAATTGCATATTTCGTCACGGGAACAATGGCGTCATACGAGCCGGTCCATGAAACAGATACTTAGTATGTCGACTCCATATAGCACCCGCACGCGGGAATCAAACAGGAACCGGGCGGCCATTTTAAAAATCCTAGTAAAACCTAGTGCACCCGCAGCCCTAGCCATGGAATCGCCTGATCCGGAGAACAAAAGTCTCGCCGAGACGCTCGGGCTTGCATTCAACAACCCCACACCACTTGAACGTTCAATGCTTCTAAGTGCACGAGCGGCAGGAGTTGTGGGATACGCGGTTGGACCGGAAAGCGACCATTCCGCGATAGCCACAACAGACGAACGCCCAGCCGTCGGCACCGCTGCCTCTTCAGCCCCGTCGCGACGGACGAATACAGACTGGTACATATGTGCCGTATTTTTATTACGGTTAATAATAGTTCAATTTCAGTAGCAGTATCGCTTATGCCAGTTGGCCGGTGTCGTGTATGGAAAACCTTTCGTGCGAGCTCTCTGCTTCGACCAGAAAGATACGAGCGTCAATACGCGGTGTGTACGGCATGTGCACCAAGGTCAGAGCGCTTTTACGGCGATTTGACGAAGTCGGCGACGAGCGCCAGCATGTCCCAGGAGTAGCTAACGTAAGGGTCCTTGCCGTAATCACTTCCTCGGAAATGAAGCGAGCACACTCGTACTTTCTTTAGCTCTCTTTCTCCTCCGTTTGCAAAGTTCACAAAACGTAGCCACTTGCTTCGCCGAGGTTCGTCGTTGGGCAGCACATGAAAGGAGATCTCCTCACCGGCGGGGACGTCTCACTCCCTCGACGATTTGCCCGTACTACATGGGCATTTCAAAACGTAGCAACGAAATTTCATTGTAAAGTACTCGAACAAACTGAAGTTTTCAGTGGTTGTAAACTGGAAACGAGCTCCTAACAATAGCAGCAAGCCAACACCATTCCGAAACTGCGACGACTATCACTATCTCGTCGCTGCTTGCTGTTCCTTACTCCCCTCGTTTCTATTTTTACCTTTGCTGGTTGGCGATATGACGGCGAACCTCCTGTGAAGGAATTACGATACCAAGCAAGGTCGCGGCTGTGCGTGCTGGGACGGTTCGTTGGCCCCGAAGAGCGTCGAACCCGAATATTCTTCTGTGCGACGGTGGCGACGGCGAGATGTCGAGTTCGGCTGGCGGTAGTTTCGTACGCATTGGCGTACACGCTTGCGTGTTTATTCGGAACTTCAACCGTTTACTCCACCGTTCTTAGTGTCATAAAACGAATGTGCAGTATGTTTAACGGGCATATAGCTCACTATGCAAACTGGTAAGCCCTGCCTATTGCGTTTGCTTTTGCCGGCCTCCACCAATCGCAGAGCATTCTCGTGTGACATCATAGGTTCTGTTAAGGGAAATGAGCTGGTGGGTCGCATGGTCATTCCATTTTTTCCTAATTATGTAGCTTATATGAGCGAAGTTTGTGTTAAAAGTGGTGTCAGTATGGTTCTAACGAGGCAATCTTTCGAATGAACCAAACTTGTGTTTTCTCTTCATGGCTCCTTTAACGCGCTAATGCGGGCGCAGGAGCTTGGGATAGAGAGGAGGGGGTCTTTTGTTTGGGCCTGCGTTTAAATTTTACTTGCATGGTATGTTATGCAGGCTGGCTACATGACTGTCGGTGATACTTTTTTTTTCGCCAGGATTGCTTCGGTTTGAGAAAGTCAAGCCAGACGACTAGCGATGTTTTCGTGCTATTGTCTCTGGCCACTACGCGTTAATAATCTACTCTTTACAGGCTGCTGGCGCACATGCGATTGAACTGTAGCAGCCAGAATGAGGGTGGTGCTCGTGATTCCCTCCTTATGAGGCTACAAATCCGGCTCTGTGTCATGATAATTGTGATTCTGCTCCCTCGTACTGGTCCTAGCGTTAGTATAACACTGAATGATAACCGAAGCAGAACCGGGGCTATAGCCTGCTTCTCTTTGGGCCGATATAAGTGTTATAACACCAGAAGACGTATCGTTCGGCGCATACACGCGCAGTGACCGACGCAGTAGGCGAATTAGTCTGCGAATTAGTCTGTCTTGGCAAATTTCGCAGATATACACGCGTCCACTCTTCGGCTATCCCGTATTTTACCCGTTTATATGCCGCTCGCGCGCGCAAAGGGTGGTGCGCTGCAGCAAGTAATGGCGAAGCGACCATGCGGCGGCCTCACGTCAGGCCTAACCCAACGCTTTGATATCTAACGCCGCCCACTGGCACCCATTGAAAAAAGCGCTCACCACTCTCACTTACTTCAAGTATACAGGTACCGATTGATGTTGCAAGACCTCCTAGTCTAACGTCAGGACTAAGCTCCTGCGTATACTGGACATATTCAGCACTTGAATATTCTGGCACAGTGTTGCGTACCGACAAGTAGTACGTACACATACCCGCACTATGCAATACGGAGGTTTATACGCTGTCTTCGCCATAATTTCTCTGGACGCGGCTGCGATCCCGACTGTGAATTTTTTCGCTGCTTTTAGACCTTAAGGTCCTGTACTTCCCAATACAAATTGATGCCGGAGAATTACTGATATTGACAAATATTTCTGTGCGTGCAGATTTATGAGCTTTTCTCAGCGGGGAGCTGCCGCCGTTCTCGGGTACCTGACCACGGGAAAGATGGTTGGCCTGGATGCTCCGCTCAGCTTCGCCTATATTGTAAGTTCTTGGACGGGCGGTCATTAGGCCACCCAAATTTGCGGCCGTTGTGTTAGCGAAAATGCGAAAATACCACCGTATTTATTCCATTACACAGCGAGGATGATTTCTGGAAAGTGAAAAAATCGCCATAGAATATATATATATATATATATATATATATATATATATATATATATATATAATATATATAATATAATATAGTATGTATCATAAGGAAATGAAGGGGCTCGTTGAGGAAATACAGAAAGATAGGTCAGCAGTCTACGACGCCAAAGGAGGCATAGGGGTGTGGTTAGGCTCTTTTCTTTTTTACTACGGTTAATGAAGTGAACATTTTTTTTAATATTATACAGAAGAAAGAAAGAAAACACGCGCCCAGAGTGGGGACCGAACCCACGCCTTTCGATTACATGTCGAATGCCTTCCAATTCGGCTATCTGGGCGACTGTGTTCTCCTTCACTTTCTGGGCTATTATATTTACTAGAAGTGTATCTGACACTTGAGGGTGGTAGCCAGCGCCACTCTGACTACACGGGGAGAAGGGGACCTTCTTTTTCAACCCCCGGGGCGTGACCCCAACTTCTACAGCCTGTCATGAGTGGGTAACTGGCGGGAAGCCCTCTTATGCTACCTAGGCATCAAGCTGCCAGAACCGAGACCCTCGCAAGGCTTTCACAGAATAATATAGTAAGGAAATGAGGGGCTCGTTGAGGAAATACAGAAAGATAGGTCAGCAGTCTACGACGCCAAAGGAGGCATAGGGGTGTGGTTAGGCTCTTTTCTTTTTTACTACGGTTAATGAAGTGAACATTTTTTCTTAATATTATACAGAAGAAAGGAAGAAAAACACGCGCCCAGAGTGGGGACCGAACCCACGCCTTTCGATTACATGTCGAATGCCTTACCAATCGGCTATCTGGGCGACTGTGTTCTCCTTCACTTTCTGGGCTATTTATATTTACTAGAAGTGTATCTGACACTTGAGGGTGGTAGCCAGCGCCACTCTGACTACACGGGGAGAAGGGGACCTTCTTTTTCAACCCCCGGGGCGTGACTCCAACTTCTACAGCCTGTCATGAGTGGGTAACTGGCGGGAAGCCCTCTTATGCTACCTAGGCATCAAGGCTGCCAGAACCGAGACCCTCGCTAGGCTTTCGCAGAATAATATAGTAAGGAAATGAGGGGCTCGTTGAGGAAATACAGAAAGATAGGTCAGCAGTCTACGACGCCAAAGGAGGCATAGGGGTGTGGTTAGGCTCTTTTCTTTTTTACTACGGTTAATGAAGTGAACATTTTTTCTTAATATTATACAGAAGAAAGAAAGAAAAACACGCGCCCAGAGTGGGGACCGAAGCCACGCCTTTCGATTACATGTCGAATGCCTTACCAATTCGGCTATCTGGACGACTGTGTTCTCCTTCACTTTCTGGGCTATCTATATTTACTAGAAGGGTATCTGACGCTTGAGGGTGGTAGCCAGCGCCACTCTGACTACACGGGGAGAAGGGGACCTTCTTTTTCAACACCCGCGGCGTGACTCGAACGTCTACAGCCTGTCATGAGCGGGTAACTGGCGGGAAGGCCTCTTATACTACCTAGGTATCAAGGCTGCCAGAACCGAAACCCTCGCTAGGCTTTCGCAGAATAATATAGTAAGGAAATGAGGGGCTCCTTGAGGAAATACAGAAAGATAGGTCGGCAGTCTACAACGCCAAATTAGGCATAGGGGTGTGGTTAGGCTCTTTTTTTGCTACGGTTAATGAAGTTAACATTTTTTAAATATACCGAAGAAAGAAAGAAAGAAAAACACGCGCCCAGAGTGGGGACCGAAGCCACGCCTTTCGATTAGAACTCGAATGCCTTGCCAGAAAGTGAAGGCCCAGAAAGGGAAGAAGAACACAGTCGCCCAGATAGCCGAATTGGTAAGGCATTCGAGATCTGCTTGCCCTCACCCTCGTCACGCGCTTGGGCGCGTAGACACGAGAACGTGTGTGGAAACGAGCGCGCGGGCGCGTGCGTGTGGTTACCGCTTTAAAGGCAGCGTGAATCTAAACTTCAAGTTCATTTCTTAGATGCACCCAATCGGAATCATCCTAAAGAAGGCATCACTGCGGGCAGCAAGCATTTGAGAGTACTGGCCCATCCTTACAGGTTCCCAGACCCGACCGGAGGCCCTGGGATCCTGGTCCTACGACTGCGTGACGCCTCACCTCAAGCAGCCTTACGAAAAGGCTCTACATACAGCTCCGCCGCGAAAACTTCCGGCGGCTAGTCCGCTGTAGAGGAAACATACATTGTTCGAGTAACACTATTGTTCTTTTACAAATGTTGTGCATGGTACTCAAGACATACCTGATACTAGAGTGTCATGATGCATAATACTGGAATGTCATAAATACATCTGACCCTGTATATAGGGTTCGGTATATTTATGACAGCTTCGCTGGTAACATTCTTTCCTGCACGGTAACACATTTGTTAAAAGTTACTGAGTTTATCGGCAGCCCGTTTTGCTATGCTGAGTTTCGCACTCACTTTTCCAAAGACTGTTTTTTCCCGGCTTATTCTGAACATTAAAGCAGGGTGCACTGCAGTGTCGTGTAGCTGGTATAACGGGACCCTTGCCTCTTGGAACTGGATGCGCAGGTGCTTCCGGCAGTGTTGTTCGTGGGCGCCCTGGCCAACCTGCTGTTTCATTACGGCCTCGTCACCCCCGTCATCGCCATAACGGGCTGGCTGGCGCACCATGTGCTCGGTATCACCAGCTGCGAGGCCATCGTCGCACTAGCGAACGTCTTCTTCGGAATGGCGAGTGCCGTCTACACCCCCTTGAGAGCGGAGCTCCCAGTTATGGCTCCCACAAACAAAGCGCTGCGTGATCCCGCGAGCACGCGAGCTTTTTCTTTTTCTTCCGATTTAAGAAGCACGCCATGCGCATCTTTTCCTCTATTTCAAGTGAACGCCGTACCTTCTACCTCGAACCTCATGAAAAATTAGTGTAAATTATGTACATAAAAATCACTTTATTAGAATTCTCGCTTAATTTGAAGTTTACCCCAGTCCCCACTGCAGTTCAGGGGTAGCAAATCATTCCCAGTTTTAAAAAAGTACCCTTATAACGAAGTCAGTTGCCTATTAGGGGGACTTTGTTATAATCAGTCTATTGTAATTATAGAACATTCCTGTTGCGTTTCTCGAGGGACGCAAAGAACATAATTAGTGTATGGCGTAAATAAACCAGCCACGCCTGCTCTTTAGTGCGGCTTCAAATTTCGAATAGGCCACACTCACGCCACATATGCATATGTTTTTAATGGCACACTGTCACCAGTGTGTAACAAGTGTGGGGAACGGATTTCTGGGCTCAATGTACTAATTGAATGCACATCCTGCAATGCCGCGAGAAAACGACAGTTCTCTAAAATTTCCACATAAAACATTCCCCTCCACCCTTGACTTTTCCTTAGTACATGAACCAATGTTCGCTTACACATGTGTTCTAACCTACCATTCAGACATCAACTTAAAACTTATATCGTGTTAGGCGGGACGTCAGACCCTCTCATCCTTGAGGGGGGTCTGATTATTCTTTTGTGTGCACAGCGACCCCGCTAGCGCATTGCGCTCTGACGCTCCAGGCGATGTCATGTCTGAACCATAATCCCATACATCCGTCATAATGAGCATCTTCAGGGCTCAGTGTATGAGCCCTCTACACCCATAAATACAGATTTTTTAGGCAGCAGTACCATACTTGCCTCATACATATTTTATGAATGAATCGAACAATGACTAACCACCTAATAGAGTCTTGGCACTCCTTTGGTCGTAGATACCCTAACCACTCCGATCCTATAGGACTGTAATATAACGTCTATGCACAAAAATCTGCAAACTTAAACCACCACACAGCGGTGCTCTTTCTTCCCTCACTGTAAGTTCACTTTGTGCCCGACAAGGTGACTTGTTGGCAAATTGGTGTGGGTGTTGGCAAATTGGTGTCGTCTTTGAGCTCCGGCAACACGTTCGGCAATTTGTTGATTTTTTCTGTTCGGGTAAGGCGAGGGAACAAACTGGAGTTAGTTCTCTAACGCCAAATGGTTAATGTTCTTCATTGAAAATCGGAGAACGGGTTTGTGCGACCTCTATTTGCATTTCAAAGGGCGCAGCGATTTATGGTGACAGGTGTCGACGTAAGGATATATGGCTATGATGGTTCACCGAGGACGAAAATGATAGGCAATGGTTTTTATAGAACTGACCCACGAAAAGGTATCAGTCAGATTTGGAGGATACGAAAATAATTGAACCAAGTATCACTGCTTCACACACATGGATTAATCTATAAACTCGTTAGACACAGTTTTCACTCCTTCGCGCATTCCTACAAAGAACGGGCATTTGCTGTGTCCTTGTGTGGCGCCACAGTCAGTATTGGCGCTAGTGGCGGCTCTGTTTAGTTCGCAGCAATAAAAACAGTTGGTGGTTTTGAAACAAAAACTTGACACAAACGCAAAGAAGAGAATGAAGCAGGTGCGTACCTTCTGCTGCAATGAAATCATGGAGTGTCGCTGTCGGGTGCTGATAACTAGTTTCTAACGCTGCACATCATTTTTGAGGATACGTGATGAGTCAAATGCCTTGAACTCTCCAGAAGTACAGGGCGCAGGTCCCCGCAGCATTCATGAATGAGAACCGCTGGTTTACGTCATGTAACTTCGTGGTCCCACCCTAAATTACCAATTACCAGTGTTTGGTTACAAAATACCTGCCAGCTCCGCTTTTGTGAACTTGTCGTGTTTTTAATGGTGTTCGCAGGGCGAGACTCTGTTGCTGGTGCTGCCGTACGTGGCACGCATGACTCGGTCGGAGCTTCACTTGCTCATGACGGCAGGCTTTGCCACAATCTCGGCCGCCCTCCTGCCAGTACTTGCAAGCTTCAATGTGAGTGACAGGAATGCGCAGTTTCGGACACTGGTCCTTGTATCGCGCACTGCTTCTCCATACAGGCGATATTATGTATGCTTACTGATAAAAGGATGAATGTTCACGGTGACACGGTGGGAGATGAGGAAAATGCTAAAGGCGAGAATGCCGGTTACTCGCCCTTTACAAGCCAAGCACGGGGAAAATGAAGACTGGTTATGGGTGGGTTCGAATCAAGCACATGCACAGTCACGCTGTCAGCTGCTCGCTAATACGATCCATCTCCAGAATAGGGAGAATGCACTCAGTCGACTTTGCTGTCGGCATATTCCTGAGGCTGGGCTACCACTGCCTCCTATTAAAAGCAGTGTTACTATTCCAGTTATCGCCAGGTATAGCTCGTAGTCTCTGACAAAACAATGCGTGACGACCACGCTGCTGTAGTGATAAATAGGCAGTAAAACGCGACAAAGCATATTTGCATAGGAGACTGATTTCGCTATAACTAAAGCACATGCTATGACGTGCGCCTTTCACGGCCGCTTTGCGGTGGCTGGGTGAGCGAGCGCTGAAGGCCGCGGGACGTAACACCTCATATCGTTCATGCAATTAGCGAGGTGAACCAGCTTCCCCAGCCACCGCTCTCAGGTGCCTCCACCGCAGGTGTTATTTTAGACGTGATGGGGAGGACTGTTTCTCAGTCACCTGCATCGGAGGACACTGCTGGCGTCGCGTTAAGTTGGATATGCCGCATAGCCTTTACGTGTGGCTGAGCCACCACACCACTGCCAGATTGCAGATACCGCAGCTATGCTGTAGATGGTTGACAGGTATTTTGATATCTAGTCAGGATGGCTCTGCAGCACCAGAAGCATTTGACGGTGTTTTGGTTAAAAATACCTGGCGTGAGTTCTGGCAGTGGCGTGAGCGGTTAAAGACATTGGTGAAAATTTCTTCGACTGTTTTTCTCCGAAACTACGAAGAATATATTTGCTTATTTGCACATAGATGGCGCGATTGATTGTGAATCGTTAATATGCTACGTTCCCAGCGAAACGACTCATTCAGTGACTTGCAGCAGTTTGTTCCTCCACGAGCTTGCTGCTATTCTGCTGCTCGAGAGCTCATTTTACCCGAGGACGAGGCCACGGCCTCGTCCCCTCGCTGGGTGCAATCAGCTAGAAATAGCCTACTCAGCTATCACAAAATTACGACCCATTTCCACCTCGCCCGTCGTGTATATGCCCCTGCTCACACAGTCTTGCCAACGTGCAAGAAGGCACGTGGCGCCTACTGCACACAGGTAGCCTCCCCTGTCGCGCGCTGCTTTATTGCATTCACCTGCCATTAGACAGTATTAGCACACCGTGTGTGCCGTGCTTACCGGGTGTACCGGGGCCCGACCGGGCGTGTGCGCATTCGTTACGGTAGGGTGGCTTAGTTTCTCTCACAAGCGGCCCCCGAGGCGCCGTGCCCACGCGGCGCCGTGCCCACGCATTCGCTGCAGTGAAAGGTTGCCCTACTCAACGGGCCCGCGTGCGTAGGCACAGTCAAGTGCCGGTACACACACTACCCGCGGTTCACATGGCAAGATAAAACTATCTGCCTCCTTGAAATGCCCATTATGCGGCATTTCCGCCACTAAATCCGACCGTGTGGGTTTGTCCCGTGATGCCTTTCCTTCTATAACCTACGAGGAGCAATGGGTGAGGGCGCTGGGCAGCCGCGATCCGCAGGGGGTCTACATGCCTTCATGTAGGCTCCCTAGCAATCCGGAGGTCCCAGCCTTTCTGACGAATCAGGGTGTCATGGCCGCCGCCATGCCAAAGCCGGCGGCCGCCACGTCCCCGTAACAGAGCCTGGCCCAATGAAGTTTCTCTCTCTCTCTCAAGCGTCAATATTCAGGAAAGCAAATGGGGCTGGGAAACTACTGCTACTGTTGTCATTTAACGTCTCAGGGGCCGTCTACGCAGGGCTAGCCTATGAAGTGAAGTTCACCTGATAATTAAGCGATCGTCCCGTCGTAATGCTTGGAGGTTCTCTCGCGACTACCCACCCCGACATCCCCAGTGCGCGCGTGCTAAGGTTTCGGGAGAAAAAGAACTCGCACTCGCAAAAAACAGGCTAATTGCAGCAAATTTGTCATCGCACGTGCGCCAACATATAGTCATCGATGGGATAAATATTGCTGTCCTGCGGTGGAGCACTCGAAAGGCCAACTAGCGGAGTTCCCTTGCAAAGCTGGGTTGCTTCTGCGTGCCATCCGTGGTCCAGAATCAGGGCAGCGGCGTCGGTGGGTTGTTCTCAGCTTTCGGCCAAAGAGGACTTCGTCTCCCTCGTGACCCACCGACCACGGGTAGAGACCTGATTCCACACTCCCGGTTCTTCCCCCGGTGTGGCTTTCGCACGTTCTGCCGCGGTGTGGCCGCGTATGCTAACGACGATCTTACCGTTCAGCCCTTTGAGTTTCATGCGCAACCCTCGGAAGCACACTGCCCAGATACCAAACATTGAGACATATCTGCCGTGAGACCGAGTTAGAGCGTTTTGATTCCCACTGTGTTCATGACCTCGCTATGTGAAAGGGGTCACTGCGAAATTTATGACCATGCAGTTTCGCTTGATCCAGCGAGAAGTAAGAACTCCGGCTAATATTGTGCCTTGTGGATGTGTCAACACTAATAAACTTCGTTGCTTCTGACCTTTGTCAGCGAACGAATCGGGCTTGATTAGCACAATCAACCGAATGTACCTACTACAGCCACGAGAAACGCAGAGTGCTCGTAATGTGGCACGAGTGGCGCTCGAGCCGATCGGAGTGTGCCACATTGACTTTCAGTTCATTTCATTTATTTTACCCTCAAGGCCAGAGGCTGTACAGAGGAGTGTGGGGTAAAGTTATACCAAAAAAATCGTCGGCCTCCGCAATTGAGATGCGACAATTGAGGAAACAGCCGAGCTGGAGGTCTTTATTAGCTTCAACATGGCTCTTCTTAGGTATGCCCATTTCTTATTAAAGGGGGATGTATAGTGGACGTAGGTGTCCAAGTATGCCTGCGGGTAACTTCGCTGCTTTTTGAGCAATCAATTTCAAATTTTGCAGGGTATAAATACTAAATATGTACTAACACCGTGCATAATTGCGTGCATACCTAGTAAAACGTTTTTTCTAATAACAATTTTAAAGTGTTGTAGCACTTTTTCTTGGCGTAAGGAGCATTTACAAAACTCTTTTTACAGGCACAGTGCTGAAAAGTTTGCCATATGTGTTTAGTGCCTCAGGCTTTCTTTTGAACTTTGGTAATGATAGTGGAAACAACCATTGATTTTTTTTAAATATTTATATATCGCACGCACGCATTTTAATCATTTACGACAGAAAAATTCTGAATAAGAAAATACATTTTGGTGGAAACAATCTTATTCTGGTTTAGAGAGAGTGTATTGCATTGATAAACAACTTTCCAAAAAATGATTTGGAAAACTCCTATAGTTGAAGAGAAAATGTTCCTTTTCTCAGCAGAAATGGTGTTTGGGGAAATCCCGGTTCAAAGTTTTCGCTTACTTTTTTTTTTTCAAATCGCCGCTTCTTTCAAAGATTCTGATAAAAGCGAGGCAGTGCTACTAGCAAACCAAACTGGACGTCAGGCTTTTAAGATCACTCTAATACGTCCAAAAAATTAATTATATGTACCCGAACAGGATAACAGACTACCGGCCTGACGTGAACAAACGTTTCTAAATGCACGCGCAGTATTATTTTAAATAACGCAGCGCCATTGCGGCATATACTGTACAGGAAAATTCGAGTAATTATGCGCAATATTTGTAAGCAATTATAAAAATAATCGTTTTTACGCGTTCTTAAAGCAAAAATAACAATGTAAATACCACTGTGTGTCTCACGAAACTTTCAGTGACTAGGCGGAGCCACATGAGGACGCATTTGGCGCCATTTTTAAATAACTTCTAGTGCGCATCTCAGGATGCCACCTCGTGGAGACGATCTCGAAGAATGGCCGAGTATTGTGGAATGAGCTCACAACCAACCCCTACCACCCCTCTCCCCCTGTTCCTTTCCTGAGCTGTGGGAGACACTGTTGACCAGCTGTCAACCGGAGGACCAGACTCTCCTGGTGACACGGGCCAAGACGGCGAGGGCAACGCATGGATTCCCGGACTAGGGTTCCACTCTCACATTTGAGCTCATTAAAATGTTTTCTCTCTCTCTTGGCACAGTAATAAAAAATCACATTTTTAGTCAGTTTTGCCCTCCATCCCAACTTAAAGGGGCGATGTAGACAGAACACAAGTTTGGTTCATTGGATAGATTGCCTCGTTAGAATCACACTGACACCACTTTTAACGCACACTTTGCTCAAATAAGCTATATACTTAGGAAAACGGTGAATGTCCATGCGACCTACTCGCTCATTTCCCGCAACAGAACCTATGATGTCACATGCCCCGCTGTGAGATTGGCTGAGGCCGGATAGGCAAACCCAAATTAGGCAGGGCTCATAAGATTGCCGAACGAGCTATTTGCGCTTAAATTTAGAGCACACTATTTTTACAGTAGTAAGAATGGTGAGATAAGCAATGAGAGTTACGAAAGTGCACGTAAACATAGAAGTACCCATGCACCCTGCTGTTGGTACTGGCCGCAATATGCTTATTTTAACTGCACAGCAGTCCGCCGCTTTGACGTTGTCTTATACAACAGTGGCCGATTGGCGTAAGCGACGTTATCTTACGTATTGGTGTAAGCGACGTTGTCTTACGTGACCCTGTTTGTTGAGCATACCACATGTTTCACGAAATGGTTACTTTCAGCCGTAACAAAAACAAGACAGGTACAAATACGGTCAATAAGAAAGCAACGGCGTACAACAGTCCGCGGCTCACTATAGTAGCCCCATCTGGGGGGACTGAGGGTGAGCAATGCTGCAGAGCCTAATAACGCACTGGAAGTTCGTTTCAATACCCGCCCTTGTGACTTCATGGCATATGTTGCGAAAACACACGATTTTGCGGCAGAATCAAAATTTTAACCTAAAGTAATTAATTTCTCAGTGAATACGACATTGTTTTCGGCCGGACAAGCGCTAGGGGCGCTATTAAACGCGAAATCTTCTGACTAAAACAAACTTGTATTTTTGCCTGCCCGGCCCCTATGAGAAAAAGATTTCTAAAAAGCGAAGCTTTTTTATGAGAACGGCGTTAAGTCGAAGTCCACAATCCAAACTCCTAAAGGCCGAAATCCATACTGCACCGGTTTCATAACGCGAGTGACCCGCGTTTGATACGGACCACAGGAGGCGTTTTTTTATTACTTTTATTTTCATATTTTTTTCCCTTTCCCACTCTCCCCCATCCCCTTCAGGGTCTTATGACCTCCTCCAATAAACAGCCAATCAATCAATCAATCAATCAATCAATCTTCTTGAGGCACGCACTCCCAACATCTGCTCGTCCGCTCCTTGCCTTCCCGAAACTTTCCCTTACACTTCTTGGTCTAGCATTTTCCCTCTCTCCACGTAACGATCCGCGCGGACAGAAGAAAGCATTGCGCCCCTCCTTCGCACTCGAACGTTGCGTGTTTCCTACGTGCAGCTGAACATGGTGGACGTGACGATCTCTCCGCTACTGTCGACGTTCGCGGCCATCGCCTCCTCCAAGCTGCTTTACCCGGAAACGGAGTACTCCGTCACTGCGCACGACAACCTGGAGGGCTACGTAAGGTATATTGTATAACGTCTGGCGCTTGGAATGAGGCTCTAGGCTTATCACATTCTGAAGTTATTGTCACTGCTTACGTTTTCCTTGCCGATATCTCGGTAGTAAACAGAATTGTTAACCCTTTGGAGTCCGTCTTCGGGCAATGCCCGACATGGCTGTACTCGGTAAAGCGGCCGTAGCGGTCCTCTGTCGGGGTGCGCCCGACTTCGGAGTTCAGCGTTATATTTTGCGGTTTTTCTCACTTTTTTCACAAATGGGTAAAAGGTCCGGCTCTTCCGGTCCGGAACTTTTACAGATTTCCCTGGTCGGAACGTTCGGAAAGTGGGTGAAAGGTCCGCTCCGGAACGGGTTAACAGAAATTTCTCCCCGTGTTTTTGTTTTACCTTTTGCTGGATCTCCCCAGATGGTGCACTTTGTTACTAATTAACTGTACCAAAAACAATATCGCCGCCCACCCGTGGACGCCAGCCCTCCAGTGTTCGCTTACCTTGCAGTCTCTTGTAGTACTGTGAGGAGTTTCACCTAATTAACTGTGTAATGAGACCTGTGAATGGAACGCGCTGAACGCAGCCCGGACGAGACCTGCGTGGAGGCATTGGCGTCCGGCTTTGTTCTCCTGGTATCCATCGTTCCCGCCATCGGCTACAGTTTAGTGGCCTATCTTTCGGCCGCAGCATTCGTTCACGACGTCTTCAATGAACTTGGCCGGCTTGTGCGCCTCCCAAACTTCACGCCACACGTGAGTGTTTGACGCCATGACACGACTCACAAAATCTTCACTCACGCACTTCTCAAACACTCATGTTTCATATTCCACGAAGTCATGGTCATGCCTTGCGAGTAATTCGAACGCAAAGTGCATTTAAGGGATCAAGGCATCTAGGTATTTAGCGTATACCTCAGTTAAACACTGTAGTCCCATGCAAACAATTTAATGTACACGCGTGAAATTGTGAAGTCCTACCAGTCATGCATATAGTCACGACCGCATGTATTCTTCAGCATCGGTTAAGAGGAAGAATCCATTCTGCTTCACGATGTCGAGGTACCGCCTGCAACTTGTATACAGAGGCTGTGAGCTCAAATCAAAACTCCGCTTATCCTGCTTTAAAATTCCGCGAAGTGCATTTTACTGGGAACCAGTATATGTCTAAGCCCCCCCCCCCCCCTGAGTTTTTTCCTTCCGGTGTCACCGATTTACTGAGTTCAGTAAAGGACACACCCATATTAGATGGTCCGCATCAGCTTGTTCGGCAGGATCTGTGCAGAAGGGGCAGGTGTCATCGAACGGCGCATGGTAGCGTTGTGGTCACGCTTGGGTGATGATGATGATGATGATGATGACTGATGATTGCTATTGGTTTCCCCTTTGAAGCGGGGTGATGACATGTCATCTTACCAAAAAGGACTAATATAACCATGTTCTACACTCTTGGTTTAATAGTAGCGCTGCTTAGGTCACAGCAGGTGAAAGCGCCACTCCAACGCCACGCGTTCGCTCACTCGGTCACGTGAACATAAACAGACGCCGTCCCGCGAAGCCCACGTAACGGCTGCCAAAGGGCTGCCCCCTAAAACTCCCACCTCCCCGCGCGGGAACCCCTGTGTAGATGCGACGCATAGGGGGTTCACGTTGCCGCTTTGGACAGCGGAGGAACGGCGCTGGAACGATGGAGCGGAGCGGCGCAGGCACCGCGTTTTATAGCGCGCATAACGGTGACGGGACGCGCCGGCGCCAGTGCGTCTGCCGCGGCTATGACGCAACACAATCCAACACAATCCACTTTAATCCAATCCAATCCAAGCCAAGCCAAGCCAAGCCAATCGAATCCAATCCAATGCCCCTCGCCAGAGAGTGTTCGCTATCGGAGAGGAGAGGGGGTGAGCGGCGGAGAGCGCAGCTGGCGCGGCGAGGAGAATGGGGGAGGGGTGGACGCCGACAACGCCGGATGGATGCAGGGACAAGGCTGAGTGAATGAGATGCGTTCGCATCTAAAACGACCGAAACCCGCCGTCGCCGTTTCCTCTCAAATTACACTTCGCCAAAAAACTGCTAATCCCTCTCCGTTGAAGAGAAACTTGCCCAGTTGGAACGCCGGTGTGAACCCATATATCTTTTTCAGCTTGGAAGGCCTTCCGAGCGACATTTTCGCCATTGTCTTTCACACCTAGGTATGCGTCATCACCAGCTGCCGGTTTATGCGTGCGCGGTTTGCCGGTCGAAAAATGGGGCGTGCACGCACAGCTAGGCTTCATGCCGCTACCTATGAAATGCCGGTTGTGCTAGTGGGAGATTTAGATGTTGAAATTACATGGCTCAGTCGCTTGGTGTCCTCTTTAACCGAGTGGTTAGGGTGTGCTTTGATGTGGTACACAGACCGTAAAATGTCTACGATGGGGAAAGGAAACGGCAAGCCACATAATTGTACGCCAGAATAGAGCTCAAGGACTTGCAGGTTTTAAATCGTTATGGGACGGATTCATGCCGTTCGTTTGGAGGAAGAAGAACAAGAAATGAAGCATTGGCCGGAACACAAGCGCGAACGGGCGCGAAAACAACGGAAAGCTGCTGGTTCTGCCGTTACCGCCTGAAATTCAGCTCACTGAGTAGCGGTGAATCCCTCCTAGATGAACAGCACCTTGCCCGCTTGGAACGCCGGCGTGAGCCAATATCACTTCTTCAGAGGGGTTTCAGGGGGTATTTTAGACCGCGTCTGCCACTTCTAAGCATACGCACATGAACGGTTGACGATTTATGCGTGCGCAGGTTTGTAGTGGAGAATAGTGGAATGGGGGAGGGGCAGAAGGCGTGCACGCGCAGCTATAGGTTTCATGCCCGTTCTGATGGATGGCATGTCCGTTGCGCTGGCGCGAGGTTCAAACGCGGATGTTAAACGGCCCAATGGGACCTGTCCGGAGTCCTTAGTGGTAGAGCGGATTGAGTTGGTGTGTTCCATACACACAGTAAGATGGCTATGACGCGAGAGGGACACAGGCAGCTTCTTGTTTGTTCGCAAAAACAAAGCTTGGGTCTTTGGAATGTTCATTCAGATAACTGGCTAGGAAGTATGCTCCATCGGAAATTACAAAGATGTTTTGTTTCGTGCACTCCGTGCCCTGCGTCCAGCTTTGTAGGTCATCGTTCTTCACAGAGTGGAAGGGCACTATTTTTTTGCAGGGCGTAGCCAATCAGAGAGTGGGAAAACTAATAGGGAGAGAACTCCCCACGCGGGCAGTCTTACGCGAAAGCTCAACGTAAGAGGTGAAGAGTACCGCGCTGGTTATAACCGCAAGAACTGTTCTTTACATGCATTTGTATTCTGAAAACTGAATCAGTGGAATGGATTTTCTAAAAAAAACAAAAGTAACATAAACAAAACAAGGAATACGTGACAATGAGATTCGAACACACAGACTCCTGCTTAACTTGTCGTGTGCTTGTGTATGCTCTATACGGCGCTGGCGGGCTCTTTTCGGCAAAAGTTAACTTAAGGAAGGAGTGCAAACGCTGCACTTCGACGGCTTTTCGCACGCTTGCATGACCTCAACAGGGAGGCAATGTCCACAGAATGTCGGTGTAGAGTACAAAACCCTTTTTGTACTCTACACACAGGTTTACAAAAACGGGTATTTTTAAATTTGCCCATGCGCTGGGTATACGTAATGAAGCTTTTGTTCTTACGGATTGTTTTGGACAGCACTTCGTAATGCTGTGCATTTAGAGCACCTTCATTAGTGAAATTATTGCTACCATTATAGTTGCGAATAGCGGCTGCTGAAATGTAAATATGCATAGAAAACGTTACCTAAATCTCTGAAATAAAATCCAGCAGCCTACGCCATTGATATTGTACATTCAACACAGAATATCCGAGCATTACACCTCGCGCCGCACACACCCTAGAGCCACAGATTGGACTGGAACGTGAAGGGCTTCTGTTTGCATTGGCCCATTTGATAAAGCCTAAGCAAGAGACGACTTAGAACAGAGTCAACGGCAAGGTCCCGCCATGTGATCGATCATACGGCATATCTGTGGGCAAGCCTTAATGGCGCCTATTACGTGTCAGCGGGTTTGGCCCAATCGTACCGTGTACCCACGGAATTTCCGCTGTAGCGTTTAGTACTAAGATATACCAGAAGGAAATCTGCAGCCGCGAGCGTTCTCATCCAAACAAATACCTACCCAAACCCTGTGCTGTACAGGGTTTGGGTCCGTATTCAGACATGTGCGCGCTTGGCTTGGCCCGTATTCAGACATGTGCGCGCGATATAAGCACTGGCCGGACAAGCCACACATACTGCGGTATTCTCCCCAGGCGGCCCGACTAGGTCGTAAAATTCGAAGTGACGAGCAGTGGGAGACCGTGCTTCTCAGCTCCGGCCCAGACGTGCTCAGGGTTCGCCTACTTGGCTGAAATTGCGGCCAGGGCCCAGGAGCTGTAGACCGCCGTTTCGGGAGGAGGACTAGTCCCCCTTTCAAACAACCGGACCAAAATGAAGTTGTTTTTCTCTTCGTGCAGAAGGAATAACAAAATTATGTTAGCAATTCTTTGTTGAATTTGGCTTTGGTAGCGAAGAGCAGCCATCTGGTCAGTAAGGTAAAGTAGGAGAGGGACGTTTGTAGTTGCTATAGCGGCTCCCAATTGCAGCGCCAGATTACCCTCCAGTACATACTAGTATACATACTATAGTGGTTATCACAGGCGGAATGATGCGCGAAGCGAGCCAAACAAAGCTGCTTCCACTGACGCAGGCCATCCTGACGATCCTGTTAAAGCCCATGGTTCTGCTAATGGGCGTCGGACTCGAAGAGGCGCACTACGGGGCGCGCGTGCTGGCGACGGGATTCCTTTCTAACGAACTTGGCGCCTTCCAAGAGCTCACAACGTACGCAGCTAGCGGACTCTTGTCGGTACGACATCACGGTTGCATCACGGCAACATAACAGCATGCAGTCCCTCGCGCCTGCGTCCAAACGTTAACAGCAATATAACTTCCCCCACACCACTTAGCATTTCTTTCTTCAGTCACCCCACCATCATCATCATCACCATCATTATCATCACCAGCCTATTTATGCCCACTGCAGGGCAAAGGCCTCTCCCATTAATCTCCATTACCCCGGTCCTGTGCTAACTGAGACCAATCTATTCCCGCAAACTTCTTTATCTCATCTGCCCATCTAAATTTCTGCCGCCCCCTGCAAACACACATGCCCTGCAAACACACATGCCCATAAATCTATATGCATTCACGCTGGCATGATTGCATGTCTGTACACTAGATGAGTGATGTCCCACCCTGTCGTATATTTTCTTACTTAGGCTCACAGTTTGTTATTCCCGCGCAGGTGCTAGGAAATGCCCGTATGTTTCCATCCAATTGACAAGCCCTTTGTGCTCGTATTTCCCGCACAGCATACAACTTTTTGTGCATTCGTGCATGCGTGTGTATGCACGCACGTGCTTGTGCACATTTCATGCTTGAAAATCTATATTAGACTACCTCTTGGAGTAAACCGAGCTACTCTTGCGCAGAGTGTAAAGAGATTATTCTCTTTTGATCAATTAACTGTAGTACAGGTAGTAACATCTGTGGTCATAACGCCAGAGCAGAGGCAGGGAAGTTGAGGATGGCAATCGCCACGCCAAACCAGGGTGAAAGAATGCCAGAATGAGGGTTGCAGATGAGTTTCTTGAAAATACTGATTGCTACATTGCAGAGCCAGGGTCGACGTCAATGGTCTCATGAATATAAAACATAACCTTGTTAGTTTGAACGAATTACCATTTGATAACTCACACAACCCCGTTCAAGCCACTAAAAACTTTTAAACAAAAAAAAACAGAAGTATTATAAAATCCGTTATATTTTCCGCTACACGATGCATTGACGCATAAAGGAACACAAACACATATGTATGAGTGTGTTAACTGTATGCCGAATTTTTGCAAGTGGCTTAGGCCGACGGCCCCTGACACAGACAGACAGCCACAGAGTGGCAGGTGAGGCGCCACTGCTTGATTTATTTTCATTATCATGTAGGTTATTTGATTGAAGTTGTCGATATAATTGGTATCATTCCTATTGGGACAGTCCAGTCTTTTAATCAACCTAACTTGTTTTTTTAGGTTGGGAGCCCCTTCGGCCATGTAATTCTGAGTTTTCTTTATTTCTTTACCCCGAAAATAATCCCATTTTTTTCGGTGGCTGCAGGGTGGGAGCGTAGAGAGAAAACTTCATCAGTAAAACAACAAAAAATGTGTCCGGATTGGTTGCGCGAAAGCTTCCCAGTTTATTTGTTTGATGTGCATTGCAACTACCGCTTATTGCACACACGTGTCATGGGCGATGTACCGTACCTCTTATCCCAGGTTCGCACCCGACGTGTCCTGTCATTCGCGGTGTGCGGATTCCACAACTTGGGCTCCCTGGGCATCGTATTCGGCATGCTCAGCCTCGTGGCCCCCGGCCGGTCGACCGATATCGCCAGTATCGGCTTCAGTGCCTTGGTATCCGCCTGCGTGGCCAACTACCTCACCGCCTGCACAGTGGGCAAGTATAATCACGAAAATAAAATATTGCCTCGCAATTTTCCCCCTTCGACATCGCCGATACATGAACTGGGAAAGATTTCGAATGCGGCCGCAAAGGCAAGCAGTTTTAAACAACTCGCAAATGCTGCGTCCAACTGACTCGGGTACCACGTGGATTCGATTCATGACGAAAGAAATTGATGCCCTTTCACTATGTGAAGAAGGAAGACCCCCAAAGCTGGGTGCACTCCAGGTAGTGCATGAAACAAAATCCTTTTGTTTGTAAGTCGCGATTGGGCATACTTCTTATCTAACTGGAGATGCCATTTTCCCTCCCGCGTAGTAGGCAACACACGGTCTGTGTAACACACCAACCCAAGCCGCTCGGCCACTGAGGACATTAGTCAGGTGCCATCGGGTCGTGAGCCGTCCACGTTTAAATCTTTCACCAACACAATGGCAATGACATCGTTGATCATGTGAAGCCTGGCTGTACGTGCACGACCACACTCTATCCTGCATGCAAAAGGGGTGAACGCGTGTTTACGGGAGAAGAAAACCGGACAGAGGTCGCCCTTGAAGCTCTTCAACCTCCACGGGAAAAACGAAGTCAAAAACGTCACAGCAGGACCACTTCCAGAAAAAAGAAGTTAACACCAGCTGTTGGGCGAGAAAAGTTTGCAGTCTAGGCCGACCTATGAACTCACGTTACATGTGGAAAACAAGGCATATACAGTTTAGCTGTGAAGAAAGTCAGAGCCCTTCCACTTTGTGAAGACAGACGACCAACAGAGCTGGGTGCAGTACAAAGTGTGCACGAAACAAAGCACATTTGTTTGTAATTTGCGAATGGGCATACATACTTCCCATCGAATTACTTGAATTAAACTTGGACGGACTCCATCTCAATTCTCGTGGACAAACATGGCGGCTGTCCGTGTCCCAACTGTGCCATAGGTACCTTACTGTCGGTGCAACAAACCAAGCAAAACCGCTCCAGCACGAAGTACGGAAGACAGGTCATGTTGGGCCGTGATACGTCCACGTGAGACGTACCACCAGCACAACGGGCATGTCGTAAATGATGGCTCAAGCATACTTGCGCTTGCACGCCTCCCCCTCCCTCTACCTCCACCCCGTTCATTCGTAAACAGGTAACTGATAATGTGTGCGCGCTTAAACCTGAGACACGATGGTGAAAATGTCGCTAAGAAAGCCCTTCGAGCTGAACAAGAATCATCGTCTCACGTCGGTGCTTCAAGCGTGCCAATTGCTGTTCATCTGGGAGGTTTTCGCAGCTACTCGGGGACGTGGAACTTGATGCGGCAACGGCGGCAGGTGCACGTTCTGCGGCAGCATCCTTCAGTTGTCTTTGCGCCCATTCGGGGTTCTGGGCGCTGCGATGGCCCGTTAATTCCCACTCTTGTTCCTGCGAGCGAACGACACGGGGCTGTCCATATCGAGTTGAAAGTGAAAGTGCTGATACGTGTGGCGCCGTAATCATCAAACAGCGCTACTTGTGAACGAGTCGCCGGGGGTGGAGAGGAGCAGCGGGGAAGTGGTGCCAGTAAAGCGGCTTCACCGAAATGAAAACGTGTAGAGCTTCGCTGTAATATGGTGTGAAATGAGCGCTGGCAAAATATGAACAAGTGCGCACTCTCCCATTAGTGTTTCCGAAACATCATTTTTTACTCGTTTGATTTTTTTTTTTTTACTACAACTTTCCCAATCCTATTTTCCATTCCCTACCCACAGGGCTTTATAGCGTCCTCCCTGAAATAAAGTCATTCATTCATTCATTTCTCAACTGCCTAAGTGCTTGCTTGATATACGTAGTGAGCAAAGCGAGAGGTAGCAGTGCCGTCTTCTGTTCACGCTGACAACAATTTAAGTAGTCAGTGTCTTAAAAACAACTCTCTGTGCTGACACAGGCGAGCTTGCTCTCACCAATGAACGAAGCCCGCAAGGAGGCACACGCCACCTAAAGAGACAGCCAACCGCTTTTTGTGGAGTTCATATCCTCTAGCTAATACGAAAGCCAGTGTTTTATCTAGTGCAGTAACCACAAGGAATTTCTGAAAAAGTAAGTTGGCGAAAATACTTTATTTGCGCTAAATGTTATGAAATCTAAGATGTAGCGCAGTTTAGTTGTGAACGTGACGATGCCGTTTGTATGAAACAAGTCTGTTTCAGTTTAAATGAGTGATTCAAAAATCGTATAAAGCGAATAGGAAAGATTGCACTTTAATATTGTTTTAGCTGGAGACAAGTTTTTGTATACCTCTTTTCATGTCACGTACAGTTGAGAGTAAAGTTGCTCGCGGGCTGACTGAATGAATAAATGAATTTATTGTCAAGGAAAAGGAAAGGAAAGACCACCAGCTGGCGTAAATTGTCACACCTAGGGGTGGACACCGGAACGCCTGCTGGTGTGGGGGTTGCGGAAGAGGATGACAGATTCATAGAGAGGAGAGACAGAGGATATGGTCGCCAGCACTCGTTTCGGTAACATACATTAGCATGGTAGATCTAAATACGCCGCTTTGAAATGTTCTACGGCCTTATCAGGAAAGCCCTTTTGGTTCAACGTACTTTAAGTAATGACCCTAAAATGGGTTGGCTGTCCCTTTAAGGCATGCATGAATCCACAAGATAGAGAACTGATCTTTTGTTTTTATTGTTGTTTTTGCAGGCACCATAATAACGACCACGACGAACCTCGTTCTGGAAACATTCAATGCCACTGATTTCCTCGACGGCTGAGAGGAATGGGGACAACCAAGCAAACAACGCCAGCTGACGCGCCACTTTGTACTTAATAGCAAAGACACACAGAACTTTCTTTTACAGTCCCAACGCACACATACCTAACAAAGTTAGCTGAAATCGTCAAGGTTTCACTACCGATTACATATTTTGATTAACGGTTCTCTGTTGACTTTGAGGGTGAACGTTTATTCCTCTTCTCTGGCTCTCGTGTACTGCACAGTATACCATGGTAGTTATTTTCTGTATTTCGATATAAATTTGCTATTTTCTGCCCTACGAAGATTTTTGTTTTCCATCCTTCACGTGCGAGCTTCAATTCCTTATGCGTCTGTACCGAATGATGGGGCGGCCCGAAAGAGGAATTCCACAGCCCCGTGTGTGTGGTTCACGCACACACAACACGCAGTATGATTCAAAGACCACATCATCATCGTCTTCGTCATTATCATCATCATCAGCCTACTCGGGTCAGGTGCAGGACGAAGGCCTCTCCCATTTGCCTCCAACCGCTCCGGTCCTGCGCTGCTTGAGTCCGCAGTTTACCGCCGAATTTCCTTGTTTCAGCCCTCCATCGAGTTAGCGGCCTTCCCCTTCTTCTAAAACCATATTTTGGTATCAACTCTGTTTCCCTTATTGTCCACCGGTTGTCGGTTCGTCTCACTACATGGTCAGCCCAAGCACATTTCTTGACCACATCTGTATTTGGTCTTGTATGTATATCACATACAGATCACATCTGTATGTGATCTGTGTGTGGTCTTGACCAAAGACCACAGACAAATTAAAAAGCGGGAAGGGAAAGGAATGTAAAAAGAAAAACTGCCTACATAAACATAGGCGAATGCGATGAGCCCGAGCACCGGGAGAAAAGACAAGTCCTACCAAGGTTCCAATTGCATGCCATGGTAGAGAACAGTCCGGAAGAGTAGAGACGGGCAAGTTTCGAGTCGAGAGCTGCTAAGCGTTGCCGATGAAGCGGGCAGTGTCGACAATCGACACCGTCACGATGGTCCTATGGCCAAGGACGTGCCATCTGCTAATGGGATACCTTGGGACTACACAGCACGCAGTCGCACTGCCTGCGCTCGACGCCATCGCCGCCTCGCTGCATCTTGTTTTGGGCACCGCGACTCCGCAAAGGGCAGTGGGAAATGTACTTGGGCTTACGACGTAACGAGTTTGAGCCGTCTTCTGGCTTCCGCCAGGATGGTGTGGGGCTCAGCTAGCAGCGTAGGGGACGGTGCCGCAATGGGTGCCCGTCCCGCTGCCTCCATCATCCCAACCGCACAGTCTTTACCATCCCTTCTTCCCCGCAGCTTCCTCGTGCGCAGTCGCGGCGCCATTCATTCGCCGGATTTCCGCCACATTTCACCAGCATTTCGCTACACTTTATTCCCCTTTTTTTTCTGCTACTATAGTGTAAACTCCTATCTAGGCTAAAATCTTCATAAATATCGTATGTAAACGAGTAATCGGATTTTTTCGAAAGGGTTTGTTTGGGAATAATGCTACCTGTGGCATTCCCTGTAGAAAAGGAAACGTCGTTCCGTACGCTCACAGGACATCGCACAGGCTGGAAAAAGAGCTTTAGGCCATGTTCAGACTACAGACGTAACGGCCATATCGTGCGCTATGGACACGAAAAACCGGTGTTTATGCAGTTCGGTTGGCTGAGACGTGAAATGACGTCATTATTTAAAGATATTGCAACAGTTTCGACAGCAGTATGAACCCGGCCTGAGCATACCGTTACTGTGCTTACGGTACCGTTCTTCCTGTTACCGGAAGCCGGAGTTTCCGTTTAACACTCAAAATGTAGGACACGCTTATAGCACGGTTCGTGCTTTGCTCATTCTGGCGTACCGGCCGCCGCACTGTGACATCTTATGAATTACCCTCAAAACAAACGACGCAAAACATTTTTGCTCATAGGTATTTGATTTCGGTTAAAATAGGCTGTATATTTGACTTCGCCGATTAAGCCTGCACAATACAACTACTTGTTTAGAATAGGATAGATATCACCTGCAGAGCTTTAAGAAGGAAGATGTCGCTACCATCATCAAAAATCAGAAAATCAGAAAAGGTTTATTTGTACCAAATACGCATAACGCATGAAAGATATACAGAAAGAGGTCCCATAGTCAGAGACTAAGGTGACCTCTTGTACAATGTAGAAGTGGAAATTGTTCTATGTACATAGCACAGAAACAGAACTTCATTAAATTGCAATTTAGACAAAGAAAGTGTCAATATGCGCTTATAATTTCAGAGAAACAATGGAAAATTAAAAAAACACGGTCATTTCAAAAACTAGTGATTACAGAAAGCAACTCACAATTCACCCTAAACAATTAAGAAATAGAAAAACAGGCTAGCTAGTTGACATGATATTTTTAGCTTCGTTTTAGTTACATTCAGGGAACGGGAGGATTTAAGGTGTAAAGGTAAACTTTGTCGAAAAGAAATGCCTGAAAAATAAACGGTTTGCTAGCTGTAATTAGTGCGAACTTTGCGTAAGAGAAAATTATTGTTTAGCGCAAACCTCGTGACATTGCTATTTGAAAGAATCTAAGTTAAGTGCGGAAGGTGATTGTTTGTTATCATATACATATAAATACCAAGGTAATATATAACAAGTTCGGCAACACTTAATATATTATTTTCGTGAAGCAATGACCTAGTGTTAGTGAGAAATGGGCTTGACGTTGCCATTTTTATTGCTTGGTTTTGAATTCTCTGAACTGAAGTAAGACGGGCGGTGTATGTGTTACCCCATAAAATAATACAGTAAGAAATGTGTGAACGAACAAAAGAAAAAATAGAGTGGGATCAGTGTTGAGGGATTGAAATAATGGAGAGATTTAATCCGTATACGCCATACATCATTTTTTGTAATATAAGCAATGTGTCGGTGGTATTTCAAGTAACTGCCGAGTTCGACGACTAGGAATCTAGAGCAGTCGCTTACAGTGATGTTACTGAGAGCAATTTTAACGGGGAAATAGAAGGTAAAAGTTTTTGCGGTGAAGTTAAGATGTCAAATTTTTTCTTAAACACGTTATGATTTGTGACATACTATTACTGCACCGTACAGCAAGTTGTGACAGGTCAGAATTTAGTTTATCTCTGAAGGATGTAATGCTACTATCGGAGTTAAAAAATGTGGTGTCATCTGCGCATCTGCGTATAGTATACAACTGGATGAACAGAGGCAATTCGGCAAATTATTGATATAGAGTAAAAACAAAAGGGGCCCCAGAATGGAGTCCTGAAGTACGCCAATGTTAGGTAGTTTGGTTGAGGAATATGCGTTAGAAATCACCACCTTCTGTGTACGGTTACGGAGATAGCTACGCAATAATATTAATGGTGGTCCAGTTATCCCAAGTACTTCAAGTTTATTAAAAAGAATGGCATGATTGATCCTGTCGAAAGCTTTAGTTAAGTCGGTGAAAACCCTGCCCGCATAGTAACCGCTGTCGATAGCCTTTTTAATCGGTCAGTAAGTGAAATAAGCGCAAGGTCACTGCAGAGTACCAGGAACGGAAACAAAATTGACAGGGAGATAGTATATTAAATTTGTTCAGGTAATTTGTCAGTCGTGTAGAGATCAGTTTTCCAATTACTTCGCTCAAAAAGTGTAAGATGCTAATGGGGCGGTAGTTGCTTACTAACGATGTATCGCCTTTTTTGTGCACGGGTATTATTTTACCCTGCTTCACTTCGTGCACGAAAGCACCCGTTTCAAACATTAAATTCACAATTAAAGCACAAACATTTGATATAACGTGAGCTACCATTTTTATGTGGGATTGATGAATGCCATCAAGACCAGCACTTGTCATTTTGAGGGTACCTATTATGCTGAGCATTTCATCCGGAGTCGTGGGAAACAGAAAAAACGAATGAGGCAACCACTTAATTTAATGGAGGTAGGGTGGACTCGGCGTTAAAGAAGGACTTTGCAAACTGATCGGCGTAGTCAGTTGCGTTACTATAAGCAACGTCATTGTGAACAACTGTAGTTATTTTATCTGGATGTGGGTTTCCAATCAAAAAAGAATTAATGATTTCCAATTTTTTCTAGTACAATTTCCGGCCTAAGTTATTTTCTATTCATAATACTTTTTACAGCTTCATTTAGATGCGTGTTTATTAGGTTGCAAAACTTATTGTAGTGAGCAAGCAAATTCGTGTTAAACGGTTGTCTTTCCGTTTTTTGTAGAGGTTATCATGTTTGTGCATGTCTGTTAGCAATCTGCCCGTCGGCCATGGATTCGCTGGTGATGCTATTATTTTTTACATTTTCTTGTATCTGTACAGAATTTAACAGGTGATACGAGCAAAGATGAAAAAAGTGTGAAAGCTTCGAATGCTTCGGCTTTAAGATAAACTCCAGACCACTCAGTGTTAGCAACGTCATCGATAAATTTCTATTTGGCCAACGTATTATCGGACAAATGAAGGTGAATTACGTTTTTCAACGGTATCGAATCGCAAAAATATGGGATAGTGGTCAGTAAAATTAATTTCTTGCACTCCGGCATTTGGTTCAGGGAGTACATTTAAAAATCCATTATCAATGAGGAAGTCATTGCTATTGCTGGTTGGCCTAGTTGAGACTGATTAAACATTCATACCCGAAGCTGTTTATTGCAGCTAGATACTTGATTGAGTTAGAAGACAAATCGTCTAGTAAATTAATGTTGATGTCACCCATGTGAATACCATTTTTGTTTTCAAGGGAAATAACCTTTAGAAAACGCTGCGAGCTTGAGCGAAATCCAGGAACTGACGAAGATGGTGAACGGTAAATGCTGCCCAATATGGATCGTTCGTTATCTATATTTAGAAAAGTATGTTCAAAATTCAAGCCAGACGGATTTACAGACAAGGGCATTTAATTCGAGATCAAATCTTCGTTTGCAGGAAGCATTGAATTATCGCATACGGCTTCGCGACCATAATTGCTAGATAACCTGTGACAGTAATAACGTGTGTAAGAAGGAAAACAAAGTAATTCCATCGTCTTCCCATAACCAGGTTTCTGTAATTCCAATCACTCAGAAAGGGTTGGTAAACGATAAAAGAAGATTATGGAATTTATCGAAGTGCTTTCGAAGGCTTCTGGTATTAAAATGAATGAAAGATGGGGAGTTATCTCCCATAAACGAGTTTAGTTACGGAGGTGACAAAAGAGACGACGTGGGAGACATGAATGGCGCATGCGCATTATGTACAGTGGGAGCCAGTTAACTTATTTTAGCCAGATCAGCCTCATGGCGTATCCTGGATACTTTACTGTCGGTTGTCTTGGTTGCTATGATCTGAGAGTTTGCTGTCCACAGAAACGTCCATTTTTTAAATGCAGAGTATTTCTTTAAAGGAGCCATGAAGAGAAAACAAAAGTTTGTTTTATTCGAAAGATTAGGTGTTTCATAGTACCCCAAGCGCTTTCCCGGAAGCAAATGATGCTTTATTCACTGAGAAATAAGGCAATTTAAGCCAAAATTTTAAATCTCCCGCTAAAATTGAACATTCCGTGACGTGTACAATGGAGTCATAGAGCCGGGCCATGAAACAGATACTTAGTATGTCGACTCCATATAGCACCCACACGCGGGAGTCGATCGAGACGGCGGCCATTTTAAAAATACTAGTAAAACCTAGTGCACCCGCAGCCCTAGTCATGGAATTGCCTGATCCGGAGAACAAAACTCTCGCCGAGGAGCTCGGGCTTGCATTTAACAACCTCACACCACTAAAACGCTCAATGCTTCTAAGTGCACGAGCGGCAAGAGTTGTGGGATACGCGGTGGACGGGAAAGCGACCATTCCGCGATAGCCACAACAGACGAACGCCCAGCCGTCGGCACCGCTGCCTCGTCAGCCCCGTCGCGACGGACGAATATAGACTGGTACGTATGGCCGTATTTTGATTACGGTTAATAATAGTTCAATTTCAGTAGCAGTATCACTTATGCCAGTTGGCCGGTGTCGTGTATGGAAAGCCGTTCGCGCGAGCTCTCTGCTTCGACCAGAAAGATACGAGCGTCAATGCGCGGTGTTTACGGCATTTGTTTCCCCAAGGTCAGAGCGATTTGACGAAGTCGGCGACGAGCGCCAGCATGTCCCAGGAGTGAGCTAACGTAAGGGTCCCTGCCGTAATCACTTCCTCGGAAATGAAGCGAGCACACTCGTACTTCCTTTAGCTCTCTTTCTCCTCCGTTTGCAAAGTTCACAAAACGTAGCCACTTGCTTCGCCTAGGTTCGTCGTTGGGCAGCACATGAAAGGAGATCTCCTCACCGGCGGGGATGTCGCACTCCGTTGACTATTTGCCCGTACTACATGGGCATTTCAAAACGCAGCAACGAAATTGCATTGTAAAGTACTCGAACAAACTGAAGTTTTCAGTGGGTGTAAACTGGAAACGAGCTCGTAACGACAGCAGCAAGCCAACACCATTCGAAACTTACGCGACGACTGGCACTATCTCGTCGCTTCTTGCTGTTCCTTACTCCCCTCGTTTCTATTTTTACCTTTGCTGGTTGGCGATATGACGGCCAACCTCCTGTGAAGGGATTACGATACGAAGCAAGGTCGCGGCTGTGCGTGCTGGAACGGTTCGTTGGCCCCGAAGAGCCTCGAACCCGAAAATTCGTCTGCGCGACGGCGAGATGTCGAGCTCGGCCGGCGCCTAGTTTCGTACGCATTGGCGCACACGCTTGCGTGTTCGTTCGGACCTTCAACCGTTTACTCCACCGTTCTTTGTCATAAAAAGAATGTGCAGTATGTTTGACGGGCATTTAGCTCGCTATGCAAACTGTAAGCCCTGCCTAAAATGCGTTTGCTTTTGCCGGCCTCCGCCAATCGCAGAGCATTCCCAAGTGACATCCAGGTTCTGTTGCGGAAAATGAGCTGGTGGGTCGCATAGTCATTTCCTTTTTTCCTAATTATGTAGCTTATTTGAGCGAAGTTCGAGTTATAAGTGGTGTCGTTATGGTTCTAACGAGGCAATCTTTTGAATGAACCAAACTTGTGTTTTCTCTTCATGGCTACTTTAACTCACGATGTCACCCGTTCTTGTCGTCCGTAGTTGTCCGCACCGCTCGCCTCGACATGCCCGGCTCAGACGTCTCGCTATCGGCACGTTCAACATTCGATACCGCGCCCAGGCACGTTTCAAGGACACTCTCTCCCCTCTCTCGGACTCAACGTGCGCCGAGGCTGCCAATTTTAGTGCTGACGAGCGCTCTCTCGTCAGCATTGCCATAAGTGCAACAACATTAACGTAACGCAAACTACTTAACGTCGTGCGCCCCCGGAAATGCTCTGCATTTGATCGTGCCCCTCGCGAGGGGAATGTTTCACTGCGTCGCCATGCGAACAGTTTGCCACGCTTTAGTTTCAGTAGGGTCCCTAGAAATTAGGGACCCTAGTTTCAGTTCCGAATCTCCCCGCCGCGGCCGTGGATAGAAGGTGGCCGGCCGCGACTCTCGCCACCGCGGCGCTGCGGTTGCGTGTTGCGCTAGGAAAGCGAGCGTCGTCTGCTAGCGGGGAGCGGAACGCGTTCCGCTCGGCATCTCCGGTCTTTCCTCGTCTACGGCCGTGACCCACGATTCATGCTCGACGCTTCATTTTTCTCTTTCTTTGAACCAGAGCCTTAGAAAAGACAGCCTTGTTCGCAGGGGTCAAATTTTCATTCGAATACATGAGACTATCAGGTGTCTGTGTTACGCTGATGCCGATCAGGCAGACCTTCGCTTTTCGGGCCTTACTAACGCATTCCGATTTCTTATCTCTTGAACACAATCGGGCAAGAAGGTTCTTGTTGCATGCTTTGCTGAAGGAACATGGTGAACGACATCGAGGTGATTCTTATCTCTTGAACACAATCGGGAAAGAAGGTTCTTGTTGCATTCCTTCGCTGTAGCAACACGGTGAACGACGCCAAGGTCAGATGGTGACACCGGGCAACCGATCTTTTCGCCCACCGTTTGCAAGATCGTGACACAGTCCTCCGCTTGTGTACACGGTACACCTCTGATCTCGACGTTGGTTCCATTTTGGCTATTTTCGACATCATGCGCTTCTCAGACTTCAATGACTTGTTTTCTGATGTCAAGGCAGAGTTGTCTTGCCTGAGTTCCCCAACAACTTTTTCAGTGAATTTTGTACTAGCAACAAGGTCATCTACTTCTTTATTCATTTGCACCACATCAAAACCATAATCATGCAGCTTTAATAATATCTTTGCGAACACCGAGTCCACCAAAGTCTCAGTTTTCAGCTTCTCCGCGAGTTCTTCTACTCTTTTTGCTACTGGAGCGTTCGTTGGCGTTTTGTGCACCGTTATAAGACACTCAGACAGGCTCAAAATGCGAACATCAGCAGCAGCGACAGCAAATGACAAACAAAAGAATCGCAAATGGCATGGTGGGGAAACCAACCTGCAGAAAATTAGATGATAACCTCGGTGAGTTTCTCAGTGCGCTATCGCCGCTGCCAATGGCACCCCGTCGACAGTTGCGGTCCTTTATAGCGTTGCTCGACGATGCCGGTGCCGCCCAGTGCTGGTGTCGCCGAAAACACAACCGTGGGTACAGCTGCGCAGTGTCCGAAGGTGCCACCAGCAAGGTGGACCGAGGCAGCAATCAGCACATCCGGCGATGAAGCACCTTCTCGAGAAGCAAGCTTAGACGATCGAGTACCGGACTAAGTAACTGCAGAAAATTAGATAACCTCGGTCAGTTGCTCAGTGCACTGTCGCCGCTGCCAATGGCACCCCGTCGACAGTGCCGGTCCTGTATAGTGTTGCTCGAGGATGCCGGCGCCACCCAGTGGTGTTGTCGCCGAAAACGCAGCCGTGGGTAAAGCGGCGCCGTGTCTGAAGGCGCCACGAGCAAGGTGGATCGTGGCAGAAATCAGGACATCCGGCGATGAACCACTTCCTCGAGAAGCAAGCTCGGGCGATGGAGTACCGGACGAAGTAACTTCAGAAAATTAGATAACCTCGGTCAGTTGCTCAGTGCGACGTCGCCACTGCCAACGACTGGAACATTTGGACTGTCATTGGTTCCATTTACTGGAAACAGTTGGAATCCATGTCAAAAAATTTTTCCCCAATTTTCCTTACCTAATCCCCCTCTTCTAGACACCAAAATTTGCTAAAGCGTAACATGGTGTCTTTTTATCACTGGTAAATAAAATAAATTCGTGTTACCACCACCACGCCTACGCTAGATATTTCCGATTAAAATCAGTAAAAGCGGCTGGAAAAATTACTCAATAACCTCCATTATCGGCCCCAGCACAACTTTGGAGGCGCAAGAACGCTTTGCGTGTTACGGCCACGTCTGAACACATCAGACGTTTGAAGTATTTCAGGCGGGTGAGGATTAGCCCAAGCAGGAGCCCATATTCTAAAACCATCCGCAAGTGCCCTTCCACTCTGAACAGCGAAAGGTGGGTGCAGTGCAATGACTGCAGAAAATAAAACACGATTCTTTGTAATTTGCGATTGAACATACTTTCCAGTGAATTAGCTAAATGAAACTTCGATGGACTAGAGCTAGCGGACAAACATCGGGATGTCCGTTTCCGAAACACGTCATAGGCGTCTGTCCATGCAACACCAACGAAGCCTATCGCGCACGGTGGAAAGAAGACCGGTCGCCTTGGCCGGTGAGACGTGCACGTTTATATCTCCCACCAGCACAAAGGGCATGTGATCAACGAAGGCTGAAGTCTAGCGGCGCACTCCCGCCCTTCCTCCGGCAACCGATCATGTGTGCGTTTACAGACGTGAAAGACACCGGCGAAAATGTCCCTCCGAAAGCCCTTCGAGCCGAACAAGAATGATTGGCTCACGTCGCCGCTTCAAGCGGGTAAGTTTCTCTTCATCCGGAATGGATTGGCAGCTACTCGACGAAGTGGAGCTTGAGACTTCAACGGCGGCGGCTGCGCGTCCTCCGGTAGCGGCTTTCTGTTGTTTCCGCGCTCATTCGCGCTTCTTTGCGTGCCTGCGCTATTTAAATTCCATCTCTGCTTTCACCGAGCGAATGACACGCGTTTATTCTACAATGAGTTAAAAGTGGAACTGCTGATAACAGATCTAGCTCAGTTATCCGCCGATTGCGCGACTTGTGAAAGCTGCATCGGTGGTGGCAAGGAGGAGCGGGGACCGGTGCCAAGTAAAGCGGCTTCACCGGAATAAAAATTGAGAGTGGGGGCGGGTATCCATATACAGCTTCGATGTAAAAGCGCGTCATTTTACGTACTCCTAAACGATCCTCTCACAAAAATTACGTATTAAACCACATCAGCGAAGATTACCTTTATCTAAGACAACCGCCTTGTTCAAATACTCTGATCGCCTTACAACAGAAGTGTCAGAAGCATTGTATGTTTGCAAATATAGCAAATATAATTGCGAATATATTCGCGTCAGGCAGCCTTCAGTGACGTCGCACAAAAGGGAAATTTCTTTTCTTGCAGAGAGTGTGGCTCGATGAGATGCACCCCGGCGCATGGCCTGTTACTGGTCGTGGCCCCAATTCACGTGCACAGTTTTTCGTGCGTCATTTTAAAATAAAACTTCAGTTCCACTTGCAGCACTGTCTTTGCCTGATTCCTCCTCTGTTCCCGAATTTCATGCCCTGGTTTTTTTTTCACATAAATAAGGAATTTGAGCAGGCTAATTACACAAATTCCAATAAGAGGATACAAAAATTCGTTTCCGCTTAATGCCATCATCGCTTGGTGATGCCAAGGGGCGTATGTGTTTGTCATAGTAGCCGAGAGAAGAAGAAAGAGACGCAAAACGAAAATAATAATGATGATACTGAGAGGGCCTTTTCGGCGGATGGCCGCTGATGCTTTGACAACTACTGCACCTGCGTCTCCACAGTAGCAGCGGATGCACTGTGACCACTGTGCTATCTCCGCACGTCACAACTGTAGAACAAAAGTCGCTGTTCTTTCCTTTTCGGCACATACCCGCTTCGGGGATTGGCCAAGAATCCGGAGCTCTGAGGGGCTAATGCACACGCCTCCACATAACTCCCAATTGGAAACGCAAAAGCTGTAAAGTACAACGTGCCGTGTGGCGCCTCAACGTTATAGCACGTGAGCAGAACGGATGCACACACACCAACCACGCAGAACCCAGATTGTATGGTAGCTGTGGCATGTGCCAGTGTACTTGCTGACGTACTTTGCGCCTTAAGGTGTCAGACCAAGTCAAAATGGCTTAATTTTTAAATATTTCAGTTTTCTGTTTGCCCCATTTTTAGATGTGCAATTTATTTGGGTATCATTTTGCTGAAAGTTTCTTCCCACAAAGTTTCTTTCAAAAGATACATGAAAAAATATAAACCCACTAGGCATCTACGAAACCGAAACTGAAACATCCAGTTTTCTGTGCAACACAAAAATGCCCTGGTTTGGAGATCTTAGCTTGTTATTAAGGAATCGTATCACGACAAAAATGTAACAGTCCCCTAATAGTGTTTTCAACACTTTATCAATTAAAATCAATCTCCTCACCAGAAAGGTGCGCGATGTTTCGCACGCGTTGTTTACGTTCTGGAGCCTTCGTGCGCGCTTCAAAGGAGCTTCGGATTGTTTGGAGGATGTGCTTACTTTCTGTCCATTGCTTTTTAGATGCGAAGCATCTCAAGCTCGGGGCTGTGTCCCTCCTTCCCTCGTTGTCGTCGTCATTTCCCTCCGTCTGCACTCTACTGCGCATGCGCGTCTCTTCAGCCCCGTCAGCACTTCGGCTGACGTCAGCGCAGTCCACTATAAAAAGATTTAGTTAGGAGGCGCCCGGTTTCGATCCCACGACTCTCTGGCAACAACGGGAAGGACGTGGCCTTCCCACTGCGCGACAAACCGGGACGCCAGCATGTGTTATGAACGCGTCTTGTGTCCTTCACCCATTCAAACTACGTCAAGAAGCTACTGATACAACGAAGGCACGCGAAGCTGAACGTCAAAGGAAACGGCGAACTGAAAACTAATGGGAACTTCAGTCGACCCCATGGCCGCTTCGCATACTACTCAGGGTTCCCCTACGGGAAGATGGTGTAATTTTTTTCTAACTGGCAGCTAAAGTATGCGTGAGTTTAGAGTGCCAAGATTCACAAAACCAAAACCCAAATACCAAAAGCGAATGATCAGCCGCGCATCGCAAAGTCATCACGTCAGACCACTGATACTGTAAAGCAAGGTAGAAAAAAAGGCGAGGTGCCACACGAGCAAAGTCAGCATGACCGAAGAAGGAAGTAGCTATAAATGTAAGAAATTTTAGCTGCCGTGATCATCTTAAGTAAGAGCTGCGCTTGCTTGAAATCTTTTTTTGTTGATTTTCTCAGAACCTATGTTTTGGCGATTTCTCCACACGTGAGCATTCATACATAGTTCCTAATAAAAAATTTATTGAAACTTGGCACAATATTTTCTCACATTATTTGGTGTACATTGAACATGAAAAAATAAAATTTGAGCCACAAGTTTTGATACCGCCACCTTTTACACCAAGACAAACACAACTGAAACGTTAAGTTGCTTGGTTTTTTATCACTGTTTCGAGGATTCATCCGATCTTATTATTTTTGGTTCATTACACAGGCCAAAGGCCCTCCCACCTATACCACAAACAAAAATTGTGTGTTTTCATAGAGTTAAATTAGAGTTATGAGTGTTCGTGTGAGAGCTACATTTAATATAATGTTGAAATAAAAATATAAACAAAAATAGGACATATTTTATAAAGTTTCCATGTGCCTAAAAGAGTGTGCTTTATGATGTAGACCAAAAATCTGCAGTGTTTACCTTTTTTTTAAAAAAATTTCCCCAGCACTTGGCCTCATACCTTAGGACAAAGAAATGAAAGCGGAAAAAAACACACGCTAACATGATGTAGCACAAACCAAATATTTTGAATTCATTCGCGCCAGAACACAAAGAAAGTGATGCAAATACCATTTCGCAGAAAAGAAGTTGTAATAAATATCAGCAGGCTATCGCCCTCAAAACACATAAGCAGACTTCAGCACCTCGAGGACTTTTGCTCCAAAAGCGAACCGTAAACACATCCAACAAAGGAAGAAGACGAAGGAGGAGACACGCGCCTTCCGTTCAGATCATCGTCTTCTTGTGCTTCAGAACGTCCGGTCCTTCTTAGTCTGCCCATCCCCACGATAACGCCCGCCTTCTAGCCGGTCGCCTCCATCACGCATCGGACACTCACGCTCCCGACCAAAAGACTAATTTCTTGTCGACAATCAGCCGGCCGTGCCCTTGATTGCCCCGTGGCCAACCCATGGGACGTCGAAGGAAGAGCAAGGGCAAGGCCCGCGTGAAGCGCCAGGACCCGCAGAACTCCACGCTCTCCATGGCTGACGAGAACACCATCGAGCTGCAGCGTCTATTCTCCGCCAGGAAGTCCAGTTCCACGGCTGCCGAAGTCGCCCACAATGACATCACTTCCGGAGGCGTCGTCACCGGTGCGCCGAGCGGCTCTATCACCCCTGCCGAAGTCGCCCACAATTACATCACTTCCGGAGGCGCCGTCACCGGTGCGCCGAGCGGCGCCGTCACCCCAGCGGCCGACGTTAGTCGCATTGACTCACCGGGGAGCACATCCCCAGCTCCTCCGGTAAGGGAGAGCCTAGGTGCAGCCTCTGTTCACGCTCTCCTTGAAAAGGGAGGATCAAGGACTTAGTTGTTACTTAGCTGGCTTGGTGATGTTTGTCCGTGGATTATTTTTTAAGGCAAGGTTACTGGGCACCTTATATCTCTTCAAGCAGGGTGTGCTGTCTGGCTGGTTGCAACAGTGTACAGAAAGTCCATGGCAAACTTCCACCCCAACGGCGCGACAGCTGCCACAAAAGTTCCATGTAAAATTCACAAAGTAACGACGCAGCAACTCAACCCAACCCACGAACAGTAGGATAGACGGTTTCACCTAACCACACCTATTCCTTGACTTTACTAACCAGACATAAAGCAGTTATAATGGCACCGTAAGTAAAAGATGTCGAGTAGGGACCCATCATACGCCAGCGAAAAAACGTGTCCTAAATGATGACCACTGAAAAACATGAGAGCAACTAAAAGGAGGGGGTGCGACACTCGCGACCAAATTGTCAACAAAAAGTCAATATGTAACCACTACAGCGCCGGCCAGCGGTACTTAAAAGGGCGTGGTAGCGGTGTTATGTAGACATTTCTTTAGCGGAACCCTGAAACATTCGATTTAACTCGATCTAGACAAAATGCAAAACGCGATTTTTGTTCCGCCCGCACGACATACTAAGAAATAGCAGCTTGTTCACGATGATGTAAGCAGGCTTGGAGCACTGTTCGAGAAAGTACACGCCCGTATCTCGTTCTCTGCCCCACGAAAATTGAGCATACTCCGCAAAAAGTGCCACATCGCATGGGCTCTGCATGTACCCCGAGGATAATACATGTAGAAGCCCATTATAGACTGTTTTGCAGTTTTTTTTTATTCTGTGTAAATTAGTTTAATCTGTGTATCAAGTTGAGTGTATTACCCCACACGTCGACCCTCCCGTCTTGGTTTAAATATGGTGACGCCGGTGCCAGTGCATTCACGTTTTTTTTTATCCTCGACCCCCGGAAAAATAAGACTCTAGGCTAAATATTTTTGCAGTTCCGACATATGTAAAAACAATTACACCATCTTCCCGTAGGGGAACCCTGAGCAGTATGCGAAGCAGCCATGGGGTCGACTGAAGTTCCCATTAGTTTTCAGTTCATCGTTTTCGTTGACGTTCAGCTTCCCGTGCCTTCGTTCTATCAGTAGCTTCTTGACCGTACTTTGAATGAGTGAAGGACATAAGGCGCGTTTGTAGCACATGCTCCCGTCTCGGTTTGCAGCGCAGTGGGAAGAGCGCCACGTACCTCCCGTTGCGGCCAGAGAGTCATGGGATCGAAACTGGGCGCCGCCTAAGTATTTCTTTTTATAGTGCACTGCGCTGACGTCAGCCCAAACGCTGACAGGGCTGAAGAGACGCGCATGCGCAGTAGAGTGCGGACGGCGGACAAGGCAGGGAGGGACATACCCCGAGCATGAGTTGCTCCGCATCTAAAAAAACGTCCAGGTTGTATGGTCGTCGCGTTCGTTCTTGGGCGACCTACGTCTCTTCCTTTAACAGCCATTCCGTTTATTTCCTGCCTTACAGAAAACTTGCGAGTTACAATGCGGCATTCACCGTCGTTTCAATATGGAACTTCGGGTTTAAAATTGCAAAAACGTGGTGCCATTTCCGCCAACGCCGGAACAAGGTTCCATCCACCTCCGCTAATAATGCGCTGGGTGTTTCAACACCAAACCAGCGTGGTTAAAGTTACGTAAACGACTAGATTTAGGGGAAATCCTCCAGGTGGAATACGTTTCTGCTAACGAAAGTTTGACATCCACCTGAATGCAGCCATACGGCTACAAAGGAAAGCAATACAGCTTCCTCAGAAACTTCGCAGTTGAAGAAAAATTCGTCCTCGTCCAGGATTCGAACCCGGGACCACCACTTAACCTGTATAGCTTTAAGCTGTATAGCTTTCCTTTGTAGCCGTATGGCTGCATTCAGGTGGATGTCAAACTTTCCTTCGCAGAAGTTACGTAAATATCAACAATCCTCCGCCAATGAAAAGATACCGTTCATAGCTATTTTCCTTCCGTTTACGGTTCGCCATTTTCCGTAATTATTTTTATATTTTAGTAATTTTTTAGTTCTTCAATATGTCGTCCGACCAGTTATCTTCAATTACGCTATTATAACGAGAACAGGTGAAACTGTCGCGAAATCTTCATTACTCTGGAAATGCAGGGCGTCACACGGTTCGCCGTTTTCCGTATCATTTCACATTTTTCTTGTTTTTTTGATCTTCATTTACGCTATTATAACGATTACAAGTGAAACTATCGCGACATCTGCTTTATTGTGGAAATGCCATGCGGTATACGTTTGCCATTTTCCGTAATTAAAAAAAATTTCTTGTTTTCCAAAATTTTTGTGCGACCAATCGTCTCGAGTCACGTTATAAAGATTCCTTCTGGAATTTTCCCGAAATCTCCATTATTGTGGAAATGCAGGGCGTTACACGGTTGCCCATTTGCCATAATTATTTTATATTTATCTTATTTTTTTCAATATTTCCTTCCACCCAGTATCTCCATTTACGCTGGCGGAACTTTCGCGAAATCTGCATTATTGTGGAAGTGCCATGTGGTATACGTTGTGACATTTTCCGTATTTTTTATTTATTTTTCCTATTTTTTGTTTATTCGAAATATCGTCCGACCATGTATCTGCATTTACGTTATTACAATGATTATATTTACAACTTTCACGAAATCTGCATTATTGTTCAAATGCAGGGCGTTCCATGGTTCGCCATTTGCGTAATTATTTGATAGTTTTCTTATTATTTTAGTTTTTTAAAGTTTCGTGCGACCGTTTATCTCTATTACGCTATTACAAAGATTACAGTCAAACCTTCGCGATATCTGCATTATTGCGGAAATGCAGGTCGTTACAGGTTTCGCTATTTTCCGTAACTTTTTTATATTTTACTTATTTCTCAGTTTTTTTTTTCCAAATTTCGTGCCACTACCATTCTCCATTTACGTCATTATCGAGATTACAGGTGAACTTCCGCTGTGGGAGTACTCGGCAAAGAATGCTACGCATTAAACTATAGACGGTATTCGTTGAAAAGTTAAGCGGTCAATTTCTTCGCTTGGCAACACCGGCAACGGCCACAGACATGGCCGATGCGCCACGGACATGGACAAGTACCGCCATCTCGCGGAGCACGACGTAACGAGTGACGGCGCACTCACACGGTTGCATGGAGGAGAAGAGGGGTGCCTGATCTGGGGGCCATGCGCACAACGTCGCCTAGCAACAGACGCTTGGCCACAGATATGGCGGCGCACTCACTTTGTTGCCTGCATGCATTCCACGCCATTGAATACCGGCCATACTGCCATTTTAGCGCGCGCAGGGCTAGCCTGGCAACAATGCCGCTCTGCCCGCAGTGGACACTCCTTCAGTTACCATCCTCGGACAGTCCGCGGACCTCAGACCCATAGGAATGCATGTGAAAATCGAGCGCCAAATAGCGTCCCGGGCACTCTGTGGACGACCCGGTACTGATGGACTGATAATCAGGAGGGTCATTGTTTGTTTGTCTTGCCTCCGTGAGCCGGGCAGTCCAGACACTTCACGCGACGCCACCGTTCCGTTTTTCTGTAGGCCGTGTCTAGAGTGCCGTCCGACGGTATTATAAGCACTCCACTATATCGACGTCCACAGGCGATTTGTGGTAAAATTGCCGCGTCTGGCAGTACATCGCTCTAGATAACGTAAAGCTAGGCAACCTAACCTAAACATAACATAAGATAACCTAACGCACACAAAGGAATCATTTAAAACACCAAAACTAACCTAAGGAATAAAAGTAACACTTCGATTAAATAAGGAAAAAAACAACCGAGGCAAAAAGCCGGTCTCGAACCACCGACTTTGGGATCAAGAAGCTAAGACGGATCCTCTACACTACAACGACCGACTCCTTGACTGGTGCTAGCCTAGTGTCAAATATTCGAATGTCGTCGGACGGCACTCTAGCCATCCCTGCAACGATCAGCTAGAGTGCCGTCGGACGGCACTCTAGACACTGCGTTTTCCGTAACGTCCGTAGTGCCAATCCCTCTTTTACTAATCCACAGCAACATTTCCTGCCCATTTTTTTCATTCAGACGCCAAAGTTCCTGGTGGCGGAGAATCCCACGCCGCCCCAACCGAGCATCCCTGCCGCTGCCCTTGCCGCCGGCGCGCCGTTCGAATATGCGTCGCGCTGGGACGCCCCCATTCAACCGCCCGACCCCGCCTCGACACTCGGCGCCCGCAAGCTCGGGTCGCAGCAAGACAGCGTGCCTCCGGCGCCAGCTGCACAGTCGACCCGCATGGCTGGGGCGTGTACGACCGGCAAGGCGGACGACACAAATGCAGCGGTGGTGGTGGCAAACGCTGGCGGTCCACTATCTCACAAGCCATTTCCGAGTGTTCCCGTGGGCGCTTCTTCACCCTATGCTTTTTTTGAGCCTTTGCGCACGGGATGCGAAAGAGATCCCACCAGTTGGATGACCCACCGCAGTGACTTAACCACCGGATTCACGGATCTATTCGAGCCATACGGAGTCATCAAGCCCGCCGGTGAGAGATGCCACGTACAAGTTTGTCATCGTATTTGCGGTTCTATGTGGTGCACAATAACGTCCGTCAAAGTGGCACCTGGGATATTACGTTAAATGGTAAAGGAGCCATGAAGACAAAATACAAGTTGGGTTTATTACAATGATACCAATATCATCGCAACCTTCGAACAAATAACGGAGATATTAAAGAAAAGGTGTGAAGCAGTCGCGACCCCCTAGCCAATTTCCCGCAACTTTTCTATGACGTCACGGAACCTTGTTTGTGCGATTGGCGGCCGCCTAACTCACCTGTCGCGACGACACATGACTGGACGTCTATAATGGGGCCTCTGGTTCCACTTGACCGCATCACTTGACTGTTAAAGTGCAGTTAACGCAGTGAAAATTATGTTTTATTGTTGGCCCGTTTGACGTCATTCTTGCTCATCACGCATCACTGTGGCGCAAAATTTGAACGTTTTTAAATACTTCTTGCTTTCTTTTGCTAAAAAAACATCTTTTGTGGCTGTAATGGAGCTGAGTGAGATACTGAATCCTAGTTCTTTCAAATTAAACGAAGTTGTATTTTCTCTTCATGGCTCCTTTAAAGCAAATATGCAGCCAATATTGCTTGCCCCGCGTCCCGTCGGAATTGAGCTTAATAACGTGAAGTCGATGAGCAGGCCGGAGTGAAGCGTACTGCACGATTTGTACCGATTCGTGTGTGTTTTGGGGGGGAAGGGGGGGGGGGGTACCATACGAGTACAGAGTTGGGGAATCTTCTCGTAACAATCCTTGCCCCAATAGTTAACATAAAAATGTTTACAGTTTGGAATGTGTCCTCGTGTTATCGCCGTGGAATCGATTTTCGTGTGCCTCAGTAGGAAAATGTATCCTTACGAAAATACTATCGTCCCGAAGTGTTTTAATAGAAACTGCCATTAACTTGAAGCACCATTCCCTTTAGCGCCAATCGTTTAGATAAAAGCAGGGAGAACTGCGGACTTTATAGGATCCTTTATACATTTTCTTCAGAGATGACAAAATTACTTCTGAAATATAATTATATTCAATTACAAATTACAGGTTGCCGAAAGTAATGACATTACATTACTATTACTTTTCAAAAGGAATGAAATTACTTTGAAATTACTTCAACAAAAATTCATCAGTCATACACTATCAACTCATATACACTTTATTTAAACTCATGTGCATATACACTCAATCTCAAATATATTTGTTTATACACCAACTTATGTACCGCTTATTTACAGCGCTATACATTCATATGTATTCATATGCATTCATATCTTTATTACATCTTAGAAGAAGCTGCGATCCAAAGTGGGCATAGGAAAAGTGTCAGCGTTCGTACGACAGAGTGTCTTCTGCCATGCTAAAAAGACGCTCCGCTAGCGCGGATCAGGCCAGGGTAGTGTAGACCATATATAAGGATTTTTTTTTTTTTTCATTTTCTGGTACGCTTCGAAAACAGTAAGATCAGCGATGCCGCTGCTCCTACGACGCACGAGTTCATCGCTTGACGACTGAACGGGTCCCGTCCTCTTGATATTCCTAGCAGCGGGCTTACAACACTACTGACCAGTGCAACGAAGCCTTGAATACAATCTGCGCGTATTTATTTAATCCGACTGACTGTTGCCACGGCATTCCCGGAACGCGTGAAAAGGGAACGAAGAGGCACGAGAAAGAAGCAGAGCTCTCATCGAAGCAGTTTCCTTCGCGTTCGTAGAGCTCCAACGCCCGGAGACTCTCTGGGCATTGGAACTCTACTTGGATAACTTTTCTTGGTCAACCTTTTATGTCGTAAGAGACGCGGACAGGCTATACCGTCGTCAAAGGTAATTGGGAAAGTAATGAGTAATTTACATGAAATTACCAAATTACCAACACTCAAAAGTAACTCATTCCAGTACTCATTACAGCGAAACGTAATTTATTTACTGTAATTGGATTACTGTAATTTAATTGCCGCCAAGTCTGCTTTTCTTATAAATCCCATTGACTGCGCCAGTATACACGTATTTGATCAAGGGATTTCAGAATCATCCCCACAATCCGTGTTCTAATGAAAACATTTCAAAGGAAATAAAGAGCGCACCCGGCTGGCCTCCCCAAAGAAACCTGCAAAGCAGCTTACCTTCGGTGTCCACGCAATTCCAATTACATTGCACGTGCTTCATAGAGCGCGGATTAAAAACGTAAGGCACAGAGATGAGCGCTTGCATCCCAAATCTCGTCAGCAGTCTCCGTTGCTGCTAAAGGGGGATTCACACGGGGGGGAAAATCCATCCCTCCCGCACTGCGTATCACGTGACCGCACGTCACGCCCCTGCGCGTAAACATGAAGGGTAGCCGGTACATGCTCGGCGGCGGGCCCTCCAGAGCGGGGCTGCAGGGGTCAGGGGCGGCCTCGGCGGGGATTTACGCTGTTCGCGAAATTCTTCTTGCCCGTTTGGCTGCCTACTTCCATCTCTTTGCGTGCTCGCTCTTACCTGAATTTCTGTATAGGTAAGAAAGCCGGGCTGAAGTTTCTGGCATTCGGTGGCTGCTGCCAACGCGCAGAAACACCGTGACGTATATCACCGGCATTTTAAAAAACTCAATGTCACTTTTTTTTCTCCCCGAAGCAGCTCAAAGTAGGGTGCACGATTCACGCGCGTCCCCCGTACACGGTGGACACACGCATAGCCGGCGCCGCCATTTTGGGTCACTCACTCGCCGCCGTAGCAAGTGATTGTATCAAAACCGCGCTAAAATTATCGCCGCAAGGCTGTTCACTCAGGAAGTTTGAATCATCTTATCTGTTTCGCGTTGCTGGGTCTTGTGGGAAACGAAAACAACGCGCTGAGCATTTTGACCTAATAGCGGCGGCACGGGACCGTTAAAAAGGTGTCTCCACCCTGTACGGTGGCGCTGTCATCGAGGCACCGTAGCTCAAAGCAGCTCTGTGCTGCTACGAAGCAGCTCACGGACAGGAAGTGACGTAGTTGGTCACGTGACGGAGCAGCTCAAAGCTGCTCTGAGCTGCCAGTGATCCGGGGCGGCAGGCGAACTTCGAAGGAGCAGAGGATTTGTCGTCTGCTCGTGTCGGCACTGCGTGTAGGCGCTCAACAACGCCAAATTAGAACTGTGGTAATTATTATTTGGCGACATGTTATTACAACAAATCGCTCAACCACCATGGAGCAGATTCTGTGACGTTGACCTCATAGAGTTTCTTGCAAAACGCATTAGAGAGGAATCTTGCGCAAGCGTCTATGCGGCCCACACCGATTCCGTCTATGTCGTCATGGGCGACCATCACCCGCGTATAGAGCTTCCAAATCTCTTCCAGGCTAATAAAACTATTCGTCTAAACCTCAATACAAAATTACCAGGAAGTACAAGCTGTTTACACGATTAATAATTAGTAAACTCTTCAACAATATTTATGGCCTTCGTATTTAAAAAAACACTTTAAGTCACGTCAAGATGACAGCTGGGTCAAGCCAAGTTCGAAAATCCCGTATCATCAAGCATGAGCGCCTCCGAGGGGATTGAAGCCGCCATTCGAAGGCTCGCATAGACAGTAGCACCAGTGTCGCCTCTAGCGTAAATTAGTATGGAACTCTACCGCCTGTAAAACAAATCGTCCCCGATTTCAGCGGCACCGATTCCGAGGGCCCGTCCCGTGAGCTAGAGCCGCCTGCCTCGCACGTTTACACACGGAGGTGTGACGTGCGGTCACGTAATACGCGGATCTGGAAGTCAGCGGATGTTTTCTATCCCCCGTGTGAATACCCCTTTAGGCTCGTGGTGTCAGCGTCGCAGCAGGATGGATTGATAGTGATTCTGCAACAGCCAGTTACAGTCAGTCCTACCTTGAGGTTGTACGCTAAATCGAGATTGCGGAAGACTCTTCGACGCACATATACAAAGGACACGTTTTCGATGTGTTATCTCACATAAATATGCTTAGGGGTTCTCTGGAACTTCTTTGTCATGCTATACTGTATTCTGGCGATTGTCGGCCCTCCAAACAAAAGAACACTGCAAAGCGTGTTGAAAAATTGCGTTCTGTGGTCCTTTCGCGTCTTGGAGCCCTCACACATCGGCAGCACAAACCACCTTGCATGGTTCTCTTGCCAGTTACGTATACGTCTCCTGCTCTATGCTTTGATTTTGCGCTGTAGTTGAATGCGGCTATAGAACGTGGTATTTGCTTTGCCCGAAAGCAACGAAATGCCTTTTTTTGAATCCACACAATTCCGCAAAAGTGCCGAGGGTTTGCAGATTACGCAAAAAAATTAATAATTAATTAATTAATTAATTAATTAATTAATTAATTATTTAATTAATTAATTAATTAATTAATTAATTGATTGATTGATTGATTGATTGATTGATTGATTGATTGATTGATTGATTGATTGATTGATTGATTGATTGATTGATAGTATGATTGAATAACATTTTGTAGTGCAGTTGAAATTTAGGCTGGCTTCCCCCCTCCTGAGAGCAATGTTCATAATGCGTGCACGGTGCCTTTGAGGCTAACCAAAACTTGACTTCGAGGGCGGGGTTGGACCGCAGGGCTTACCACGGTTGCTGAAGTTGTGGTAGCGACCACGGATCGAGTCGACCATATTAGGGCAAGAAACAATTTCAGTTACCTCATGCACGTAGCGCCGCAACATTAGGGCCAGAAACAATTTCAGTTACCTCATGCACGTAGCGCAGTAACATTTGGCCCAAGTATTTCGCGGCTACCAAATCTGAGAACCGCACGAGCTTATTCACTTGTTTCTCAACGCGTTTCAAATACAAAAAAAGTGTTTCAGAGACCCTTCAAGCAAAACTCCAACCATGTATCCTGTTGTAGTCAACCTGCACAAGAGTTGTCGCTTTCGCAGGCCCTACCGGTCGCCAGGGTCCGGGCAGCGTGCCCTCTCCACCGTGTCCTCTCCAGATCTGGCCTCTCCAGCACCTGCGCTCCGCCCTGGGCTGGGCGGCGTGGGCCGCAGCTCACGTGTACACCGGCTGGCTCGCATGGCGCATCTGGGCGCAGCACGAGTCCATGTCGCTGACCGGTGATCGGTGCCCCGACGACGTCCTGCTCGCCATCATGCTGCTCGCCTTACATTCGTACACGGCTTTACTCCTGCTGCGGAAGGTCGGCCTCTGGAGGGTGCCTCTCGCGGACACATTCATCGCGGCCGGCAACTTCATCAGCGACGCCATGAAAAGACACGCATACATCAAGCCGTGAGCCCTTTTTTTCGATTTCTAAACATCCCAGCTGACTCAGTGCGGGATTCTTCTGTGCCAAGGATACAACCTGGGCGTCGATGCGTGCTTTAGTGGAGGGCCACGTACAAGTTTTACCGGGGATCTTCAACATTGGTTGAAATCCCACTCTTGCGGGTTTTTTGACTGCAACATAACACTCCTCCTAGTGGCCATTACGAAAAAATACAACTTTGTTTAATTTCAAAGATATCGGCCCTTGTCCCCAGCAGCCGGGGAGCCCCGCATCAAGGCGGCCGTCAGGCCAGCGCTACAGCAGAGGGCGCTAAATTACTGTGTCCGAACAGGCCGCCTTTGGAACTTGACCCTGGCAACGTTAAACGCACGAAACTTGGCTCTACTACTGGAGGGGCTCACGGTCACTAGGTGGCATTTCATAGGGTTAAGCTGAGTTAGAACAAGAGAGGGCTTCATGGAGCTGATTTTGTGCTACAGAGGACTCGAAGACAAGAAAGAACATGGGTGGCATTTTTAGTCCGTACAGCTAGCAGGGAAAATGGAAGAATTTTTTAGCATTAAGGAAAGAGCGGCAGCCATGGTGATCAAGCTGAACAAGAGATACAGGTTAAACATAGTACGGGCCTATGTGCCAACACAAGCTATGATAGACACTTCTACGAAGACGTGTAATCAGCATTCAAAAAGTCAACACAGTTCCCGATTGTGATGGGAGAATTTGACGCAAAAGTCGGTGTGACGACGCAGAGCAACCGTCAGGGGAAAAGAGATCGGCCAGGGCCGCAAACACGAATCAATGGTTCCATAGTCAGACAAGAACTATTTATTTCTCGTTCCCAAGCATACGAGCGCTTAGCAACCCGCGGCCGCGTGCATCGCGTCGTGTCGGAGAGTCGTCGGGAGAACGAGAAGAGGGCGAGAGCCACAGCCGTGCGTAAATGGTCCGAAAAGCACGTAAGCTACATAAACGTGGTGCGACACGCTACAGCCGGTAACCAGCAAATCAGAAAAAGGTCAATGGGAAACTTTGGAATAGACAATGGCAACAGCCCAGGAGAGACACTGGCGGAATTTGAGGACAGAAATAATCTTCCATTGAAGAACACATTCTTCTACAAACGAAATAATGGTAAATTGACATGAAAAAGTCCCGATGGTAAAACACAAACGAAACTGACATCGTTTTCAGTGACAAACCGATTATCGTGCAGGACGTAGAGGTGCTAAGTGAGAATCGGTGCATCGACCACAGGATGGTTAGATGCAAGATAACGCTGAATCTCAGAAGAGAAAGAAGAGAACTTGTGAAAAGTAAGAACGCCAGCATAGAGTCAGCCACAGCCAAGACGAAGGAATTGCAAATAACTTATCAAAGCAAATTTGTGCTACTAAATAAGGAGAGCGAGGATAGTGTAGACTGGCTAAAGGACAACCTAACAACAACAATCACAGAACCCGCAGCAGCTGTAGGAGATGCAGCATGTAGGAAGCAAACTGGAAAACTAAGAAAACGAAGGAAATAACTGCGAAACGTCAGAACATGAAATTGTCAAGTACGGTGGATCGAGTTGAGTTAGCAGAACTGTCTGAATTGATCAATAGAACTAAAGCAAACGACATTTGTTCATGCGACATGGCAGTGATCGAGGAAACGCTGCAAATAGGAGGAAGTTTGAAAGCAACTAAGAGATAGCTAGCCATCGACAAAGACATAATGTACGCACTCAGAGACGAGTAGGGTAACATTACGCCAAACATGGGTGTGGTAATAAAGGTATCAGAGAAACTCTACACCAGACTCTATACCAGCGACGTTAGATCAGGCGAAACTACTGAGAGTAGAAGATTTACTTACGATGTCCAACTAGTTACTATAGGGGAAGTTGGAAAGACTCTCAAGGGCATGAAAACAATAAAAGCGCCAGGTGACGACGGCATAATCGTGGATCTTTTAAAGGAAGGAGGATAAGTTGTACTGGAAATGCTTGCTGCGCTATTTTCAGAATGCTCAAGGACTTCAAAAGTGCCTAGAGAAACGCCAACATTATTCTCCTTTATAATAGGGAGATGCCAAGGACCTTAAGAATTACAGACCCATCAGTCTAGTCTCAGCTGTTTACGAGCTCTTTGCCAAAGCTATAGTTAGCCGCATAGGTGACAGCCTGGATTCCCAACAACCCAAATAGCATGCTGGGTTTAGAAAAGGGTACTCAAACATGCGTCGCATCCGTGTTGTCAATCAAGAGAAAGAAAAAAACTGCAGAATACACTAAACCTCTTCACACGGCATTTATAGACTATGAGAAAGCGTTTCACTAAGCACACACTGAAGCCGTGCTAGAAGCATTAAAAGACCAGGGAATCGAGGCAACCTACATACGACTTCTAGAGGGCATATACAAGGAATGCACGGGCAGTATAACCCTCCACAAGCGAAGCGATATAAATTTCCGATCTGGGAAGGACTAAGACAGGGTGATGTCATCTCGTCTACACTATTAACAGCATGTCTGCAAAAGGTATTTAGAAAGCTTGACTGGGAAACCATACATTTACGGATAAGCGTCGAATACTTGAGCCATTTGAGGTTTGCGGATGACAGTCTTGCTGAGGTAGACTGCAGAACATATGCAAACAATGGTTGCGGAACTACAGTTAGAAAGCACGGCCGTGCGGTTAAAAATAAATATGAATACATTTAAAGTAATGAGAACTAGGCCTACCAAAAACGTCCCCTTCAGCTTGCGAAACGGAGTGCAAAAAGAAGTAGAAGAACGCAACTAGCTCGGACAGTTGGTTAGTGCTGACCCCAACCACGGGAGAGAAATCCGGCGCAGAGTAGATATGGGTTGGAGTGCAATCGGATGCCCTCCCGAATAATCAAAACTCCGCTACCTCTGTCACTGAAAAGAAACATCTACAACAAGTGCATACTGCGGCTGATGACATACGGAGCTCAAACGTGTAACCTTACTAAACAACGAGAAAGGAAACTTAGGTGGGCTGAACGGGACATGGAACGAATATTGTTAGAAATAACACTCAGGGACAGGAAACGAACTACCTGCATCAAAGAACAAACTAGACCAGAAGACACAAAGTTCAAGTAAAGAAAAATGCATGGGCTTGGGCTGGCCATGTAGTAAGACAAACCGACAAACGGGGACGTTTAGAGTACTATAAAGGATACCAAAAGATGAGGTCTACAAGGGGAAGGCCAATAACACGATGGAGGGACGAGATAGGTGAATTCCGTGACCAACAGTGGGATGTGATGGCACAGGACAGGAGTGGTTGGAAGTCATTGGGAGACGCCTTCGCCCTGCAGTGTACCTGAGTTGGCTGTTGATGATGAGGCTTCTGTACTTCAGTCAGCTCCACTCCAGCCACGACACAGGTTTTTAACCGAAAATACTCCACAAGTATGGAAACACTTTAAAATTTCGCGATACAGTGACGTGTTATGGGGAGGAGGGACGTTACAGCGGCGACCACTAACAATGATTTTCAGCACGTTAACATCACCTTAGCATTCACGTTATGCGATAGAATGGAAATGGAGACCCCACTACAATCGGCTGGCCACGTGTGTTAGCAAGAATATTCTGCAATGTCATAGAGAATTGGCCGGAAGGTGGTTAGGGAGTGGCCCCTGCTTCACATTTTTTCTTTATTATCTTCATTATTTGTTTCAAGTTTGCGGTAAAATTGGTGTCATGTTATGGGGGCAAAGCAGTCATTTTTATGAACCACCCTTGTATTTTTTTTCATGGCCTTTTTAATGGAGTGAATGTAACCCGCAATTTGTGTTTACTAGCAAAACAGTCTATCCACGAGCCGCTTGAGTGGGCTTGTTCTAACTCTTGAGAACTATATTCGGGTTCCTATGTTGTTTGGTTCGCTCTTCAGAATATGGTGGCCCATACGCCTGAACGCATAACATTTACATGCAGGGAGGTTGGGCATTCGAACTTATATGCACTCTTCTTGGAGACGTAGACAAGCAATGAGGAGCAGGACGTCAAGAGCAATCACTTTAAAATTTTCGTGCTAGTTAATAGTCTGTACTTGCGAAATGAGCATAATTTGAAGTTGGGCGTGTTAGTACCTGGAAGCACGAAACACCGCAAAAAATGGACAAACAAGAGCAGCGACTTAAGCCATGAATGACAAGCAATAGCTACTCACAAAAGTAGCAGTGTGCTTGCACTTAGGTGCTCTGAAACAGCAGCGGTTGTCGGATGTTTTTTGAGGTCTACAGGTGATTGTTGAAATGTCAAAAATTTTTGCGGCAGCTCTTAACCGGGAAAAAGGAGCCGGACCTTAGTGGTACAGGAATACACATCAAGTTTGCCGCAATGGCGATGTCTCCATGCATAGCCACGACGAACCGGTGAGGTGCTTGCAACCAGTAGGACGAGAGGGAAGAGGACACGGCTTGATTTGCTGCTCTCAGGCATAGTCGACGGGGCACGGTATGGGGACGTGGCGGACGCCCTCGAATTTTGGTCGCGGCTGTGGTGGGGCTTCCGGACACAGCTCGCGCGTCCTTGACGATTGCATCCACGGCAATCCAACCTGAAGAAATGCGACATAATTTGACAGCGCCAACCCCAGAATGTTGTGTGGAATCACATTTCTTGCGACAGTTTTCGCCAATGCCGCGGTGAAGGTTCGTTTTCCGCTCCTGGCCTAGCATATACCGCGGTCAGCAGAATCTTTAGAAACACAGACTGGCATTAAACCAAACCGCTTCGCTTATACCGGTGACATTCACTGGGCGTAGCATATACTCGGCAAGGCATATAACAGCAGAGAGTAGCTAGATTCGGCGCCAACAACCCCGGTTCTTTCCACTTGATAATAAAAGAACTTAGGCAGACACAGGTGAAGTCAATGTTGTTAGACTTCACACTAAAGCATAAAGAACGTGTTCTTGGTGCTGAAAGTTGTCCGCCAACGGCTGGCACACGTGAATTTATTCGCGCTTCGTGGGTTTATTTAGCGTCCTACACACTCATGATTTCAATTCGATTTTAAAATCGCGAACCTCAATGTGCCGTAAGGTAAAAGAACTGCGTCCCGACCCGCACCACGAAGCATTACTACGCGGGCAGGTTTAAGACCCAAACAAAATGCAAACAAGTTTTTGGCCAACAGGAAATATGAGCTTGTTTTTATTCGTAAATCCACGATGTTAAACGTGCCGCCCACCAGGCGCATTTAACGGCTGCAGTGAAAGACCACTCCTACCGGATCGGGAGCTTGCGTTCCCCATATACATCACGTCCGACCGTCACTATTACGCAGCCTTTTCTTCTGTTTTGATCCGAAAAACGTCTATAAGCCATTTTTGCCATGCTCGTGCCTATTTCTTATGCTGTTTCTTGCAGTTATCGCTCTTTTCAAGCGTTCAGTTGATCGAAGCATACTTATTATGTCCTCGAAAAAAGGAGGCGAGCGTGTAATGGACAAATTGGCAACCACATCAGCGTCCAACTTCTCCGCTGATGCGCTTTGGTTCCGCAGGGTGCTCTGGACGGTGTGCTTCGCTGCGCTCCTGGTTCAAGCGACCCGGAACAGCAGCGCCGCAATGGAGGGCCCCATCTGCGCAGCCGGACAGGTCGTTCTAGTGGCCGGCTGCTGCGCCTACTCTCGTCACCCGGCCAGCATCCGATGGACGATTCCGCTGTCCGCCCTCCTCGCCCACCACTTGTTGGCGCTCCTCTTTGTCCACCTGGGCGCCGGATACGAGCTCCTGTCCTGTGTCCAGCAGCTAATCCAAAGGCATGCGCGTCTTTTGAAAAAGCGTTTGCGTTGACATCACGTCGAAATCTACGGGTCGTTTTTTGCGCCTCCCTTCTTACAGATTTTGTGGAGATCGTTGCAGCCGCACGCGTAAAGCGTGTACATTCGCATTCGCGTGTATGCGAGGGACGCGATACAGAGCAACAGCAGGACTATTAACAGTGCCATTAAGAGAAAACTTTGGTCTATTCTAAAGAAATAGACATTGCTAGCTCATTCCCCTCTGTTCCAGCCACGAACAACTATATTTTGACAAAGAAACGCAAGAGGTATTCAACAACTTTCAAATTTTGCGCCATAGTGAAGTGCATGGGCAGGGGTGACGTGCTCTTGACGGGCACTAAAACAGTTTTATCAGTCTGTTAACAGCACGTTATATATCGGGTGATCCGATAAAGGGGAACTAGAGGCCCCACTGCAATATCCCCAGTCACGTTTTAGGGGGGTCGCCTTGGTCGGCGGCCAACAATCACACAAACAAGATTGTGACGTGATCGCAGAATTGACTGTTCTTAGCTAGGCAGTCGCCACTGTTGAAAAATTAGTACCCTTCCACTCTGTGAAGAAGGATGACCTGCAAAGATAGGCGCAGTCCGCGCAGTACACGAAACAAAACACGTTTATCGTAATTTGCGATGGAGCATATTTCCTAGCCAATCAGCTGAATGAGCGTCTGACGGATCGAAGTTTTGTTCTTGCAGATAAACATGGAACTGCTTGTGTCCCTCCCGCGTCGTAAGCATCTATCTCACTGTTTGTGTAAGGTCGGGTTCACACTGTTGCCGCAACTGTCGTAATAACTTTAAAGAATGACGTCATTTCACGTCTCAGCCAACCGAACTGCGTGACGTGGCAATTTTTACGTCCATAGATCACGATACGGGTTTTGAGTCGGTAAGCTGAACATACCCTAACACACAAACCCAATCCGCTGTACCACTGAGGACTCCGGACAGGTTTTATTGGGCCGTTTAACCACCGCGTTTAAATCTCGCACTAGCACAACGGACATGCCATTCATCAGTACGGGCACGAAACCTATAGCTGCGCGTGCACGCCTCCCCACCTCTCTCCCATTATTCTCCACTAAACACCTGTGCACGCATAAATAGGCAACCTGTCATGTGCGTGTGCTTAGAAGTGACAGACGCTGTCGAAAATATCCCCTGAAAGCCCTCTGAAGAAGTGATATTGGCTCACACCCGCCGCAGTGACTCAGTGCTAAGGCGTTCTGCTGCTGAGCACGAGGTCGCGGGTTCGATTCCCGGCCGCGGCGGCCGCTTTTCTGATGAAGGCGAAAAGCAAAAACGCCCGTGTGTACGAAATTTCGGCGCACGTTAAAGATCCCCAGGTGGTCAAAATTAATCCGGAGCCCTCCGCTACGGCGCGCCTCATCGCCTGCGTTGCGTCGGCAATCATCATATTGGCTCACGCTGGCGTTGCAAGCGGGAAATTTGCTGTTCATCGGAAGGGATTCGCCGCTACTCCACGAGCTAAACTTGAGGCGGTAACGGCGGTGCCTGTAGCTTTCCGTTGTTTTTGCACCCCTTCGCGCATGTGTTCAGGCTAACGCTTCGATTCTAGCATTTCTTCCTCCAAACGAACGGCATGCATCCGTACCATAACGATTTAAATCCTCGAAGCCCTTGAGCTCTATTCTCGTGTACAAACATGTGGCTGTCCATTTTCTTTCCCTCTCATAGACATTTTACTGTCTGTGCAAGAGGTCTGTGTACCACATCAAACCACCCCGAGCCACTCGGTTAAGGAGGACACCCGACTAAGCGCACTGAGCCATGTAATTTAGACATCTAAATCTCCCACCAGCACAAACGGCATTTCATAGGTAGTGGCATGAAGACTAGCTGTGCACGCCCCCCTTTTTCTACCCGCATATCGTGCACGCATAAACCGGCAACCTATGCGTGAACCACAGCGGTGAAAATGTCGCTCGGAAGGCCTTCTAAGCTGACAAAGAAATATGGGTTCAAGCCGGCGTTCCAACTGGGGAAGTTTCTCTTCTACCGGGAGGGATTTGCAGCTACTTGGCGAAGGGAACTTGAGTGGAAAGGCTGACGGAGGGCTTTGGTAGTTTTAGGGGGAAGCCCTTTTGCAGCCGTTACCTGGGCTTCGCGGGAGCGGCGTCTGTTTATGTACGCATAACCGAGTGAGCGAACGCAGCAGCCACAAAAGAAAAATAACGGAGAGGAGCGTCTAGAGAAGGGTGAAAGAAGGGAGTACGACACGTGCGGCTGCGGCGTCATCCCTCTCAGTGCCTTTCCCTCACACATGTTTTATGAGTCGCCACGAGGAACGACCTCTCCGTGACACATTTCCCAGACGCTGTTCCATTCTCCGCTAATCCAAACCACGTGACGTTTGCGCCCGAGGTTCAAACAAGATATGCAACAGCATGCTCGCTGCTTCCTTGTGCGGGCTAATCCGAACCACGTGACATTTGTGCGGCAGGTTCAAATACGATTTGCAACATGCTGGCCGGCGGCTGCGCACTGCAAAGTAGCAGCAGAGTAGCGCACGCCGCCGTACGTTCCCTGATCACGCGAACACTTCCTGAGACGCAGCAGAAATGCGCTGTGACCGAGAAGACTGCAGCTCGCGCTGCGCACAAATTTCATATTAGGGAGTGCAGTAACCGTCAGTGCATTTTTACGCCCATCCGTGCTTCTCTTTTTTTTCGCAGTCATCTGATAACCGCATACCGCCGTTAGTGCGACTGGGCAACTTGCCGAAGGGGCATCGGTGGAGGTGAGGGGGAAAATAGTTGTGAAAGAGGCGTCAGCGATGGTGAGGAGGAGCCCCGGAGCGGCGCCGAGTAAATTGATGACGCCGGAATGAAAACATGGGGGGGGGGGGGGGGGGGGGGTGTTAGACATACTCCTTTGCAGTAATAAGTCTTCTTTAAGATCTCTAATATCGTACGTAGGAAATAGAATTGATTTTGACCCGCCGCTGTGGCTCAGTGGCTAAGGCGTTGCGCTGCTGAGCGCGAGGTCGCGGGTTCGATTCCCGGCCGTGGCGGCCGCTTTTCTGATGGAGGCGAAAAGCAAAAACGCCCGTATGTACGAGATTTCGGCGCACGTTAAATATCCCAAGGTGGTCAAAATTAATCCGTAGCCCTCCACTACGGAGCGCCTCATCGCCTGCGTTGCGTCGGCGCGTTAAACCCTACAATCAATCAATCAAGAATTGATTTTGGTGTTACCGGGACAAAACAGCCCTTTTAATGAACCACACTTTCATTTTGTCTTCATCATCGTCGTAGTCATCATCATCATCATCATCAGCCTATGCACGTCCGCTGCAGGGGCAAAGGCCTCTCCCATAAATCTTCAATTATTCCGGTCCTGTGCTGTGACAAATTTATCCCCGCAAACTTATTCATCTCATCTGCCCATCTAGCCTCCTGTCGCCCCCTGCCTTGCTTGCTCTCTGTAGGAAATCCACTGTTTTCCTTAATGACTAACGGTTATCTTGCCTTCGCATTACATGTCTTGCTCACACCCGTTTCTTCTTAATTTCTACTATTATGTCCTTAACACACGTTTCTTTCCCTTACCCACTCCGCTGTCTTCTTGTACCTTAATGTTACACCTATCATCCTCCAAGCATCAGCTATATTCCTATCATCCCCTATCAACACCTAGAATTTTGTCTTCATGGCCTCTGTAATGTCCTGCGCAATTGACAGCAGTAACAGACGCGTGGTATAATAAGTGGTAGGCGATAATAAGTGGGCCGCCTTAGCAAAATAAATGGCTACTACAGTAACGTTTGGTGTCCGGCTCGTTCGTGTGACTTTGTTTTAAGGATTGGGCTTAGCGCTTAAACGGAGACGTACTAAAAAAAAAAACATAACTAGTCACAGAAACCGTCTTCGCCACAAGTGTGCGTTTTTTTTTTTTTTAGTACGTCTCGCTGTTTGACACACAGTATACTTCAATGCACCACCAAAGGCGGCTGAAGTTTCGTCGTATAGCGAAAACTCGGTGACGAATGTGTGAGCTAAATTCTAGTGAAAATGCAGGCAAAAGCGAAGACGCCCGTGCGTCGAGATTTCGCCGCACGTTAAGGATCCCCTAGTTGCAAAAATTAATCCCTAGCTCTTCACTACGGCGCACCTTATAACTCTAGGTGCGTCTTCCGCGCGTTAAGTCTTCCGCGCGTTAAACCCCACAATCAACCAATCTAGAAAAATGCATTTTAAGAGCGCTGCGTAGGAGCCATTGGGACTCACTAAAGAACCCCTCGCTCATGTCCTAACACCGACATAATAATTATGGTTATGAAAGGCAGACATCTCTCCCATTGTCCCTTGAAATTTTGGAAGTAGGCCCGGAAAAACAAACTGGTACCTGGTAATGACACGGCGTGCACTTGTGGCACTTATTGTTGTAAATTCCTTTTGCTTTTGATGAAACCGCGAAAATTGAAACCAGAATGCTAAAGTGCATATTCAAAGTGTAGCAGAGAGATGGGGCGACAGCTGGGACGGCCTGACGTTAGGCATAGCGTAATGTTTTGAGATCAAACGCCGTTCACCATAAAAGATTGATAAGCCGACTCACTGCACTTATTTACTTCAAGTGCTGGCATCTGGTGACGTAGTAAGACCTCAAAGTGTACCGTGAAGCATGGTGTTCGGCGCATTGTGGACTTCTGTCTTCCGTATTATAGCAAAGGGCTCAGTACCGACAAGTAGCACATACTCATTCCCGCAGTGATGTCTTGGACAAGGGAAGACTTGAAAGTGAACTTCGGGCGCATACCCATTAGTTGGTCCTGTTAGCGCACCCCAGTGTCACATACCTACAGAATAGTCCGCACCCGAAGTGGTGTATTGGGCAACTTTTAAACGGACAATTCTTCGATGCTTTGAAAAATACTCCGTGTACAGCAGAGCCAAACCAATATGAATATTCTCGGCAGATTTAAAATAAAACATCACATCAATATCTGCATCAATATTCACATCAATATCATGTCAATACCACATCAATATTCTTGCCAATATTAAAAACCATAATAATCCCGTATACATACAGTTTAACCCCTCAGAAATACTCTTCTTCAATTACTGACGCGGAGCACCGCCAAGGTGGCTGCCGAGTCCACGGAAGCGGATTCGATCCAGGCCGTGGTGTCTGCTATCCTGATGGGAGACGAAAAGCGAAAACACCAGTGTGCCTAGGCAATGGCACTTTTTAAACACATTATCATGTGAGACTCAACTGGCTGAATTTACACACATCTTTCACTGCATGGATGCTGACATACAAGTAGACGCCAAATTCTTAGATTTTTCAAAGGCATTTGATTGCGTCCCGCACAATCACCTCCTGCTTAAATTATCTACCCTCGGTATTTCCTCGAACTTAACTGCGCTGGTTGGAACACTTAATAACTGATCGCATACAACAAACTCTTGCTAATAACAAACACTCACCACTCTCCAGCGTCACATCTGGATTACCCCAGGGCGCATGTCTGTCGCCTCTGCTGTTTCTCATTTACGTAAACGATTTATCTACTAATATCAAAACAAAATTAAGATTATTTGCCAACGACTGCGTCATATATAACCCTACCTAAAGCTCCATCGGTAACAGCACCCTGCAGCACGATCTCGACTCCATTTCTTCATGGTGCGATAAAGCGCTGATGCCTCTTAACCTCGCTAAATGTAAAGTCATGTCATTTTCTCGTAATCACAATATAATCGAATATTCATATGGCATCAAATCAACCCCGGTTGATAGGACTACAAAGTTCAGATACATCGGTGTGCACCTTACGTCATCTCTATCCTGGGTTCAACACATTGAATTCATCTTCTGTGACGCTTCACGCACACATCGATTCCTGCACCGTATCCTTCAGTCTGCATCATCCGATATTAAAAAGCTGGCATACCTAACAGTCGTTCGTCCTAAGCTGGAATACGCATCATCTATTTCGGATCTTTTGCAGTCATCTTTTTCTAACCATTTGGAATCAATGCAAAACCGCCCAACTCGTTTTATCACGCCACAGTACTCGAACGAAGTAAGTGTCACATCGCTCAAGAAAAACCTCGGTATTTCCAAGCTTGCATCTCGTCGCATTATCTCTCGCCTGTGCCTTCTTCACGCTTTCTATTACCCTCCTGAAACAAGACACGCTTTATTGATACTGCCGCCACGAACGTCACCCCGTTTGAATCACGATCATCCCATTGCCCGAATCAACTGTCATACGTCATCTATGGACTCTTCCTTCTTCCCTCATGCTCTAGCGATGTGGAATACACTGCCGGATAATATCGCCTCATGTAGTAACCGAAAAACATTTCGTGACAAGCTGAACCGTCAAATTGCTACGCTACCAGTACTCCTGTGATTAAACGCTGTTTAAAACATGTGTAATGCTGTTCCCTACTATGAGTTGTGTTTTACCTCTGTCATCTTGTAATTATTTTTGCCTTCCTTTTTGCTTACCCTCGTTTAATTTTCATAAGCTGTATACCTAGGCCAAGAGCCCCCCCTTATGTAATGCCCTTTAAGGTGCGAATAAATGAAATGAAATGAAATGAAATGAAACAAAGGTGGTCAAATTGATCCGGAGTCCTCAACTACTGCGAACCTCATAGCCAACGTGCAGCGTGGGCACGTTAAACTCTCCAATCAATCACTTAGTGGCATAACATATGTCCGCGTGCAGGTTCACGAGCTTTTCCCAACTCGGCGCTGCGCGCGTGCTTGGATACCTGAGCACGGGAGAGACGGTTGGCTGGGCTGAACCTGCTCCGATCAGCTTCGCCTATGTTGTGAGTGCTTCTGTGAGATGTCTTTTTCTCGGCAAAATGTGACCTGATGAGATCTTGTAAACTTAAGCCATTTGTAGTGAACTAAAAAAACGAGTTTTGGCAGCAACATTGCTAGGCCCATTTCTAAATTCGTAGTATTTATATCAAACGCTTATCTGCATTTTGAATTAAGTTACTGCAGTTGCAGATTTTCGAGGAATGTCTAGAATGACAGCCACAAACAGCCCCCTCGATGAGTCTGTCCGGCAACGTCAGAGTACTCAAATGACTGGAAAAAGAATCAGGGCACCTAAGAAATCATTCGGAAGTAGTGATTGCGAAGGCATTAGTGCTACATTCCCGAGCGTGGTTTCTCAACGTGTCTTCTCATTGCTATCAGTATCTCTCTTTGCGGGTTTTTCCTACTGAGGTTGAAGTTTGGGCTAGTTGGTTTCACATGGCTCAGACTACAGCGCAGTGAACACACACAAGGACAACAAAAGTTACGTTCCTTTCTTTCAGTGATTATGCCCCATTATGGCCCTTGTGTGTTTTCTGCGCCGTAGTCCGAGCCTTTTTTTGTTGTTTCTCTCATAGGGCTTATAGTGCGCTCACACAGATAAGCAAAGAAACATACTTCCTATTCCCCTAATGCTACTTCCATCGTTGGCATGTTCTCGTGTAGGTATCAGCACAGGTCTCCAACGCATGTTCATTGGTCGAAGGCCAGAATGCATTTATTGCGCGCACTTTTATTCGGGTACTCATCGGATGCTGTGACTGTTGTTACCCACCTCAAGTAACCTAGAGTCACAGGTGCAGGGAACGCGTGCTCGTCTCGCGTTCTTGAGGACCGGCGTTTAATTCGTACACCTAAATTTATAGAATTTCCTTTTCAATAATTACTTGGGAGAGAGAAAGAGAGAATATTTTCATTAAAAGAGTAGAGAGCGTTGCGCGATTGATAGGGCCGGATCGAGGCTTCTGCTGACAGATTCCTGGAATACAGTTGATCAGGTCGCGCTGCTAACCTTTCTCTTCTAGGTAAGGGCAGCCACTCCACAGTGTACATTGCTTTCTTTTTAATTTGGGTGTACTGGGGGCACTCCCAAAAAATGTGCTGTTTGTTCGTTACTCACAATTTTGCGCCGTGAAAATGATGCTGGAAGTGTTGCTTTACAATATCTAAGGAACTGTAGCCTCGCTGGTGCGTCGAGTGTTCCGACTGGTTGTTGCGTGAATAGGGCTTGCTGCTGTCGTGTATGCTTATGGTGGGGTGCCGGAAGTGGACGCTTCGATGTTCTGTAAAGTACTCCTTAAGGCGAAGTTGCAGGTGAATTGACTCTTTAGATTGCGGATTTTGGCAGACGTTGCTGGGCGCCCAGATGTATGAGTCGCGGGCGAGCTGATTAGCACTTTCGTTCCCTCGAACTCTGGCGTGACCGGAAATCCAGTACAGCTTCACTGAGCCTTTAATATGTTTGAACAGGTGTGCCGCCTAGCAGGATGTGTAACCAGAGCCTAACATTCAACCTTGCCTGTTGTTGTCGGTATACATATTGAAGGAGCAGACTGGTTCGGTCAGATGTAGAACATCTTTGCAATGGCGTGTAGTTTCACTTCCTCCGTTTAGCTGAGCTGCTTGATGCCTCCTGTATCAGTTCTGTTGAGTCGGGTCCAGTAAGCGAAAATCCGCGAGGTTCCTTTTCCTCCCGCATGCGTGTATATGTATATTTGATCAGGTTTTATTTCCGGTTTCGTGTTCATATACCCAAACGGCTCTTCGTTCTGCACATCTGGTTCATAATTCCGGAAAGAGTTGCTATCTTCAACTTTTGTCTGTGTGTGGGTTATAACTTGCCGTACTCGCCCACCATTGCTTGGGATAGTCGGTAGACTGCAAGACTTGAATCCCGGCCTTGTTTTGCATCAATCTCTTAAGTTGTATTTGTGTACTGCTATGATTCCCTCTATTGTGTCTGTAGTGCCCGCGTCTTCGGTTTCCTTATTCCTGGTGGTTATTAGGAGTCATAAGACATCTTTTCGGCTTTTCTTAGTATGGTATGCAGCTTCTGCGGTTGGGTCTTCAGTAATGTTGGTATAAGGAATAGCGTAAATCATGCGAGATATTATGAGCACTTCCTTACGTCCGAAGTAGATCGTTGTCAATAAGCCCCCTTCGCATATTGGGAGCTCATATCACATTCTGAAGTAATTTTTCTTTTGTTTGAGAATTCAGTTGGCTGGGATGGGGCCCCCACCATCCTCCTGGAAGTATTCGCCAAGGAACTTAAGCGTATGCAGGGTAGAGGTGGTTGTGCCTTGTAGCGTAAGCTGGATGGGGAGTGGTTCCCATCTTAATTGGAGACAATGAGCATTTCCGTGTTTTTTAAGTGGAACATGTCACGCCTATTGCTTTCTCTGCTTCTTGCTTTTTACAGAGCTGTTCTTGTTTTGAATATGACCAGGGGAGCCTGAATTGTTCTTTACGGAGGGGTCATCTGCGTACACGTGGTGATTTACGTCTTCTACTTGTATTAGCCCCTGTGAACTCTAATGGCGGCAAGTTTGAATAGGGTGGGAGATACTAATGATTCTTGTGGCATGCCTCATTGCGTGTAATGCAAAGGTGGTGTCTCGTGTTTTTCGATGGAAACTACGAGGAAACGTCCTCTAAGGAATGAATTCTCTGATGCAGTGTACAGGCTTGGTCCATAGTTTCTGCTGGCTAACTCGTGGCGTCATGTTTCACGCAACCAAATGCCTTCTTGTGGGCAACTGCGAGTATGGCCTTGACTTGCGCCAACCTTGGTTCAGCCGTGATATCTTCCCGGGTGTTGATTACGCTGTCTAAATCGAAGCATGTTGTACAGAATCGCATCAACATTTTCAGAGTGATCATGCTAAGCGCTGAAGGAACACACGTCACATCAGCTTGCCCACGCTTGAGGTGAGCGTGACTGGTCGTATGTTGCTTGCGGGGATGCTTTCGCCATGTTTAAGAATGAGGATGATGCGTCCTTCTTTCCAGGCATGATTAAGCGGTTTTCGCCCCCTCCATATTTCGCTCATCTGTATTAGGTAGGTCTGGCGGTCTGCCTCCCTAACTTACTCAAGCATGGTGTCGTCATCCTGAGCGGTCCTGGTCTTTTGGGTGCCCTACACTTGGTGATTGCTGCGTTGAGCTTAGCTAGATTGATCTCTGCACCCATGGGAATTATTTTGGTCACTGTAGTCCTTGTATTTCGGTTGTACACGGAGCAAGTTATAAGGTCCTTGAGGGCCGGTACTCTTGGATGAATCAATGTATTTTCTGTGAAGGCGTCGTTTCGTGGTGGTTGGGTGTGTAACGGCTTGGAGTAGCGATAGGGTCTTCTTCATACCCATCGTTCTGTGAAGTTTCTCGCTAATTCGATGCCATTTCTTTGTGTAGGCTTCCGCTGTGTGCTCTTGTATATGTCTCTTGAGCTTTGCGATGTGTTTCCGAAGCTTTCGGTTGGTTTTACATCGCTGCCACTGCCATCGCAAGATGGTGGCGGGCTTCATAGCAGTGGGTATGGGTTGGGTATGGTTGGTTGTGGGTTGGGTTGGTTGTACGTCCTTGTTATGCTTTGGTAGACATCTAAGGAGATCCATAGTCGACATTTGGATATCCTTGTACGGTTATTCCGTCCGTATTGCGCGTACCTTGTCCCATTCAGTTATACGCGCAGTTTTGCTCTTGATGCGTTGTGGCGTAAGGGAGACCATTAAACTTTTAATTGAATGACTGCTCCTAACGTTCTCCTGTGTTTGCTGTCATTGTATGCTAGAGCGGGACAGACAGCGCCAAGCTGCAAGGACCATTGAGGTTGTTCGTACGCGTCGTGCACCAGAAGATTATCGCGAAGACGGTAACACGGCTTAGCGACGGACGTACCATGCTCAGTAGTGTGAGAACTGTAAATGAGCGTGCAAGAGTCTCGGAGACTTCCCGACGCAGACAGTTCTGCTACATTTGTGAGGCCTCTGACAGTTTGTGGTTCGCGTGCACGGTTCCTCTCGGATGCGTTTCGCTTCGGGTAACATACGGACGTTATACTGCCGACGATGCAGAGTCGCTCATGTGTAGATCTCACCTTGCCAAAGAATGCCCGGAGAGTGTCCACTACGGCACTTGTCATCTGAACCACTGACCATAAACCATCGTGATAGCCATCCTGAAGTCAGTTCCTTGGTTATTTGGTGCAACCTTGTAGTTTGTATCACACTCTTCTGCCGTAATTACTCAAGTTGTTGCATTTTTTATGTACCACAACGATGCACTGGTTTGAAATCGTTACAGAGCGGAATGCCTAAGAAATACTAGGGGAGAAGATGGGTCATTTCATTGTGCGGTAGAAGTTCTGCGTAAAATTACGGCTTAACCTATTAGGGCTCTCAGTCGAAACACTTTCAGTTCATTCACATGTTTTATGGTAGTGTGGAAAAAAAATTGAACACGCCACAACTGAACCTAACGTCCATAAAAACGTTACCGAACTTCGGAAATGTGCTTTGTATTCATGCAATTATTTCGGCCAAAGAATGGCGTTGATCAGTGTTTGTTTTGAAGATTTGTTTTGATGTAGAAGGTTCGGTACACTTGTGTCAATTTAATTTGTCACATTGTTTCCTACCCATCAGCGCCTGTGCAAAAGTTCTTTGAAATTATACAAATATTGTGTGATTTATGGTTATGCATCACCGCGATATCAGGACCACAACCATATAAGACGAAACCATTTCGCGATCTTTACTTTTGGACTCTTTCGCGAAAACTAGTTTTTCCAAGCTTATCCTGTATATCGCAACGAGGCATCCTCTAGCCGTGTGCCCTTGAAAACCCTTGCCTCTTGCGTGCGCAGGTGCTTCCGGCAGTGCTGTACCTGGGCGCGCTGGCCAACCTGCTGCTCCACTACGGCCTCGTCTCGCCCGTCATCGCCAAGACGGGCTGGCTAGCGCACCACGTGTTCGGCATCACCAGCTGCGAAGCCATCGTCGCCCTGGCGAACGTCTTCTTCGGACAGGTGAGTGCACCCTATATCCCCGCAATAGCGGAGCTCCCAGGTTTTTTTTCACGAAACACAATGTTACAGGGATATCCCCAAGGACGAGGGAGTGGGTGCAAAATTTATTAACTTACTCAGGGACGTATATTGGGAGAACCAGTTGCAAATAGTGTGGAAGAGGGTAGCATACAATAGGCCGGTATACCTTTACAAGGGTTTTAAAGAAGGATGTCCTCTTTCTCCAGTGCTGTTCATGATCTGCATGGCGGGCTGAGAAAGGAAGTTAGAGGGCACTAGGCTGATATTAGATTTATCATACATTATAAAAGGACAAGTGGTGGAACAGCGAAGTCCAGGATTAATGTATGCAGACGACATATTGTTGATGGCGGATGACCGGATAGGTTTGCAGGGCCAGATGGATATATGCGGAAAGGAAGCGACGTACCTTGGGCTATTTTTTAGCAGAGAAAAATCAGGGACGATGGTTTTCAACGACGACACGCAGCACAAAATCAGTATCAGTTCAACAAGTAGAAATACCACGCGTAAAGGATTAGAAATATTTAAGAGTATGACTTAACGACGGCGCAGATTAGACGCATGTGCATGAGGCCCACCTCAAAACAAAAGGAAGACGGAACGCGGCAATAATGAAACATAGAGCACTGTGGGGCTACAACAAATACGAGATGGTATGAGGAGTCTGGAGGGGGGTCATAGTAGCAGGATTGACCTTCAGAAATTCGGTTCTGTGCATGAAACCAGAGACCCAAGCGGGACTGGGGGTAAATCAGAGGGCGGTAGGTACGCCGGCCCTAGGGCCCCATAGCAAAACTACGAATGAAGCGGTGCAGGGGGATATGGGCTGGTCGTCTTTTGAGGTAAAGGAGGCGCAGAGCAAGATAAAATTTGAGGAGAGACTGCGTGACATGAAGAAGGAAAAATGGGCCGCGGGAGTGTTTAGGTGCCTGTATATGAGGAGCATGGACACGCGGTGTAGACGTAAAACCAGACAGCTGACCAAGCGGTGCGGAAATTCGGTAGGGGAAGGTGGGGAATGCACAACAGTTGAAAAGCAAGTAAAAGCAGTAGAGGCGACGAATCGGGTACAGAGAATGGAAGTGAAAGAAACCCTGGAGACTTATAGAACAGAGAAACTAGAAATCAGGAAGGAAGGTTTCTATGGCAATACGCGAGGCAGTGCATTGCTTTTTGAAGCACGGGCGGGGTGTCTGAGAATACGGGAATACTCGGCTAACTACAGCCAACAGGACGAAACTTGAGTATGCTGCGGCAGGGATCGGGAAACCGTGGAGCATATTGTCATAGACTGCACAGAGATACGACCGCGCCGGGCCAATGGGGAAGCGGCATTGACGGAGGCTTTGGGATTTGGTGTGAGCGGAAGCCTCAACTTCATGGCCGCAGAGCTGACGAAGAGGCGGCAGGAGTGGTGGTGGAAGAAAAGTAGGGAGGAGAGTGGGACGTAGGATGAGTAATATACCGAATTAGAATGTAGAACAGGAGGGAAAAGTAAAAAGGGGTGAAAGGGCAGAAAGATAGCGGAAGCGATTGAGTTTAAAACCGGGGGGAAGGGCATAACCCATTAGGTTAGTGAAGGGTAGTGCAAACAAGTAGAATAACACAGGCAAGTCGGTTGGTGAGAACCCACGTCCCGATAACAAGGGAGGGCCTCCAATCATCATAATCATCATCGTGCGCAGACTCTCGTCGCACGAGCAACTAAATATTAGAGTCATGGACGCACCTGGAACAGAAACGCTCTAGAGCCCTTTCGGGGCATAGAAAGCAAGCACCAAATAAGTCATCTACGCGTGAGTTTGTGACAATTGCATATAACTTTCCGTGCTCTCACTTTGTATTACGTATGACCTGTTCTTGCTGACAAGTGTCTACAAGATACATTTAGTCATTGCCATTTTCATCACGCTGTTCGCAGGTCGAGGCTCCCCTGCTGGTGCTTCCGTACCTGGCGCGCATGACTCGCTCGGAGCTGCACTGCCTTATGACCGTCGGCTTCGCCACCATGTCGTCCGCCGTACTGCCAGTACTAACACGCTTCAATGTGAGCGACAAAAATAGGCGACGGAACTCGCTTTATCGCGGTCTGCTTCTCCACATCGGTGGTAATAAGCGGGCTTACTGTCAAAAAAAAAATCGGACCCCAAAGAAATATGAAGAGGGCAATGGATTTGGGGAGACGAAAAACGGGGTTACTTCCACTTTCGAATAAAAGAACATGAAATGCGAAGACAGGTTTTTGGCGTATCACTGATATGCGCCAACACAGGCGCACCCGCTTTATCTCCTCATATTCGCCAGCACCGCACTGGACGCCATTGGCCATCTTGAGGAAGTTGATCTTATCACCCACCCCCCTGTATTAAGAACCAGTCCGGTAATTCCACTTTACTGCCTGAGCATCTGTCACCGTCTCCCGCGAGAGTGGCTGCGACTGTGTATTGCCCAAGGTATTGCCCCACCTACACAGTCCCAATGACGGTGCATCATGAAGGATACACGGTCAAGCCTTTCTGCGCAGCGCTGACAACGGATTCGTAGGAAAATGAGAGTGTGTTCGGTTTCGGTCAGTCGCGTCGAAGGAAGCAGGTGAGGGGGCTTGCCATATGAAACTCGAGGGTCAGTGTGCAGGGCCTGGAGGTCCCTGAGGATAAGGAACAGTGCAAAGTCCAAGGGCCCGATCGCCTCGCTCATCGAGGTGAATGGGTGCTGGGCATCATCCCCCTTGATTTTTTTGGTGCCCACGTGATCTGGGAGACACTGCTGGTGGGTTCTAATGCCTTTGGCACTGAGGCAGTGCAAGTTGCAGGCAAGAGAGGTGCGGAGGGCCCCAGATAGTCTGAGGGGAGCAATTCTTCAATCTGAAACTGTGGCCAGTTTTGGGTTGACGAGACTTGGCTCCCAAGCTTTAATCATTTGCGGAGCCAAGTCAAGGCCTGTGATTTCGGCCATTGCGGATCTGCTGGCCGCGGGCAAGGGTCATTGTCTGGCAGAAGCGAAGGTAGGCGCGATGGATGCTGCAGCGTCTGATCTCCGGTGTTCTAGCACGCGCCAATCGGTGAATATTAGCAGGTATCCGCCAAGATTGCCCAAGCAGGTCGCTGCTTCAAAGGCGTGAGCCTTTTCGATGCCATGTGTGGCACAGTGGCAGATAATCTTACTTGGTAGGTTGGGTGGAAGAAGCGTATGATGCTTGTGGGCCGGGCCGGTTACCATTTCGAAAGTACGAACAATCATACCCATGTGGGGTTGAGTCAGTTCTCGGAGCTTGTTAGGAGGTTGCCTCCGTCTGCAGTCTTACGGAGCCGCTTGACACGGTTTATGGCTCGTTGAACGGTACGAAATGCCAGGGGTCAGGCTCCTGCTTCGCCAAGGGTGCTTGCACATTGCGAAGAGCGTGGCAAGCAAAGAAAGGCTTGGATTGCATTCCTATGATCGTTTTCCACTTTCTTCAAGCGTATTGGCTTGTCAGTGAAAGGAGCATAGCTTACAGGACTGCGAAGCTTACGATGGCCCCTTACGTTCAAAGGGCCAAAGTGCGTAAACACCAAATGCCTTGGCCAAGAGTTGGCGGATGAAGTTGAGGACACGACTGGGCTGGCTGAGTAGCTGCTTGACTGCTGGACCCCACGTGAGGCGACGGTCAATAGTGAGTTCCAGACATCTCACCTGTGTCTTCCACCGGATCTGGGAGTCGCATACTTCCAGCGAGGCGGTTCCAAACCTTGGCTTGGGGTTGGGGTGCAACATCATTGCTTCAGACTTGGCAGGCGAGAGCCGTGATATATACCAAAACAACATCCAGTGCACTGAGTAGAGATTTACTGCTTCGTCTTCTGTGACGTTCGCTCCCTGAGTCCACAGTGCAACAGCGTCAGGATAAATCGAGATGCAAACGCTGTACCCCAGGTCTGATGGTATGCTGTCAGACAAGCCGTTCAGCGCGAGGTTGAAAAGCAGTGGACTAAGCACTGCACACTGCAGCACTGCGGCACAGACACCTCTTTAACTGCTCAGGACGTTGAACAACCGAACTCTGAACAGCCTGTGTGTAGCTATGCATTCTTCTGATGACATGAGTGCGCTCCAGCGCAGCCTCGATGGTGGGCTGTCGCAGGCTGTCGCTTGCAGACCTAATTTCAAGCGAAATAATAAATGCCACATAGCCCTTGTGTTGGCCCTGCTTCAGGGAAGAGAACATCAGTGATGGCGTCGGCAATGCGCAGGAGTTGCCGAAATCCCGTCTCTTTTCCGGCAATAGGTCCAAGAGCTTGGGCAATGGACTGTAGACGAGCCAGGATGATCGTCTCTAACAGCTTCCGAAGCCGACGACACCGTTAACGACACCGCTCTGAATGAGCTAGATGCTCTTGGGGATTTTTCCCGTTTCCGGGGCGGGAAAACAAGGGCAAAAAGCTAGAGAATTGCAGCGCCCCGGCCAGTCTTGCTCCCTAGTTATCTGAATTCTTCATTTGGTATGTATGCCATCCGTGCCAAGAATAATGCGTACGCGTAACACACTGCACGGCATTTCTGAGCTCCTGCATGAAAGGTCCTCCGGCAGTGCCACACTCTGGCAACCATAGGATCCTAACCAAGAGCGTAGCCATGGTGGGTGTTTCGGTGTCAGAACACCCCCGAATTTTTTTAGCACTATCTCCTCCTCCCCCTTCTTTTAGACTTTTTTGGCCTGGGCTAATTACACAAGGCATCGCTACATGCAAAAACAAAATAAGAGTGCTGGTTTTGTTTGAGGAAATGTTTCTTCAGCGTCCCGTATGTACTCGTATTTTTATGCTGATGTTAGAGTCAACGAAACAACCCGGCCCTTCAGTGTTACTAAAGCAAGAAAATCAATATTGTTTCGCCGCAGGATCCTTATTTTTCGACCGATGACGCATAAAAACCCCAAATTATTTCTCGCTTACGCCACTGGTCCTAATGGTAGCCTCTCTCAGCACGTGGGGTACAACATGATATTGCGGGTAGCCGAGATGTGGTAGAGCAAACCTATCAGTAGCGGTTCTACCAGTTAAAAATGCTGTGATTCCCTCTCGGATGGCAACTCTGTGCATGGGGTGTTTGTCAGGTGGCGGCTATGGTATCCATGCAGCAGCCGCCAAGCCTATCGAGGCTGTCGTTCGGTGCCTAGGCTGGAAGATGGACTCTCAAGTGGATTATCGGCGTCGCTTGCAATGACGACGTCTGGCGGCGTCCGGTCTGTTGTACACTGTCCAGCGTAAAGCAGAGTTTGTGAACATGGCCTGTCACTGCACACGTCGACGGGCCGCCCGAAAATTGGGAAGCTTCAAGTCTGGCACGGACTGTGCAAAGTTCACCCTGCTATAAACTGATGCTGCGGTGGCTCACTCGAAGAGTTGACCGAACAAGAATGAACAAGCAAGTCTTTCGTCAGTTGCCTGAAGAGTGGCCACAAGACAACTCTATCGATCGTGCATACGACCTCTCGGCCTCATTTGGAGTGAGCGGTGTGACGCCCACGACAGTGGGATAGCGTCGCACTACTAACTAGGTGGGTCTACGCGGGGTTGAGTAAAAATGAGGCAACACAGGCCTGGCTAAAGAAACAGTCTAAGCAACAATGTAGTTGGGCTGGTGCTGACGCACTCACCCGGCGAGATGTTGTGAATCGTAAACGGAGCGGGCCAGTAAAGCGGCTGGCGGTAGACCGTAGACCTTGGGGACGGGGCCTCTCGCTCTGAGGCCGGGGTGCACGGGGTGCACTTGCTCTCTTTTCCCGGGAAGGTCAGGACTCTCGTTTCGGGGCGGGGTGATGTCCACGCACGCTACAGGGACGTGGGAGCGAACTCAGGGTGCTGCAGCAGGCTCGTTGGTTTGCGGAGGCGGGTACGAGAAAGGCGGTGATGGCGGTCTAAAACTCATCCAGGTGAACTCGTCATAGCCGTCGTAGGTGAACTCGTCCAATAGGGCAAGTCGTCATAGGCCATCTCGCAGTAGGCAAATTCGTAACCTAGGGCAACTGGACCCTTGCCCATCTCTCCACAATTTACGTTTGTTTTAGGCTTTGTTTGCTATGAATGTGGCGCGGTTTGTGGCTGAGCTGATTACAGGGCACCAGTGTGACCACAAGGCCATTTTCGTTAGATATTGTACAAAATAAAGCCTTTCCAACGATCGTTTTTTTTTTTACGCAAGTGATGTTAACGCATCTTTGTTTACCACACCCAATATTGTCACTTCCCGCCCAGTTCAGCTCCGCGATTCTTTTTTTGTCGCGTATAAGGTTTTTTTATTCCTTGGGGGTTCGCTTTCAATTATTTAGTGCTAGGGGAACTATGATGTATAAGGCCCGTTCACGCTTGCGACGAAATCAACGAGATTTCTGTCGCTTTTGTCGCCTGGCTTTGCTGTCGTCGCGCGACGGGGCCGATCGTTCTGCACCAATTTTGTCGCCGCCGTCGCGCCTTCGCTTTTGAGTCGAAAGGAGGAGGCGAGATTTCCTGACGTCATATCCTTTCAAAGTACCAGGATACTGTATCTCCACGAAAGGCGCAAACGCGAAAACAAAACCAAAACTCCCGTGAAGTCTCGCTCTGAGCGAGAGACAATCACAAGAAAAGGAAAAATACGTCGCCACTGTCGCTCGCGCCGCGTGCAAGTGTGAACCCCGAGGGTGGCGGTCGCTCCAGTCGCATCGCTCTCTTGGAGCGGCGTTCATCACAGCTCCCCAAAAGCGTCATTTGCTTATACACAACATAGCGCGGACTTCTAAATTTTTCTCCGACTGCTCTAACACTGCGCAGGTAGACTGGCAGAGGAAAAAACGAAGTGAGGAATTAAAAGCTAAATGCGTGAGCATATCCCTTTTTTCCCGTTGTTCAGCATGTTCCGGAATGCTGTCGCCATTGAACAGCAACTGTTGGACGTCTACTTGGCCCTGCAGTAAGCTGCGCAGTCCCTTTAGATAACGGCGATGGCATGCGCAAACACTGTACAACTCCACCATGCCGCCACTTAATTAGATCAGAATTTACCCTGAACCACACCACCCGTTTAAAACTGTTGATACGCCTAGTTCGGCCGCTCATACGCAGTGTACAGCGCGCCGGCGTACACAGCCCAAGCCAGAAGCACACGAGAAGAGTATAGAATATGGAAGAGTAGGAAAAACCAATACGAGACGCGCTTATACCGACGTCGTTCGGGAGTTTCTCGAATACGGTTTGGCCACGTGTTCTCTGCAGTCTATTTTTGTTCTGCGCCCTTCTGTAGCCAGCTCTGTAGATGAGAAACGCAAACTTTTTGCCTCACTTCCGACATGCTCACGGAATGTAAAACTCCAATTTAAGCACAAACTTACAGATCATCTGATGACGGCGACTTCAATCATTTTGCCCGCGACAGCAAGGAAATGAAATAGTCTGGAAATGCCACGCGAACTTGTCAAAAAATCAGTGAGCTTCCTGCATTGTTTACGTGCCTCGCCCGCCCATGTTTTGTGTTCGCCGTGCAGATGAGGCCCGTGGACGTGACCATCTCTCCGATACTGTCGACGCTGGCAGCCATTGCCTCCTCCAAGCTGCTCTACCCAGAGACGGAGTACTCCGTCACTGCGCACTACAATTTGGAGGGCTACCGAAGGTATAGTACGTAATTGCTAGCGTTTCTAAGACGCTCCTCACGAAAACACTAAGTTTGTTTGAGTTTTGTTTTATGTTATACCTTTGGGTTTACAACGTGTTATTATAAAAGCTGTACAACAACCACTTAATACGCAGGGATGACTCTCTCCGTCGTCAAGAGCGTATTTCAAGAAAGTCTTAGTCACTAAAACTTCATTTTGTTGTATCAGTGGAAGAAAGGGGCCGGAACCGAACTTTTGCAAGATTACGTCAGCCATCAATTTTTCAGAGTGGCGTAACTGGTGTAAATCACGGTGTAGTTCGACATTAGGCCAGGGCAACTCCATTCCGGGATACCTTGCGCGCCGAACGAAGCTATTGCGTAGTGAGTGCACCATTTTTTTCTGGGACGATATCGCTTCGAGAGTATAATCTCCCATCGGGACAACACGCCGGCGGTACAGGCCTTTCCAGTTTTCTCTCCAGCGTAGGTATAGGGAGGCATCAAAACACTTCGTTATTTTTCTCTTTCATTCAGCTCATGGCAACGCTTTTCTACCTTGTTTTCAAATCGTAATAGTTTGTACACGGTACATAAACGGTACATCTAGAAGTTATGTTTGGTGCCCCATGTAGATGAGTCACGAATACTAAGAAGTACCCAAGAAATACGAATGCTTTACGCACCTCAAAAAGCTTAGAAACTGGCTCGAGATATGTCTCTCCTGTTCTCAGCCAGGGGACTTTGCGTGTTTGATTGACAAGAGGTATGTGCTTTGAGAAGCAGCAACTCGTGCAGCACCAGTCCGTCATGGCGATGGCAGGCTCTGTAGATGGGCTCAGGTGTGCAAACGGCTCTGATTGTAATGCTGCAGACCATAAACACTCACCGAAGATGTGATACGAGATGCGAACCTTGAGGGTTACATTCATACAAATTTCTACCGACGCAGTGGCCGCGGGGTCTGATCGGCAAAGCTCCTGTCAGCCTATTGGACAGTCACACAGTTTATATCGGCGTGAGGACTGGCAAACCGCGTTTGCACCAGCGCTGGTCCCTGAACTTTCGCCTGTGCCGACCCCTCTTCCTATCCACCCCCCCCCCTTTCTGTGGTAACGAGGGAGGCCGTATGAGGCTGTTCATATAGTTGTCTGTCCTTCCTTGCCGCAAACAACTGTTGTCACGAGCGAAACAGCGAGGGAGTCATGCCACAGGTAAAGGTGATAACTCATTTTGATGACGCTTAAAATGGGCTGAAACAGCTTATAAACATGACGCCAGGGTGGCTTTGCAATGTTCAAACTCGGCGAAAGGTGTGGTGCAAGCCCTGTATAGACTGGAGCTGCTCAAAGAGGTAACGTTTCATTCAATGTGAAATAGCTCCCCGGCTGTTACATCTTTAAGATGTAGAATGCGCACTGATTAGTCACTAACTACGTTAACTACCCCGTATTTATGCTCCTTGTCACCCATTCTCCTTCTTCCACCTAGAGTAGCTGGCCGGGGCTCTAAGCGATACCCTTCCCTTTTCTCTTCATTAAAGGGACACTGAAGTGAATTTGTCAAACTTCTGCTTTTCTTTGAATTGCATAGACTGGATCAAATAAATACAATTTACGTCCTTTATCCGGTCCAAAAAGCAGTTTTTTATTTATAAAGCCTGAAAGAAGAAATAATACCACGGGCAGTCTGCGGCGGCCGCAACAACTAACAGCAGTGAGGCAGTGGCGCGTATTCGAGGTGCGATGTGATTGGACGGTCTCCAGGATTGCAATTCATACCAGTTTCGGTTTCGTTTCAGTGCAACAGCTGGCATGCGACGTTATCATTGGTTGGGCATTCTCGACATCTCGGAAACCGGTATACCGCGCCACTGCCATGTTGTCGGCTGTAGAATGAGTCACATAAGTCTGCCAGCACCGCTTAGAAGCGTAACGTTCACTAGCCGAGGCATACGCTGTGGCCGAACGTCCTCCGCTTATTGTACTCGCAGAACTGCGAGGAGCTCCTCCCCATTTTTCGAGCCTGCTGGCTGGTACCTGTGTCGTTGGCTGGTACCTGTGTCGTAAGAGGTGTGCTCGCTCCAGGCCGACAGTAGGCTCAATCGGCGCTGTGCCCTCAACACTGTCGGTGTTTATGTCAACACCACGCCAATGAGAACACGCCAGCGCGGCAGTGTCAGTTTGCACGAGTTCTGCGAATTCTCTCGGGGAGAAATGAAGGTTGCAACGTAATATGGTAAATGCGTTATTGAAAACATAACCTTAATAAAAGAAATCAGTTCCAACAAAAGCTGATATCGGGGATTTGAACCTGCTACAACCAGCGCATGCCGCTCCGCATACCACTCGGCCACAACCTTTTTCTTTCTTTGTTGCCTGTCAAGACAACGACGTACACAAAATACAAGCTCAGCCTTGGTGGTTTATGTCATTAAACACCACCGCCCTGCTTTGAGCAAGCAGTTAAAATTTTTGGACTCTCATCATAATTAAATCGCTGATTACTTTCAAAAAATCATCGCTGCACTCTTGTAAGAGATACAATTCATTCAGGTTACAAATATTTTCAACGAAATAATAAACTACGGGCCTTGAGTTCACATCATTATTTGCAACAGCCACTCTGCTTCTCCATATGGCATGTAGACCAAGGAACAAAAAAAGCGTCATTAGGGATGTCATCATGAACAAACTTCAAGGAAACGCATGTATCCTTTCGAAGGGTTTGCTGGAGGACCTCCCAGGAGAAGACCGTGTCCAAGGCATCAACGAAAACATGCTCAGCCTTCTATGGTTTCTTACAGAGTCTACAGCATTTTCTGCGCGGGAAATCCCGTCGTCTAACCCTGTCAGAACCAGCCGTGTCTGTGTATGTAGTACAAAAAAGAATGATTTGACCCCAGCAAGAACTGTCATTCTCTTAGCACGCTTGAAGACATCATGACTACGTCTTCTGAGATAACTGATCATACACTGACTCAAAAATAAAAGTTTAACTAGGTCAGGATACAAACTCTCACATGTATTTATTCGAAAATCGCGCACACAAGACCCGCAAAGACAACACAACCACGCGCAATAAGCACTGGCAGCACATCTTTTCATATCTTTCTTTTGTTGCAATAAATAGTTGCAAAGCTGGCCCCAATCTTATCCGCATAAATGTAAGCAGGAAAGGGTCAGTTGCGGGAAGAAAATGTAGAGTACATATTTTATAGCCTACTTTTAAATTGCGGCATTGAGCATTTCTTGAATATCGCTTGTTTAGTAAGCGTCCGCCAAATCCCGACGAATATCTTCTCTAGCGAGTGCGTACATTTGGCAGGAACAGCGGTTGCAGATGTGTGGTTCTGCTGATTGCTGTACTGGTTAACCCAGCGCAACAAGTGCCTCCCTAACCTTGATTTTACGCTTTGCAATAAAACTTTCGTTTGATTTTAATTCTTCAGAGCCTATATTACTTTCGCTGACTCTTTTCCTTGGCCTTAGATTTTCCGCTAGCGTACAGTCAGCGAAGCGTAGCATGTGCGCTTGTGTGGACCTACTTCGACTTCATAAACTTTACTAAGATTGATACGGCCTACGAACTGACAAACTACAGTCACCTTCTTCCAGGCAAAAATCGTGTCGTGTCTTGCCGGCACACCGGCCGACTGATTCTGTCGAAGGGTTGGCGAGCCGCGCAGTAGCGCAGTTACGCCCACTTTGCTAGAGTGGGCGTAATACGAAACGTCATAATAAATCGGCAAGGAGGATGCAGATAGAAATGCAGCGCTTTCAGATTTGTTTTTCTACTAAATTCGCGTAAACGCAGCGAAAGTGGTCGACACGTGCCTTAGCGACTGCAGATTACAATTCGCCCAAATAATCTCGCAATGTTTACAAATCACTTTAGTGTCCCTTTAAAATTACCTTTTTTTCTCCCGAGCAACTCTAGATAATTTTTCTACAATTGTAAGATTTCCCGCGCAGTCTTTTAGTGGATATCACTTTGGTAAATGGTATTGTTCGCTGAAATTCGTAAGCATACTTTTAATTTACGGCTTTTTTTTTTCTTTTTCTCACCTGAAAGTGCACATTGCTAGAACGTTAATGGTAATGATGATTGTAGGGTTTAACGCGCCGATGCAACGCAGGCGATGTGGCGCACGGTAGTGGAGGGCTCCCGATTAATTTTGACCTTCTGGAGAGTTTTAACGTGCGCCGAAATCTCGTACACACGGGCATTTTGCTTTTCGCCTCCATCAGAAAAATGGCCGCCTCGACCGGGAATCGAACCCGCCACGTCGTGCTCAGCAGCGCAACGCTTTAGCCACCGAGCCACCGTGGCGGGTTGGCCCCGTTTGTAATCTTCGCATTCAAAGACGACGCAGTCAAGCGCTCAGCATAAGTTACCACGTCAATGGCTTCGTTACTGATATACCGGGTACGGAATGTGCTGAACGCAGCCCAGCCGAGACGTACGTGGAGGCCTTGGCGTCCGGCACGGATATCCTGGTGGCCGTCGTGCCCGCCATCGCCTTTAGCTTGGTGGCCTTCCTCTCGGCCGGAGCCTTCGTGAGCGACGTGTGCGCTGACCTCGGCCGGCTTGTGTCCGTCCCTGGCTTCACACCACACGTGAGTGTCCCCAGCCACGAACATGATCCGCAACCTCTTTCCTTGGGTACTTCTCGAACGACCAGGGGTTACACACCACGCAGTCGTAGCCATCTGGTGCATGTAATTTACAAACTCGGCGTGCATCTAGGCGATCAAGTGATTCAGGAATTTGAGGAGTAGCTCAATGATCAAACTGGCCTAATGCAAATGGCAGGTCTACAAACCCACGCCCCGTTTCATTGATGTCAGGCGTCATACCTGTGCTCGAACTACACCTCTCAGTTGGAGCTCTTCCTACAGTATCTGTGAAAGTGGGCGATTTATAAACTCTTGCTGAGTCATGTGGCTCAATGCGACATTTGGAGCTCTTTGATGGACTTGTTTTTTGGCAGTCTAACTTGGGTTCATTAAGATTTACCGGAACTCTTCACGGAAGCAAAACTTTAAGCATGTTTACGCAGTTGTGTAACCTCAGAGACAGAAACAGCAAAGGCAGCCAATTAGTGGGACCAACATCTCAAATTTCTCGAGCGCATGGTCGTCAATGCAAAATATGGAAGTATACGTTTTTTAGATCGTGAAAACACGTTACCAATTCCGCATTTAAATGTCCTATTTATTTATTTGACAATTAATTCCGATTTCGGAGGCCTGGCTGGACAGCTGGCTGTTTTTATGGCGACCTGTCACAAGTGTACATACATACATACATACATACATACATACATACATACATACACATACATACATACATACATACATACATACATACAGCATGCATGAGGCATACATACATACATACATACATGACATACATACATACATACATACATACATACATACATACATACATACATACATACATACATACATACATACATACATACATACATACATACATACATACATACATACATACATATTATGTTGCATTGAAAACCTGGTGTTGTTTCTGTTAAGCAAACATGTTATGTCAAAGGACGGGAGAAATTCAGGATTATCTCGTAAACGGGAAATAAGTACACATACTTAAGATCAAGTTCGAGAGAGGGGGTAGGATGTCAAGGTGGTGGAAGATGGGTTTTACAGTAGAACGGCAATCACTGAAAGTAAGCTGACGAACGGCTTGATTTTGAAGACGACGCAGTGGTGCAAGATGGGTATTATACGTGTTGCCCCAAGAAGACAAGCAATACGTAAGGTGGCTGTGAATGAACGAGAAATACAACGATCGTAGAAGGGACAATTGGAAAAAATAGCGGGTTTTAATTAGGACACGAATGCCGAATGCAATTTTAGATGTGACCGATCTTATGTGTTTGTCAAATTTCGTATTTTTGTCTAGGATAACTCCAAGAAACGTAGTAGAATCTGATGAATAGATGACGTGATTGTCAAAAATGATATATGGTGTGTTTGTAAGTTCTTTATGAGCGGAATGAAAGATCATGAAAGTGGTTTTTAGCCTGTTAATTTGTAACAGGTTGTTTTGGCACCAGCAGTTAACCTTTTCAAGATCGGTCGTTAACTTTGCTGTTAGATTAGAGATACATACATACATACATACATACATACATACATACATACATACATACATACATACATACATACATACATACATACATACATACATACATACATACATGCATGCATGCATGCATACATACATACATACATACATACATACATACATACATACATACATACATACATACATACATACTACATACATACAATACATACATACATACATACATACATACATACATACATACATACATACATACATACATACATACATACATACATACATACATGCATACATACATACATACATACATACATACATACATACATACATACATACATACATACATACATACATACATACATACACACACACACACACACACGATGACGATAATGGTGAGGACGGCGATCCTCACCATTAGTCATCGCGCGCTCCTAAATAACCATCGGGAAAGAATACCCAGGAGAGGCCCTAACGTCATACTGTAAAACTACTCCGCCATCCTGCAATGTCCACGGCTCCCACTACCATTTGTACGCTGCTCTCCTGTGCCTCGGTTCCTCCGCAGCCACTTCCGGTCAAACAGGAGCCAATCTTGCCTACGAACGTTATAAGATCCGGTGGACGCTGCGAAATAAATTAGAGGTCAGCCATAGCAATGAAGCGACGCCGACGCTCCATGGACGTTCTTGGACTTGGGAACAGCTTAAAAATGACACAACTTCCACTCAATCTATCTTAAATGCAATGGGGATAGTAGGGGCCTCTCCACACCATTATTCCCTCCATGCCACTAACATAAGTAAATGCATAATTCAGCAACGTAAGGAGCGGAATATGTGTTTAAGGTCCCAATCCGTCTGGTCTTAGTCGAAGGTGTGCGGATGAAAATTAATGCGTGAGTAACCCACCAGGAAGCGCTATTGCGATCCCACCCCACATTAGAGGCAAGGCGGTTGAGTAGACAGATGTTGCAGGCAAAATCGCTCGAAAAAAAGTGTCCGATATGAGACGTGCGGCGGAAACGGCCGTGATGAAAATGGCCGTAAATGAAATCCAACCATAAAGACTCTGCGGAACATTTCTAAATTGTTTCCGTCACCATTACTTTTCAATCAACCGGACGGAGCTGAATAACCCAGCCCCGCGCCGTTGTGTGTGCTTGTGTGAGTGCTTTTGCGTGTATGTTTATGTGTTTGTGTGCGAGAGTTTGCGCGCACGCTTGTGTTTCTGTGTGTGTCTGCTTCTGCGCTTGTGTGAGGACTTGTGATTGTGTCCTTGTATGTGTGCGCTTTGTGTGTGCGTGCTTGACTGCGTGTGCATGCGTGCCTGGGTGTGTGCCGATGAAAACAAAAATTAGGAGAATTGCTATATAGTAATACTTATGGAGCGGCGTTTATAGCCCATACTATTACGGGACGGAATATATAACATTGAGCTCCGCGTTTAGCTTCAACAGTATTCACCATTAGTACACGTGAAAGGTGAAACCGCAAAATAGCATGTATACAAGAAATTCACCTTACACTGGTAGGGTGACTTTAGTGCTTCTTTGTAAACTCAGAACTGTTCACCGTGCATAGGTTGAAAACTTATTTGTGTTCAGTGTCTTTTTTTGTTGTACTGGAGGGCACTTCTGACAACTTTCGTGCCTGCAGGTTTCTCGAAGCGTTACCGTAAACCTGCTCAGCCTTGTAACAGCAAGCCAGTGAGTGCGAGCGAAACCAGAATCAACGCCTCTTTCAGGGCAGCCTGCAAAGCAAGAAATCGACAAATTATTTCAGCAATGGTTGGCTTAGCTATTTTTACAAACAACAAAAACATATTATTTTGCTAGGCAGAAACGAAAACGTCGGCGCGCAAATAATTGAGAGGTTGATCTAGCAAGCAGGTCGCGCATTTGAGGCGCATGCAACGCGATCAACCGAACACCGAACACTCTGGGTTTCAGCGGGAGATTGCTTCGATTCCCTCGTCCTTTGGTCCTTTGAAGGTTTCACAACTTATTCATTGATCCTTGTTTTAAAATTCAATGTTTAACACTCAACTTTTCAAACAAAAATCAAAATAAAAAAGGGCTGACCTAAATGGTACAGCTCATTTTCAGGTATACGTTGTTCAGAAGAAAGAAAAACGTTGCAGAGACATCTACGTTTTTGTCCTAAAATGTAATTAATGCACGATAGTGATACTTCGACTCCCACCGCGCATTTTCGTACGCAGTTGCTGCATTTCCGAATCATGATTCAACAGCACTAAAGGTCATCGAAAAGAGAAAAAACTAGCGACGGAGGATTTTTAATCCCTGTGGCTTGATTGATTGATTTCATTGATTTTAGGGGTTAACGCGACGACGCAACGCAGGGGAGGAGGCGCGCCATAGAGGAGGGCTCAGGATTATATTTGACCACCTGGGGATCTTTACCATGCGCTGTAATCTCGTACACACGGGCGTTTGTGTTGTCTTCTCCATCAGATAAGCGGCCGCCGCGGCCCGGAATCGAACCCGCACCCCCGTGCTAAGCATAATCGCTGTGGCCCAAGAGAGATAAAGGCTCTCTGCGTTTCTTTGGGTTAAAATGTGAGCGTGAAAGATTGTGGATTGTAGGTGTAGGTATGTTTTAGCGAGGAGGCGTAATTGTCAGTGTTTATTCCGTGATGTCTAGGACGGGCTGAACAATTTCGCTTTTATCGAAGAGAGAGAGAGAGAGACAGAGAAAGTCCTCGTTCAGGAAGAAATAGTTGTGGTACGAAAATGAGGTAAAGAGAAGGCAGGGAGCTCAAATGTGGAATCCGAGTCTGTGTAATTTGAGTCTACGGCACCAGATGCAGCAGCTCCTTCCCTTGCCCTCAATTAGCTCGCGCTGATCTTGAGGTAACGATCTGGTCAAAGCTGCCTCCCATATCTCGAAGAAGTGGAATGAGTTGTCCCCTAACCCTACCCTTCGACATGGCTTCTTTTCGTGCTAGAGAGTGGATGTTTCCCCATTTTAGCACAGTTCTAAGTTAATGTCTGTTGTTCCTACAGAACTCCTTAGCGCACATGATTTTCAGATACTTGTGTTGGTTTTTCGTCCACAGAGTTCGTGATTCTTCGGCATTATGACCTCGTTGTAACAAGGGGAAAGGTCGTGTTCCTAGGCATAGCATGAGGATTCGTTCTTAACGTTTTTTTTTTAGGAGAGCAGTGAGATAACGGTGGTCACAAGGGCCACGGTGTGTGACTTCATGTGCCTTTTGTTCAGTGCGTCATTCCTTTCCAGACCATTGGGTCCGGGTGTCCAGGTGACGTTGTTAACTTTCTGTATTGTTGAAGGGAATATTTTACCGAAAGCGCTTAGGTATTCTGCCTGCAGAAAACAGTTTAATGTTCTTTGAGAGTCTGTAATGATGTTACGCTTCTATTTGATGCTTCCGCTATTCGGATTGCCAAGAGGATGGCGCTAACTTCCACTTGATTTGTTCTTGTGTGTTGGAGGGTCATGCAGTCACAAAGATTGTCAGAGTAGTCAACTACGACAATTGGGGCCTCGTGCTTTTGTACAACCCGGAGTCGGTGTATACCGTGGTCAAACTTTCCTGAATGAACTTGATCCTGCCATATCGCCTTTTCTTGTGTAGTATTGGATCCGTATTATTGGTAAGAGGAGAGTTTTTACGCGGGGTCGCTGGGTGGGTGCCATATTTATCATGGTGTGCAGTAGTTTCTTTTCAAAATGGGGGTACGGTGGCCCCTCCCGATTTTGTTTTTCCATCCGCTTTCTTGGTGCTAGGAGAGCTGGTTTCTTCGCTTTCTTGAAATGCGTTAGGAAGACACAAGTTGGGGACATATTCGTCGTCATTACAACCAACATGCCATTTAGGATGACTGCAGGGTGAAGAATTACTCTCCAATTGACATTCACCCACTCTTTTCCTGATCTTCCTGAGTCTATTCTTTGCTCTGATAATTGCTATTTTATCCCTGCATCGAGAGTATGACCTTCTCCTTCTTCTAGACCCGTCTATGCATTCCATTCGTTACTCTGGTGTTCCACCCTTTGTTAGTTCGCCTCACGGTCCAAATTGCGAGTTTGAGGTCTGCCTGATATGCTGTCCCTATGGTGGTGTTTCTTGCACTTTCTTTGGTGCTGGTAAATTTGTTGCACAGTAGGCGCTGCAATACTCAGGCCATGATCAGTGGTGGCATTAGTCTTATCAAGTCCTTTTTTTTTCCTTGCTCTGCTTTCGGTTTGGGCTTTTGTTTGTGCGCAACTGATTAAAGATTTTCTGTTTTTGGCGATTGTGAGTTTGGCACTACCGCTTGTCTCTAAGCAACATCAAGCGTTTTTACGCGACTGTTCCCTGGGAGGACATCCGCACAGTCGCGTGCGATTTGAAGGTAATCGCGCGAGCGTCGACTCACGACCACGGTAACGCCCCCGCGCGGCTTGTTTTACTGCGCCTGGTTCCTAATTTACGCATTCTTCTATCCCTCCGTACCTGTTTATTCAAGCAGTCATCACTACCGCCGCAAAAACAGTAACCCCTTCCTCTTTCTTTATCGCGCACGCAGTGACGACGTCCCACTTGTCTCTTACAGCACTTCTCGCAAAAAAAAAAGTGCGCACAAACACATTGCCGGAAAGTACTGAGCACATTAAACAATGGCTACTAGCGCTGCTCACGATAACCAAGAAGAAAGCGCACACGTGATTACAACCAGACAAAATCCCGACAAAGCGGAAAGGGTGGTTTACTAGCCGCGGGAGTGATGACTGCTTGAAGGAACAGCGACCGAGGGAGAGAAGGATGCATAAACTAGATCCCAGGCGCGCCGCAAAAGGCCGCGCGAAGGCGTTGTCGTCTTTATCGCTCGAAGCTCGCGCGAATACCTTCAAATCGCACGCGACTGTACCTAATTCTAGGGTGATTTTTAGTTTAGCCGCGTGGCGCTAACTGTCGTTTGCCAAACCAAGCTTGCAGCGGAGACGGAACCGTGGAAATCCTGAAAAGTATTTTGAAAACCTATGTGAATAGTCGCGACGCTATATAGTGGGCTTTAATTAGTTCTTTTATGCTGATAATCTGTGCCTTCCTTGATTTCTGAGAGGCCGGCGTTAATCCTTTGCCCCCTGCTTTAGTTCGGCCACGCAATGCTGGTGCTGGCGTAAATCCCGCTGGAAAGCACGCCGAGGTGGCTCAGTGGGTAAGGCGTTGAGCTACTGATTTCAAAAACGCGGGGTCAATTCACGGCTGCGGCGCCCGCTTTCCTGATGGAAGCAGACACAAAAACGCCAGTGTGTCGACATATTGGCTCACGTCAAAGATCCTAAACTGGTGTGAATTCTTCTGTAGGCATCGCTACGGCATTCCTCGTAGCCCACGTATAGCTTCGGGGCATGAATTACCGGAAATCTGAATTATTTTATCTTCTGCTCTAAACGCGCTTTGGTGCAATAGCGTAAGTTGTGGACACGGCTGGCGACCGTGTCAACCGGGCATGCTACCACCGACTGGGCATAGAACAACTTCAACGCGCAGGCGCGGCACCTGCTGAAAGCTCGTGTCCTTTCCTTCGTATCCGACGTTGTATAATAGTCCTCCTTCCCAATCTTCTGTTACCGTTGGGCCACACTGCACATTCAGCGATGCGTTCGAATCTTGATGCCTCAGTCATAGCTTCCGGGTGGCAGCGGTGACGTATTTCCGTGGACGCCTGATGAGCACGGCTGATGGCGGACGGCTAGGAGCCACGGGGGAATCAAAAAATGGCCTAATAACGCTATCGCGTTAAAAGCACTTTACTCAAAAAGCCGTGTCCAAACATTGCACTCTGCGTGACGTACGCACTACAGCTACGGATTGGGCAGTTAGAACGAGAACCCACGCTGACCTAGACAACGGCAAGGTGCCACCTGCCACGGTTGCTCAGTGGCTAAAGCATTGCGCTACTAAGCCCGAGAACGCGGATGCGATTCCGTATTGCGGCGGTTTCCGATTCCCTTTTCTGATGGAGGCCAAAAGCAGAAACGGCCTTGGCTCGAGATTTTGGCGCACGTTAAAAATCTCCAGGTAGTAAAAATTTTCCGGAGCCCTCCACTGTAAAACGACGTATCTCATAGCCCAGGCTTAGCTTCTGCGCGTTAAACAAAGATTTGAATTCAAACGACCAGGTCCCACTACGTACGTGCATTCAGCTCTAACAGTGACCATGACGTCACTTAACAGGCGTCACCCAGTTTCACGCGTTTCTGTAGCACGCTCGGAGCTTCTGCTTATCCGAGCCGGAGTGATACCCGAAGCGAGTCACACAAAGTCGCCTCCTCTGACGCAGGCCATCCTGACGGCGCTTTTGGAGCCCGTGGCCCTGCTCATGGGCATAGGCCTTCACGAGGTGCACTTGGCGGCCCGCCTACTGGCCACAGCGTTGCTGTCGAACGAAGTTGTCGCCTACCAAGGGCTCTCGTCGTACGCGGCCAATGGCGGCTTGTCGGTATGACATCGTGTTTGTATCACTGAAACGAGGCAGCTGGAGGTCTCTCGTGCCTTCGTAGCAGTGTCGATAGCAATATAAATTCCCGCAGGTTGCTTTACATTATTTGTGAACTTACAGAAATATACAAGCACAGATATGCATGCATGTAGGTATGAATGTATGTGCGTTTACACTATCAGTGATGTTCCATGCTCTCGTGTAATTTCTTACTCTGCAAGACTTTTTTAACTTGTTTCTATATAGCTTCTAGAGCATGGTCAGAAAGCGCATTCAGCGCTCAGCCAAACGTTAGTGCTTTATGCCCATCGCATATCTTGTTCAAAATATCTCTCAGCTTTCCTGTTTTGGCGCTGTTTAGGCGCTCAAATGACGTCGTTGGAGCGATGTCGCGGCCGTTGCCCGCTTTCTTTGTGTTGCAGCAATAAAGCCATTCGATTGGAAAGGCATCTCGTATTATCCCGGTCCTGTGCTAACTACGACGAATTTATTCCCGCGAACTTCGTGATCTCATCTGCCCTCCTAACTTTCTGCCGCCCCCTGCAACGCTTGCCTTCTGTAGTTATCCACGGTGTTACCCTTAATGACCAACGGTTACCTTGCCTTCGCATTACATACCCCGCCCACGCCCATTCCTTCTTCTGAAATTTCTAATAATATGTCCTTAACACGCGTTTGTTCCCTGACCCACTCCGCTCTCTTCTTGTCCCTTAACGTTACACTATATATCATCTTCTATTCCATTGCTCGCTTAACTCGTCCTCAATTTAAGTTAAACCTAGTTAGCCTCCAAATTTCTACCCGTAGTCGAGTAGCGGTTAGATGCACCTTTTATACACTTTCCCCTTCAGGGACAATTGTAGGCTGCCATTCGTTATCTGAAAACACCTGCGAAATGCACTGCACCCCATTATTCTCCTTCCAATTATCTCTGCCTCAAGGTTGGGATCCGGGGTCACTACTTGGCCTAAAAAGATATATTCGCTAACCATTTCCGTTGCCTCGCCACATATCTCAAACCGATGTGCCCTCCCGAGGCCATTCAGCATTACTTTAGTTTTCTGCTTAATAATTTTCAAACCCATGATTCTACTCTACTTGTCGAGTGCGGTAACCATGCTTTGCAGTTCGTCCCCCGAATAACTTAGCAAGGCAACGTCATCAGCAAATATGAGGTCACTGAGGTATTCTCCGTTAACCCTTACGCCCACCTGTTCCCAATCCAATGTTCTGAATACCTTTTGTAAGTATGCTGCGAATAACATTGGAGAGATTGTCTCCTTGTCTGACGCTCTTCATTATAGGTATTTTACTGCTCTCCTGTGGATTCATTGTAGATATCCTCTAGCATTCTACGTAATGCTCGTATACACCCTGATTCCGCAATGCCTGCCAGACTGCTGAGGCTTAGGCCTAGTCAAATGCTTTCTCGTAATCTTTAAAAGCTATAAATAGGAGTTCAGTATACTCAACCGCATTTCTCTCTAAGATTGATCGTGTGAATACCCGCCGCGGTGGCTCAGTGTCTAAGGCTTTGTGTTTCTTAACCCAAGAGGGCGGGTTCGATTCTCGGCTGCGGCGGCCGCTTTTCTGATGGAGACGAAAAGCAAAAACGCGCGTGTGTTCGAGATGTCGGCGCACGTTAAATATCCCCAGGTAGTCAAAATTATTCCGGAGCCCTCCACTACGGCGCGCCTCATCGTCTGTGTATCACCGGCGCATTAAACCCCGCAATCAATCAAATCAATCGTGTGAATATGGTGTATTGTTGAACATCCTTTACGAAACCCTGCTTGTTCATTAGGTTGACTGAAATCTAAGGTGGCAGAAATTTTGTTAGCGATTGCCTTGCTAAGTACCCTGTAGACGACTGACAGTAAGCTGATGGCCTGTAATTTTTCAAGTCTTTTATGTCACCCTTCTTATGCATTAGGATGATGTTCGTGTTTTAAGATTACGGTACACTCATTCATCATTCATCGTATCGGCTTAAATATCGACAAGCCAGTCCACAGAAACGAAGCCAAGTCACATATTGGAAGGACGACCAGGGAAGCTGGGCGCAGTTAAATGAGCGCACGAAACTAAACGTGTTCGTTTGTAATTTCTGATTGAGTACACTTTCTTTCCAATTATTAGAAGGAAACTTGTAAGGACAACAGTTTTACTCCAAAGCACAAACATGGGGCTATCCGTTTCGCTCTCGCGTGGTAGGTACCTTGTGAAAATCTTCAACTGGTTTTAATTGGAATCAACTGGTCCAAGTTGGGAGATAACTGGTCCCAACTGGGTAGCTGAAATGGTACAACTTTTCCCATTCGGCCTTAAGCTGTTCCCAATTACGAGGCAGAGAGGGAGCAACTGGTTTCAGTTGGACGTAAGCTGGTTCCAGTTAGGAAGCAATTGGTCCAAACTGGAAAGCAGGTGGGGAATTGGTCCCAATTAATTCAAGCAGCAGGTGTCCTGCACTTATTTAAGCTATAGATATGTAAGAAACCGCTGGCTGCCAAGTCATACCCCAGTAGAAGATTGCAAAGTGAGGATCGGTTTCCCAGCTATCCAAAAGCTGCCATGAATTGTTATGGGCGGTGAAGTAACCAGATGACTTCTCACCTATTTTTTGTATCTAATTTTCTTCATGAAATAAAAATTTCTGATTCTGATTCTGAACTTGGAATTGCTTTACGACTCAGCTAGGAAGTAGCTCACGAGAAAAAGCTAGCGTCCCGCCTGGGTTTGAAGTTGTGAAATCGCCGTTTCAGCTTTGAGTTTGTTCTATCTCACTGTCTGTGTAACACAACAACTCAAACGGCGGACAGGTCGCATTGGGCCGTGAGGCGTCCACATTTAAAGCTCTCACCTGCACAATGGACATCTCATCAATGAGGGCATGAAGACAAGCTGCGCGCACACACGCCCCTTCCTCCTACTCCCGCACCATAACCAGCAAGCGATGACTGCGCTTGCTTAGGCGTGAAAGTTACCGGCGAAAATATCGCTCTGAAAGTCAGCTCCCGTCGGCTTTTCAAGTGGGCAAGTTTCTCTTCATCTGGGAGGTATTCGCAGCTACTTGACAAGGTGCAACTTTAGGCGGGATCAGATAGTCAGTCCAGACGAAAACACGACAAGAGTGTGAATGACACAAGCGCTGTGTAAGTGCTTCTTGCTGTAAAAGCGCTCTTTCCCTGTTTCTTGACCATCATGAACATACTCCAACTCTTCCAATTTGCTACCTCATTTCAGGCGGGAACGGCGGCAGCTGCGTGTCATGATGAAGTGGCTTTCTGTTGTTTCCCCGCCCATTCGCGCTTTTGTGCGCGTCGACGCTCCTTTAATTCCTGCTCTTCTTCTCTCAGTGAGCGTCACAGGTCCGTCTTGTAGCGAGTTAAAAGTGCAACTGCTTATAACGCCGCTTATCAGCCGATTACGTAACTTGAGAAAGAAAAATCGGTTTTGGCGAGGGGTTTAAAACTTGTGAAAGACGTCGGCGGTGGCGACGAGAGCGAGAAGCGGCGCCGGGTAAAAGCTCTTCACGGGAGGCTATATTTGCCGGTCCTTCGCTTACGGGCAGAGATTCGATGTCACGAATGCCCGTGACGAAAACACAACTTCTTCGGGGGGTGGCGGCGGACGCCAGGGTATTTTTCTGCTCTTTCTCGCATCTATGAACGAAGCGGGCAATAGCTTCGACATAAACAAGTAAACAAAGCATGTCACTTTTCAAGAAAAACACATACTGAAGCACAAATTTTTTTTGGAACGTGCATCACCAATTGTGGATTCCTCGGCTTGCCTGCCTCCCAGGAAAAAGATGCCGCTCACGCCGCTGCCCGCTACATGTTGTAGGCGTTCCCGTCGAGGGTGGACGACTCGGTCACACTTTCTTTAGTCCAACCCATTCCCTCTTGCTACACGGACATTCGCAGCCGCCTCCACTGTATCTTTTACGTCGCCAGTTTCCAAACGTTCACGCGGCCGCTTTGACGACACCCCAATTCTATGCCACATCTATCCCAGTCATTATCCCTACAACTGCCACTTTTGTGAAGCTCCCTGCATCACATACCACCTCTTGTCGAAATGCCCGACGTTACTGGAGGGGCCGATACCACCCACCTTCCCTTCCTCATCCGCGAAGCAGTGCGCGTACGGGCTGACCAGCTCGCGGCATGAAATTCGAAAAACATTGTACGCACAAGCCGAGCAGCGACAGTTCACGGCTTTCTGAAATCGTGAAATGCCACCCAAGCATGTTTGTTTGTTGTTTTTGTTTGTTTTTTTTTGTTTTTTTTCCTCGGCTCATATACATGCTTTTCGCACTCACTCACGCACACTGCCTAAGAATCATGGATCCCGATGTGGATGACAATCCACAGGAGACCATTGTGAAAGAATATTTACAAGATTTGATGAAAAATTGGCAAAACTGGACAGGTTTTCAACTTTTCGACCAAGACATTTAGGAGTCGTTCAAGAGAGGGCTGTAATGCACGCACATTAATTTATACCCAGTTGTGAACACATCCCAAGTTTGGAGCACTTTATCAAACGCCGCAGCGCTCATTATCTATTTATACAATAGACTTGAAATCACACGAAGCGCATTTTGACCACTTCCACTAATCAGGTGCAATGCAAAAGCATTCAAGAATTCTGAAGTGCATGGCTTGAGAACACATCCCACACCAGTATGTCGTGCGCCCCTAATTTCGCGGGTACTCACCGACTAAACCGCAACATTACCTATGAAGCATGGTCCCCCGTATTTTCCCTGCTAGATAATAAATTAAACAAGTAGGCAAAATAAATTAAATGTACTTGGAGATTCTCCTAACACTGTGGTGGTCATCTTGGGCAAAATTTATGAGTAATACCCAATAAGTCCAGTTTCATGCCTTAATGCCACAAAAAAAAACAAGTTATGCATTGCGCCTTTCTAGTTCGTTCTGAAGACGTCGCTTGAATACTTGACCTTTGGAGCTTTTGTCACACAGTTAGAGACTGGTATCTGCATACCTAAAGCCCTCAAGTGTTCAGGGAATGGAATACTGACTTCTGTCCTGAATATTCGATGGTCGACTACGGACAAGCTGGAAAAATGCTTTGAACGAGTTCTTTCCAGAAAGCAAAGTTGTGCTATGCGACTTCCACAGGGAGCAAGTTTCACCCGAATGGCTTAAAGGAATGGACTGCTGTGTGCAGTTAAAAGATTCTGTATTTATTTCCCTAAGAAAGGTCCCAAATTCATCTTTCGAAGAAGAAATTGAATTGCACACAGGGCCTTCAACCACCACATTGCCCGAAAAGCAAGCTGAGGTCATACATAGAATGCCAATGGATGACCGTAAAATTAATGTGAGAGCATACAGGGTTGACTTCAACGTAGTGATTACCACAGATAACTGTACAGAGGCCCACAAAGTTTTCAAGAACAAATATTTGAACACAACCGGGGGAAAACAGAAATTGTTGAATACTTTGATTTTTGCTCCAGTAAAGAAATTTCTACTTGAAAGGCCGCAAGATTGCAGCAGGCCTGCGGTGCAATCACCATCCCCATAGAGGGCATATAGTGGTACACTCGGTTACAACTCAAGAACGCCACCACCTCACGTAGTGTATCACTCCGCGAAAGCGCCGGATCCGTGACGTCAGTGCGCACGCATTTTGAAAGGGGTTTGCTATGAATGCGTGATATCGTCTGCCTTGTTTCACGCAGTTTGTTTGTCGTCACTGGAGTCGTTTATAAGCATATTAAGTCCAGAAAATCACGGGAACGGCTCACGCCATGTTCAAAATATTCCCAGTAACGCCCTACTTGCGCCGCGCGGAGAAACATCCGGCTACGGTGATAAGGCACAGCGGCAACTTCCGGTGCCGTTCTTAAGCTGTCACCGAGTATAACACCCCAGATCGCTTGTATGGCAGGCCATCTGCTGATGCAGAGAATGAACTAGGCAACGGGAGCGTAATAGGGAAGCCGCAGGTACAGCTAGACAATATTAAGTCTGCTTACAATTATCTGGCTGGCACACAGTGAAGATGTAGGCAGAATGCACCTGCATGGACATCAATGTAATAAAATTAAATTCCGTGTAAACATTTCTGCAGTCTTCAGGGTCAGTGACACTTCATTCATCCAGCTTCCCATAAGTTGCCTCAATGAGCCTTTTGTATCTGTCACATGCGCGCCCGACACTGATGCCCGAGAGATGAGACTGGGCTACATTGAAGCGCAACCAGAACCTTACGAAGTAACAACTAAACTACGCATACCTCTAAGCTCATCAGCTTCGACCGCGGCCTCACCGAAAAATTTAAGTTTTGTCTGCTACTACACGGGCCCTTGGCTCTGGACTATGCTAACAAGAGGCTTGAGGAGGCCTGTGCCAGTTTAAGTGAGCCGATTCCTCTGTGCAGTGGACTGATGGTCATAAGCTCGCAAACAAAAGCTGTTGCAGCCAAAGGCCATGGCCTTTGCCAAAAAAAAAAAGAGCCGTCAAGTCACCAGCAAACACCTTGCTTCTGACGACTAAGCAAAAGCACTGCATTTTGAATCGTGCTAAGATGAAGCACAGGAAGAGGGGCAATACAGGCGCTTCTTAGCGCTGTTCAAAATGCAACCGTACCAATTTGCTCGGTTTTCTTTACAAAGGGGCACAGGTGTACAGAGGGCGTGCCGGGAAACGGTTTTCCCATTTCCCTGCACTCACTCTACTTTTCCGTTTCCACGCACGCCCTCTACTAGTTCGCGTTTCCGGGCGTGCCGGGAAATGGAAAACTACAGGTTTTCCCGCTCAATTTAATCCAATCGCCACACAATTTAATCCAAGCGCCATCCAATTTAATCCAGGTGCCAGCGAATTTAATCCAAGTGCCAACCAAGTTAATCTAGCTGTCAGAAGGTTGTTAAGGCTGTTTTGTGAGGAATTAGGCGCAGCTTGCGGGCTTTGGTGCGCGTGGTGCGATGAAAACGGGGGTGTTTCCTTGATGTTTTATGTGCAAAATGTCGTATGCGCGCAGCTTAATGGACACTTAGTAACACCCGCAGACCAGGAGAGTGGTCTCGTTTGATACGTTTGGTGGCGTGCGGTGATCGTCTGCGAGATCGTCAGAAGTATCGCGTGCTCGCGTATTGTTACCCCAGCAGATTTGCCAGCGCATTTTTACGCGAGCAGACGACACTTCTGTCGCCAGTATGCGATATTTCTTCATCTCGCAGTCGATATTATAATTCGGAAATATTGCTTAACGTTGCAGAAAAGCATTTGAAAATCAGAATGCAAAGGGCGTTCAAGTAACGTGTCTTTAACAAGGGAGCTTCTGAAGGCATTGTTACGCGAAGATCAGACGATACTTCTGGCGTGTGTTATCGACGACGCTCTCGCAGACAATCAGCTCACAAGCAACGGTCTGCGCGCATATGATATTTTTCACGTAAGGCATCAAGGAACACCAAGTTTTTTATCACGCCAACGCGCATCCAAGCCCGCAAAGTTGTGCCTTATTCCGCACAAAAACCCGCCCTTAACAACTTTCTGACAACTGATTAAATTGGTTGACACTTGGATTAAATTCGCTGCCATCTGGATTAAATAAAATGGCATTTGGATTAAATTAGATGGAACTTCGATTAAATTGGCTGGCGCTTGGATTAAATTGTATGGCGATTAGATTAAATTGAGCGGGAAAACCTGTAGAGAGCGCGTGTCAGGGAGAGGGCGTGCCGGGACATTGCAGATGGCGATCACCAGGGCCGAGCCATGTTGAAAGACTGCCAAAATTAGGTTGCTGTGTGGTTCCTTCGAAGGCAGGTAACGCAGCAGCCTTTGCTACGCTGAACAGGCGTGCTCAATCTCGAGTTTTGAACTCGGAGTTTTCCACATTTCTTTTCGCCTGAATGGATTTGGTTTTTCTCTGTAGTAGCACTTCGGTGTGAGAAAATTCCTTTGGTGAAATAAAACAGGGAAATGAGTGGTCTGGTTGGCGGGAAACGTTGATAGTTACTGAACTTCCGTGAAAGCGCATACATGTGTCACGATTGATATTAAAGCGGAGTTTTCTGTCTCGCTGGTGCCGTCCATCGTTAAGCCAAAACGCAGTCCAGAAAAACCCCTTGCACACTGAACGCCTCAAGAAAAACGGCTGTGGCTTACCTGAGGCTAACCTTCGATATGCAGTGTGAAAGCTTGGCTTAGCTTGGTCTTGGTTTCACTTGGTTAACCTTTGATTTAGCTTGAACAATTATACTATTCGCCCGAAGCCTGCCTTTGTCTATGGTTGTGGTCCCGCTTCCGGCGTTTCCGACACAAACGGCTCACTGGGCGATATCCCCAGGGTAATCAGACGCCGCTTGCCGGCGGCGGCTCAAAGCCTCCAGCTTCCGCGCAACGCTAGAAGACGACGACCCGGTCTCGCTCCCATCTGTGACCAAGCTCGCATGCACGCGGCGAGTCACGTGGTCAGGCAGTGACCCAGCTGCGGAAAGCTCATGCGCCAAGCCGGTGGCGGCGGCGGCAAGCGAACGCGGCCGTCTGCGGAGCTCGGCCCGGCGAGTCACGTGGTGCGTTGCCAAGGGTGCGGCGCAGCTGCGTCAAATGAACGTCAAATAGGTGACCGTTAAAAAGCGCAAAGGCTCATGGGTGTATTGTTTTCTCCCGCGGAGAGCTGCTACTTCCGGTTCGGGAGCTCTCCTGGCCTCCCGTACGCCGTCGGCTTTCACGCGCGTGCGTGCTTGTTTATCTTTTTCCAACGGGAAAAAAACGCTTATGAATCGATAATTCCATAAATAACAACGATTGACCCTACTAGGGGTTTATCCGACAGGTAAGCACCCTGTGACGTTAAACAACACGCACACACGCGCCTGGCAGCCGCCGGCGCACGCAGGCGTACGGGAGGGCAGGAGAGATCTTGAACCGGAAGTGGCGGTAGCAGACGACTTACCCATGAGCCTTTGCGCTTTTTACCGGTCACCTATTACCCGCGACGGCGAAATCGCTCGACGAGACTGAGTCCTCGTTATGAAGCCGACGTCTGTGCAATTGCGCCATTCCGGCAGGGTATTTGCATGCGAAGCGTTGGGGATGGCTAATATTGACTGGCGACCAGCTTCGCGCGCACCACTGTTCTCCTTAGGGGAGGGGTTGTCACTTCTTGCACGCTCCGTCGCAGGTGCGCACCCATCGTGTGCTGACGTTCGCGCTGTGCGGGTTCGCCAACGTGGGCTCACTGGGCGTGGTTTTTGCCGTGCTCAGCATCATGGCACCAAACCGCGCCTTCGACGTGGCCAGTATCGGTTTCAGTGCCATGGTCGCCGGCTGCGTGGCAAACTACCTCACCGCATGCACAGTGGGCAAGTACAATCATGACAGGGAACTTCTGCCTCGAAATCTCCCTCTCTGAGTTCAGTGCAGACTCTGGAGATCATATTGGGCAAAGGTTTCGAAGAAGGCTGTGAAGAAAGTTTGAATGAAGTGAGGCAGCGCTCTGGCCGCGAAGGCAAATTTTTTTAAATACTTCGTTAACGCAAACTGAAACCCAGAACCACGTGGTTCTCCTTGGTGTAAAAAAAAATGAATTATCACATGAGCGTGGGCAGGATACACATGTGCGCTAGCTGTCACATTTTTCGCTCTAAATTTATGTTTTTGACGCTTGGTTTTTACAAACTGCCCTAGTACTTATAACGTATAATTAGCAAGGCAAAGGACCTTTTCGTGCGCAGTGCGAACAGTAATACAAATGACCAGTTGTTCCAAGCAAGTGTACCTTAAAGTCCTGCGTACGGAGACCGTTTCCTTCCCTACTATGAAGGAGCCCCGATAGTAACAATAAAATGGCTGGCAATTAAGATGCTTCCTGATGCGAAATTAGGGCGCAACATGAACAGCAGTCTTCTCGGTGACGCCGCACAGCTGCTGCGTCTCAGGAAGTGATCGCGTCATCAGCGAACGCACGACGGCGCACGCTACTCTGGCGTTATCTCACAGCCTTGCCGCTGCCGAGCATGTTGTTATAAATTGTGTTTGAACCTACCGCGGAAATGTCGCGCGGTTGGGATGAGCCACACGGTGAAGAAGAATACGCCGTACCGATGCACGCAGCGAGTGCTGAGCTTTTGTGCGTTTTGTGAAATCATTAGTGGCCAATGTGTCCGGGCTTGGCACTACCTCGGCCGCCATTATTGGCTGGTGTTTAATTGGGAAAGGTGACAAGCCAACAATTGCCCAAGCTCTGCAAGGCCAATATTGGGCTATTGCTTGGCAAAGCATATCCCATAAAACTGCCTATGCGTGGACCCCATGTCATTTTTGTCCACAAAGTTTCAAGCTTTCTGGCCAATCCTTATGGCCAATGCCTATTCTTAGTCGCCTTGCGGTCCGTTTTCTGCTTTATACATGCCATTATACAGAAAATTGTTTAATTCGAACCGATTAAAATATTTTTCATTCAATGACATGTATAAAAAAAAACTCAAGCCGGTTGCATCAACTTAAGGAAGCAATGTGACTTCCCAAAAACAATTGAGCACCATAACACAGCCGATCTCTCTGCTTACTATTTTATTATGCACATCAAATTTACAACGAGAAGCCTCACTTAACAGTGGCAAGAATACGAAATGTTTGTTCAAAACACGAAAGCAAGACCCAAACACAATAGTAGACAAACAATGAGAAAGCTCATGAAGCGCGAACCGATCCATTCTTCGTTAGCTGCTTCAGTTGCCTACTAAACAGAGGCGTTCAGGTAAATGAAAACAAGGTCCTTCTCTTTTGTAATTCGCCGATCTGCCAGGATCACAATATGTAGTGCAACAGCACTTTTGTAGAATAGTCCAGCCTGGAAGACATTTTTCTCTCTGCTGCATCCGACACTTGTCTACGGGAAACACCTTTACGTTGTAGTGCTTGTACTACGTAAAAAACAATCGTTCACTACAGTGGTAAATGCACGCTGAATATTAAATACAGTACTTAGCACCATCCTAACGCATGTATGTGTGAAAATGAATAGCCTACACTTTTAACTCGTTAACACTCGCTCTCAAACATGAAACCTACTGCACTTACTACTATTTATTTTTCAATACTGTGCTGTAAAATAGCAGTTATTTAGCTCGTTCTTGAGAAGACAGTCCGCAATTGCACTGAAAATGTGCTTCACACTGCAGTCACAGAAGGTAATTTAAAAAAGAAGCCCAAGAGACAAAGCAGCACGCCAACGGTCCCGTATAAATTTGTTGTGCCTACACAAGCAATTAATCCCAACAGAACAATTTCGTGCCTTCAACGTTTTAGTTGCCTAAGCTTTGTTTCCTAACAACGCGGGATCAAAAACTGCAAACACCGCACTGCACATTGGGTTCAAAACGCACGAACTTTCACATGCTTTTTCGCAAGACAGCTTTGCCAGCCTGGAACTAGATGAGGAGCCCTGCAACCTTTCAATACGTTACATTTTTAAGGCGTAACCAAACAAAGCGACGATTACGAGTGACGCTACCAACATGGGGTTGCTGTCGCCATCGCTCGATCCTGCCTCGTCAGAAGCCCCAGAAGCAAACAAAACCGACATAGAAGGCCAGCAGTAGTGTAATTACTTTATCTCTCGGCAATATCTCTGCGTAGCTCACCAATATAACAAAACGAAAGCTTTATTTATAGCTGTAGCGCTTAATGACGCCAGCTTAATACATCCATAACTCTCATACTACACACGGGTCTTGCTTCAACGCATGCTGGACTTCCTCAACCTGCAATGGGAGCACGGCAGCTCGTTCAGAAACACAAAGCCGGAAAGAGGATAGCTAGAACTGGCCTCACACAAATAGAAGCACATGTGTGTGACCGCTTAATTCTTCGCAAGAACCAACAACCCTACGCAGCACTCAAGCGCGCTAACCGTTAAAAATGACAGCACAAGTTTAGGCGGGAACGAGCGCCAGCTCTCGCGTACAGCGCACTAAAGAAAGGCGTTACACAAAACTTTAAATCATGTTACTTTATCTTCAACCGGTTTTATCTATTATACACTGTTAGTACGTGTTACATTGTAGCGCGACGCGTTAAAAAACGAGCGTCTCGGTGCTTTAATACCATGACGACATTAGAATACGACGACATGAGACGCCGACAGCCCCGAGCCCCTAAGGGGCTTTGCCCCTAAAATGAAAGGGTGACTCATATTTTCAGCTGCCGGCCGCAGTAGGCAAATGCCGTTTGCTCACTGCGGCCGGCAGCAGACATACAATTCACCAGGCTGATACTTCATCCACCAGGCAGATATACTGTAAACACAGTAGCCGACACCAAACCACACCTCATATACACCTACAGGGGTACTACGGCGTTTTCAATGCCACAAAACAGATGTCCCCGTTAAAGCGAACGCATCCATCCGGTCCGAAGCACTGGAGACAAAGGGAGCGTGGAAGAACACATCGAAATAGTCCACGGGACATCGTCACGTTAGGACACACAAATGGCCCATGCCTACATAATGCGTAACACAATCTCGCACGCTATTTCGAATACGCTGCACTCAAGTTCGAACAGGCCTTGTTTTGGAACGTGGTGCTGTGGCCCTCTCTGTAACTAGTTTTTAGATGCAGAGCATCTGATTCACTCACCTTGTCCCTCCGGCGTCGTCGTCGTCGTCGTCGGCGGCGGCGGCGGCGGCGTTGTCCACCCCTCCCCCATTCTCCTCGCCGCGCCAGCTGCGCTCTCCGCCGCTCAACCCCTCTCCTCTCCGATAGCGAACACTCTCTCGCGAGGGGCATTGGATTGGATTCGATCGGATTGGTTTGGATTAGATTGAATTGGCTTAGCTTGGCTCGGCTCGGTTTGGCTTGGCTTGGATTGGATTGGATTGGATTAAAGTGGATTGTGTTGCGTCATAGCCGCGGCACGTTGCGTCATAGCCGCGGCAGACGCGCTGGGGCCGGCGCATGTGCAGTACTCTCTCTTGCGCGGTTTCCTCTCCTTCGGGCGCGCTGCGCATATAACCGGTGTGCCGTTCTCCGGCGAAGCAACATCCAACGCTTGGCTCAAACACCTAGAGTCCACGCCGTTTACAACTACGCCAAACGTCGTCATCGACTGGGACCGGATTACGCAGTTCCCTCAACGTTATGCGCGCTATAAAACGCGGTCCCTTCGCCGCTCCGCCTATGCGTCGCATCTACACAGGGGTTCCCGCGAGGGGAGGTGGAGTTTTTGTTGCGTTGTTGCCTGTTTACCCCGCAAAACCGGCGTGTTTATACGCGTCAGACACGCGGCACACGCATGGCCTCTGACCGCATTTATCGCTTGTCCTAAGCTTGGCCTCCGATGAGGTTTCTCTGTGACGCTACTTTCGGTCACCGTTTACTCGGCGCCCAATCAATCTTTCCGCTTGTGTAGCGATGGGTGGCCGATAGCTCGGAAGGCAATAGGAACCCATGGGGCTTCCAAACATTGGCAATCTGCCACTGTGGCTTGGGAAGGTGGTTGCTTTCATGGATGTCTGGTTTTTCGTCTCCTTTCTGGGGGGCCACATTGGCGGTGAGCACAATTACGGACGGTGCTGTGAAGCGCGTCTTCGTGACATCGGCTTAGGGAATCTTGCGTTTGTCGTGAGCTCACTCTCACTGCGGTTTCTCTGCGCTCGGTTGACATTTGATGCTTGCTCGCACCGATTTTGCGAGTGCGTAACTTTTAGATGCAGAGCATCTGATTCACTCACCTTGTCCCTCCGACGTCGTCGTCGTCGTCGTCGTCGGCGGCGGCGGCGGCGGCGGCGGCGTTGTCCACCCCTCCCCCATTCTCCTCGCCGCGCCAGCTGCGCTCTCCGCCGCTCACCCCCTCTCCTCTCCGATAGCGAACACTCTCTCGCGAGGGACATTGGATCGGATTCGATTGGCTTGGCTTGGCCTGGCTTGGCTTGGATTGGATTTGGATTGGATTGGATTAAAGTGGATTGTGTTGCGTCATAGCCGCGGCACGTTGCGTCATAGCTGCGGCAGACGCGGTGGGGCCGGCGCATGTGCAGTACTCTCTCTTCCGCGGTTTCCTCTCCTTCGGGCGCGCTGCGCATATAACCGGTGTGCCGTTCTCCGACGAACCAACATCCACGCTTGGCTCAAACACCTACAGCCCACGCCGCTTTACAAGTACGCCAACGTCGTCATCGACTGGGATCGGCTTACGAAGTCCCCTCAACGTTATGCGCGCTATAAAATGCGGTCCCTTCGCCGCTCCGCCTATGCGTCGCATCTACAAAGGGGTTCCCGCGCGGGGAGGTAGGAGTTTTTTATCATAAGAAAAAACTTAAAACCGCATACCCAAGATCAAGCCGGGATTTATAGTACAGTGTTTGATACCGCTCCGGAAGAAACATATATTGCCGGCGTCACCCGGCCATTCCTTGCGAAGCAGATCCTGCGCGGAGCGCGAAGAGTCGGAGCTGGGCGTCAGCTTGTGTAGAGTGAGCAATCTTTCGAACAAAGGGAACAGCCAGCTGCTAATAACCGACAACGGCGAAAATGCAAGACGAAAACAAATTCCTGAGAGGCCTTCGCGGTGGTCGGCTTTGGCAGAAGTCATTATTATTCCCGGTAATCGTATGTAAGTAGATGGTAAAACAGTTTTTGTAACCTTGCCGAACGCTCAAAAGTATTTTATCCCATCACTTTACCTTGCATGGCATGAGAGTATGCCGACATGCACTTTGGGCGAGCGCAAAAAATGTAGGTTGAGTTCCAAATAAACTGCTGGGCGTATAGCCGCCTGCTAGCTCATATCAGGCTTCTAACATATCGACAGGTTTATTGAGCAAAACAGTAGCAATTGAGCACGATACCAATAACGTAATCTGTTCAAGCTCAGAGGTTGTTTTCGTACACAGGGCACAGGTGTAAACCAAATCATAGAGACTTAGTAATAACGCACCCATTTTTCATTATTGCTTCTCTGGCCTTAAAAAAGTCAGGTCGAATACTGTAAAATGTCAGCACCGAGGGGAGCTAGAGCTGGTTGGTTTTCATCCTTTCTGCAGGTGCGCCGCCATAACATGTTTCTGCCATAACACGCACACACGCCCGCACGCACGCACGCACGCCCGCACGCACGCCCACGCGCGCGCACACGCCCGCACCCACACACCCAAACACACACACACTCACGCACGCACGCATGCACGCACACACACACACACACACACGCACACACACATGCACAGACACACACACACACGCACACACACACTCGCACACCCTCGCACGAGCTGCGCACGCCCGCACGTACTCACGCATGCTAATCAAGTATACGGTAGAAATACAATAACACCGTTTGTTCAGACCTGGAGGGATATTTACTGTACATAATTTTCACAGCCATATGTTCCCCATATTCAGATATTCGCGATAGTAAAACTGCAATCAGAAGAGCAAGTATCTTCAATTCATGGAACGTTATCCCGAGTAGCACAAGATTTATTCTTTATGCCTGAAGGGGTTGGAAAGGGTTGTGTGGACGTAGTTTAGACTCTTGTTATACTCTAAACCGACACATATATTATTTATTGCGTTCGTTAGCGAGTATATCAAGCCTTCACCACCGTAATCATGTCAAAACCGTTCAGGTTGAGGGTCAGTTCGTTATCGTAACGATGGTTATAGTCTGCGCCATTTCGCGGTGGCATAGCACAAACGTTCTCATTCTATTTCCATGTGAATATACAACGCACGCTGCGGATATGCATCTTCTTGCACGCAGTCATAACGAAAGCCAGTTTGTGAAGGGAATGTATGCCATACAGCATGATGAAAATATCCACACGAGCTTTGTGAGCCTCCCAACATCCCAAAACCTCCTCATAAGACGTTTGTGACAGTGCAGAAAAACTAAAACGTAGGGCACAGAACAAGATTCATCTGATACAAGTAAAAAACAACGAAAGAAATAAAAGACAGCAGTATTACTTCAATTCTGTGCGATGCATGTGTAAGGGCCTTCTGCTTGGTGTGTATCATTACAGACCCTTGACTGTTCATACGAACATCTCAAAAATACTCTAGGGAAGCCTACGCATTTTGAATACTTATCGAGAAGCTCTGAGCACTTTGCCAAGCAAATAAGCTATAAAGGATGAGTTAGGTACGATATTCTGACTGATCGATGCTCTTAGGAAAATTGTTTTCTCTCTTCTCGTGTGTTAAACTTGTGTGGGATGCAGCTCGAACTTATGGAGAGGTGATCGAAGCTGGAAAAATAACTTAATTATAGTAAACATGCTTTTTAATGCACTTTCCCAGTTGAAAATGATATTTTTAGCTGTATTACTGAACCACAAATTTCTTCTACCTAGAAATATTTATAGCTAGAAATAGGAAGAATGTCTAGCTGCAAATTCAGTTTCTAGGTCATTTCTAGCTGGAATGAGATGTTGTTCCAGCTGACAGCTATTACTTCCAGCTAGCGTTTGTCACTCCAGATGGAAGGAAAAAAAACAGTAAGCTGGAAATAATTATCTCTACCTAGGCTAAGAATTTTTCTAGTTAGAAGCTGTCGATTCCAGCAAGAATCTACAAATCTAGTCAGAAATGAAGCTAGAAATTATGATTTCTTGCTCAGAATGCTCTTTCGACTTTCACGGGGGTTGCAGTAACATTTGTAGTGACCTTCATTGAGGCCTATTTTAGTTTTGTTCACGCCTGTCACACACCTTTTAACTTATTTTCTCCCGCTGTTGCAACGTTTTCTCATGATATGAGACGGCGCAGTCAGTATATAGCTTTTCTCTGCCTAGTAGATGTCCATTCTGTGCACTTCTGTTCACCTTTAAAAGCAGTCGCGGTAACTTATTGAGCATGAAACATATGATCTCTCAAAGGAAGCCCACAAACGTGCACCTGCGTCTAATAGATTTGGCTCACAGGTGTGGATGTCAGCCGGGTCCGAAACGTTACACGCACGTAAGCTTGGAGCTGTTAAATCTTACAATAGCAGGTTTTCCTGCCATTATGAGGGCGATGCGACGCCACGTGCTCTCGTCTTCAGTTGCAAAATGTCCCAGAAATGTCAACCAAGGTTGTGTGCGTTTCCTTTCCTGTGTCTTCTTTAAATATGGTCACTCACAAGTTACGGCAAAGGGCAGGATAGACTAAAAGTTATTGAGTAATTAGTTTATTGGTTTATACAAGTGTAAAAATTATTGTAATATAGTCAATATTGTAGCCATAGTTTGATGTGCTAGCCTTCAGTCACCGGTACCACACGCCATGTTGCCCTGGGTGGGGTAGCGAAGCGCGACATTTTCAAAGCATACTTACCTGGTGCCGGAGTATCCGTGATCATCGAGGCGGAGCTCCCAGGGCGAGACGCGGGCATTGCACTGCGCTCGTGTTGACCCCTGCCACTACCCCCAAACTGGGGCAGATGGGGCATGCAATTTTTGGTAGTGGGGGACTGCGTTCGCGCTATCCCCTTTCCTATTGAATTCCAAAATCAGATCATTGAACACCTCTCTCTTCATAGGTGGCACCTTCCCTGTGCGAGTGTAACTGGTGTGTGTAACCGTGAGAACCCGCTCCACTGTATGCACTTCGTTGAAATTCAGGTAGGCGTTTCGACCTCCACACCTGCGAGATACCATTTCTACAGGAAATGTTATACCAACCACACTGTGAAATTATTAATATTGGTCTTAATTGGTGTACATATTGTGCTAATTACAATATTATAATTCTAATTTACTTGTCACTTCAAACACTCGCCCGTGCAATACACCGTCGCTCGCAGCGCACTGACTCTTTGTACCCATTCGTATAGCCGTGGCGTGCAGCCCGCTGCAAAACTTTTGCAGAGCAGGCTCAGGCGACTGTGACTTATAGTGTCTGGAAGAATGCGTTCGTTGTTCGTGCAAATTGCGCAACCCGCGAGCGACGCCGGGCATCGCCCGCCGAAATAGCTCAGTTGGGAGAGCGTTAGACTGAAGATCTAAAGGTCCCTGGTTCGATCCCGGGTTTCGGCAAGCTTTTTTTTCTTCTTTTGGGCAATACAGCTTTGTCCTCTGCCGTCTCTTGTTTTGTCCCTCATAGCCCCCATAAATATAGCCAGAAACTATGTCCGGAATACCATTATAGTATCTGCAGAGTGGCAAGTGTCATAAGTATCTGCCTCATCCGGGCGCTAGCACCCTACGGCAAAGTCGTCAGTATCGAGCGCCCAACCACCGTCGACCGTCCTTCGGTCCGAAATGGCCACCGAGTCGTTCACATTGAAATGAGACCCGAAAAGCCTGTGCCGAATTTTATTCGTGTCCTGGAGCACCGTGTAATTTGCGACTACCCCGGAGTACTTCGTGTGTGCAGCCGCTGCAAGAAAGCGGGACACTACAGGAAGGACTGCAAGGAAGAGTTCTGCGGCCGGTGCTCGACTTTCGGGCACACTACGGAAAGCTGCACGGCAAGATGTAGGCGGTGCCGCGGCGACCACTCCACGGCTGACTGCATCAAGCCACGAAGATTCGCTGACGTCTTTGCAGGACGCGAACGGTGGGAGCAAAGCGTCGCCATGGAGGAGGACAGCGGAAACCAGGAACCGCCCCCTTCAACGCCCCCCTCAAGCACCACACCAGCGGAGGAATCTGCGGCGCCGTCTCAGAGCGAGACCAGCCGAGACGATTCCGAGGTAAGGGAACTGCCCCCATCGCCAGCGACTGACACGCTGCAGACACCTGCACGGAAATGGAAGTTAGGACCAACGAGGACAGCTCGCGCGGCTCCCCGCAGCCCCTCGTCATCGATGAAGATGAATTTCCGATGGAAACGGAACAAGAGGACGGGCAGCTCCACGACTCTAAAGCTAACGCCAGTAGAGAAGAAAGCTGCCCGGATTCGGACTGCTCTGTGACAAGCGGCGACGTGAAGCAGCGCGCGACGAACTTCGACGCACCAAGCACCGAGCCAAAAGACAAAAAAAAAAAGAAGAAACGGACCCAAGCACGAGCGATGACGAAGTCAAGTAAGATAAAGGCATCGCCTGCTATTCTCTTACTTATGCTACTGAGACTAGGGACGCTTAATGTTAGAGGCTTCAAAGACAAAGACAAACAACGCTGACGTCATACACTTTGCTCGCATGCACAATGTAGACATTTTATTATTACAGGAAACAAACCTCTCCAGAGCAGCAGAAGTGTATGAGCTGAAAAGGAAGTTTAGCGTGGACTGCTTCTTTAGCCTCGCGACGCGACAGTTTTGCGGCGCCGGCATCCTAATTCTTAAAAAAGATCTGCTTCACAACACTTCTTTCATCAAGACTATTGCGGCAGGATCTTAACCTTAGACTTAAAAGTTAAAGGCACAAACATACGGATAGCCAATATCTATGCCCCTGTAAAAGAGAGTGAGCAAAACCAGTTTTTGAAACCCTCAACGCATACTTAACACACAGCATGCCAATAATTCTAGGGGGGGATTTTAACAATGTGCTCAACTTCGACGGAGACGCAAGAAGTCCGAAACGCGCGACCAGAGCGATGTGGCATACAAGAGAGTTGCGGAAACTGATAAGCAACTACGACATGACGGACGTGTGGGTTAAACTGCACGGCCAAACGTACGGCCCCACGTGGGAAAGGGGTCAGACTAGCTCCCACATTGACAGAATTTACGTTACACACCCGACATAGCAGAGATGGTAACTTCCGCGTGCATCGAAAATCCTAGACCAAATGCTCAACCTTTATCAGATCACCGGTGCTTAAAAGTGGAACTAGTAATTCCCCAAGAGGATGTCGTAGATCGACCTTGGCGTTGTCTACAAGCCTGTTAGTCGACGAGGAACCAAAAAGAAAGTGGGTGATTTCCTTCATTTTGAACTACAGGAAAATGGAACCAACGCTGAGTGCTTGGATAATGATAAAAAAGCGCTTAAAGCAAATCTTCCAAGAATGCGGCCGCCGCGTTGCACGCGAGCACACCGCACAGATAAACGCCATGGCGATAAAATACGCATCCTCGATGATCGCGCACCGCAGAAAACCGCGCTCGTAGAAAACGAGTTAGCAATCTTGAGACAAAAGCACACCCAACTCATGAAAGAAACGTCACTTGACTCGAGACTTAAGGCCTATAAGATAAGCGCCACGGGAGGCCCCAACGCGTATGAATTCCTTCACCAGCGTCCAAGAACCCGAATCAGGCAGCGCGGCAGACAACCACATTAGCTCTTTCACAGATTACTATCGTGAATTGTTCACTCGGGCAAGCAGCCATGAGCGAGCGCGGAGCGTGCGCGATCTGTTGCGCGACGTACCCAGTGTTGACCCGGAGCTGTATGAAAAGTTAGAGGCACCGCCGAGCGCAGCCGAATTGGACTCAATCGTGAACAAAGCGCGTCCTGACTCATCGCCGGGTCTGGACGGCCTACCGTGGGCTTTCTACAAAGTCTTTTGGACGCAACTTCGGCAGTTCTTCACCGAACTCGTGCACCATGCAGTAACAAACCGGGATTGGCCCCAATCGTTTACATCTAGTCTCCTAGTCCCTATTCCTAAAGATAACTCCGTAGCAGACGAACCAGGTAACCTGGCGACCGATATCCCTTCTCAATGTGGATTATAAAATAATCATGTCACTCCTCGCTAACAGTCTGCAAGTCAAGCTAGAAACGATCATTGACCGATCTCAGCATTGCAGTGTACCTAGCCGAAATATGTACAGTCATCTAAGCGCCACTCGCGACCTGATAAGTTACGTGAAGAAACGCAATGCAGCCGGATACATTGTATCCTGGACCAGAAGAAAGCCTATGATAGGGTTGAACACGAATAATCTGTTCACCGTTCTCAGAGAATACCAATTCCCAGACACACTGATAGCAACGCTTCGAACAGCCTACGCCGGAAATGTGGCCAGAGTCTGCATGGCCAACATGCTAGGAGAACCCATACAACTAAAGCGAGGCATCCGCAAGGGTGTCCTCTGGCGCCAATCCTTTCATTATAGCCATCGATCCATACCTAAGAGCTATACAACAGGATAAACTCTTTCGAGGCATTCCTCTCCCGGGCAGCTGCTGCCTGAAAGTACTCGCGTACGCAGATGACGTAACCCTATACGCACGGGATGAAGTTGATGTCAAAGAAGCTTGGAACTGTTTCCAAAGCTACGCGAGACTCTCAGGGGGCAGAATATTAAACATTGAAAAATCCAACACGATGGCACTAGGCTCTTTCGGCAAAGGCCACAGTACTAGGTCTTCCCACTTAAAGACAACATAAAAATACTGGGCATTACCTTCAATGAACGCGGGGCAGCACCGAATAACTGGGACATTGTAAAAAACAAAATTGACAATGCCCTAAAAACAACACCGGCGTCTAACATGTACATGCTTGAGCGTGTGTACGTAGTAAAAGCGGCACTTTGTGCGAAAGCGTGGCACTTGTCACGCATACAGCTACCTTCCCCCAAACAAGTCAGGCAATACATAAAACTATCTTCCGTTTCATTTGGTCAAGCGCCTACGGAACGCGTTCCTAGGGACCCAGCTATTCAACACCACGAGCACAGGAGGACTGTCAGTGGCCGAACCTGTACATCGTCAGCCGTCAGCTTGCCCTGAGGACAGCACTCCACACTTTAGAAGTCGACGACGAACCAGCCCGCCACACTACTACGGGTACTGGCTGGGTCCTCTCGGGAGGCACTTGGAAGACAAACACTGCAACCTTAAAATTAAGAGCGAGAGCCCAGGCCGACAGCCAAGCCGCCGTTGTAACATACCTAAAACAAGCCAGGCAGCACCTGCAAGACGCAGACCTCCGCGAGCTGTCTCCAAGTGAGGCGTCAGAGAGAAACTCCTACAACACCGTTCGGCGTCATACGCCCACCGTCGGCTCAACTTCGACCCGAAAAGCGGTGGGGGAGGAGCGTGCCCACCTTGGTTACCAGCGAACCTGAAGGAGCTCCAGTGGAAGGTGGAAGCAGGTGCCATGGCAACCCGAGACCGGCTAGCCAAGTGGCGCATCACGCGCGACTGGTGGTGCACCTTCTGCGGGCAACCCGAGACATCGGAGCACGTCTTCACTCAGTGCAGAGTTGCCAAGGGCCTTCTGGAGACGGATGTCGTGGACCACGAACCTGCACCTGCCGCTGAGCTCCAAGTAACGACGAAGAGACAAGTGCACGAGCGCGTGGGAACTACGCCTCCTGTACACGGCGCTGGGACGAGCAAGAGCTCTGGCAAAACAGGTGCTTCGTCGACTCCTTCCGCGGAAAGCGCGCACCACTCTTGCAAATGGTGAGCAATGTGAGTGCCAAGGCGAAACTTTTCCTTGAAACCCAGCTTGAACTCACGGACAAGGAATCCTTCGAGGAGTCGTGGCGCTTCCCCGGTGTCGTGTGGGTGGCGAGGAACGCATCTTGTTGTGCGCGGTATGCGTGTCGGCGATCAACCGTGAACAAATGTGCGCGACGAACCGTGAATGTGTTATGCATGTGCGCGAGGAACAGAACAACACTGTGGAATGGTGCTCGTGCGTGTGTGAAAGACCCAATGTGCCTCTGGGGGATGGGACGTTTTAGTGTAGCCAAAGTATAGGCTGTCACGCGAATTCCCCCTGGATGTATCGCTGTAAATAGTCATTTCATGTAGCGGGGGCAGTACAGCCCTCTCGGTGCAACATGGACGCTTAAAGAGGTGCTAATATCACCCGCTCGGTCCCATAGTCATCAACCATCATGTACATATGTCATAAATAAATATCTCTGAAAGGTTTAGTTGTGGCTTGTGATCATGCGGACATGTGAAAAGTGCACTGAAAAGTGAGTGGATCACCGATGTGATGCACTCTCTTGAGGCCTAGTTCTGCATCGTTGCTCCCCTCACAGCCATCAACTTGGGTCCAGCGAGTTTTCGTCGTTTTCTCAGTGTTTTCGCGGGGCGGCCCTACGTTTGCGTTGGGTAGCCCCTACCCGCCTTCCCGCGTTGTTGGACGTTTGCTGCCTTCTGGACTTGCCTCATCCTTGACTTGTGGCCAAGATGGCCTCTCCTCAGCCCGCAGCCGTGCACTACCGGCCTCCAGTGCCGAAGTCACAGTACTTCAAGTTTGATGCGCCGAAAGACGCCTCTGTTGACGACATCATCGATGCCATAGAAGACGTCGTGGGTCCCCACGGCCTGAAGGGTCTCCAACACCAAGGAGGCATGAAGTTTTGTGCCGCGGTCACGTCCGCTGCTGCAGCGAAGTCCCTGAATGAGCGTTCTGCCATCGTCGTGAATGGCATCTCGTGCCCAGTTACATGCATTGGACCCCAGATTGTGTACGTAACCGTGTACCGTTTTCAGTGGTACATGAACGACCAAGACTTGGGGGCAGCCCTAGCGCCTTACGGTCGGGTGCTCAGCATTCAGTACCCGAACTTCAATAGTCGGCCGCGCATTGAGAACGGCATGCGCCTCGTCCGCATCGAGATGAAGTCGCCCATCCCGAACTTCCTGTCGGTGCGAGGGTACAAGGTGCAGTGTGAGTACAGGGGCGTGAAGAGAGTTTGCTCTCGTTGTGATCTCGAAGGTCACAACGGCACGGACTGTAAAACGCCGTGGTGCCGTCGGTGCGAGACATTCGGCCACGAGTTCAACTCGTGCTCGGCCCGATGTCGCCGTTGTCGGGGAGATCACGCCACAGCCGACTGCCTTCGTCCACGTTCTTACGCGCAGGCGGCAAGCGACTTTCCCGAACTGCACCGAAATACCAGCGAGACCCCTCAGGCGACTTTGACCCCCCTACACGCCCTACATGCCGATGTCCCCTGTAGCCCTGCGCAATCTTCCAACGATGACACGTCGCAGGACAAAGCTACAGTTGATGAGACGCCGATGGATGAATCTCCCTCCTTGCCGTATCCGGACAAGGACACGTCATCATCTGAGGAGCAGACTAGCCAGCCCAGTGCAGCGACGGAGAGCAGCTCACCCTCTGATGCTTCCCTTTCGCTGCCAAGCTCTTCGGATATCGAAACAGAAGAAAGTGGCTCTACTGACTTTCATACAGCCCCCGCACCACTGAAGTCAGTGGATTCTGCTCGTGCGACCAAGCTTCCCCGAGGACCTCGCAGCCGTGGTCTCCGTGCCCCATCCAACGAGGACGACGTGAAGCCCATTCGTCGTGAGGCGGCAAAACCCTACCATCGCGATGTGACAGCAGCTGACCATCATGGCGCCCCCCTCGACTCTCCGAGGATGCCTCCCTCCCGACCGACCCAGCACCCCTGAGCGAACCGGACTGTTCAACGCAAGGCAAGGACCCGCGTCTGGTCAACCCAATTAATCAGGTGTGGGACTTGCTAGGCGCCTCACGAGTGGACAGCAAGCGACTGTTATCGATGCCAACGCCCTCAGATGACACGGCAGACCCCAGTAAGAAACTGTGTCTGCCCGCCTCCAACGCTAGTCCTGATTTGTAAATGAAGGTAGCATCAATGGATTTCGTTGCCAGTCTAGCCATCCTTCATTGTCAGATGGCCGTGTTATTCTTGCTTGCCCACGGGGTTTTATGCTGGCGAAATGGGAAGCAGTGGTTGAAACGATTGCCAGCACGAAATCCCATTGATGCTCCTTTCATTGCCATTTTGATGTTCGATTTTGTTTTGGGTTCGGCGGCCATTTTGGTCGCCTTTCCTCCTCAGTACGCACATCATGTGACAGCGTTCTTCTTTGCACACGGCCTCTGCCAGCTCCCTCGGTTGCTCCGTTCCGGCATCACGTGCATGTCGTGGGCTCGCCCCACGCTAGGAGCTTGTTTAGCGTTGGGCACGCGAGACGCAGGAAGGCTGCGCCTCACGAGGCCGTATGCTTCGCCTTCCTTTAAAGGTGTAACGAGGCCAGCTGAGCTCGTGATCCGCGTCGCTGATTGTGTGGAGGAGTAAGGGATTGACAACGAAAAAAAGGCCCTAATTTTACTATATCCTTTAATGCAAGTGCATTTACTTTCTTTAAATGCTCAAGGCTTCCGCAGCCTTGACAAGCAGAGAGAGATCATGCATTTTGCGCGAGCAATGAAAGTTGATATTCTTTTTTTGCAAGAGTGCAATTTTCGCACCCCGCATGATGTTAAATTATTTAAACAGCGTTTTTCAGTTCACGCCTTTTTTTCGCTAAACGACTCTATGGCCTCAGGCGTTGGTGTTGTCTTTTTGAGTGCTTACCTTCGCGACAAAGCACATGTAACTTTTGGCTTTGACAGCCGGGTAATTGCCATTGATTTTTACCTGTTCTCACGCCGGGTGAGGGCAGTTAATTTGTATGCGCCTGCACCGCGCCATCTTTCCGCCAGTTTCTTTCGTTCGCTAGACATGTTTTGTTGGATGCCTACCCAACTTTTCTAGTGGGCGATTTTAACTGTGTTGTTGACCCCGAGCGAGACGTTAGAGGGCCAGGCCGAGGAAGGCCGTATAGAGGTGCGAGCGCGTTGCGCGACCTGATGGATCAGTTTCGCCTCTGCGATGCGTGGGTTCATCTACACGGAGACGTGTTTGTTGCAACATGGTCTGGGGGTCGATCGGCCAGTCGTTTAGACAAATTTCTTTTTCCGCCCGAGTTAAGTGGCTTGGTAGAGAGTTGCGAAGTGTTGTCCTTCCCAGAGGAGGCGCCCAGAATTTCAGATCACGTGCCAGTTTCGGTGAAACTAAAATCCCATACAGGTGATCCTAACCCCAATTTGTGGCGAATGGATCAATGCTTGCTTACTGATGCCGTTAGCGTGGCAGGAATTAGGGTTTCTCTAGTGGAGGAAAGGAACACGCATCAAGGGGAAGCCGACTGGGACTGCTTGAAAGCTGGATCTTACCCAAGCAGGGCGTGAGCGCAAGGTTCGCATCACGCGTGAACTAAACGAAACCCTCAGAAGCGTTACGAATAGTTAAGACCGCGGATACTGTACGTTTGCTATGCGAGACTACATGGATCTGCTAAAAGCGCGATAACGAGCGCCTTTTGCGCCAATCGTCACGCGGCGCAAGCAAAGCGTTCGTTTTGGGGCGCCCAGTTTCAGATCCGTCTGTCTTAAAGGCACGTTAAAGCAGGCTCAATAGACCAGGCATCGCGTGTTCAAGTTCCATACGTACAGTCACCGAATGGTGAACGAAGTACGAATAATGAGGATATCTGCAGGACGTTTGCCCAGTACTTCCAAGAATTTTTCCAGTTTCAGAGAAGGCTTGCCTTGATGAGGAACAGCTTCAAAATCACGTACGGAACTTTTGCGGGCACTGCCCAGCGTCCCTAGCTACCTGGCACGAGCGTCTCTGTGCCCCTGTCACGGCGGAGAGCTATGGAAAGTACTGAAAGATATGCGTGACTCCTCGCTCCTGGTCCTGACGGAAATCCCGGCGGGGTTTTACAAAGTGTTTTTTTCCCGGTCCTCAAAGAGCAGATGCTAAGAATGGTGAACGCATTCTTGGTCGAAGGAAGGAAACCCGACTCGTTTCGCGCGGGGAGGGTATTTCTAATAGCTAAGCCTGGCGGCGATCCTTCAGAACCGCATGCCTACCGGCCGATAACTCTGCTGAATGCGGACTACAAGCTGGTAGCGTCTGTGCTGGTTAAACGCATCGGCATGCGCTCCCGGAAATAGTTAGCTTAGCGCAGACGTGCAGCGGCCCCGCCGCACTATATTCTTCGGCGCTGACACTAACTAGAGACCTTCTTCACCTTCGCCACGCGGACGGGCATCTCCGGCTGTTTTGTCTCGGTCTATCAGCGAAAGCCTTCGATCGGGTCGAGCACCAGTACTTGCTCGCCGTTCTGGAAACTTCGGCTTTCCTCGGGACTGCGTGGCAAGGTTGGGGCAACTGTACACGGGACGTGACATCGCAGCTTTTTGTGAAGGGGCAGCTCACTGAACCCTTCCCCGTCACTCGTGGGAATAAGACAGGGTTTGCCCGCTGTCGCCCCTCCTCTTCGCCCTATGCCTTGAGCCGCTTTTGCGTCGAATAATTGACTCCCCTGCGATACGCGGCTTCCCGTTGCCTGGCCAGGGCCATGGGTCAAGGTCTCGGCGTACGCGGACGACGTTTCCCTGTCTTAAGAGACGAATACAGTTACGCAGCGTTTTTACGGCTTTTACAGGAGTACAGCGAGTTGTCTGGTGCTCAGCTGAACAGGGGGAAAAGCAAGGCGCTCCGCTTTGGCGCGTTCGCGTCAGGACCTGCCTGGCGGCATTGAATGGGTTGCACGAGTGAAAGTGTTGGGGGTTGTCTTTCGCGCGTCGGGCGAAGTGGCGAATGAGACCTTGGAGGCAGTTTGTAAGGAAAGGCGGAGGCGCGGCTAGCGGTAGCTGCAATCCTTCGACCTTGTTTGCAGGAGCGCAGCTATGTGATAAAAGCTGTGTGTCGGCAGCCTACTACTACGTAGCGAGGGTGGCGCGGCCACCACGAATGTACTCAGGAAACTGGGAACTATGCTCGGCTCCTTTTTCTGGGGTGGGAAAACTGAAAAAGTGGCCCGCACTGCTTGCGACTTCCAAGCAGAATGGGCGGTTTCAGTATCCCCTGTTTAGAAACCATGAGTAGTCCCTCCTCGCAATAAGGAACTTGTTCAACCTAGCGAGTGATGAGGAATACACGGGGCGAAAGCTCTGTGAGTTCTTCCTTGGCACTGACCGAAGCATTGTTTTTTGATGGTGTGCGCGTAGGACCGTCAGCCGAGCAGCCACCCCCGTTTTATAAGCACATAATAAAGACGTTCAGAAATTTCAGAACGCAACTCCCTGACATTGACGTCCTCAACACACCGCCGAGTAAAATTTGCGAAAACCCTCGCAGTGACGCAGCTCACTCAGGACCAGCTCCGAAAGAGCAGGCGGGTAAGGTGGAAGCAGCTGACGGCCTCATTTTACCGGCCGACGTCAGAGATTTCAAGCTGGCAACGCGGCTGGGGGGTCCTGCCCACGGCAGACCGCATCGCAGCATGGGGTGTGGCACCCTCCAACAGGTGCCCACAGTGCGGGCAGCGTGAAACCCTGCAGCATGCGATGTTCGATTGCCAGGTTGCAAAGACCTACTGGAAATTGTTATCGCGGATGTTTGGACACAAACTCGACGCACGCACAAAGTCGCGTGACGCATTTGTTCTGTTTTTACTGTGCGTTGGTGCCCAGATCATCTGGAAAAGGCGCGGCTTTGCGGCTCTCAGAGCGCGGCCGCAAAAGTGCATGTTTCCAATGCTTCGAAAAATGCGCTCGCGTCTATTCGATCACCTGGAGGCTGAGCTCGCCGCGCTGGGGGAAGAGCAGTTCCTTCAGCGGTGGTCCACTCGGTTTATCCGTGTGGTAAACAAACAAATAGAAGTGTCTATTCTACCCTATTGACTGTTGTATCGATCTTGACGTATCGTCGTGAACTTTCGAGGATGTGATCTACAGATCTTTCAGAGTAATTGTGCTTCTAATAGTGTGTGTACTAGTGAACTATGGAGAACTGTGGAGTGAACTGTGTGTGTAGTGAGTGGTGTAGTGAGTGAAGTGATACATGCAGTGTGTATGGTTTAGGCGACCCGTGTAGTATTTAGCACAGCGGGTCTTTGTATCGGCGATTAATAAATTTTCTTGAAGAGGCGGAGCTCCCAGGGCGAGACGAGGGCATTGCACTGCGCTCGTGTTGACCCCTGCCACTACCCCAAACTGGGGCAGATGGGGCATGCAATTTTTGGTAGTGGGGGACTGCGTTCGCGCTATCCCCCTTCCTATTGAATTCCAAAATCAGATCATTGAACACCTCTCTCTGCGTTGGTTGCACGTTCCCTCTGTACGAGTGTAACTGGTGTGTGTAATTGTGAGAACCCGCTCCACTGTATACACTTTGTTGAAATTCAGGTAGGCGTTTCGACCTCCACACCTGCGAGATACCATTTCGAAGGGAATGTTATACCACATTGTGACATTATTAATATTGGTCTTAATTGGTGTACATATTGTCATGATTACAATATTATAATTCTAATTTACTTGTCACTTCAAACACTCGCCCGTCGTCTGTGCAAATTAATCAACTCGCGAGCGACGCCGGGCAGGGTATGTAACGTACCGCCCCCGCCCCGCCGAAATAGCTCAGTTGGGAGAGCGTTAGACTGAAGATCTAAAGGTCCCTGGTTCGATCCCGGGTTTCGGCAAGCTTTTTTTTTCTTCTTTTAGGCAATACAGCTTTGTCCTCTGCCGTCTCTTGTTTTGTTCCTCATAGCCCCCATAAATATAGCCAGAAACGATGTCCGAAATACCAGTATAGTATCTGCTGAGTGGCACGTTCATTGCACACCCCATCCGTCAGGCCTAACGCTTGTCGGATCCATGACATCCCGTTGTAAGGCATACCAGTTCTTACTTGTTGATGAACGGGCTTGGCGTTTGTTTGTTTGTTTTAAAGAATTATGCGTAAATTATTATTTACTGTACTGATCGAATATTTGCCATGTTTCGAAAGTTTGCATTTAGAATTTACGCCTTTTCACGTTCTTGTTTAGTATCTATTTCAGGGAATCCCTTTCCTGTATGCCATTGATTTCATTATTTGCACCAACTTGCCAGTACTTGTTTTTTGCGGTTTATAGGGTTCTTTCGATTCGTTTTTTTATTTATGTGGGTTTTTATAGAAGGTATATTAGACACTATAAAGATTAGCGTCTTGTCGCTGGTGACGTCTCGTGACTAATAAAGGTTATCTTGTTTATTCTAGTAAATGTCATTGGTATTTTCAATGCAATCTTAGTGGATATGCGGAATACATGGAATGCATGGGCACAGACGTTCAGCCTATGCCGCGTACAGCCTATGCAGCCTACAGCCTATGCAGCCTATGCCGCGTAGAATGTGGTTTGTAAACGGCGGCACAAACCGCAATAAAGGCGTAATGATAAGCCGAAATTTTATATTCGAAGCCGAAAACAGCGTCCAGAAGCTTTCAAGAGAGCTTAGTGCCTTCGTATTTTGGGGACCGGTACACTACGTGCTGCAGCAGCTGGAGGCTTCAAGTGAAGTCACGTGATTTTCTGGTGAAGGGGTCATATGTCTGCCCATGTAAGGGTGTTACAAGGATAACTGGAACACTTTACATTTTTAAAGCAAAGCTTTCTACCTCTACGAGCCAAGGGTTCCTTCGTGGCGTGCGCGACATGAAACTCCCAACGCGACTGGGAAGGGGAGGACGGTTTTCACTCACGGAGCACAAGGTAGAGGGCGCGGCGAATGGTTACCCAGCTTTCCCCGCGCGCTGTCGACACCGGCGGGTGCGCAGGCGAGATGGCCTTGTTGTCCGCTTTAGCGACGGTTGTTTTGGGATTGTTTTGGCGCAGCTTCATGTCCATTGCGTGCTTCCTTCACACGGCTTGATTAACTTGTTCGACAGCACCTCCTGGGTTAATTACCCGGACCCGACGGAATTTAGTGGTCGTACGACAAAGATACGTTAAGGATTCGTTTGCAGGGCAGGAAAACAAAATCTAGAGACCACGTACAGACATCTGGCCGGTGAAAACGCCATCTTTTGCGCACTGCTTGCCACGAGTGGTAGTGTTTTCTGTATTAGAGAATACCGATTCCGTTGTGCTTTAATAGGTATTACAAAAGGCGAAAGGTGCAACTGGTTCTGATAAATAGCGATTATAAAAGTTCCCTCAGCTTTCTCGCAATTCTCAAACTATCTAAACTAACTATTTTAAGTCGGTATAAATGGAAATCACTGAGCTCACATGCCGAATCATTTCGGCGTCTGCGCTTGTGACGCGCGGTGGTGTAGCCCCCCAGCTAGCACGTTAGGATGGTTAGGTCGCGCTGTCTCACCCTTCAAAAGACGCCCCTCCGTTTTCTTTCAGCTGACGCACGGCCGTGCTACAGCGGCGGCGTACGCCGCTCTAGCGCGGCCGTGGCCGACCTGCTGCGGTCAGGATCCCGCTCCCGCAAATTGCAGGTAACGGCTGGCAGAATCTGATTTTACTGTTTGTAGAGCCACATGTGTGAACTCAAGTGACGTCGCATGGGCAATTGTTGTGGGTGAATTGTTTAATGCTTTGCTTTCCAACCACCTTCACAGCGTGGAGTGGAGCCATTTTTTTCCCCTGAGCGAACCGCTGCTCGGTTCGCGTTTAAACTTCACACAAAGGTCGCGTTCTGTGGTTTTTGTTTGACACCGGAAGCAACGACAGTGCTTACCTGCTTATTCTGAAAATAAATACAAGTCATTTTCGCGTATGGGAAAATGGCGCACCATTAGGACGTGCGAGCCAGTGCAAGCTGATCTTGGAACGACGGCGCCACCTGAGATATGCAGAGAGAAACGGACGACGGGGACCGTGGCCTCCGCGATCGGCTGCCGACGGCGCGCCGCCGGCAGCCGATCGCGGAGGCCACGCGGGGACTCACTGCAGGAAGGAGCCAAATGAGGTAGCAGATATGAGAGAGAGAGAGAGAGAGAGAGCAATATCTTTATTGGGAGAGGCTGGTGATCCCAGGCGTAGGCCAACAGCCCTTGCTTGGGCTCTAGCAGCGTCCTCGGCCAGCTGGATGGCCCAGACGTGATCCGCTGGGTCAGCGCTAAGCAACACGGTCTCCCATTGCTCCGCCTGAGTCATTCTGCGCGCGGTTATAGCCACCTGCGGGCAAGCCCAGAACATATGTGTTAGGTCTGCCCTTTCTTTACATTTGTAGCATTTGCCTGAATATAGAATTTCTGTTTATCATTACGGCTTTATTTCGGTTTGTGCCGCCGTTTACAAACCAGATTGTACGCGGCGTAGGCTGAATTCCGAAAAGGGAATGCATTTGCAACGCCAGGAATGCCTGTGCCCATGCATTCCATGTATTCCGCATATCCAATAAAATTGCATTGAAAAGTGACGGGACTTCACCTGCGGCAAGAGGTTGACCTTTATAGTGTTTAATGGACCTTCTATAAAAACCAACACAAATAAAAAATCGAAAGTACCCTACAGACAGAAAAAAAAACAAGTAATGCAAGTTGGTGCAAATAATGAAATCAATGGCATACAGGAAAGGTATTCCCTGAAATAGGTACTAAACAAAAACATGAAAAGGCGTAAATTCTAAATGCAAACTTTCGAAACATGGCAAATATTCGATCAGTACAGTAAATAATAATCTACGCATAATTCTTTAAAACAAACAAACAAACGCCAAGCCCGTTCATCAACAAGTAAGAAGTGGTATGTCTTACAACGGGATGTCATGGATCCGAGAAGCGTTAGGCCTGACGTGCCACTCTGCCGACACTTATCAGATACGTGCCACTCTGCAGATACTATACTGGTATTGCGGACATCGTTTCTGGCTATATTTATGGGGGCTATGAGGTACAAAAGAAGAGACGGCAGAGGACAAAGCTGTATTGCCCAAAAGAAGAAAAAAAAAAGCTTGCCGAAACCCGGGATCGAACCAGGGACCTTTAGATCTTCAGTCTAACGCTCTCCCAACTGAGCTATTTCGGCGGGGCGAGGGAGACACGTTACATACCCTGCCCCGCGTCGCTCGCGAGTTAATTAATTGCACAGACAACGAACGCATTCTTCCACACTATGAGTCACAGTCGCCTGAGCCTGCTCTGCAGAAGTTTTGCAGCGGGCTGCACGCCACGGCTGTACGAGTGGGTACAAAGAGTCAGTGAGCTGCGAGCGACGGTGTATTGCACGGGCTAGTGTCTGAAGTGACAAGTAATTATAAATATAATTATGACAACATAATTACTAAAATAATATACTTAAGACCAACATTAATAATTTAGAACAATGTGGTATTATAACATTGATTTCACTTCGAAATGGCATCAGCCGGTGTGGAGTTCGAAACGCAGTGCATTACCTACCCTTACAGGTAGACCTGATTTCCAACAAAGTTTTAATCAGCACGTTCAGCGGAGCGAGTTCTCACGGATGCAATCGCAATGAGAGAAGGCGCCACCAATATGCACTGATCTGACTTTGGATTTGCGAAGGAAGGGGAAAGCGCGAACGCAGTCCCCCACTACCAAAAATTGCATGCCCCATCTGCCCCAGTTTGGGGTAGTGGCAGGGGTCAACACGAGCGCAGTGCAATGCCCGCGTCTCGCCCTGGGAGCTCGATGATCACGGATACTCCGGCACCAGGTAAGTATGCTTACAAAATGTCGCGCTTCGCTACCCCACCCAGGGCAACATGGCGTGTGGTACCGGTGACTGAAGGCTAGCACATCAAACTATGGCTACAATATTGACTATATTACAATAATTTTCACACTTGTATAAACCAATAAACTAATTACTCAATAACTTTTAGTCTATCCTGGCCTTTGCCGTAACTTGTGAGTGACCATATTTAAAGAAGACACAGGAAAGGAAACGCACACAACCTTGGTTGACATTTTTGGGACATTTTGCAACTGAAGACGAGAGCACGTGGCGTCGCATCGCCCTCATAATGGCAGGAAAACCTGCTATTGTAAGATTTAACAGCTCCAAGCTTACGTGCGTGTAACGTTTCGGACCCGGCTGACATCCACACCTGTGAGCCAAATCTATTAGACGCAGGTGCACTTTTGTGGGCTTCCTTTGAGAGAAAAATATGTTTCGTGCTCAATCAGTTACCGCGACTGCTTTTAAAGGTGAACAGAAGCGCACAGAATGGACATCTACTAGGCAGAGAAAAGCTATATACTGACTGCGCTGTCTCATATCATGAGAGAAAACGTTGCAACAGCGGGAGAAAATAAGTTAAAAGGTGTGTGACAGGCGTGAGCAAAACTAAAATAGGCCTCAATGAAGGTCACTACAAATGTTACTGCAACCCCCATGAAAGTCGAAAGAGCATTCAGAGCAAGAAATCATAATTTCTAGCTTCATCTCTGACTAGATTTGTAGATTCTAGCTAAAATCGACAGCTTCTAACTAGAAAAATTCTTAGCCTAGCTAGAGAGAATTATTTCCAGTTTACAGGTTTTTTTTTTTCTTGCAGCTGGAGTGGCAAACGCTAGCTGGAAGTAATAGCTGTCAGCTGGAACATCTCATTCCAGCTAGAAATGACCTAGAAACTGAATGTGTAGCTAGAAATTCTTCCTGTTTCTAGCTATATATATTTCTAGGTAGAAGAAATTTCTGGTTCTATAATCCAGCTAGAAAAAATATCATTTTCACCTGGGTGAGCGTCAAAAAGGGCAATTCCTAGCTCAGGCAATGCTGCCCCTCACAAGCGGTGTGTAGCAGACGATAGCAACACGATGTGCAAAGCTGACATCAGGACTCGAGCAAACATTTCACCAATAAACGCAAGGTGCGGTTTATCCACACGTCTCACGCGACCTCAGCATATACCGCCTTTCCCCTCACACTTTGTCCATACTTTCCTCCTCCGCTTTCTGGCTCGCTTTATCTCGCCTATCTTCGGTGTCCTCTTCGTTCGATCAATTTAAACGAGGCCGGTTGCGACGCGAAACCAAAAGAGCGGGCGCTTAAATTAAGAGCTAGCTGTGCTCTAAAATTAAACCCAGTTCCGTTCAGTGTGAAATCTGAAGAAATAGCGGAGCTGTGGGTTGTCCTTACAGATGTTCAGTTTAATTTCGGCTTCTCTTACACGTAATAATAGTCATATAAATTGTTTCCGGACAGTTCCAACAAAACAACTTCTCTTTTGTTTTTGCAGGCACCATAATAGCGACGACGGCGGCAAATCCACCTCTAGGAAAGTTCAATGCCACTGACTTCCTCGAAGATGACTGTGCGCTATCAAGCATACAAGGCTGCAAGCTCACGCACAACTCTACTACCACGGCTCCGTGAAACCTACCATAGCCTCAACGCACCTTATTGTTTTTTAACGAATCGATAAGTTTTTTGCAAGAAATAATTTATTTTAATGGCCTATTCCCCCGCTTGAGGCCTTCCATGGTGAACGGCAAATCTTGTTCAATGCCTCTTACTGCTCAAGGGCATGGCATGGTTTTGTTTTCAAAACTAATTCAGTATAAATTTGCTTTGCTCCATAAACCATATTCACTTGAACATAAATTACAGAATTCAGTTAATTGTTCTTCAATTGCACGTGTACCTATATAACTGAAGCCCCGTGCTTTCAAATAAGTCCAAAAAACACTCGCTGGTAAAAATTTTTACGACTCAGATTTGTCCGGTAAACACCGGTCTGCGAGTTCACAGCAACAAAAAAATTAATGTCGAAGTAGAATGTCTGGTTTACATTTTTGGGAACTCTGGCTATTCCTGCTTACGGACATTAAGGTCCACACCAAGGCCAGCGCTCCCAAGTAAGGGCACCTCCGCTGTCTTTTCTTCCTGTTCTTCCTGTTCTCGCACAGAATTCAGTTTGTGTAATTTATTTATTTATTTATTTGGTTACCCTCAGGGCCCAAAGGGCATTACAGAGGGGAGCGGGTTACATCTTGTGTAATATAAAAAACAAAACAAAAGCAGCATCACAAACACACGCTGAAAAGAACAACGTAAAGATAAACAATCACCACAACAGATTGCTTACAGCAGATCAAAAGCAGTCTCATCTGTTATCGCAGCAGCAGACGAAGGAAGGCGGTTCCAAGTAACGCAAGTGCTGGGGATAAACGAATCATGAAAATGCTTGAAATGGAAATCGTGAAATGGAAGCTTGAGTTGCCCCTCACGAATTGTATCCTACGTTCCCGTTTTTAAGTTAGTGTTTCAAGCTCACAATACAAGCCAGCTCAAGAGGGATTTTGTTAAGTATCAGAGTTACGAAATCAGTGACATTGCCGAACCCCTCCGTTTTGGAGATGCACACGACCCAGTGCTTCCTTGCAGCGTTCCGACACGTCCAGCTCTCGCAGTTTTTAGCACAGATGTTGAAAAGGCGTGTTTAATGCTGACAGCCATGAATCGAAAGGAGCGTGTTTCCATGAACCACAGTGACATCCTAAATTATCCGTGCATCTATTACAACAAGCTTCTATGATGCAATACACATACACATAGACGTTGTGCATCAAAGTATGAGTGCTTGTGTGCGTCGGCGTTCAGACCTTCCCGACAACAAAACACAATTGACGTGTTTTAGTGTGTGTTCATGTGCCATTCAATCACTTATTTTAGAGTATTGAGAATACAGCAAAATTAAGCCCCACATTTAGAAGAATTAGAGATTTGCGAGAAATAAACTCTAATAAACACCAAATTTTTGCTAAAACACGCCCATCAAAGCTCGTGAGGCTGCACATGAAGCGCACGGCATTCGGTAACATGCACTTTACCTCATAGCTAAAACAGGGTTAGTGCAGTGTGGTGTATGAAGACCATAGTGCTTTGACGACTATGGCGGCCTGACGTGTGAGCTTCCTCTGGAGATCCAGGTCAGAGCAGCCCAGTGCTGCTTCCCACTTGTTGAGGGAGGTGATCTGGAAGAGTGGTGTTGGATGCAGTGGGATAAGTATGATGAAGTATGTCTGTATGAGGGAAGGATTCAGTTCGAAGATAACGCCAAAGGCGTTTCTCTTCCGCAGATAGGGATGAATGGGTGGTAGGGCGGTGTGTTTGTGGCAGGAGAGGTGTAAATGTTCCTGTCTGTAAGTGTACCATCACTGGCTGTTCTGGCTCTATGGGAGGCAGTGCTGGCCTCACAATCCTGGGAGACCAGAGCTCGGGCTGCGGTGTGTGCCACTTACTTCGACCAATACTCATGTCGGCTAGTAACCAGATCAACGCCGCAGGTTCAGTAGGTAACTCTTGATTAAGCATACGATGGGCCTGAGGCGAGATCTGGCCCCTAGCATATTTTAGAATGGCCGTTTTTGAATCTGAGAACATTGAATCAGACGGTTGGCCCGTGTGTGAGTACAAGTGCCACCGGTGCCTCTTCTGCCACTTGAGTGTGTTGGGTTCACATGGTGAGGGGGCTGTGAGGGGGGGGAGGGGAGAAGTCAAAAGCGTTCACCTGGTAATGTTCCGCTGCACGCACCAATGTACAGCACGCCTGCTTCAATAGGGTGGAAGGGCTTGTTGCGTACTTCTCTCAAAATAATATTGAATTTCGAACTTTTTAATTTTTATTTTGTGTAAGACAATGTTTACAGTACAAGGTTGCAGATGAACATCCCAGTCTCCAGAGTCCTGTATTGCTTATTGCGAGGGAGGTCTGTATAATTATAGACCACTGTAGTATAAGGTTATCTCTTGTCACAGTTCTGATCAGTGATTTTGGCTCGGGTCTTCTTGTAGGTTGCCAATAGTTAGATCGTCTACAAGGGCTCTCTAGCTACACTGAGTTTTAGGGGGTGAAGCCATGCAGTCTCCTTCAATAAATGCTTCCTCAATACGGCCGCAGAACTTTCCATTTTTTTAATTAAAAAAGTTTCCATAAGTCACAAAAAGGTGAAACTTTTCTCTTTCTTTTCTGATGTTTAAAAGGAATGAAATTATTCAACAGCTTCCTTGCACAGGACATACCTTTGTGGTCACACTGACATGTAATTGTAAAGTTTTTACGTACTTAGTTAATGATTCTAGAGACGACTTTGGGTAATCTTGTGTGGTAATTAGTCTTGTAGCTTACATGGTATAAATAATATCCTTAAATCAATTTCAGATTGTGCTTAATTAACCGCATAAATTCTCCTAATTTCACTAAATTAGATCCATAAAAAAATCTTACTCACCACATCCAACCCTAACAGTATCATCTGGCAAGCTATAACCATGGCTTTGCTCAAGAGGCTGCATGTCAAATTATGTGCAGTGAAATAAAGTCAAGCCTGAAGACAAGTTTGTGTCCTCGCACGCTAGAGCACAAAATATATGCAACAATAAACCAGTTTGCAAGAGATCGTCACATGTGGAGCCACAAAAAACCCCAGGCTGCTACATGCAGCTACACATAAGCCCCAGATCTAGACTGCATCGTACCTAGTTTGCTTGTCTCCCACCGTTGATGGTCTGTATTTGGCACAAGATTACCCACAAGCACAGTAGTCCACACTTCACCTACCTTGGACGAGACTCGCACACTGTGGCGAGTAGTGGGTGCACGGTTGGTGACGATGGCTGCCTGTCATGTGCTCCTGTCGTGTCCTGTTGCACAGAACTGTGGACACATTATATTTGCCCCTTAGACTCTCACTAGACTCGCAGAAACCACTCTGTGCCTTTCTAGATTGTTGTGTTTTGCTGGCTTCAGACTAGTCAGAGTGAGAAGAAATGGCTGTCTGTCATCTCCCAGAAAGGCAGCGCTGAATTGTGGTTAGATGTCAAGAATGAGCTCGGTGTTTCGTGAACAATCGGAAGGCAGCGACACTGTCGATGGATCCACACTTCCCGAGTGTGGCTGTTGGTGGGTTCACACAGACGTCTTGGTCGCGGAGGCCTTCCGAGCCCACCTCTCGAGATGTGGCATGGGCAGCTTTATTTTTCTTTTTGCTGTTTTGCAAATTCACTTTCAATTCAGCATTCTTGCTCACAGCACTTCCATAGCACCTTCGTTATCTCGGTGCGCTGTACCGCACGACACAGGTGCAGTGCAACAAAGCCAGCCTCAGCCACCTACATTGAAAACCTTTTACAAGGATTATCAAAATAGAAAATTTCATTACCACTTCATAATGAAGCGACCCAGCGTAAACATTCCTAGAAATATAGGCACATTTTAGGTCATTCCTAGGAGTAGGTGAAGGTCCTTTTACGGTTGTCAGTTAAACATCAGCCAACAAGGTTTCTTTCTAAACAAAAACAGCAACATAGTATGTAATATTCCACCTGAACAATATCAATGTTTTTTATTAACCGATTTTAAGCATCAGAAGGCAGCCTGACATTAAAGCAGAGTCGATACTTATCATGTGGGTTACGTAATGCTGACAAAAAACAGTGAAAAACACTGTGGGGCAACTTGCTCATCTAATTCTGTCTGAAAGAGGCTAGGTGGGATTTTGCTCCTGTACAGAATGGAATGGAAAATCGGCAATAATAACAGGAGCAGTAGGGGAAACAAATGAGGCTAGAAAAAAAGTTCTCTACTGTGACGCAAGATTCCGCTCCCCTCTGGGTACAAGCCCACCACTTACTCAGAATTAGTGCCACCAACTGGTTCACTACGAACACTCCTGGTTTTGAACCACTGCTGAAAGAACGTTGCTGTTCGGCCTCAGAAACTTAATGGTAGAACCTGCCTTTGGTGCAAATAGCCTGGCTTCCAGCCCAGCAGTGCGAAAAGTTTCGCAAGAGCCATGTTTTTTTCTTCGTGAAAATGTCCCCTAAGCTCAATTCTACACATCATTTTCATAAATAAGGGTGGTTTGGTATTTTTTAGGTCAGGTTGGGGTTAAGGCATGGCATATCAACACGTTTAATTGACATTCTACATTGCACAGGAACTGCTGGGCTGGTACCTATCTCCAAACGAAGTATTGCTATACTGTAACAGCTATGGCAAGAATCCTGTCATACACCCCGGAGAACAGTTACAAAACTACCACACAATGGAGAAGTTCTGCTGAAGAGTCCATGAACTGGGATAAATGCTGCCCAATATTACCTATAAGTGATCATCCACCCAGTCTTTACTTTTTTGGCGAGGCACTGCTATGCGGAGAAAACTAGAGAGCCATCCTATAAAACCGAAGTGGTGGCCAAAAAAACTGTGAGGTTCCCTGTGTCTCCCGTTCCGTTTTTGTGCTAACCCTGCGGCGTCTTGCTAGCCTATATGATCGGCAGGGGATCATCCGTTCCAGTCAGGGAGAACCTGGCACTTCTGGTGTGATGCTCAACATCAATTAAATGCATTGGTATGTCGCGGCTTGCCTTTACACCTACCTGAATCGTACCAAACCATCCTTATTTACAAAAATAATGCGTAGAATTGAGGTAAGAGAACATTGTAGAGTACAAAAAATGATGTAGAAAAAAATCCTGGGTCATCTCCACTAACCTAAACCTGGGGAGGGGCGAAGCATGCAGTGTATAAGTGTATTCTTGGCGTCTTGGCATTTTTGACAACGGAGATGAAACCGTTCGGGGGTAGAGGTATACAGCTTTGCTGCGAAAGTCTCTGGTCTTTGAAGCGTGAAGCTCTCTAGCGCAAGGCGTAAACGAGTGTCCTGGTGTTTTTTCTTAGAACGCGTTACGTTATAGCACGAGGTGTAAATGAGTCTCCCGGGGTTTTAGTACTGTGACTACACGAGACGACAATTACGACAGGAGATGCCAACAGCCCCAGCTTCCTTAGGGTCTTCATTCCTAAAAAATTATTCCAGCTGGGGCTCGAACCCAGGCCATTCACGCCTAACCCACGAGTCTACCCCTGGACTACTGAGCCCGAACAACGGAATTCTTTTAGCAGTTGAATAACAACAACAACAACAACAAAACAAACGAGTGTTTCAAGCAAACCTGTAAGTGCCACCGGATGCATACAGGAAGTGCCGAGATTGCGCCCACAGGAGAATGTAATCTCATGATCGGCAGTTGGCTGTGCACAAGTTTGACGTGCAGCCTTGAAGACTTCGTGTTTCAGATGTTCATGTGGTCTTGTGATGGCGGGTCAATGGGGAAGGGTGCCGTCTTTGAACTTCAATGGCACATGAGCGGATGAGTCATGGTCATTCTCTACTTTGCGTGCTCCCGTCATCTTACGGCTTGCTTCCACCACTTTTATGCAAACTGGCACAGTGGAAAATCTTGACAAACAACGGGCTATAACTGCTTCACTGTAAAGCTCTGACTGGAAGAGCAGGCAGATAACCATGCTTAACCATTGAGGGCTAATGCCATATACAACCCACACAAACACACACTACAACACAGGTGTGAAAACAGTAAAGTAACAGCTGAAACCAAACTATGTATTCCTAACCCAAAAATGTCCTGTCTGCCTTGATGTTTAGTATAACGAATTGCTTCGTGCATACCAATGCAAATGCGTTAGGATTTTGAACGTAATGTCAGCATCTAGGGCTTTTTTCTCGCAAATCAAAAGGGAAGCAGCTCGTGTGTTGTACACAAGCAGTTAATACGATTCTCTCGCCATTTTGTTATTGGGAAGGGGTGTATGTTTTGCTAAGCCTTTGTGTTGTTTGAACTGCGGAATACATCGAGCCAAAAAGTATTGCTGGAGGGAAAGAGAAATAGAGACGCTTTAATCAGAGTGAGACAGCTGAAACTTTGCTCCCGCAAAGACGAAGAAGTTAGTGTGAATGCAACCAACACTTGTACAGCACCAGAGACCATTCGACAATGGTATTATCCCCAGCACGCCCCCCGATGTCCCAACTGCCACCACTCCGTCGCCGATCTCCACCACCTCATCTGGCACTGCCCCAAGTTTTCTCGATTTCGTACATTCACTCCCCCTCACCACGACACCTCAACCTACATCGGCCCAACATCCCTCTCACACGACACACTCTTCAAAATCGCCATTTATGCCACAAAAAGCGGCCTAGTACGGGCAATTTAGCAGTGGTCTGCACGACTTCTGAAGAGAACCCTTGAAGCCGGCATCATAAGAACAGTGCTCTGTCTTCCCCATTCCCTTGCCCCCCCCCCCAACTGGCCTTTGACCTTCCTTTCTGATAAAGTTTACAACAACAACATTAGAAGAGAACACTAAGAAACAACAGCTATCGGACGTGTTCTGCCTGCAATCTCATGTAAATAGAGTTCCTTCAATGGAGGTGTTGTAGTCACGAGACAGGGGTGTCGAAACCCGGTATGAACGAACGACAGTATGCCCTTAATGGTCGCAACCAATGCCTGAAAAGAACTGAAACTGCCTTCACCATGATTTAACCATGACCGGAACCTACTGGAGATTGACTACACCGCAAACGAAGTGTTCGTTGCAGTATATACAACGAGACTGATCTCTGAAACGAAGGCTGCCTGTCTGAGGACGGAGACACTGAGCGAGGAGATTTTCATCTTTACCGTTCTCCATGACCACCATTCCAGCAAACTCCCCTAGACTGACGACGACATCGAACCATTTCCAACTGGTATTGTTTTGATGCTGAACAAGAGTTTATGGACACCGCTAAGTTCTGTGCCTACATCGTACCATGGCAGTCTATCAATTAAAGCAAGCGATGCAGTTCCTACAAAGTGATCGCCATGCCATTTGTCTCGGGCATGAACGAGTCCCATTTTATAATATCCCTACAACCGACCAAAGAAATGTCACTTGGCATGGGGACGCTTCTTCAGTGTGAAAGAGGCTAGATGGTATTTTGCTCTTTTGTCGAATGGAAGGGCCAATCAGCCAGGAAAACAAAAGGAGGCTGGAAGACAGTTCCCTGCTGTGATGCAAGATTCTGTTCCCCTGCGAGTACAACAAGCTCACCACTTCCTCGAAACCAGCGCCACCAACTGGTTCACTACAAACTCTCCTTCTGGTTTTGAACCATGCTGTTTGACCTCCTCACAGCGAGTAGCAATGACACTTTTTTCCATGAAGCTACACCGACAGCTCTGACGTCCAACCAAAACTGAATGCGCAAGGTGGAGAAGGATGCATATTCTCACGTCATACTTCACCTCACTGGACCAACCCAGCACGAGATAACCAGCGGCAAGCGTGGGTGGAAGGCCTCGCAGCGAAATTAAATTCCCGCCTTTCTGACAGTAAGAACAATAAAGTTGCCGGAAGAGAATGACTTGTCTAATCAACATTTGTCAGTGAGCCACACGCGAAAGAGGTGAAATCATAGCTCTAACGGACTTGTCCTCAAGACAGTTAAAGTATTTAGTTGCCGTGAATTTAACCGCATTGGCAGTAGAATTAACTAAGAGAAGGTTGGCGGACCGGATAGGGAGAAAGAGGCAGAGAAATAAAACCGTCATTTACTACAATCAGACGCACTGGCTCCAAGAAATTTCAAAACCGGCAGCTGTATTCAGCAGACGTCGGGGTCATTGCCACGACCGTGACAGCGTCCACTCGTAAAAAGAAGAGCATGTAAATGACCACCAGAGAAATGGTTTCCCAGCTAATATTCACTCTTGGAAGTGCAGTTCTTCTGCCTAATGAGGGTGTTGTAAGTTGCGATATCAGCCTAAAAGCTGTACCTCTACAACGAAGACCCTGGCTAGCAGGTTCACGACTGCCAATCAAGTCACCAGTCATGATAACATGTGAGAGTGCTCATGTTTCGCCTTTCTGCGTGTGTCAGTACACAAGGTAACAGGCATAAGGAACTAGTACATTACAACTGCCTGTATTTTTCACCCTTTGGCTTTCACATTTTGAAAGAGTACAAGACTTTTACTAGTTATATGCATCCGCACAGATTCTTTTGTTCATGCCTTTTTGCACTCCTCGTTTCACCATGGCCCCAGTCAGTGTATCTACGACAGGTTTAAGGAAAGGAAAAACTTGCAGCATCAATTACACGCACAGTAATTACGTCTGTCGCTTCATTCATACCTACAAGTTGTCAACTTCTAAAAGGGTTGGGAATATTTTTACAAATTTCCCAAGTGTCACCACTTTTAAAAAATATTTTTGTCTCTGCTGGAATTGTGGGGTGCTGATATGTATACCACAGAATGATCATAAAATGGTCACTATCATAGGAATTTATAAATGAGCCAATGAGCCTTGCATGAGGACGATGCTGTGTTGTACTCTAATATGTAAAGCGTTTTTGCTTAAATAACAAGCACCCAAAAGAAAAACATTTTTCCAGCCGTTTCCAACGGAGATCAACATGCACTGGCCCCTGCGAGCTGACGATGAGCTTTGGAATATCCTGGTAGTATGAAATCTGAAACCCTTGCCACCTGAGCAGGAGGGGGCACAGCTTAGTTAATGCTGGGTGATAGCTGCCTTATTTCCCCATGGCAGTGCGGCACTAAACACGGCTGTGCTTTCAGTTAAAGCTAACTCCCCATATGGCCAACAAAACACGACATTGTGGAAGTATGATGTGCGTCTGCTGTGCTCAAAAAGTTTTTGACAAAGTAGCTCTGCAAAAGCATCTCGAAACAGCACTTAAAGGAAGACGTGGATAGGCAAGCACTCTCTTGTCTGTACCTCTCGCCCTATGTTTCTCGCGGGGTTGTCAAGAAGTTGTGGTACCAACCCACATTCGAAATTCAAACTTTGGGTGTTTTACATGCCGATATACCTGGTCTACGAGGCACATCGTAGTGGAGGGCTCCAGATTAATGCAGGCCGCCTGGGGACTTTTAAAGTGTGCCAAAATCTCGACACGCGGGTGTTTTCGCTTTTCGCTTGCCTTTGAAAAGCAGCCGCTGTGACAGGGAATCGAATCCACGTCCTTGAACTCTGCCGCACGCCTCAGCCACTGAGCCGCCATGGTGGCTACTGTACCAACCTGCCTAGCTTACCACCTGTAAGGTCTTGCAGCCGACAGTCTGTTTGCATTTCTTTCCCTGTTCACGTTTCACCAAAGGTTTGGGGCCGGGAAGTCATTTCTTTTCCTTTTTGAGTGACAATGGAAAGAGAAGGCCTCTATTTTTTGTATTTTTTTTAACATGGATACTTCGATGAGTGGCCCCTTGACACAGAATTTGCCCATCATCCACACAAGCAAAGACAGCTGATGCGATGACCTTGTTGAGGGCAGGTGTGAATTCAAAATTTAATTGCCACCACCTGCACACTGCTGTATGCGGTGGAGTAATGGGCGAATAGGGATTACGATTAAGGTGTTTAACGCAATGAAGCCACACCTGAGCTGTGAGGTGTGCCGTAGTGCAGGGCTCCGGAATAACTCTGACCACCTAGGTTTCTTTAACATGCGTTGAAATATGTACATACGGGCGATTTTGCTTTTGGCCTCCTTCTGAAAAGCTGCTGCCACGGCAGGGATCGAACCCGCATCCTTGACGATTCCCCACAGCGGATCGCCGATTCACCACGGTGGGTCAAAATAAGGAACCCCAGGCTACACCTGTAGCAATTTGCGCACTACACAATAATGTCAAGGGGAAGGGAGGCTGGAGGGGAGGGGGAGGAGCTTGGTTACACTTTTTTTTCTCTCCATTTTTCCTTTTTTCCGTTCTGCAAGCTATGGTGTACTAGAAGATAGAGGTGTGTCGTGGGGGGCGAAGCAACGGAGAGCACGAGCCCTTCTTGCGATGACGCGATTGTATGCAGTGCAAGCATTCCCAGGAGCACGAGCCCTTCTTGCGATGACGCGATTGTATGCAGTGCAAGCATTCCCAGGAGAAGTCCTGTTGCAGCCAGCATCACCTATAACTTTTTTTAACAACCGGGTTTTAAACTCTGGAGTTATTTAAGGTGTTTTATAAAATTTTATGCTATCAATAAAGAAACAAGGCAATTTTTAGGGGCAATAAATGACGACAAGTGTAATAACAAAAAACTGGCTAATGATTACAATACTCCCTACAGCGAAATTTGTTCGCAGCTCGATCTGCAGTCTTCTTGGTGGTGGCGCAGTGCTACTGTGTCTCAGGAAGTGATCACGTCGTCAGTGAATGCATAACGGCGTGCACTACTTTGGCGTTATCTTGCAGGGCGTCGCCACTGCTGAGCATGTCTTGCGCAGCCTCGACATACCGCCCTCCCCCTCACACTTTCGGCATTCTTCCCTCCTCCACTCTCCTGGTCACTCTATCTCGTCTATCTTGGCGTCCTCTTCATCGGCTCATTTATGAGGCCAATGCGACGTGAAACCACGGGAGCAAGCTCCTAAGCACTGCTCTAATGCTTGTGAAGCTGTCTGGTGAGGAGTGGCCGCCAGGGTCGCTGCTTACCGTAGAGTAAGAACATTTTATCGCAAAATGGACCCCCCCCCCCCCCCCCCCCCCCCCCCGTTCCGATCAGCCTTTGATGACACACCTCTCTCTTCTAGTACATCATATACAAGCAAAGGTGTTCTTTACTTCTCATGCACTCGGTCACGAACATGGCATCTATTTGATGGCGGAAAGACCACAGCAGATGTCGTAAACCTCATTGTGGGCAGACACTATTGTGGAGCATGTAGTCTGAAAATCCTTGTGTAGTGTAAACTGTAAAGTGAAGTTCAATTGCCGCGTCATCCTTCCCCGTGACATCAAGACACGGCAGAGCATTTTCAAGGGAACTAATAACCTGTATTAATTTCAACATCTAAGAGCATAAGGATGTCACAGGAGAAGTGAGCAACAAGGGCAAAGACAATGGATGCTGGGGGGCAGCAATAACCCTCCTGTGGAGGATGTGCATAAAGAATCACGGAGGAAGAAAGACTTCTTTTTGCATCCTGATGACGGGCTTGTGCTCAAAGGGGCCATGCAGACAAAATACAAGTTTGTCTTATTCGAAAGATTTCGTGTTTTATACTGGCCCCAGTGCTTATCTGGCAGCAAACGATGCCGTATTCACTGAGAAATTCACCAATTCAGGTTAAAATTTTGATTCTCCCGCCATATCGTGTGTTTTTGTGACGTCTGCCATGAAATCACAACGGCTGGTATTGAAATGAACTTCCACTGTGTCATTAGGCTCTGCAGCCTTCCTTACCATCAGTCCTCCCAGATGGGCCTACGATTCAGAGCCAGGACCGTTTTTGACCATATTTGCACCTGGCTTGTTTTTGTTATTGTAGAAAGTAACCGTTTCGTGAAACATGTGGTATGCTCGACAAATAGGCTCCCATACGACAACCTCGCTTACACCAATTGGCCAGTGTCGTGTAAGGCAACTCCAAAGCAGCGGACTGCTGCGGAGCTGAAACAAACGTAGTGCACCCAGTAACAACAGCTGTGTACACCGGTACTTCTATGCTCATGTGTACTTTCGCAGCTTTCATTGTTTACCGCACCATTCTTACTACTGTGAAATGAATATGCGTTACATTTAAGTGGAAATAGCTCGCTCAGCAAGCTTATAAGCCCGGCCTAATTTGCGTTTGCTTATGCCAGCCTCAGCCAATCGCAGAGCTGGGCATATGACGTTATAGGTTCTGCTGCGGGAAATGAGCGAGTCGGTCATATGGCCATTCCTTTTTTTTCCCTATTATACAGCTTATTTCAGCAGAGTGTGCATTAAAAGTGGGGTTAGTATGATTCTAACAAGGCAATCTTTCGAATGAACCAAGCTTTAGTTTTGTCTGCACGGCCCCTTTAAGCTGGCCTAGTCAACACACTTCAGATAAAAAGCACAGCTTCCTGCTGACATAGTCCTTGGTTTGCTGAAGTTGACCTACTTTGTTTACCCTGCCATTTTGCTTTTCTTTTCATTATCGTAAATTAGAACTTTTTTCTTTGTGAGAGAAAACACGCGAGTGTGTATTCCACCTAATGAGAAGAAGAAATGCGGTGCTCCTCAGAAGCACCTTTCTCTTGCCGCTTGGCCGCACGTCACCAAAGCAGTGTGGGAAAGCCCATTATTACAGCATGCGGAAAATGTTGATGCGCATTTTCAGACTTTGAACTACTTCAAAAATTTATTTGAAACTTAGGCCAAGTTGCCATCCTTATGTCAATAACGTTTCTTCAGTCATTCAAAATTTTCTAATTGTTTGATTCGATTCCAAGTCAAATTGAATTTGCATTATTCGCTTTGATATTTGAAAGCATTGAATATTCCCACACCCCCCAAAAAGAGCCAGAGCCGTGCTGACAACTCGAGTAGACTGGCTAGTTTCAACTTTACGACCACCAGTTGCAGATTGCTATTTGAGGTGCAACAACAAACAGGGCAATGTGTGTTCCTCAAGTGATGACTGTGCCACCTTGCACATCATGCCGAGGCGCTCCGACATATCAACTGCAGCCAATGGAACATAAGCTGTTTCCTTGCCTGTTGCTTTTTTTCAGCAAAAGCTTTCCGAGTGGGACCAATGGCATTCTGTCAAAAAAACTAATGCATTTCCTCATAGACCAGTTGGTCGACTAAAAAGCTCTGATGAGATTGATTGTCGATTGATTGTAGGGTTTAACGCGGCGACACAACGCAGGCGATGAGGCGCGCCGTAGTGGAGGGTTCTGGATTAATACTGACCACCTGGGGATCTTCAACGTGCGCCGAAATCTCGTACACAGGGGCGTCTTTGCTGTTCGCTTCCATCAGAAAAGCGGCCGCCGCAGCCGGGAATCAAACCCGCGACCTTGTGCTCAGCAGCACAACGCGCGGCAGGTAGCTCTGATGAGAACTCTGGATACATGGCGTGTGCGTGAAACCAGGCTTCCATACTGTCAAAACGGTCACTTGTAAATCACAAAAAAGGAACTGTTCTAACAAGTCAATATACGCATCAATCATGAAGGAGTACACCAGTATATCTTTATCTCGTAGACCACGTACCGGCGTACATTTAGATTGTTTGTAGATACGTTTACTTAGTGAGCGAGAAACTGTCACGTGGGTTCGCTCTTTGTTTGTGATTTAGGTCTTTGAAGGTTTCACGATCGATTGGGCGCCCTTTCAGTGAAGGTTGGATGCACTTTTAGCCTTTGAACTTATCTCAATTTTCTTCAGGAAGGGATGGTGCATTTTTATTTCTCTGCCTTAGCTGAGGGTATACCTGCTTTGTGTAGTAAGCGAGAGGAGTCATTGGAGAGTCCGATCTTATACAGCATGGTGCCCTTCAGACACCGAAGAAACACCGTAAGCCCGTAGTGGGCGCATAATTTTTGTGGCGGGCACGTAATTCCAGTGTGTTTCACCTCCTCTGTAGCTCTTTCCCTGTGTTAATGTTTGCTAGTACAATGAATTCTCTAGTTAGCAGCGGACACGTCCAACTTTACGCATCAGTGCTCCATTCAGTTGTCTGCAAATAATTTTTGTACTTAAAACTGTACCTAAATAGAAAGTTGATTCCTCACCTGTCTTTCACGGCAGCACAACACATAACGGAGCGTCCTTGCAGAAATGAAGAGTCAATATTTACTGCACCCTTCTTCTCACTTACGAATTTGAAATGGTTAGCAAAAGTTGAGCTGCTCAGGGGTACTAAACTTAAAACCGTACAAAAAGTGAATATTGTAAGCTTTCAACTATTCACGAATTGAAATGTTCACAATTCAAACTTCGCAGTGAATTACTTGCACAGTCATATTAAGGTGTTTCAGCTTGACTTACCCTATGCTACCATTACAACTGTTCTATGAGTACACTGTGCACGTGTTCACTGCAGTGCTATTTCGTCCATTCAGTGGGAGGGGAACATGTTCCAGCACAGCAGGCGCTGTTCCACACATACCCTGCACCGGCCAGCAGATGCCCACTTTGGAAGCCTTTAACAGCAAGAGTCCTGGGAATGTTAGAAAGATGTACACTTGATTCATGACTACTTGCCATAATTAAATAAAATTTCAAGCCGATTTCATTCAGAGGAAAATAAGATTGCAATGAGTGCTATTCTCACACCTAAATCAAACATGCTCAGAACTGCCACGAGTGGCAACCGCAAAAAGGAATACCACCACTTTTTTTCTTTTTTTTTTTTTTCAGATTACTTTTCGATAAGAAAAACAGATGCTAGTTAAGCAGAGTATGGTGCACGTTGTTGGCACCCTTTTAGTCCAGCAGCAATGCAATAACAACAAAAAAAAAAGGGGGCCAGCCTTTGATCTTCTATTGTTCAGATGACAGCCACGAGTCTTCTTTAATTGCCTCAAACCCCCCAAAAGTTACATTTTTCTTATCTCGCTGCACCAGGCCACTTTTAAAACCTATTCGACCACGCTATTTCTGTACAGAAGCTATTAACCCAAAGTGAACGTCACTGTTGCTGCGCATCCCATTCCATTCATGGCTGCCTTGGCTTGTGTCAATGAGATCATGGATGCAGGATAGCTTTTTGTATGTTAAATAAAGGAAGTGCAGCTACATGGCTTGTAGCATAAGCAAGGTGGGGTTCGGCTGCAAGATCGGTGCTTGAGAAACAACTGGCACCATTGCCAGAATTTTGTAAATACAACCACTATAAACATCAGGACAAATTAGTTGACGATTTAGCTTGGTTTACTGTATTTTTTGGTCACGAAAGTGGCTGAGTGGTTTAGAATTGCCACCTGCCCGGTTTTGGACCGGCCCGACCGTTCTTTTTAACGGCGGGCCGGTTGCCGGTCCATACATAAAACCGGCCAATTTTGGCCCTCGTGCCGTGATTATGTCCGTTTTGGCATTTTATAAGTGTCAGTTCAACAACTAAGGTGATAAATATGTGTCGACAAGCTCCGCAAAGACACGTGAGCAAAGAAAATACGTGGGCGAGCGTGCTGCCCGAGATAGACGGGGACGTAAGGGAGTAACAAAACAACAAAACGCTGCCGCCGCGGTCAGCAATTGTGGTTACTTTTCAGTGAAGCACATACAGAGGAATAACCAAGCTCTCAATTACTTTCAGTACAAAGGTTATGTTGATTCCTCTCTAAGAAAACACTTTAATAAATGGCACTGCATGTCAAAAACATGGCGTCTTTTTTCAACACAAATTGAACATTCTATACACCCCCCCCCCCCCTCAACTCTAGAGTGGTTAGGTGTTCACTTCCGGGTTTGAAAATCATCAGTTCGTATACCTCCCGGGAAATGCTTTTTTTTTTGTTACCACTAAATGTGTTTGCTTCTTGCGCCTTTCTTTCCACCCACAAGCGACATTTAATTCGAACCTGAGTATCAAACTAGCAGTGAACTTAGCTTCAGGTTTTGAATTAATACAGCAGTTTAACAAATGATTTCAAGGTAGGTTTTAAGGCCACACAAAATAAAATAGCCGAAATGTTTTTAACAAAGTCATTACTGTTCATAATGCTGCCACTTTGGTCACTTTTGCTGTTGTCACTCAGTAAACCCTGCAGTATTCTAAAGTTGGTTTGTCCTGTGGTACGGTGTTGTGAAAACACGTGTGGTGCATTGCAACCAACAGGCGGCCAACGTCTCATCTGGACAACCGACAGCTGCATCAGCCAGCGAACCCCTGAATTCATAGATCTATCTTAAACCGCGAGCCAAATTCAAAAAGTCAGAGCCAAGATCGCAGGTGGCTTGAATGGGACTTTTGCTTTTTTATAACTGTTCGCGTTTTGTTGCGCTCTCTGGTTTTCTGTTTTAGCATTCACGAGTCTTTTGTCACGTAGTTTCACCACGTATTCAACTATACAGGGTGTTCCAGTGAACTCTTAAAAAAATTCCTGAGGGTAGGCTTTCCAAGAAAAATAGGAATTCTCTTAAGGAACAAAGCTAATCAGGTTCGGCGGACATCAGCAGTTATGAGAAACATGCAAATTACATAGTTAATTAACTAAAATTGTCTAATGAACTTTTTAATTAGCAAAGTTTGGCGGTTATTGCCAATGGCAAGTTTGTAGCTACGGAGACAATAACCGATCAGTTTTTAAAGCAAAGAAAAAGACACTGTGTAGAGCCCTGCAGCCCGCAAAAATCAAGTATTTTTCCCGCATGAAACCAAAACGCAGCGCACATGGTGCGCCAGAAGTCTAGTGCAAACGCAACATCCGCTGATGACGTATTGCAGTGACTGTGTCGCCCAATTCAAGAAGGCTCTGGTGATTCCCCACGCTGGGGAATCAGCTGATATGAACGCCATCGCCTCCTGCATTTTTTCAATGATCAACCCTCACCTTATACCATGGCTAGCGTTATCTTTTCTTTCGTTGGCAGGCACAAGAAAGAGGCTAGCCATTGCCCACTGCACAGCCGCACGGTTGCAAAGCCCTAGTGGGCGTTGGCGACAGTTTTGCTTTTCTTTCTTTTTTTTTATTGTTTCGGCCACATCTGACGTGGCTACCAGACGTGCAAGATGTGAAACGTCACCATCCGTTCATTTTTTTTTTTTCCATTAAATTTATCTGCTGTTTGTTTATAATCGCTGTGTGTCAGAAAGCGCACGAGACAAAGGAAAGGTTTGTTTTCTGGGCAAGGAGGGCTTTCGCGGCTGTGGCTGCATGCTGTTATACGTAGTTCTTGCGGCTTTTCCCTTTAAAATGCTTCTTTATGCGGTGTGTGTACAACATAGCTAAGACAGTACCACTGGTGTCACCTCGTCCATATGAGGGTTAGGGTTTCAACACCACAGCGTTATTATTGTGAAAACGGCCGCGCCAGCTCAACTCCGGTACTCTGTTGCCGAGAAAGTGGATATTGTACTGGCTTATGTGAGCGCGCAAAAGGACGTGCAGCTTGCATCGATGCTGCATGCTGCCCAACATCCTGGCCGTTGTGTGCCAGCACGCCCCATGTTCGTATCAATATTCAATCGGTTTAGGATCACTGGATCATCCATGCTCAGAAAAGGAAGCGGCCAGCCAGTGCAACCAATGTTTCTGACATCGATGTGCTGGCATACGTCGCTGTCAGGCCAGAAGTAAGCATCAGGGAACTTTCCAGCGCATATGGAGCGAGCGCAGCTTCAGTTTGGAGGTCACATTGGAGACAGCTACTACTTATATCATGCGTGTCTTCACCAAGAGCTGAGACCAAGCGACTTTCAAAGACAGGCTTGATTTTTGCAACTGGTGCCTTATTCAATGTGACGAAGATCCGGAATTTCTCGACAGAGTGCTTTGGACTGACGAGGCCCAAGTTTGTAGGAATTCGAATGTCAATTTGCACAACGCACATGACTGGTGTGATCAGAAACCCCCACTGGCCCTGTGAGCATAAGCACCAGGTAAGGTGGTCTGCAAACGTATGGTGTGGCATTTATAACAGCCGTACTGTTGGTCCTTACTTCATCGACGAAAACCTTGCTGGAAAGAAGTACACAGAGTGCGTCTTAAAGGGCGTCGTCTCCGAGTTTGCCTCAGAGCTGCCACTGGCTGCGCTGAAAAAAGTGTGGTTCCAGCATGACGGAGCCCCGCCGCATTTTTCTTCACTGGCTTGTAAATTCATCGACGAGTCCTTTCCCAACCAATGGATTGGGTGTGGTGGAACCACACCATGGCTACAGTGGCTAGAATAGGAAAGTGTGATTGGCGGCATGCAGCGCCTGTGAGGCGCTTTGAAGCCACCGATAGGGATCTGCAAGGGGGCGCGCGCGGATCGTCTGCAATGCGATTGCCGCTTTAACCACAGAGAAGCACCGCTTGTTTCCTGTGCCGTAGCAAGTTTAAAGGTACATTGGTTCCGCAAAAGCAGAGGCACAGTTTTGTGCCGGGCCGCTCTACGGCGTACAAGTCCTGCAAAAAAGAAACTGTATTGTTTGGTGTTCCGAAGGACATGCGTCTGTATTGGCGCAGTGGCGATGAGCAATACCACGTAGTGAGAAGTGGCTCAAGGAAAACACTGCTGCGTGCGAGCTACACTTTGGCGAAAGGTACATCTCCCAGCACATTGAACTACCGAGAACAGAGAAGTTGTCTCAATCTACAGGGGCAGGCCTCAGTTACCCCGGGAAGCTATGCCCACACAATTTCCCAATCTTCCGAAGTACCAGCCGAAACAACTTTCCCGAGCAGGAAGTGTCAAGCGAAAAGTGCACCCGCGGCCCCACCCAGCAATAAAAACGCTAAAGATGACTCCCCTGTGAGTGCAGAGTTTGAAGAACCCCCATGCTCCTTTTCTGACAAGAACTTGAGCCTACTTCGGCAACATGGGGGAAACCACACGCTGAGTGTTTTGTCCTTCATAGTGGCTTACAGCGTGTGTCGCACTGCTGCAGGACAAAGCGAAAGCCCGTACACGTACAATTCCAGACATTAGAAGCATTTACGAAGCATCTGACATACTGAAGTCTGCCACTCTCCCCGTCCACGACTATCAAATTCGTTTTGGTCCTCCAGCTGCACTTTTACACGAAGGCATTGAAAAAGGAGAAGGCATGCCTCTTCGTGAACGGAAGAAGCACTTAAAGCTAGATTGCTTCATGTAACAGCAGAATCGAAGGTCGAAAACGCTTTTCCGCTTGAAAAATGCTTGAATTTCTTCACACACACAAAAGAACTAGCAGCGAAAGGCAAAGCCAATTGAGCAAAGAAAGCTGATGGCTTCGAGCCTTTGTAATTTTGAACGAATCATGAGAAATTCACCAAAAAGTGAGCAGTTTTTGTCTGTTTGTAACGAGCATGTCAAAAACAAAATGCGTGTTTACCAGTTACCAGTCAACAATACTCTGATTTGCGTTTCATAAGTGTCCGAGCCAGCCGGCTATTTTCGGCTGTCAAAGCGCACCCAGTCGGTTGTAAACTTCGATTGCAGTAGTTCTTAAAAATATGACATTCATTGTATCTCAATTTGCGCGACCACGAGGAATAGCTATCAAAGAGGCTTCCTCAATGTGGTGATGCACGTGAATAGATTCGTACTCCATATTCTGCCGCCGTCGCAGTAAACGTGTAAGCGTGTGACAGCGCCACCTGGATTTTCCTCCAACAGCGTCGCACGAGAGTGGGCACGGTCATCACACTTTCCTATTTTAGCCACTGTACCATGGCTGCCTAGGTCACCCGATTTGTCACCCTTGGACTTCTTCCTCTGGGGATATGTTAAAAAAGATGTTTTCAAGACTGAGCCGGCCAACCTCGAGGCAACGTGTGAGGATCTCCCTTGACAACATTCCCAGACAGATGCTTTTATCTACTATAAACTCCATGAAAGGGCGGCTACGTCTGTGCATTGCAATAGACCGAAAACAATTTGAACACACCATGTAAAATATTCTGTTGTCGTCCAAAATATTACTTTTGTGGAGTGCCCAAATAGGCCTACAACCAAGTGAAACATTGGAACAAACCCATTTTTGCTAATTGATATTTGTTACATGACTCAAAATAGCTAAACATAGTATGAAGTCAAGATTTCCTAATCCTATGCCAGCACTTACAACAAATGAAACGGGAGCTGGTACAAAACAACGTCGCGCTACAATTCCAAAAAGTTGTCAGCTACGATTTTAGCTGTCAAGCCGATACCACGCAAAAATAACTGGAGTGTTGCATTCCACAATACCGGCGCCGCAAAACAAGCTCTGCACTGTCACAAAAGCGTGCCTTTATTCTTTGAACAAAGCTAGTGTATTGTAAATGGAAATTAAAGGCTGCTTCCGGAGGTAAGCGCACTGATGGAGCGCCAGTATGGCTCTTAACAGCATTTCAAAATCGGCAGCTACGTTGTTGGCAACGACTAGCCTCTGCCTCCCGCCCAGTGAGTAAGCAAAAGATACAGCTGGATGCACTGCTGCCTATGCCTCATGTCAAGGCATCCTAGGTAGGGAAAATTCCACTTACATTTCGAATTGGCTGCCACATTCATTGAAACACATCACCAGCGGACGTTGCGTTCGCTCAAAACTTCCACCGCTCCTCGAGCGCCAAGTTTCGTTTTTGAGCGAACAACGGCAGGTTTCCTTGCACTACAGGACTTTAAACACCAACTTTTTCGTTGTTCTGAAAACTGATATGAAATCGTCCTCTCTGGGGCTACAAAATTACCTTTGACAATAACCACCAAATTCACTAATTAAGAAGTTCATTAGTAGAGTTTAATTACCCACCTAACTAATATGCACACCCTTGACACTACCTGGCGTCTGCCACAGCTAGCAGTCTCCTTCTGAAGAGGGTTTCTTTTTTCTCGAAGAGCCTATTTTTAAGAATTTTCGAAAGTGTTCGCTGAAACACCCTGTATGTGCTGGCAATGTACGATGAGGTTCAGTCCGCAGGTCTGGTGCGAGGTTCAAGCTGGACCTCTGTTCACTACACGTACACACAGGAATGAGTAACAAAGGCCAAATGTTTTTATGGCTAAGCTAGGGTGAATAATTACATCCCCTATGTTTCATCAGTCCGAATTTGAGTGCTGCCATAAAAGTGACAAATGGTGCGGACGGGCAAAGCAACGACACTGCCACAATAGTACGCCAGCAAAGCGCCTGTTAAGCGTAGGCAATGAACATGTGCTTGTGCAGTCTAGTCACGGTACACACTAACACTAGTGTAGCTAGGTAAGCTAGTGCCTGCTATGGTAAAACAAGCTACTCTCTTCAAACTGTGCACTGTAATGTTCGTGCATCTTGCTGCAGTTATCGAACAAGGTCATCCAGCCGACTAGCAAGGTAGACACTACAGCACTGCTCGCCTTAGGCCTAAAAAAGGCCTTCGACACAGTGACACACGTTGCTATCCTTACTGGCCTGGCATTTATTAATCCTGGACACAGAACGTATAACTAGTATGTCAAACCATTTTTGACGGCGCGTACCGCAACAATACGGATTGGTCACAATGAAGATGGTCCATTCAATCTAGCAAACAGAGGCACTCCTCAAGGAGCCGTTATTTCGCCCCTCCTCTTCAATCTGGCTCTCCTTCCCCTAGCACACGAATTGAAACAAATTCCAAATCTCCGTTTCAGTTTGTATACTGACGACATTACGCTCTGGGTCGCGGGGGATAGCGACGCGCACATCGAAAGCACCCTTCAGGCTGGCACAGACGTGGTCTCAACTCAGGCTAATAAGGCAGGTCTCATGTGCTCACCCACGAAATCAGAGCTTCTAATTCTCCCTCCCAAAAGGACAGCCTCTGCAACCTGTAAGTTCGAAATTCTGGTACAAGGTCACCCTCAGGTCCTCAGGTCCCAAAACTCAAGGTGTTAGGCCTCATTATTCAGCAGAATCGAACCAATTCGGGACTCGTAAGGCAATTAAGTTCCCAAGTAGACCAGCTGATAGCACTCATCAGGAGGGTGTCCAATCGAAACCGAGGTATGGGCGAGAAAGACAGACTCAGCCTCGTACAGGCATTTTTCATTAGTAGGCTCGTCTATACCTTGCCCTACATTCACGCAAGCAAAAGGGAGCTCACTAAAATTGACTGCCTCATTTGGAAAGCATATAGGGCGGCTTTGCAGCTACCTCAGCATGCTTCCACTGCTCGGCTTAATAATCTTGGGATCTACAACACTGATGAGGAGCTCATCGAGGTGCACCTCTCCTCACAGCGGGGACGCCTAGAGCGCTCACCAGCAGGTCGAGAAATACTTAAGGCGCAGAATATCCCTGTCTCAGGCCTGGTGCAGGAGGCATGTTTCATCCCCACAGATGTCCGAAAGCATCTTATCGTTCGGCCTCTGCCCAGGCATATCCATCCGGTTTACAATGCCCCACGACAACTCTCAAGGGCTCGAGCCCTCACCCGACAGCTACCCATCCGGCCCGATATCATCTACGCAGATGCTGCAGAATACAGGCATCAAAATGCCTACGCGGTCGCAGCTATCAACCACCCGCACTCCCCCCTAGTTAATGCAATCACCATCCGCACTGATTCCCCAGCTGAGGCAGAAGAGATGGCAATCGCTATGGCTCTTACTTGTCAGCCACGAACTAGAATCTTAATCTCAGATTCAAAACTGGCCATTCTAAATTTTGCACGAGGCAATATCTCCTCAGATGCGCTCCAAATTCTCCAACAAAATCCATCCACTATCTCTGGAACTCGTCTGGGCCCCCGCCCATGCAGAGCTAGAGGGGAATGAGGCGGCACACATGGCGGCCCGAGAGCTTACACACCGGGCCGGCATGAACTCCTTCCCCCACCATGGCGCCAGGTCCACAAGAGACAAGCTGATCACTTTTAACGACATCACAGAGCACTACCGTCTCTCCCGTCGTCTCTACCCGCCAGCCCATGCATCTCTTCCACAACATAAAGTACAAACATGGAGACTCCTTCAAACGGGAGCCTTCCCAACGAGATCCCTTCTCCACCACATTCGCCCGTCAGAATTCCCCTCTCCCGAATGTCCCCTTTGTGGTGCGTATGCATCACTCACCCATTGCATGTGGGAATGCCCTCAAAACCCCTTCCCCCCAATCACCAGCAGCAAGCAGTGGGAGGAGGCGCTGGGCAGCTCTCCGACCTGGCCACCCAAGAGCTCTTGGTTGAACGAGCTGTTTTAGTCCCCACCAGCCTGGTGGCCACCCCGTCTCCTTAACCCATCTGTTCATTATAAAGTTCTCTCTCTTTCTCTCTCTCTCTCCCTCTCTCTATATACAAGGCTTTTTATTGCAACATCGGGCTGGAAAGTTAAGGTTCATTTTTGTCTTTAAGATTTTTATGGACACACAGTACAAAACTGGCAGCTTGTCATTTCAAAAGCACTTTTTCTAGCCAACGCCAGCTGTTTTACTAGTTGTTCGCGTGCATCTGGCTGCTCCCACGATTCAAAAGAAACTGACCCAAAATAATTACGATAGATGGTGCTCTCACCATAAACAAACCTTTATAAACAAATAAGGATGGAAACAGGGGCTGTTTTCATCCCCATTTGTTTATGACACCTGTGCAATACCAATGTTCTCAACGCTACTGAGCATTGAGTTCTAAGCTCCACATCAGTTTTCGATGTGGTCAATAATAACAACAGTGTCTGGAATCTGCAAAAAGTCAGCGATGCCTCCATTGGCCTCGACCTACTACACACTTTAGCATATATCTCGCTGCTATGGTGGGTATATACCCACGTATATGCTGATGGATCATTTACTTATAAGCAGCGTCTTTTTTCAATAAAATCTAGTCGGAAGTTCGGCACTGTGTTGTGTGTTACGTGTTTCTTCTTTGTCCCTGTTTTAGCGCTGAGTAATTTTTTTATCAGCTACTTCCAAATCTTCCGCCGTAGGTGTATGGGTACCATCTTCAGGGGCCTCTGTGAGCCAGAAGCTCAGTCACAAGGCATCGGCTACAAAAACCAAGCTGCCAGCAGTGAGAGCTGCACAGCAGATTGTCAAGGACAGCCCTCCAAAACCCTGGGTAGTTTTCCTGGACTCCTGGCTCTGCGCTACCAGCACTTCTCAAGCGAGGAAGTAATCAAGGCATAGCTGATTCATGAAATCAACCTCATACACACAGAGGCACTGCGCAGCGGACACACTATTTCATTGCAGTGGTTGCCAGGACACTGTGGAATCCCGGGCAATATCTGATCGGCTCGCGCACAAGGGCCATTCCACAGGCTCAACAGCACAACAAAGAGGATGCCAACAGAATAATCGCAACTCTCGGATGGCGCATGCAACTGCAGCACTGCCGGAACCCGGACCTGCAGTATGCCCCCCTTTACGCTGTTGACCCGCAGTGTACGTTTTGTATATCTCACGGTTTATCCAGGCAAACAGAGTGTGCTATACGTCGCTTGCACCTCAAAGTAACCTATACCAAAAAGCTTCCTTAACAAAATCGGTCTGGTGGCATCACCTCTGTGTCCCCTTTGCGGTGTACGAGAAGACACTGAACACCTGTTCTGTGTTTGTCCGTGTTTCAACTCCGTGCAAATGACAGTGCAAAGTTTACTACGGGCAAGAACTCTCAGCATGAAGGACTTTTTAGGCCCCTGGAACAGTGAAGACAGTGCGGTGTGGGGTTTTAAAGCTCTTGTGCGTTTCTTTAAAGACTCTGGACTCGACTCCAACTTGCGACTGCCTGTGTCGTTCTTTTTTGTGTGTATGTGTGTCCGTCTGATGGATTTTCTTTGGTTTTTCCTTTTGTTATTTGTATTATTCAAGTTAGCATTTAATCCTCATCACATGTTCACCAACCATCTGAAGTAGCAAGCCCAGCATTATGCAGGGCTGGCCTCTTCAGTCTTATTAAAGAACTTTCTTTCTCTCATTTACAAAAGATAGGTGTTTTAAAAAAGATAATTATCAAAAGCCTTGGCTGCGTCACTCACCGCCGAACATCGATTTTCACCACAGAACTGGCTACTTGAGCAACGGAAGTCCCACTGAGTAGTTGCACGTAGATTAGCAATGAAGTAAAAAATGCGCCCATGCACTCTGTACAGACAGAAAACCAGGGAAGCTGTGCCATGCGGCCAGTGTTTTACGCCTGCTGCGCGCCGTACCCATTTCGAGGTAACGTGCGGCCGGTGTTTTCCATTGCCACATTAACGGCCACCATTATCGCATGAGCTGCGATTCATGCAATAATGATGATAAACCCAGCCACTCTTATCTCGCCGTAGTTCGAACTCCCGAGAACCTCTTTTTTCCACGCAAGTGCATGGGGCTCCACCAGAGGAGTTTTTGTGTGCACAGGACTGCCGCATTTTTTTTTGCCAGCTACAAAGCTTTGCGTTAAGTTATCACACTACACTACATAAACTTCAAGAGATGTAGAGTTAAACCTCGTTTTAAAACGAGACAGGCTATAACGAAATATGAATATAAGGAACAAATTTCATTAGAAAATAAAATTTTGAGTCAATTTAACAACAGTAGATTCGGGACGGTGCACAACGCGACAACTGCATTTAGCAGCTTGAAACTCCCACCATGCATCCATCCTCCAGCAACGAGCCAGAAGCCGATTCGCACAGCCATTCCCACCTTCCTCTCACTGCACACAGCACACAGCCAATGCACGTAGCACACGACCGCGGCGCGCTCACATGCTTGCACTTGCCTTGTCACTCGCCGATGTGTGCCACATTGTTATTGTGTACATTTTTTTTCTTTTTTATGAGTGCTTCAGCCTTATTTTCTAGTGCTGTGCGTGCGATTCGAGCAGCATTAATGCGCCAGGTGCAAGACTATAATGCTGGACCAGAAGGCAGCTTGGATAAAAGTCGTCACATCGGGCATGAAGCTGAATGAGCCATCATTTACATCAGAAAGATGCATCAGCGTCCAATTACGGACTTGTTTGCAGCAAGATCTGTTTGAAAAATGAGTTGCATATTTTGAACTGCAATAATGTAGGTGCACGACTTTTCCTTTTAAAGTGAAGGTCGTGTCCTCACTGGTGCCACTGTACGCCAGTATGCCCTGCAGAAAAGCCAACTTTCTCTGACGACGGTGACGAGTGATCGTGGGTGAAAGGAAAGAAGAAAAACGGTTCCCGTGGCCGGAATCGAACCCAAGTCCCTCGTGTTACAAAGCCAGCGTCTATCCGATGGCTCCATTTTGACACGGTCAAAGAGAACGCCAAGCAACAGGTACTGATTTGTGCCGTACACCCCAGACCCAAACGTTAGGCCTACAGAGTGCACACCCTAGCTGCGGGTACTCTTGAAAAGTGGTGCGTACCTCCAGAGTAGCACATACTCGCAGTGTCGGATTGGCCAAGCAAAGAATCCATCGCGAGAAAGCTTCGCGTTCAACCATCGTCGTCGTTAAACGGAGGGGTGCATGATTTTTTTATCACTCGAATAAGGTTATTATGCTGTGTACCACCTTGTGGTGAGATCCGATTTCGCCCGAAATCTGTTTTGGGTAAGTGCAGTGCACAATATTTGCAGTAAATTCCCTCTACGGCTATAACAAAATATTGGTTATAACAAGCAAATCGCGGCGCCTCTTCAATTTTATTATAATGATCTCTAACTGTACATGAATATGTAAGTTTATGACATATGATGCTGCAGTACATTGGTGAACACGCTGAAGAATCGTTTGGTCTTAACCCCATGCTCTTTCGAGCTCAAACTGTGAACAAAGATTGCATTTTAGTCAGTTCTGTTTACCGCTGCAATCAGCAAAACGGGAAGCCGGGGTTACCTCTCGAGCTTAATGAAGCCCAGTTCTGAACCGGGGAATTTTAACCGAATCTTGATTTCCTTGACTGCAGGGGTAATCAATCCATTTCATGAATGATTCCCACATCGAACCGAATTTGATTCCCCAATGCCCCGCCTCATTTTAATTTTAACCCAATCTATGATCATTTTGACTGCTGATGCTACAACAGGAAGCATTTTTTTAACCCCCTGACCCTTAATCCGGACCTTTCATTTGATCCTTACACGCCTTAGCCTTCAGTTTCATTTCACCAATTAAAGGCATTATTCTGTCTAAGGGGCGCTGCCAGTCAATTCAGCTTTATTTGAAACGTAGAAGGACCAGCCCGCCCCATTTCCCCCGGCTCCACCTCTTCCTTTTACCCCTGATATCAACCGTTAAAGTAGCGGCAAACAACCAAGCAGCGCCGCTTGCCCCCACCTTTCCCAGCTCTAGTGGATCCGTCAGGGGGAAAAGGGTAAGAAAACCTTTTTATGCCTCACCAAGTAATTTCACTCACGGCCCAGCCGCGAAATTAGGAACGCAGTGCAGGGCCCATAAAAATTCAAAAAGCTAAAAAAATCGCACCCCCCCCCAACCCGATCATCAACATGGTGTACCCGCGGCTTGATTCCGGAGCCACAGACGCTGAAATTTAACAGGCCAACATACGCCGCTAGGCTACTCTTGTACCAAACTCCAATGGACTTAAATCCATTTCACTCAGACTCAAAATTACTCAATCTGTTCAAACTAAAATGTGCAGCCACATGTCCAAAATGTACTCGCCAAATGGACTCAAACCAAATGTCTAGGAAACTCAAAGGGACCAAACTAAAAATGGTCCTCGGGTACCAGAACCAAATGAGCCCAAACTCAATTTGTTTAGAACTCAAATGCTCAAACTAAAATTAAAACCCAAATTTATCGACTCAAAATGAGTCAAACTCATTTTGTATCAGAACTCAAAAGGCCAATTTCAAAATAAAAAAAATTACTTCCTCAAAATGGCCCAAACTTTTTCGAATCAAATGGATCAACTCAAAATTACTCAGACTAAATCTAAACTAATTGTATCAGACTAAAATGGACTAAACTAATTTTTTTCAGAACTCAATGATAAACTAAATGTATAACTAAAATGTTCAGTCAAATGATTTCAAACTTAAATGTATCAAGTATTCCAAACATGAAAATAATCGCTCAATGTTGACACTGGATCAAACTCATAAAAATACCATGCATAGCCCGTTTCACTCAAACAAACTAAAACGTGGATATGGTGAGTTCCATTCTTGCTGGTAATCTTTTGTTGAATAGTTTTTTTCCTATTGTTCTCAAGAACAATCAAGAATTCCTTTAATTAACTTGGAAATTAGTTACCTCACATCAAAACTAATTAGATATTTGGAATCAGCTAAAAAATCTCAAGCTGATGCATCAAAATTGGTTGGAAAGCAGAAAAAAAGTTTCTAAGACCACTGTGCCCCCTTAAATGGCCCGCCCCCGAGATGGGGTTTTTTGCGGGGTCGATGGCATTGCACCACAAGGGCTATTTAGTGGACTAATCGGTGACTTAGTAGTCCGACACTGACTAAAGCAATTTTTTACGAGTGTAAAAACGCCATACAGCTAAAAAGGACACCTTTCACGTGAGTCTGCGTTCATACCGTGGCAGATATTTGTGTCATACCGGAGTGCAAACCAATTACACGCCTGGCTCAACACACACCCGTTCTTAGCAGGATGATACAGCGAGCGCAGGAGCAACCAGGAGCAGCGACACGCGCAGCGAGAGCGCTCAGCACCCCAATTCTGGCCCAAGTTTCGTCGGTTTCATTTGTTTTCTTTGCCGCTGTACCAGAAACGATTATTGCCCTCTCTTCTGTGATTCACAGTTTCGAGCGCAGCCGCGACGTTTCTGTTACGAGGGAACATCATCCACAGCTCTGCTTGAGGCAACGGCAACTCCTGCCACAGAGTTTCATTCATTGCTCCCCACCAAGTCATAATCAAAGGAAAATGTGCTTGGATGCGTTCAACGTTCTGAGCGAACCGTGCTGCCTATTGTCCTGTGCCAACTATACCGTTTACCGAGTTACCGTAAATAAGAGTTTCCATTCACCGCTGAAAACGAAAGGACGATTAGCACTCCGTTTCCGTTTGCCGTTCCCGTATTCCGGCTTACCGGCTGCCATAATGCAAATAGCGACATCTAGTCAATCGGTCTGAAGCAACTGACGCAAAAGTTTCTTGTCCAAAACTTTTGCTTACGCTTGAAATAACTTGAATCTTGTACGTTTTAGACTAGACTCTCACAATGAAATAACTTTCTTTTGAAATAAATGTAGACATCTCCCGTAGAGCTTTAAAAAAGAAAACATGATGTCGATGCCACCAACTAGTGGGAACAATTAGCACCAATTAAGGCGTTAACCGGAATTCACGCCTCTGCTCAATATCTCGGCATAAAATGAGTGAAATTTGTCGTCACAATTACACAGTAACCTATATTAAAGGAGCCATGAAGAGAAAATAGAACTTCGTGTAATTTGAAAGACTAGGATTCAGTACTCACTCAGCTCCATTACAGCCCAAAAGTTTTTTTTAAAAAAAAAAAAAGTATTTTAAAACTTTCAAATTTTGCACCACAGTGACATGTTATGAGCAAGAATGACGACATATGGGCCGAATTTTCAGTGCGTTAACTGCACGTTAGCATTCAAGTGATGCAGTCAAATGGAACTAGAGGCCCGATTACAGACGTCCGTCATGTGTCGTCGCGACAGTCAGTTAGGCGGCCGCCAATCGCACAAACAAGTTCCGTACCTCATAGAAAGATGCGGGAAATTGGCTAGGGGGTCGCGACTGCTTCACGCGTTTTCTTTCATAATCTCCCTTATTGTTCGAAGATTGCGATGATATTGGTATCATTGTTATCGGGACTAAGCACTCTTTCTAATAAACTCAACTTGTATTTTGTCTTCATGGCTCCTTCAAAGTTTACCAGCACACTTTGAAAGGGGCAAGAGCTTTGCAAGTATTATAAACACATCTGAACCATTTGAGGCAAGCGAGGCCTAGCACGAGTAGGGGTGTAATTTCGCTCGCCCATCTAAAAAAAAATGCCATTTGCCGTACTCCTGGGCCTCATTTAGCCAGAATAATGTGATGAACAATCTCAACTAAGATTACTTTTATCCGCTGTGCCAAGCCCCAAGCGCCGAGTGCAGTGCATATGCTGTAATCAAGATGCGAAGGTACACTACGCTGGTGCGTCGCGCATGCACAATCGACTCCCGCAATCGCCGAATGTGCAGCATCTCCTGCTCAAAGTTTGTAAGGGCTGAAAAGATAGCTGAAAAAGTAATAAAAATAAATAAAATAAAAAGAGCATTATCCCACGTATGACGCACTTACTGAAGTAACCGTGGTAACAACAACGCCTCAAATAAATGTGGGCTGCAGCACTGCCATCAGAAATCCCGGACATAGAGGTGAATGCAGGCCGGCAACCATGAAATGCATGCTTTGCCTCGGGCCACAACATCACTGTGAGTCACCAACGCAATAAATAGTCCTGCCTTTTTTTCGGAGTATTAGCTTTTGTTAGTGTGAGCAAAAAATATGCCTGCTATTTTTTAGACTTACCTCCACAAGAACTGGAGAGTACATTACTGACACATACAAATGCAATTTGAAATCCATCTCAAGGGCGCCTTGAGATTAGCCACGAAAAAAAAAAAAAAGAACTATATTATGTTTGAAAGAACTAGCCTTCAATAACTCACTCAGCTCTATCTGAGCCATGAAATACATTTTATAACCAGAGAAAAAAAAAGAAATTAATGCTGTTCCACTCAACGTGAAAGCTGTCAGAAGTGCAGAGCAGTGATTCGCCATAATGGGCTGCGGCGCAGTTATCCGCTCACTGCTACCACCCAACGCATTTCAAATTTCCCGCCTTTGCAGTACTCGCGCGCCCCCTGCCTGAAACTGCGCCAGCGAGAGGTCCATTCTTTTTGTGCTTGCTTTTCCTCCCACACGGGCCGGTGTTGCACTGCCACTTTTTTTCACTTAATCGTAAAAACCAACCCAACGAGCGTTCCTAACTAAATGAACGCGGGTGCTAACGGTTAATTACGTATATTATGCCTCAAATGTAACTGCTGTTTCTTAGTGTTAAAGAATGGGGAGATGTATGAGAAGCGCCAGCGGTTCACGAGTTTCGAACGCTTATGACAATATAAACTGCTTGGCTTTCGAAGCCTCTGTGGGATGCCGCGACGACAGAGCGCCATGTGGCTTTACTTGGGTCCACCGAGCGAGCTACGGCGACAAGGCGAGCCCCTAAAGTACTCTGGACTTAAAAAAAAAAAGACCCAGCAATATAAATTTTTAACCTTTGCGCTACAGAGACATAGTATGGGCAGGAGTGACTTAATACAGGCCAGCGCTAAGAACATAGTTATTTGTGTGTTACTGCACGTGAGCATTCAAGTGATACGAAAATACGGAACTAGGGGATTACTACAATCTCCCATACATGTTCCTTGGCGGTGGCTTAGGTAAGTGGCCGCCAAATCGCCAAAAGCTGTGAAGTCATAAGAAATGCCAAAAGTTTGCTGTATGCACTCTTTGTAAGTTTTCCTTTAAAAAACCTGATAAATTTGACTAAGTTGCGAAAAAATTGGGTCATCATCAGAAAAAGGTCTTTTAAAGCAGCCAAAAGAAGAATAAAAACCTTTTTTTTAAAGATGGTTTAAAGGATCTCACTCACTCGCCAAAAAGGTTTTTTAACGAAAAAAAAAAAAAGAAAAGGTTTTTAAAAATTTCAATTTGCCCACAGTGCGGTTTGGCAGAATGACGAATACGGCACAATAAAACATTTTTTGTGAAACCCCTATGCATTAAGTATGCCCCAAAGGAACTAGGGCCCCTTCAACCCCCAGTCATGTGTCGTCGCGAAGGTCAGTTAGGCGGGGCCTTTAAAACAAGGTTCCTACGTCATAAAAAGTTTCCCGGAAATTTGGGTGGGGGCGCATGCTTACCTTTTTTAAATCCCGATTTTTTTCAAGACCGAGGAGGACATTTTTTCGGGGCAAGCAGTCCCTTAAAACCCAACGATTTTTCCGGGTCCCTTAAAAACAAAATTTATTTTGTTTACACTTTTTAAGTCTTTACAGAATGCTTTCCATGGTAAAATGGCCACCGGAGTTACTGAAAAAAAAAAAAAAAGGGGAAAATGTATTTCTTGACCCGCACGTAAAAAAAGAGCTTCAAAACAGAGGAGCGAGAGATTTTTACCCAGCTCAAAGCTTTCAACAAGGGGACACTATTTATTTTAAGGATGAATGAAGACAACCATTATCTACACCGCTCTTCCTACGAAGAAGCTTCGGCTGGTTTCCGGTTCCCATGGTGTCTCGAACAATCGGGCGTCCACGCAAGTGGAGATACCATCTGAAAAAAAAAAAAAAAAAAAAAAAAATTGCAAAACTGCTAGATAAGATCACTAGAACCTACTGGCACCGTGAGGTTGGGGATGCATGCTTCACTAGCATTCTGGAGGCCCGTGGGGTTCCAATTCCCGCCAAGTCACAAATTTTTTGTAATTTTCTTTTTCACTCAATTACTTTAGTTTTCTCTGCACAATCAGGGCAATTCTAGAACTACAGATGCTAGACAGCAGCTTTTCTGCTCTACGAAATACTTAATGCTTTCACATTTAAAAAAAATTTTGCTACCGTTTACAAGTTCGACATGACCCACAAAGAAAGATTAACAGAAGACGCGCGTTGCATTTCTCATTATTATGATTGTTGTTGTAAGCCGTAAAGGCGCGACACGAGGCCTCTGAACCAGTAACGGGGTTATCGCTCCAATAGCAGTGATTTTCAATTTTACAAACGTGCCCTTTGTAACAGATAACGGATCCTCCAACCTTCTATGGAAGAAGCAAGCCTCTGACATACTGTCCGCTTGCGGGTAAAAGTAACAAAGCGTTACTAAACAACATTAGTGAAGCCGATTAGGACAACACTTGTGCAATGCTATCTTACATACTCCAGCTGTAACGAGGATGACTATGGCACAAAGCTGTGCCCATCACACTCCCCCCGCCGCGCTCCAAAAGAAAGCTGTAGACGAAGACAAACTGTTAACAAGAGCTTCTAACATTTTTACCACCACCTTTGTTGCTTGCAACAAGTTCTGCAATGTCCTTTGAAAGCAAAAAGATTTTGCCTTTCTTTTGGGGAGTTCTGTACCACGGGTTAGTCAATAACCACCACGCATCGTGGACACCAAAGATTTCACTGGTTTTCTGCCCGAACCACAACGCAATCTATTGCAGAGGCTAAACGAACTCCAAATGTACAAAAAAAGGGGGAAAGAAGAGCTTTTTTATTTTTTTTCAGAGGATTCTTTCATGACGATGCAGGCATGCAATGAATAAGAAACATCAGTGGACACCACCCCACTTGCAAGGGCTGAGCTGCATGTGTGGTTTGGCTATGCTTCGCTAACAGTTTGGGAGATGTCACACAAATCCTTGCTCCTAAAATTTCTGCAAAGCATGACGTATAAGTTTGCCCATTTTAAGGATCATTTTGTTGAGCTATCACTTATCATTTAAAGGGGCCCCGCAGCACTTACCATCGATTACTAGGAATGCATTTTGGGGTAAATTCTATTGTCCCAGCAATCTCCTCCCGCAAGAATTATAAAAATCCGTTCACTATCACCGAAACTATGCGCAATGAGAAATTGCGCATAATTGGTTTCTCTCAACTTGACCGTGGACAACGCGACGAAAGCTGCGTGCTCTCTCCCGGAGAGGGTGGCGGCACGTGGCGTTTTCTTCCGTGGCCTTCGATATATCACAGGCCGGTGAGTTCTCCTTTTCTACGCAATGTGGAGGCGTCTATTTCCGGACTGGTGCCACAAAAAAGCAGGCATAGGTGCCTGCTCGCAAGCGCGCGCTCGGGCTGGCAGGGCGTTTTTGAAGCAATAACGTTCGTTGTCGAGTGGTCTGGTTGAAAGGGATGTATTGAGCTCATCACTCAAACCACGTGCGCACTCAAAACACAAGATAAACGGCAAAACTGTGCCTACAGGTTCAGGCATAGAAGAGGTTCGTCCACAGCGCCGACGACGACGGATCGTCACAGGAAATGCGAGAAATTAGCCGCGAAGCTGACCAGTGACAGCCGATCGGACAGCCATGGCCTCAATGACGTCGTTGTTTAGGCTATGCCAGGGGTGCATAATGAGGAGAACTGAAGAGAGCGCAGTTGGTTTTTCCGCATCTTTCACAGCGATTTGCGCGCTCACCACTTCACATGCACGTGTAATAATTTGGCTCAGGTATTTCTGGTAGTGTAAGCTAAGCGTCACGCAGGTTAACTTGCACTGCTCAAAGAGTGTTGCATGGTCCCTTTAAATATTCTATTTCACAAAAGTGTTAGAAATATTCTGTAATATGCCTCTTAAAGATAACAAAAAAGAACATCCAAGGGTCCCCAGGATATTATAGCTGCCGTAGATGATGCCACAACCGTTTGCGTGAAGGTGAAGGATATGCTGAAGCAAGATTGCTCTATGGATGTCTCGCGACATACGACGTCCCTGTAACCGGTTACCATGTTTTCAAAATTACCGCTAGCTTAGAAAGTACTGCCGTGATGGCAGATTGCAAAACACGAGTTGAGCTCTAGGAGACTGAAATTTTGGGGCTGTTGATTGCAGAGCAAGCACTCACGTGTGAACATTGACTCTAGCCACAAATGAAACAGCACAGGCGACACCATCTCGGTTCTCTGGCTCAGAAGAATACTCGGAGCAGTGGACATGCTTTTTGCAAGGCAGGCACCACTGGTGCACTCGGGGGCATTGCTTGGGTACGTTTTGTATCAACAATTACGCATCCTTAGAACGCGGGTTTATTTTTTAATGAATAGAACGTGTCTCCCAACTTCCCCAAGACTGATTAACAGTTTGCAAACAAATCAGCGTGTCATTTAACCCCTGTTTAATTGGCGATCTGGGACTCTGGAGGGCTTATGAGCTAACTTGCAGAATGCCTGTTCGGGAGTTCAGGTCCCATCACATAGTACACAGTACAAACTTCCAGGTCGGTCGAAAATTGATTCAATTGATTGACTGTGGGGTTTTAACTCTCGACGCTACACGGGCGATGAGGCGCGCTGTAGTGGAGGGCTCCGGATTAATTTTGACAGCCTGGGGATCTTTAACGTGCGCCGAAATCTCGAACACACGGGCGTTTTTGCTTTTCGCCTCCATCAGAAAAGCGGCCGCCGCGGCCGGAATCGAATTCGCGTCCTTGGGCGGTTGGTGGAAATAGCGTGACAGAAGGAGTGGAGTGATCATCTGTGGTCCAAGCAACTGGAGCAGACTACAATTCTGTTAATTCGCACGGGAGCCAAGGTTGCTCAACTGAACACAGTGCTTCTGACTGCAAGCATTTCTGTCCTATACAGCCGGACCACCACTCACCCCACCATTTTTGTTTTATAACAGCCAGAAGTGCTGCTGCTCGTCGTTCAACGCAAGCTCACAAATATGACAAATCAGCCACCTTTAAGGGCCTCGAAATAACGTCGAGAACATGGTGCGCTTAATCACAGAAATGTGCGATACTTTAAGGTTTTTCAAACGATGTGCTAATGTTACATGTCCTGTGGCCAGCTGTTGTACAGTCAGCATAATATTAATAATAATTTATTCATACTCAGTGCGGGATGGAGCAAGGCGTACAGGGCCGCGAAAGGCAGAACCGCCTATACAAGTGAGGCTTGCGTACCCAACCTGTACCCAAATTAGTATACGAGTTTTTAGTCCATCTTGCACTGTAAGCACACAATTTCAGGTGGCATGCTTTCAACTCGGCCTACTTGTGGTCTGCTCGTTGTAGCAAAAATGAGATGAGGCGGCCTTTTTTTCTTTGTTTGAGTGCAACCAGCCCATCACAGCATCCGAGCTGAAGGCTAGACAGGGCATAAATTCTTGTAAGCGATCTTGCTCCACTTCACGGCATTTAACCCCAGCCAAACGTGCCTATTTAAGTGCACTTCCACAGAGTGCACCGCTAAAATGTCATTCGGGAGCAGCTAAACGGCAAATGCGAATGACACTTTACAAGGAACGCACTTTAAGCTGAGTGTGTTCCCCAAACACACTTTACCGAGGCCAGCTCGCCGAGTCGAGTACTCTCGTGAGCAGAAGTCCAAAAATGCGGAAAAATAACCTAAAACCGCGAGCAGTTTGGATGCTAATAAGTAACGTGAAACGTTAATTATAGATATATTGCTTATTTACTTTTACAAAAAGAGAAGCAGGCGACGAAAAACAAGAAAATAACCTCTCTCTCAACACCGTGCCAGCGCCGCCTGGTGGGTTTTTTCTCCATGGCAGCTGTTCTCGTAGGTGGTTTCTTGTGACCCTGTGATTGTATTCCCGCTTCAGCCTTCTCTGTTATATTCCACGCTTTCAGATAATTTCCCCCAAACGATAATACTGCTGTTATTCGCTGCGCAGTGAATAACAGTGAAGATATCAGCGCCGGTGTTCAGTCGCCGTCCCGACTGCCTTTTTTTGTGGACTTGTGCGAGGCACGGATTGCGATTTCGAAACAATGCAAACATAACGAAATGTTTACAATATCTCTCACGTGATAAAGAAGGGGAATTTCAAGTAATTTTGCGTAACATTTACGCCGGCTATCGTCACTGACATCACGGCCAAGGGCACTTAATTTCGTCGTTTAGCAGCGCGCAGCCTAAGTGTCACTTGGGAAGCCCAAGTGCACTCGGCGTAAGTGCACTTAAATAGGCACGTTTGACAGGGGTATTACTTACTCGCAAGAAACTGCGACATTCGGAGACAATGTGTCTGTTCGATTTGGCGTGCACTTTCTGCACCAGTTCACTGATTACAGTCAAACCCAAGTACAACAAACTCAGATACAGCGAAATTATGCTTTATAGCGGACACTCAAACTTGTTTTGCCATTACGCGTGTAAAATGTATTTTTTATAACAAACTAAACATTTGATATATCGAACTCTGAGCGCGCACAGTCGGTAACCAAATGCCGGCCAACGCGCTCCTCTGGGCCGTCCCGCGCTTCCCTGAAATGCAGCAGCAGCAATCCATGCCTTTTCCCAGCTAGCTTTGCAGCACACCTATTTGGCAGCTGCCTGCCACGTGATCAAGTACGGTGGAGCAGCTCCAGGCCTATGACGCTTTAGGAAAGAGAGAGAAAGAAAGAAAGAAAAAAAAAGAACTGCTGTGCTGCGTTCACGACACCAGCACTCCTCACTCGACGTTTTAAGAAGCCGCTCTTTCTGCTACCGACTGTGCTGCGGCGATACTCGCATTGCGATAGTGCGCCGAAATACAGGCAAGGGACTGGAGTTCGTCCAAGTGATGTCGCTTGTCGAGAATGTGATTCTCATTGATGGTGCTAAATACAGTGTTCAGGCGAAAATCACTGCCTACTGCAAATAGATCTGCATTTCTCGGCAATAAATTGCTTTTGGAGCAGATTACTATTCTGAGTGAGTGGCATGGTCTTCCCTTCGTAATCGCGTTTTCAAACCAACTGTTCACATTGCTTACAACGAATTTTACTATGAAGTCGTTATAAGCGGTGTTCGGTTATATCAAACTAATTCGTATAGCGAACAAATCGCGTTGAATCACACTGTTCGTTTTAACCGGGTTTGACCGTAGTTCGGCGCAGGTGCCGCCACTGCTGAACCGGTCCTGCACTTTTGTCGTCTGCTTCTGCACCCGCTGCCTGGGAAGTGCAGGGAAGGCCGTGAACTCATCCTGTACCCTCTGTACGTCGCCAAATCGAAGAGAAAAGTGCAGGGGCCCCGCGCGCCGCACTCGAAAATCGAAGAGGCGAGTGCCGCACTACCTGAATAAGTTCAGCGAGCGCAGCCAAATCGAAGACACCTAATAATTCGCCAAGTATATGCAAAAGAGTCAGCTGTGCATTCTGGCCAATCAGAATGTTGCGAGTCAGCAGCGGTTAATCGGCAAGATCCGTTCGCAAAAACTCGCATGCCTTCAAACAGAAATACAGTCGCCGATCGCCAACAGCATCAAGGGCGAAAGAGCTTGGCACAGGGAGCGTAGGCTTAGACGAATACCTAGGAATACCCACCGTGAAACAGACCTCGCGGGAGCCGGGGCGTGAGCTTCAGGGAGCGCCGGTGGCGAGGCCCCCCTACTTGAGGTGCTTGAAGATGTCCTTGGAGGCGCAGTGGTCCACGCAGTGCAGGAAGTCGAACAGCTCCTCCGTGCAGGTCTCCATCGTCTGCGAGCGGCTGTTCACGCGGTCGCTGCATTCCTGCAGCCTCTCGCCGTACGCGGCACACTTGGGCTCCCCTCGGCACTTCTCCTTGAGCGTGTCCAGCGGGTCCACCAGCTCGTCGTCGTCGGCGGCCTTCACGACGGGCTTGACCTTATCCATGGTTGCAGGTGTGTGTGCCCACCGAATGTAGCCTGCTTTTCCACGAGCGGCGAGGAACAGCGGCAGCGCCGGCGAAGGACCGCACGAGGAAAAGGACACGGTGACCTGCGAAGTACACAGTGTTGACGGACGTGTTCCGCTGGAGTGCCAAAACCAGCCACAGCAGCCATAGTCAAGATTTATGTATTTGGCGCTTTCTCTTTTCTGCACTTTTTAGAAAGCGTTTATTCTAAATATTTACTATTTTTGGTTGACACAGCTGTGCTTTAAAAAATTTTTTCAGACGTATAGTCACTGACAAAAAGGGCTCTGCGAAAACTGACATGCAAGAGCATACAAAATAGAAATTTGTTTTGCAGTTCAATAATAGCAAATACCTATTAAATTTATGCAAAACTTAACAATAACTAAATACTTCTTGCGTAGAGGTTGCAGCGTGACGTTAATAATGTGCTGGACTAACATTTTCCGTCGAAAGGACAGCTATTATGCCTGTGGCAGTGCTTGGGGCCGTCGCCGACTGGACTGGAGGTGTCTCCAATCACATACAACTCTGCGGCCGTCCTGTACACACTGCTGCCACTTCACTTCGCGTGCTAGGATTAATAATTTATGCGTCTGGGTCAGCGGCTATTTCGCATCGCTCCGCTCGCCAAAAAGCGGGACAGATGCTCCACCTCATCCTACGCATCTCACAGAAGTCTGGTGGCTCCTGTTCCAAAATGGCCCGTCTATTGGTGTGCTCTAGCTGTACTCCAGCCTCGGCTTGTTTAACTCTATGGCTTGTTTACCAGCATGTTTACCACCATGTTTACCAGGCACAACTCCAACACCTGAAACGCGCGGAGCGGGCTGACTTCAGGCAATTAACCGATCGAGCCGCAATGCGTGCCATTACTTGCCTCCCTAGGGTGAAAGAGTCTGGCGGCATGTCCTGCCACAGGTCGTGGGGAGTTGAGCGTCCACCGTGGCTGTGGAAGGCACCATGTGAATTCGTGTGACCCGGTGGCGCCGGACACCTACCAGTAAAATAGGTACAAGCGACTCCCCGGCCTAGCGCTCGGCCCTTGTGTGTAACTGCAACGCTTGGGAAGTTCACCCGGCTTGCACGGGAAATCGCCCCTATGGAAAGGGGCGGCGGCAAAAACGCAGGAACTTTTTTTTTACTACAGTCAAACCCGGCCATAACGAACCCGGATAGAGCGAATTATGCTATATATCGAACAAAAATAATTCAGTTACGGAAATACATGGGAAACATATTCCCTATAACGAAGTTCACATCCGATGTATCGAACTCTGTGCGCCTAGAATGACCGCCGAAATGCATGATTTCGAGCGGCGATTGAGATGTGGATTGGCCGCGACCACGGAGCAAGAGCCGCGACTGAGACATTGCGCCTCGCACGGAGCGACGTGACGCCCAGTACTTTCCGTAACTGTTTCCGATGCGCTGGACTCGCGAAGGAACCCCCCCCCACCCCCCCCCCCCCCCCCCCCCCCCCCCCCCCCCCTTCCCCTTGGTCAGCGAGTTCGGACCAAGACAGCAGCATCGGTGAACGGTGGGAAGAGCTCGCCAACGTTCCCGATGATGTCGCGAGTGAAATCCGTCCGACGCTTATAATAAAGCGCTTTCGGCAGTCGATGTGCTCCACCAATGCTTCCTAGATTTTTGAGGACGCGGAATCGAACTGGTGCAAACAATGTTTCGTGTAGAGAATGCTGTGCTAGTTGAAGCCGCCAAAACGAAAGTGAAAACAAAAATCACCGTTTTTTTGCAACGTGGGCAGTTAAGGCGGAAAGTAGCTTTATTACTTGCAATAAATGGATTATTTTGGTATGGTAATGGCTACTGTACTGTGTTTGTTTCTGCATACGCGGATGGCGGAGTTGGGGAGGGGGCGGCGGGCTCCTGCATGCGGATTGCGAACTCGTAACAATAAGCTCGTTATAGGCGGGTTCGGCTATATCGAACTATTGGATATATCGAACTAATCGCGGTGCATATTGCAGTTCGCTATAAACGGGTTTGACAGTATATACTCGTCGTACTCGCCCTGACGGAACTTTTTTGCAAGACACTGCGGCCATGCGGTGAAGCCCCTTCGAGCAATCTTGTTTACACAATTAAACAAATAAAGGAACAATATTTCATGGAAAAAATGGTGCCGTGTGGCGCCATCTTAGAGCAATTTTTTTTACACAGTTAGAGAAACAAAGGGACGTCATTTCATCGATATAGTGGTAACGCTTTATTCGGAACAAAAATCTCTAAAACTGGAGCGAAAAACATTTTTCGGCAAATTTGGTACATTTTTCTTTCTTCTTCATGGTACGGAAGGTTCAAAATATCCCAGTGAATTGTTGCTGCTGTGCTTGCTTGCGTATCTGCTGTTACTTATACATGGTCATCATCATCATTATCATCAGATAACAAGTGTAGGCCTCCTGTGTTGCGAGGGGACAAAGCATCTGCTCACTCTACACATTGCTCGTGCTGCAACAATGCCGGAACTCGCCCAGCAACTTTAGTTACAATCCGCGGATCCAGCAAGGACTCGCTGAAAGAGCAGCCCAGGTCACCGGCGCACTCCAAGCACTGGTCACAACTCGTCGTTGACCCAACGGTTTCAGAATAAAGTCTTTCTCTCGATCTCTCTCTTTCTATCCATACCTCCTTTCATAAATACTATTTCCAAGAAATGTCATATTTTTCACACAGTATATAATAAATATACATGTACATTCAAACCTCGTTATGGATATAACGAAATGGATATAACAAAGTAAATAAAATTCCCATTGTAATCTCCATAGAGAACCATTCATTTGACACCTCCTTGTAACCAAGTAAAACAGACCTGTCAATGGATATAACGAATACTATTAGTCTCCCCTTCCAACACCCCCCCTCCCCCCTTCCCGCGGTGCGTGAAGTACTCCGCGAAGTTCCACACTCGTTCGGCGCCACTGTTTTAAAACTCCAGCGTCAACACGCGCGGCCGGGCGAGCCATCCTCCTCACTCAGTCAGCAGGGCAGAGAAAGGAGCATGGCTCTCTCAGCATCGATGCCCACGTGCTATTGTCGCAGGTGTCACCGGACAAACTGACGCAAGCGACGACGAAGGCGCCAAGGTCTACCATACCCACGCGTTCAATGTGCCAGTGTCTTTTTTTTTAATGCGACAGATTGCCCTACGGCATAACAGGGAGGTTTATAGGTACGACATTGCACCAGTTGCACGCCGAAATACAAGAAGAGACTGGCACTGGGGTCCCCATATCCAACGCTTAAGATCGGGGGGTTTCTCAGGATGGAGCCCTGTGCCTCGGATGTGTTGGATTCTGGCGCTTCTAAGACCTGAACAAGTCCACAACAGGTGTTCAACGTCAGCTTCTGGCGCAGGAGTCACACAGAAGGGGCAGGTGTCCGCAAACGGGGCGTGGTATCGGGCAGGCCAAGCGTGAGTAACTGCTGGGGATAACGCCACCCCAACTCGAAGCCTCCGCAGCAAGACCTCCTCCCAGCGAGCGAGCCCACTGGGGAGGTCAGTTCCACGCTGTGGAAGTAAAGCACGCGTGGCGCGGCGGATGTTCTCTTTTTTCACCAGCAGTTCTTCTAGGGTAGATACTAGAAGTAGTGGTAGTGGCCGTGGTAGGTCTCTTCGGTGGCAGGCGCGATCTGCCACAGTGTGGGCAGGAAGCGTGTCCCGGCGAATCCATGAAACGCGGACAGGGCATGGAAAAAGTGTCCATAATCTCGTGAATGCGTGGGGCCCGGGCTTGTACAACGCGCAACGCGACGCAAATCCCGAATCGCTGCTGTTGAGTCCGTGTAAAGCTCCAGCTTGTCCCCAGTAGTCAAAGTCGATGAAAGCGCCTGCAGGCCATCCCTAATGGCAGTAAGTTCTGCTAGCAGGCTTGTGAGTGCACGGAGTGACTCGTACGCGCAGCTTTGATTCAGGGCAGGGTATGAGGGACACGTCAAGGCCGTGGTGACGAAGCAGTCGTATGCCCCGGCGTCCACAAAAGCCATAGTCCATAGTCCAGTAGGCCCCATAGTCCATAGGCCCCATAGTCCAGAGGCCATAGTCCAGTAGGCCCCGCCAGACTTCTGGGAGATGCGGCGAACATGGTGGAGCAGTTGTCCGGCTTTCTTTCGAGCAGATCGTATCCACCGAGCTGCCGACCCTGAGGCCGATATCTCTAAGCCCAGAACCCGAAGGTGTCCGACAATGGGAACGGCGGTACCGTTCAGTTGTAGGACGATCGGCGATACTGCAAGGGAGCGACGGCCCCAAGCGTTGGCGATTGTAAGTGCAGCAGTCTTTTCTTGAGAGAGGGTGAGGCCCACATACTCGCACCATTTCTGGCAGTCTGTTAACGCTTACTGGAGGCACTCGGCTTGTCTTGGTGCCAGTGTCGTTGCACACACTCGATGCAGTTGACCTTCTACGTCGTTTCTTTGGTGCCCATGGCGATGGCGAAAACGGCATCAACATGGTGGCCACCGCTGAAAAGGAAGTCTTTTGCTTGTGATGCCCGAAACAAAGGCTCGAGCATCACAAACGTTTTTGCAACTGTGTCTAGCGAACAATAAACTAAGTAGTGTGCACATTGAGCATGCAAAATAGTTGTCTTCTAGTCAATTTCCTTCACATGCGTGGTCGCAAAGCAGTACAGTGGGCCGTGAGGCGATTTCGTTCTTGCATGGCTTATAGGTGTGCACCCAACTGAGCAGACATTGCCGTTAAACTGTTATAATTGATATAGTGAAATAAGGATATAACAAAATCATTGTGGCTCCCGTTTGACTTCGTTATAATGAGGTTTGAGTGTATATGTTCTGTGGTGCAGACTGAACAATTACTTTTAACAGTTGCAACAGTCTTCTGGTTTGAGGATGGTGGATAGGTTGGTACACGGGAAAACAATCTGTGCAATCGCTGTATGGCTTGCCTTGACAGTTCCTCATAACGGCAGGAACAATGCCTATAAAATTTGTATAACAGCTGTACTCTTCATAAGTCCACTTGCCACAGAACTAACAGAACAAAGACTGCAAAATGCTGAACTTGAAAAACAGGCAAAGGCTTGCTGGTCATTGTTAGCACGGTTCGATAGACTAGGCACAAACGCTGCAAGCTGTTTGCACTTTGCCATTACAGTATGAAGGAAGTTGGAGATCTATCGCTTTGGGCGGTGGCAGTGCTATAGGTAGTAATAAAATTGTGAACCCTCAACTCAACTTTTACTACTAATACTGGTAAAGTGGAGCCATATTCAAAAGATGTGCTCCGACAGCCTTTGCAACACACCGGGTGTCGCCATGGGGAGGCTCAAAATCTCAGCCAATTGCTGAAATCGCCCTTTTCCAGCTTTTTATGCACCGCACAGAAATAACGTTTACAGTGAAGCTTTTCGGCTTCTCACCGATGACACCCGCACGCAAAAATGCACTGCAGGAAAGCTAACTGACATCAATGCGGAACGCACCGGTGAATATACTGGCGTCGCCATTTGGGAGTGGCCCCGGGAAGTTGATGGCCATGCGCACCTGAGATGTCGGGAGCCAGGGTGTGTCCTGCAATTTGCCCTTTCCTTGCTCGCATGCTTGACTTGCAGCCATGCCACAAGCGCACTGAAAACAACCGCTAGCAATGCGGCGCGACATACTAATAGGCAATTGCAGCCACTTTGTGAATGCCGGCGTTACATAGCTGACATAGCTTTGCATCGATGGTGCAGATACTCGAGCAAATGACGACGGCCAGCTGGGTCGCACCGGAAGGCAGCGACCCAGGGGGGGTCACTGTCCACTCTGGAGATTCCCGTGTGGTTTCAGTGGAGTTTTCGCTGGGTTTTGATTTGACAGGCTGATTTTTAGATCTGAGAAAGGTTCACGTCACCCATCGTTGTCATCAGAAGGGTGGCTGGTTTTAAGTGCAGCGCACTTTAGGGGCTTGCATTGTTGTCGTAGCTCACTTGCTGGACCCAAGTAGATCCCCACAGCGTTCCATCGTAGTGGCTGTCCTCGCGGCGTCCCACACAGGTTTCGAAAGTTAAGCGGTTTATATAGTCATAAGCGTTCGAAGCTCGTGAACCGCTGGCGCTTGTCATACATCTTCCCGTTGTTTAGCGCAAAGAAACCTGCAGGTACATTTGAGGCAAAATATACGTAAGTAACCGGCAGCGCCCGCGTTCATTTGGTTAGGAGCGCTCGTTCCGTTGGTTTTTAAGATAGTAAGTGAAAAAAAGTGCCGGTGCAACCGCAGCACGTGCGGAGGAAAAGCAAGCACAAAAAGAACAGAACTCCCACTCAAGCTGTTCCGAGGCAGGGGGCGTGCGAGCACAGCGGAGGCGGGAATTTGAAATGCATTGGACAAACCTCCGTTGAATCCATCAGGAGAGGAACGAGGCAGGTCGGCGAAGAGCGTGGAGGGGTGGTAAGAGTGAGCGGATAACGGCGCCACAGCCCATTATGGCGAACCATGGCTCTTTACTTCCAACAGCTATCACATTCATGGAACGGCTTTAATTTTTTTCTTTACAGAGTCGGCTGTCAGTACGGCTGCATCTCCTCTTATCTTAGTCACCTCCAGGGTATTCAGGAGTGTCTGGTAGGTATGGGCTCTCAGACCGTTGTCACTGTCTTGCATTTGCAGCAACAGGTTGCCATAATTGTAGATATCGTTTTTTTGTTTCCCAAGGTTACGCAGCTTTCCATAACAGCTGTGGCAAAGTCCTTTTATGAAGCGAGATTCAGTGCAGAAAGTGGCACAGTCGCCTTCGGGACTCATTGTGGGAGCGAAATTCAATCACCGATGCTTATGAGACACAAACAGGATGTGGTCCATGTTCACAAAGCAGACAAAGACAACACACTGCCGTTACGTTCCCTTTATTTGGTCTTCCTCCTCGACATGGCAGGGTTGGTAGATCAGTGCAGGCAACCCTTTTGTCGAAAGAGACTGCCACGAGTGGCAGCCACGAGTGAAGTGGGATAAAAAGGGGGGGCTGAGAAGAGGAGGGAACGAGCCGGTTAAAGGTGCCGCCCAGGGAGCAGCAACACCCTCACCACCATTTAAAATACGAAGATGAATATATACAAGTGTACGATTAAAACCTAATGTAATTAAAGTACATTGCGCAGTGACGGTGGAACTATTGAACTGCCCCATGACTTGATGTACACGGCTGCTGAAGACTCACAGGTCTATGGCCGGCGCAGTTTCCTGAAAAGAGAACAAGGAAAACTTAAATTGCAGCGGCACCATATCTGGTATGGTACAATGGCAGCAACTATGACAAGGGCTGGACTAGAATGAAGCAATGCTCCTCCGTTACCCGCAGCCATTTCCTCTATGCACCGAATGCCAAACTCAACACCAGTTTCTTTGAATCTGAGCTGGGAAGGGCTTCACACATTACATGTAATTCGTGTCACACTTTCCTTTTTTTCTAGATGAAAAAGGCGGCCATTTTGCAGTAGAGAAGGACGCACAAGGCACAAAATTTTGGCAGACAAATCTACCCGAGTGGACCACTTCTTTAACCCCAGGCACAAGCACTGTCACACCTTTGCAACGTTCAAATTGTCCTTTTTAATTTCAAATTTTGGCTGTTGCACAGGCCAAAGCAACACCTGGGCTACAAGATTTGCTGTGAACGAGATTAATTAAGACCACCCAGAGATGTCCAACGTGTGTAAAAATCTCAACACAGGAACGTTTCTACTTTTCACCGCCATAACAAAGATGGTTCCCCCAGTGTCACAAACTGCAGGCCAGGCCCTCCATTTTTCTATATTCGGGCGGCCGACATGACGGCCTCACGGACGGAGTCGGCCATTTTGCGCCTCGCTGAGGAATTCGAGGTCCCCCCTTCGGCTTTGTGCTCACCTCCTTTATTTCGCCCTGCCTGCGACAAGGACAAAAGCGAGCTGCCGCATTCCAGCGTGCAGGTGCGTAGGGTGACGTCACGATCGCTAGCTCGGACGCGCGCGGACGATCGCGGCGAGTTGCCGAGGGCCCCGAGAGGGGGAAAAGAGGAACAATGGGAAGACGTCAGAGCAGGACTTCAGCGGCCAACGAAGGTTATTTAAGGGAGCGCACGCGGTCGCTTGTGGCAGTCGGCTGGAGATTCGTGAACATGCTACGCGGGGAAGGGTCCTGGGGGTGACGCGCTTTAGCAGAAGCACATCGGTAGGCTAGCGACGGACCGGTCCACGCCTCGGATCAGCGCTCGAGTTCACCCGTCGCCACGAGTCCCATGGCCGACCAGCTCCTGCACTCCGGACCCCCGAAACACGTGAGCTGCTGCCCCGCGAGGTCGGCTCCACCTCGTCGTGACTTTCCGTCGGTGAACCGGCGTGTTCTCCTTGCCTCGCAGAGATTTTCTTTTACCGCGCCCCTCCCACCGTAGTTTGTTTGTTGCCTCGGATTAAGATATCCGCATCCTTCGGGTTTTTGTTTCTAGCGTCACTCGTAGCGAACGAGCTGAGAGTTGGTTCTTTGTGTGTTGGGTGTCGTAATTGTCGTTATCAAGGGTAACGATGTTTGAGGGCTTTTCACGTGTCGGGTACAGCTTGCAGAGCTGTTAGATGTTTCTTATAGTGAGTGCTGTTGTTGGGGGTTAACGATGTTTGTCCCATAGTGTTTCGCGTGTTGCTAGTATTTTTTTGTGTAGTTGCGTTACTGACTCGCGCCGCCACAGCGAACCGCCCCCACCTCCTAATTTCGCGACACTCTCCTCCTTTGCTATCTTTCATCGTTCGCTTTTTAGATGCAGAGCATCTGATTCACTCGCCTTGTCCTCCGGCGTCGTCGTCGGCGTTGTCCGCCCCTCCCCCATTCTCCTCGCCGCGCCAGCTGCGCTCTCCGCCGCTCACCCCCTCTCCTCTCCGATAGCGAACACTCTCTCGCGAGGGGCATTGGATTGGATTCGATTGGACTTGGTTGGCTTGGTTGATTGGATTGGATTTTGGGTTGGATTGGATTAAAATGGATTGTGTTGGATTGTGTTGCGTCATAGCCGCGGCCCGACGCGCTGGGGCCGGCGCATGTGCAGTACTCTCTTTCCGCGGTTTCCTCTCCTTCGGGCGCGCTGCGCATATAACCGGTGTGCCTTCTCCGGCGAAGCAACATCCACGCTTGGCTCAAACACCTAGAGTCCACGCCGCTTTACAAATACGCCAACGTCGTCATCGACTGGGACCGGCTTACGCAGTCCCCTCAACGTTATGCGCGCTATAAAACGCGGTCCCTTCGCCGCTCCGCCTATGCGTCGCATCTACACAGGGGTTCCCGCGAGGGGAGGTGGGAGTTTTTTCTTTCACTCGCCGGTCCTGCCATCGTTCACTGGGTTACGCCAAGAACAAGATGTGCAGCAGCGACACAGTCTGAAAAGAAAAATGCAAGCGATGTTCACGCCCGCGGCACACAAAGACAGCCGCGCTCGTTGCAGACGATAAGCGGCACAGCGTTTTCCTCCATCAACGAAAGCGTTGCCGCAGCAGCATCAGTTATTTTTTTTTGGCTGTTTTTTGTTTTGACAGTTTGGCCTACCAAGCACTAATTCTCGCTTACCTGGGAGTATACCAGCTGACCTAGCCGTGATTTACGTACAGAGGCGATGAGGCGCGCCGTAGTGGCGGGCTCCAGATTAATTTTGACAACACCTGGGGATTTTTAACATGCGCCGAAATCTCGAACACACGAACGTTTTTGCTTTTCGCCTCCATCAGAAAAGCGGCCGCCGCGCCCAGGAATCGACCCCGCGTCCTTGTGCTCAGCTGCACAACGGCTTAGTCTTAGCCACTGAGCCACCACGGCAGGTTCACGCAGCCTTTTGCATTGTGGGCACCCTGTATCGTACTGTCCACTTTGCAAGGCGATAAGGTGACTTCCAAATGCAATGTATTCGCATTCCACCACCGTATGGGATGAATTTGTAGATCGCAGGAACGTAGTACCATAATTGCCTGCCAACATTGCAACATCCGCACAGAACACACTCGCAACCAGCGGAGAAGAAGCGAACCATAATACACATGGGTGCGTAATAGTCTTTATTAATCTCGGTCTGTGGTCGTAATTCTTGAATAAACAAAACAAACTCGACAGGCCTCAGCCTGCAGTCAACAATCTCAATGACACGGGGTCTCAGTAGTTCTCATGGCACTTCTAACGGCGCAAATTCAGTCCTGGTACCGAATGAAAGTTCAAAGCTGCGGCGGTGGTCCGGGCTGCGAAGAGGTGTACTTGGTGACGGCCTTGGTGCCTTCCGAGACGGCGTGCCGGGCCAGCTCGCCCGGCAGCAGCAGCCTCGTCACGGTCTGGATCTCGCGGGCCGTGACGGTGGCCCGCCGGGAGTGCAGCGCCAGCTTGGCGGCCTCATCGCCGATGCGGTCCAGGAGGTCGACCACGAAGCTGTTCATAATGGCCATGGCCCGGCCAGAGATGCCCGTGTCGGGATGCACCTGCCGGAGGACCTTGTACACGTACAGGCTGTAGGACTCGCGGCGGCGACGGCGGCGCTTCTTCGAGCCGCCGGAGGACGATGACGCAACGTGGGCTCTTGTCTTGCCGACCTTCGGCTTCAGCAGCGCTTGGCTCGTCGACGCTGCCGACTTCGTTGCTACCCTCGACGACATCGTTTCCACTGGACAGCTAACCGATTCGAGGTACGACGACGGAGCAGCTGCGGCTGAGATGTCGAGGCTGACACTGGCTGCTGGGTCTTCTTTACGTGCGCTTTTTAATACCGGTGCCGAAGTTTCTTGTTGCGCCTGCGCAGAACTTCAACTTTACTTCATGCGTGCGTTTTGTTATCAAGGTCCAGCGCCGAAGTTATCTCAGGCAGCCACGATTGGCTTTGGTTGATCAACCTCCCCCAGGTTCCGCCGGTGTTTCTTTATTTTGTCATATTTTGCTTTACGTGCTGCAAGTCAAGCACGAGAGCAAGAAGGAGGTGCCGCCCTTTTCCTTGTAGCCTCAAGCGCCCCAAGAAGAAAATTTGGCTTCGCTTAACAGGAACCGAATAAACGGGCCTTAGAACGTGATTTTTCCAGCTTTATCGTGCAGTGACAAAATTTAGCCTTCGGCTTTTGACGAGCCACAGAAAAGCTCGAACTTTCGACGGCGAAACCAGCAAAAGGAAGATGACGCAAATGTGTTCGTGTCGCCCCTACACTCGTAATAAAAAAAATGTGGCTAAATTCACCTCCCACTCACACACACACACTTAATACACATATCCACGCGCAGGCGCACGCACGCACACATTATGGCTGGAGAAAAGTTTGCTACTGCTACGAATACGCGCGCACACAGAGAGAAAGGTGGCCGAACGACGCGGCCGCTGTTTCAGTTTTAGGGGCGAGTCCCTTAGGGGCTGGGGCTGTCGGCATCTACTGTAGTCGTCGTCTCATGTAGCCACGGCACTAAAAAACCGGGACACTCGTTTTCCAACGCCTCGCGCTAGAACGTAACGCGTACTAAAAAAAGTGTTGATGAATAAGACCGGTTAAAAAAAATCGCCCTTTCACTCATTGAAGAGGGATGACCTGTGAAGCTCGACACAGTCAACGTAGTGCACGAAAGAAACACGTTTGTTCGTAATTTGCGATTCAGCATACTTCCCAGCCAATTAGATAAAAGAAACTAGGATGGACCCGAGATTCAGTCTCGCGGACAAACTAGGAGCTGTCTGTTTTACTCCCGCTCCGTAGGCATGTTACTGTTTGTGCAACACACCAACCCAACCCGCTCGACCACTTAGAGGACACCGGACAAGTCGCATCGAGCTGTTTGGCGTCCACGTTTAAACCTCCCGCCAGCACAACGGACATGTCATTAGTAAGAGCATGAAACCTATAGCCTCGCGTGACCCCCCCCCCCCCTTCCACACACACACACGCGCGCGCGCACGCCAGCAACCGGTTATGTGCGCGGGCTTAGAACTTCGGTGCACTTACGACTTTTCTATGCCACCCATGGAAACTGTGTCCAGATATACCGAACTTTTTTCAAAGCGTCCCACTTTAAAACGAACACTTCCGACATGGTCACGGTAAAAGCATGGCGCATACGAAATGAAAAAAAAAAAAAAAAATCAGAATAGTCCCTAAAGCATGACAGAGGCGCCGTGCTAAAGCATTCACCACTTCTATTGAATCGCTTGATTGATTGATTGATTGATTGTAGGGTTTAACGCACCGACGCAACGCAGGCAATGAGGCGCGCCGCAGTGGAGGCTCCGGATTAATTTAACCATCTAGGGATCTTTAACGTGCACCGAAATCTCGTACACACGGGCGTTTTTGCTTTTCCCCTCCATCAGAAACGCGGCAGCCGCGGCCGCCGCGGCCGCAGTTGAATCGCGACGAATACAGTCGAGTCCACTTATAACAATACCGGTTTTAACAATATATCGGATATAACAATGGACAGCCGCGGCACCGTCAGCTTTTCATTGTATTCTATGGCAAAATAAACCGCTTATAACAATGCTGTCATGGTGCAATATCGGTTATAACAATTAAATGTGGGCACTGGAACCAACCGTGAACGAAACAAAAATGCAAAAACGCTGCGGCAATGCCACCCCAACCATCTCCATATCTCCATACGTGAACGCCGACCTGCGCCGGACTTCAAGGTTTCGCTCCTGATGGCCGTGCAGTTCATTTTTGCGGCATGGGCAGAAGTCGGCTCCTCCACCATCGCGAATTGCTTCTGTAAGGTGGGCTTTGCTGGGGATTCCAGTGAGGCGGAAGTGGAAGGCCGCGACGCTCCTGCCGACGCAGAAATGACCGAACTTTGGTCGTCGGTGAACGGTGGTGATGGAGACGCGTCGGGACTTGGGAGTTTTTGCACGCCGACGACGCAGTAGCAACAAATGAGGACCTCACCGACGAGGCGATCGTCGCTGCGGTCACCGGCGCGGAAGACGACAGCAGTGACGACGAGGAGGAACCGGAACCCATGCAGGCTGTGTCGCATCAGGAAGCGTGGCAAATGATCGACTCCCTGCGCGATTTTGTGTTTGCTAAAAACATTCCGCTCGGCCACGCGCAGCAGTTGGACGCTTTGCAAGAAGATGTCAATAAGATGGCCAGTAAGCAGTCGAAGCTGACTGCTTACGGTTTTCTACCTGCTGAAAAGTGAAAAGTTTAAGCAACTTCCCCCTCATTAAGTGCTCTTGTTTATCATGTTCCCCTCATTAAATGTTCTTGTTTGTCACGTTTTCTTTGTTATTTTCGGCATAACCCACTTATAACAATAATCGGTTATAACAATGATATTTTCATGGCACCTCAATATTGTTATAAGTAAGTGGACTCGACTATCCCAGATCGGCAACCACCACCCGCAGGTTTCGGACGCAGTGACCGACGTTCCTGACTTTCGAGGCATTTCTCCAGATGCAGGATGGCAGTGCGGAAACAAAAAAATAAGGAGGGAGCATGGCGGTGGTGGGAAAACATATTTCAAGTATTAGAGGTTCGCCCTTGAAAGTGAGAGAAGCCCTTAGGCCAGAACCCCTGCGGAGGGAGCGTGAAGTCTGGCGGTCAGCTGGCGGTCAACCAGCGAAAGCACAGCCTTTAAGATCCGCACGTAAAATTCACATTTCGGGCACATTCCGCCGCATGTGTTCACTGTAAAAAATAAACTTATTTTGCCCTGCAGGCAATATTCTTCTTTAGATGTCGCTTTATTTTGTTTTCATTGTGGTAACTAGCAGCCCTAAATTGCACGCCGCGGTAAAGGTAATGAAGTGTGAAAAATTTAGGATCTTAAGCATACGCAAAATGCTATAAATGAACATTATACGCCGCTCCGTAAACTGCCGCTCAAGCGTTGCTACCGGCGGTATTGATCTTCGTGCCGCCCGAGTCGACGCGAACGCGGCACCGCCCGCTGCAATAAACGCGGGTGGTTATACCTGCTGCAATCTAGAGATCGCGGTTGGCCGACACTTCGTTTGCAAAGTTACTGATAACGAATCGTGCTGACATTCAAACTTTCGAACTTCGCCCTCTTCCGGCCGAAACGCGCAGTTACCGGTCGCTCAGCCTGGCCATCGCCTCCTGTGTTTTTACACAGGAGGCGATGGCCTGGCGCAGCTGATAGCTATCGAAGCCATTACGGGGAGGGGAGATGTTGAAGACGCCCGAAAGAATTTCTTCGCAGGCATTGGGCCGATAGCGGCAGGTTAGACGCAAACACAGTTTAGTTCGTTCGCAAGCAAGCAGCGAGCGTCCCTTCATGAAGCGAAAAGGCTTGTTTTGTCACCGAAGGGTTTGTTCGACATGCTCGCTAATTTGCACGTGTTTTAAAGGCCGAGCCCATATACAACCAACTACTGATATAACGACCACATCTCGCGACACTTTCGAGTTTGTTATAACCCTATTATAACGAACCCGGATAGAGCGAATGACGCTATATATCGAACAAAAGCAAATCTGTTACGAAAATGCATGCGAAGCTAATTCCTTATAACGAAGTTCACATTGGATATATCGAACTTGGCGCGCCTGCAATTGCCCCGAAATGCGTGGTCTCGGAGCGGCGATTGAGGTGCTGATTGGCCAAGATTGAGATGTGAGCCTCGCAGGGAAGGACGTGCCGCCCGACACCTTCCGTAACTGTTTCCGACTCACGGTATTCACGACGGATTCCATCCAGCCAGCGAGTCCGGACCAAGACGGCATCATCGGCGAACTGCGCTAAGAGCTCGCCAACGTTCCAGATGCTGTGCCGAAGGGAGTGTTCCTCAAGGGATTTCGTGAGTGTTGACGACGGTGCTGCCGTCACTGTGAGCCCCTCGAGCGCACACACCGTCGCCGATGTCATGGCAGCTGGTGCTGCTGAAAGCACTGAAGAGACTGAGGATGTTACAACGTAAAGCCGTCCGGCGCTTTATGTAGCGCTTTTGCCAGCCGATGTTCTCCGCTAATATTGCTTTGATATTGAAGCAGACGGACTTGAACTGGTGCAAACGATGTCTCATGCAGAGAATGCGGTGCTAGTTGGTGCCGCCAAAACCAAATTGAAAACAAAAATCACCCCTTTCTTGCGAAGTAGGCAGTTTACGCGGAAAGTGGCTTTATTGCATCCAATAAATGGATTGTTTTGTGTAAGGTAATGGCATACTTTATGTGTTCGTTTCGTTATGTGGGAATGGCAGTGGGGGGTCCCGCGTATTGCAAACTCGTAACAAAAAAAAATCGTTATAGACGCGTTTGGCTATATCGAATTATTGGATATATCGAACTAATCGCGGCGCATATTACAGTTCGCTATAACCGGGTTTGACTGTATTGCCCCACGTCGGCGTTCCAAGCGGGCAAGTTGCCGTTCATCCGGGAGGGATTCGCAGCTCGCGAGCTGCAACTAGAGGACGCAACAGTGGCGGCAGCGGCTTTGTATTGTTTTCGTGCCTATCCGCGCTTGTGTTCGGGCCGACGCTTCTTCAATTCGCGCTCTTCCTCCAAGCGAATGACATGCGTCCGTCCAAATAGCGAGTTAAAACCTAGAAGGCCTGGAGCGGTATTATAGCTAAAAGAAATGGAACTGTCTGTTTTCCTATACCTTGTCGTAGGGGCGTGGGGAGTTATGGTTTGTGTGAAAGCAAAGGAAAGGAATTGCAGTGGGGATATTTATGAGCTCGGCAGGGAACTCACCTGCATAGAACCCAGTGCGGGGAAGAGAAGTAGAGGGGAAGTGAAAGGATAAAGTAGAGAAAGAGAGAGAGAGAAATGTATAAAGAGGATAAATAATAAGAGATAGGGCTATTATTCCGGGCACATCAGTCAGACACGGCAGTCCGGGCTACAAACGCTGCGTGAGGACAGTCATCTCTAGGTAGTGGAGCAGATGGACGAAGACTTCCCGGTGGGTCGCCGCAGGCCCTTTCGGGAAAAGAAGGCATCTCACGGGAAAATCCGACTGCCACCTGCTCGTGGTCCCCCCTGCCAGCTGGCTGGGCAAAGGCGGTTTCGGCTGCCTAGCTTTGGTCGGTTGCCAACGGCAGCGGTGGGTGGGGCCAGGTCTCACCCGGGGATGCAAAACCCCAAGGGAGTGGCAGCGACTCCCTGGAACTGTATGGGCCAGTTCCTGCCCCAGAGCCGATGCTGGACGCGGAGGCAGGCCCGGACAGCCTGGGTGGCTACCAAGGTTGGCTCTGGGAACTTGGCCAAAAGCGGTGAAAAAGGTTCCTTTAATTAAGGACTGCCGCAGTCACCCCACGCGGGCACGACTGCTCGCTGCCGACACGAAGGTTCCTGGACAACAGGATTCAGGGCCTTCGATAGGTGCTCATGATGGCCAATGTCTCTGGCCTTTAGTAGCGACCAGTCTAGGAGGCGCGCACTTGCTAGGACCGAGGAAAGAGGGATTGGCTCACTTCTTAGGGAAGCTTCTCGTTCTCAGTATCGGGAGTAGGGCTGGTCGTACTCTATAAGGATTACTCCTTCCACCTGATGACTGCTGCCCGTATGGGGAGGGGTTCCCTGGTGGGTGAGTGGTTGGCATAGGAGCACATAAGAGGTCCACCGAAACCCTATAAGTCACATAGGCCTTCCTATGGAGATAGGTGATTCAGGTGCACATAGGGATCGACGGATGCGTACAGGGTACAGTTTACCCCGTCTGTCGGACAGTTAGCTTTACCAGTATCCGAAACCGTTGAGACGAGGGGGATTAGTACCTATGTAGGCTGGGCAGGGTCTCTTGAGTACTCGGGGGACCTGGTGGGTGCTAGCTGGGGGGCTGGTTGTGAAAGGGGTCCGGAGACTAGGTGTCGTCACTCCGTCGCAGGTTCTCCCTGTTCTTCGATGTCGGAGCTCAGATGTTTGGAACCTATAGTGGGGTCCGCTGAATTCCAATTGGCACCGTCTGACGCCCATCCTGAGTTTTCAGGCCTATTTTAGGAGTCAGACATCTAAGGATTAGAACAAAAACCTCGCTGTCCCCATTCCCACCCTCTTTCCCATAACCCATTCCTTATCACCACCATCCACATCCCTTATCCCAACCTTTCCTGCTACCGTCCCAGGGGAGATCAGGGGAGTCTCCCCGGGCCCGCTCTCCTGGCTGTGGTGTCGCTGTGTAGCATTTTTCCCTTTTATTTTCCACTTCGGTGGGTATTTCCTTCTCGTGAAAACTCTAGTTGACCTCGGTCCAGTTTGTTTCTTTTTAATTGGCGTCACCCGTGATACGTATGTGGTACGGGGGGGGCTTTTATTTTATATTATAGCCCTTTAGCTTTATGTCTCTGTAACACACCAGCCAAGACCGAAACCGCTCGATTACGGAGGACAGCCGGCAAGACGCATTGAGCCATGAGACTTCCACGTTTAAATCACGAACCAGTACAACGGGCATTACCGGTAGTGGCATAGAACCCAGCTGTGCGTGCACGCCCCACTTCTTCCTCCCCCTTCTCCCCCGCAGCCCCTGCACGCATAAACCATCCGCCGGTGATGGTCGCATACTTAGGCGTGAAATACACCGGCGAAAATCTAGCTCGGAAAGAAATTTGCAGTTGAAGAATTATGGGCTCATGCCGGCGTTCCAACCGGGAAAGAGGCTCTTCAATTCACACCTACTTGGCGAGGTGGAATTGGAGGCGGCCACAGCGGCGGCGGCTTTCGGTCATTTTAAATGCAGATCATTTCAGTAACTCACGATGTCACCCGCGTTGACGTCCGTCGTAGTCCGCACCGTCGTTGTCCGCACCCGTCCCCCTACACTATATATAAAAAAAATACTATCCGGCGCCTGGTTTCGATCCCTCGACCCTGCGGGCGGAACGCAATGTGCATGGTGCTCTACCCACTGCGCCACAAAGCCGACACAGAATGGGAGGCTACGAACGCGCCTTATATCCTTGACTCATTCAAACTACGTCAAGAAGCTGCTGATACAACGCATTCACTACCACCAACTCCCCAAACACTAAACGTTAACCCAATACACCCACCCCCTATGCGACGCATTTACTCGAGTCCCCCTCGCGGGGAGATGGGCCCAATTTTTTTATGCCCTATTCGTCTTTTCGTGTGTTCCCCGCAATCACCTGATAACGGCGCTACAGTGTGGAAGCCGAGAGCGCAACTTGGAAAGAGTGGTGGCGAGGGCAAAGAATAGGTAACACGAACGCCGCGGCTTCGCTGCTCACCATATTTCATCCCTAGGTTCAACCACTTTCACACCCTGTGGAGGAGCCAACCTTTTCTCGAATTGTGGGTATCAGGTGGCTAACTTTTCCTTGTGTTTTTTACGCTCCGCATCGTATAGCTAGCGCTAAAATGGCCATCACAGTAGCTGGGCTTTTCACTGATAGACAAAAGATGTCCCGCATAAATAAGAACACCTGGAAAAGTGACGCAAAAATGAGTGCGCGTTCATCCGTGACAGAGAAAAAATTGGCCGCATATCTGCTCCTTTCGTTGCAAATGTCGTAAAGACGAGGTCTTATCGACTTTTGCCAGTAAATGCCTCCTTCGCTTTCCGCTCACCTCTCATGTGTTTCCTGTTGCGTCGCGCTCACTCGCAAGTAAAGACGCCAAAGGTTTGCTTAAATCATGTTAATTTTCCGCGTTCCCACTGCTCCAACCGGGTGTCTCGATACCAACCGCTGCCGTACGGCGAAGACGCGTGTGAATCGAGGCGCCCTACTTCAACGTTATAGAACGCGTTTCCGTAGTCCACGTGCGTTCTAAGCAGAACATGGAACCTATCTAGTGGAACCTTTCGTAACTCTTGCCACTTGATTTCTCCAAACGCCGCCAGAAGCTATATGGCGACAGGCGACAGCAGGCGACGGCTGAGTGATATTTTGTTTCTTCAGTTGATGAAGTATTATTCCTCGCCAAAATAAACATGTACAATTTTTTTAATAAGGAAAGCTGCAAATATCACTTCTGTATTAATTAGTTTCGTATATAGGCGTTAATGTTTTGTTGTTCTTCGACAATATTGACAAGTATGAACATTACACCGACCTAGATGGGCACATTTAGCTGTGACTATATAGACTATTGCGCAGGCATTGTTTTACTTGGCCGGGTTGCTGAATCGAGTCACAGACAGACAGACGGACAGGCAGACATACAGACAGACAAAATTTCTGGGTTTAAGTAGCCCCAAGAAAGACTATCGTACTTAAAAACAAACGTCGCCATCCCGCCCTGCGAAAGTGTATGTCCAGCGAAGCTGCTGTAAACCACCACAAATGCTGATGGGAGAGGGCATGAAATGTTTCTCGTCGTCTCGATGGGCTTGTCGATTGCGCTCGGCTTCTCTGCTGGCAATGCTGAGCTCCTGCGTAGCCTGACGCATGCGCTCAGCGTCTTGGGCACGAACTGCTCTATTTAGTGACACTAGCTTTGCCTAGCCTTCAAACGTAAGCTGCAAACATAATCTGATGGGGCCCTTCCACTCTGTGCCTTTCCACTCTGACCTTCCAATCTGGAAAGGAGGATGACCAGCGCAGCCGGGCGCACTACGAGGAGTGCATGAAACAAAGCACGTTTGTTTGTAATTAGCTGAATGAAACTTGGAAGCACCACGGTTTTATTCTAGGGCACAACAAACAGTGGGCTGTTCGTTTCCCTTCCGCGTCGGGCATCTTGCGGTCTGTGTAACACACGATGTCCAAACCGCTTGACCAAGGAGCCTAGCAGTCAGGTCGCAACGAGCCGTGAGACGACAAATCTCCCATTACACCAACGACATGCAACTGCGAGTGTGGGAAGTCTGGCTGTGCGTGTGCACGCCTCTTTCCCCCTCCCAAAACCCCCCTCCCTCCCCCTTCAACGCGTGTACGTGTAAACCTGGAACCGGGGGTGTGCAGTTTCTTAGATGTGAAACACACTGGAAAACTGCTGCTCGGGAAGCCCTTCAAGCTGAACAAAAAAAAAAAAAACCTACAAAAGTGTCACACCGTGAGCCAAGAAGGAAACACAAAACACTAGCTCCATAGCGAATAAAATTCCCGGTACGTAAAACTACCGCACGCTGCACGTGAAAACGGAGGCGTTCACCGCTTTGCCGCAAAATAAAAAGGACGTCGGAGCAGGCACCGGTGAGATTCGAACTCACGATCTCCTGTTTACTAGACAGGCGCTTTAACCAACTAAGCCACGGCGCCGACGACTGCTCCGCCGCAAGAGTTCCCCCAAAGGAGGAGTGCAGAGACGTGCTCCAGTTTCCTTATCTGAGCGACTTTCAACACGCATGCTCGATCTCAGCAGGCGGGCCGACGCGTAGAATGTCAAGTGCCCCCTTGGCACGTGTCCAAGGTGCGCATCTAAAGCACATTATATGGCCACGAACGGCTATAGACCCATTGAACTACTCCTTCTTAAATGGTTCGAGAGAAAGTTGCGCGCACTGAATTGCAAGGTGAACGCGGCGGGTGCAGGGAAGTCCGGCACAGATGCCTATCTTCCCGGAATGCCGATGCTTATTTCCACCCGGCTTGAACATTTCAAATTGCGCATCAGCCGTAAGTGCACAGCCAGATCATTGTTCGGCGAAAAGCTGATGAAGCCGACCTAAGCCGATCAAAGCAGACCAGAGCCGACCAAGCCGATCGAAGCAAACAAACGCCTGCTGAGAGAGAAGCGAAAGCACAGACTTCATAACAAAATTTTTAACATCGAGCGCAATGGCCAGGTAGTCAGTCAGTGGAATGGACAAACTCAGAAGGTTCTCGCTGAGTACAAAAAACCGTTCAGTTCATGTCCTTCAATTTCGGATGTTGACACGCTAACAATCCATTGATACCGGTTCTTGGGTGGCCTGATGAGTCGGCAACGAAGCTGGAGTGGTAAATTCACCAATAAGATGTACCAAGTTCGGTTCACTATTTAAATGTTGTGAAATCCCTCAGCACTGATGGTTTTCAAACCGTTTTAAAGGGTATGTTCAAAAGTGTTGCTTACAATACTGCCATCTGAGCTAGCGGAAATATCTTTCTCTCACCATGTCTTCCTACTCATGAGAATTCATTAATTCACAGCGGTCTCGTTAGACATTTTTAAGGTGAAGACTTTTAATCGAGGTATCTGTGCCCCCCCCTAACGCCACGGAAGGGTCCACGTCATCTTGTGCTTCACTCTCCTGCAAGATATGGCAAAGTAAGGCCTAAAATCTTCAACGGCATTACAGCTGAATGTTTTTCTGCAATCTGAAAGAATAGCCTCAATTTTTTTCTACAGGTTGTAGGTCCTCCTCCTGGACTCTAATACTTTATTTCTGATTTGTCGCCAACGGGTATATTTGCATTCCGCCTTTTAGTGTTTCCGTTTGTTACGTAATGAGATATGTATTTCAGGTTGGTGCCGTTTCACACGTTCGCGAGCCGACGTTGCCGGGCCTTGTCCCACAAGCCGCTCTGTTTGGCTATGACAGGCCCGACCTGTATGTGTCAACTGTGAAATACTGCCATAAAACAGTAATTTATAATCACCATTAATATTGGTCGTAGTCGTAGATAGGAAAAGCATTATATCACCATGTGAACGTCACAAACACAACAATGACCCATAATCACCCGGAATTCGTGAAGGAATGTTGATAGGTCGCTTTATATGACATGCACGGCGCCACAGTGCGCTCGGGTCCATAAGCAAGAACGGCTCTACACCGAGTGCGCCGAGAAACCGGTTTGAGGATCCCCGTTGACTTTGCGTCGTTTAAAACAGCAAGTGAGGTTTAATATGCAAGCAACATAACTTTTACACCTGAAAAAATGAAAGTTTTAGATTGGCAAGTTGCATTCTGTTTTGCTGGCCTTTATGAATCACACTAATTAAAAATGAATAATTAAATATTTGAGTAATTATAGCTGATGATGTTGCTACGTGGAGTCTCGCTGCTCTGATGTCTGCCTAAACGAATTTTATAGCCGGCCAAGACGCCTGTCCGCAATATTTCTCCCGAATTACGTTACGCAAATTTTCTTTACGAAAACAAAGCCATTCTTTACTTAGCTAATTTACGCAATGTATCAAATGGAGCGGGAATTACTCCGCACGCTACCTGCCAACACTAGCAAAGATTAGTTTGAAGTTGGCGCCACAGATTCGAGCGGGAGCCCAGTGACCTACTTACACCTATCAGATTGTCGGCCTACGCCGAAAACAGGACTCGGCGCTAAAATATTCGCTACACTGCACTATACGGAGTTTTCAGGGCGTCCGCGTCGGTGGTATAGTTGGTTCGCATAGCTATGCCTTCCCAGCAGTTGACCCGGTTCGATTCCCGGCCGACGCAGTTTTTTTTACTCCCCGTTTCAGCTGGTCAGCCCATTTTTCACCTGATGTAGCGAACTGTACAGCTTGTTTACGGTCTCCACTACGGTTGGAGGGAAAAGCCGGAATTCTTGCTTAAAGCCACCAGCTCTAAAATAAGTCACTTATTTGGCATCCTTCAATGTTAGATATCATACCTTCGAACAGACATTCAGTAATCTTGATAGATTATAAGCCGCTTCGTTTGCAGTTTGAAATGACGCTCTTTTTGCGGCTTTACAGAACCAAACAAGGTTTTGAGCCATGCGGTGCAGAAAGTAGCTCACGATGTCAGAATGAGGAATATTGTCGGAGCTCCGACAGTCTATCTGACGCTGCTCCTTGCAACACCTCTATCTCGGAGAGATTGAAGCCTCGTCTTGTGCCTTTTTTTTGTACGCTGGTTTATTAGGTCGTCTACATCGGTTGCAAGTGCGGTTAATAATCGGTTAAAATGATCAAGAAATACCGCATAAAAGAACGACCGATGGCTCAAAAAATAAAAAAGGCGGAATAACGTTAATATTGACGCCAAATTTCTCAGGAAGGCTCTGCAATTGAACTAAAAAGAAAATTGGTTTATTTTGGGTCTGTGCGGCAATCGAACCAGGGGCCTCTGGAGTGCAAGACGAACACACTTCTCATACTACACCGCAGCCTTTTGTTTTCGGAAAATAACTTCATTTGCAGGAATAGTGAACACAGCCGAAGGCGGATGCATGTTCACTCACTGTATGTATAAAAAGAGATATCAATGAGAGGCACAAAGCAGCGGAAAATCAACTGCAGGGAATATCTAGAGGGATTTTGATGGATCGTGTGATAGTAGACACGTCGCCCACAGTGCGCTCGGGTTCCGTAAGCCCGAAAGGGACCCCACAGAGCGCCACAAGGATCCGCACTTGGAACCTCCGCTGACGATTCGACATTTTACACAGCAACTGAGCTTTGTGGAAGTAGCTTATACAGCCCAAATAATAATGTTTTCACTCTTGCAAGTTGGATGGTATACCTTCAGTTACGGATAATAAACTATAATGATAATTAAATAATTAAAAATAACTACTGATGTTGCTACATAGCGTCTCTGCTGCTGCCTGCCTAAACGAAGTTTTGGGCTGGCCATGTGGCCTACACGCAGCAATCTTCACCAGTTTTTTCAGGCAAACATTTCTTTTTTAAAGCAAAGTCATTCTTTACTAAAATAACTTACGCTGTGCATAACAAATGGAGCGCGAATTACCCCGCGCACCAAATGTCAACGCCAGTAAAGAATGGTTTAAATTTGGCGCCACTGTTTCGAGCGGGAGGACGGGGGAATTTGCTTTGCGATTTCGATAGGAGTCGGTGTCGGTGGTATAGTGGTTAGCATAGATGCCTTCCAATCAGTTGACCCGGGTTCCTTCCCGGCCGACGCAATGTTTTTCCTTTATAATGCAAATGGTTGTTTCGTTGCGATCCCCGCTATTCGTTTAAATTAGCACTTTGAGTTTAAAAAAAGGGCAAAATGTCGCAGAAACGTGGTTCCACTTCAGCTAGTATGCCGTTTGGAGCGGATAGTTTTAAAACCGAGCCATCATGGTTGCGGTTATCTACAGATGAGCAGTCGTTTCATCACTAAATCAACATCTAACGCTCAGCTATTTTTCGAGAAGTGCTCACGATTCGCAAGCGAGAAAAGCGCAACCCTATCTGCAGCAAGCGAGACATTCGGAAACAATCCGCCATACAATGGCGCTCTGTATGACCGAACAATAGGAATCTCAAGCTGTACGTAAGAGCATCGAGTGGTCAAGGAAACGGAAAAAAGGTGTGTACAAAGTAGGATGATAGCATTTACGTGCTCAAGAGAAATAAATAAGCTCAAGAGCCTTTAAGGGGGACTTACCTTATTACGTTCCTATGGGACTTACTAATTCATTACTAATTCATTCATGCATTTATTCATTAGGAATTCATTACTACATTCTATGGTACTTACTTAAAAAGTATCGTGTACCGCTACAGAAGGTTTTGAAAAGTCATAGGAATGTTCCTAACAATTTAGATTGCTTATTTTAAAATATATCACTTTTTTACTGAGGTAAAAAATAAACAAAAGCACATTATGGTTTGTCCAGTTTTCACTAGATAACGCTAGCTGTCAAGCAAGGCAAGAGTTTTTTTTATTTCAGTACAGACGTGATATATCCCTACCTTAAGCAAACTAGGCCGTTCTGAACATTGATATGTATTTGTAAATCTTTTCTTAATGGTGCGCGATGGTTTTTAAGTCCGTGGGTCATGAAGTTGTATGGGGGAGTCACACATAAAGGTGAGTCCCCCTTAAAGGGGTCCTGAACAGGGTTACGATGCTCGGGATTTTATGTGGGCAACCGCTGGAGTACCGTCCAAGGAACGTCTTGCCGCAAAAAAAAAAAAAAAAAAGGTTTAAACGCGTTGAGTATTAGCCGAGTTATCGTTCCTTAAAAAGTGCCAGCAATAAGGCCTGGAGAATTTACCCTATCACCGCGCCTCCAAAGCACCGTGGAAGCTGTGACGCAACCGACCAAGCGCAACACCACCTAGAGAAACAGAGGCAAGTTTCGAGATGCGCGCAGCCATTGGCTCCGCTCGGCAGTACGTCACGCATTTTTTTTACTTGGCAGCACCGTCCTCCAACCTTTCCGTTCCTAGTCGCTACACCGATATACTGCACCACTACTGCCAGAGCCGCCACCGTTACCCACCCCCTCTTCCCTCCCTCAACACTTGTGACGCCCGAATATGGCGCAGACTCCAGACTGAAACATATTTTAACACCCCTATTCTTCACCATCTACTTAGGTCAAGTTGTGACCCCGGATCCCGACCATGAGGCAGAGATAATTAGAAGGATATGAATGGGGTGTAGTGCATACGGTAGACATACTAAGATAACGAATGGCAGCCTACCATCGTCCCTGAAGACTAAAGTGTATGACAGCTGCATCTTACCGGTACTCACCTATGGGGCAGAAACTTGGAGGCTCACTAAGAGGGTTCAACTTAAATTGAGAACGACTCAGCGGGCAATGGAGCGGAAGATGATAGGTGTAACAGTAAGGACAATAAGAGAGCGGAGTTGGTCAGGGAACAAACGCGTGTTAAGGACATATTAGTAGAAATTAATAAGACGAAATGGACGTGGGAAGGGCATGTAATGCGCAGGAAAGATAAGCGTCGGTCATTAAGGGTAATAGAGTGGATCCCTAGAGAAGGCAAGCGTTGCAGGGGGTGGCAAAAGTTAGGATGGGCAGATGAGATCAAGAAGTTTGCGTGGATAAATTGGTCGCAGTTGGCACAGGACCGGGGTAATTGGAGATTAATGGGAGAGGCCTCTGTACTGCAGTGGGCGTAGATTGGCTGGTGATGATGATGATGATTCTTTACCATATATCCCCCACTACATACCCTTACAACTTCCCCACCTGCCATACTCCCAATACGACTTACCATCTTGTATGGGCATGCGCCGAACACCCAAACCCCCTTCCCTTCCTCACCCTGGAGCCGTGGGAGTGCGGGCTGACCAGCTCTCAGCTCGGGACTCTGGAACACCTCATCTCCAGGGCTAGTGCAGCAGCAGTCGCTCGCGGCTTTCTGAAATGAGAAGAGGCCACCCACCTTTTTTTGTCGGCTCACACAAAAACAGTTTTTCCACCACCACCCCCACCCCCGACGCGCAGGCTCTTCCATTAGGGGATATTAATACAGAACGGAAGTTTAGTTCATTAGAAAGATGGCCACAACTTTAACTGACACAACTTTAACACAAACTTCACTAAAATAAGCTGTATAACAACGGAAACAGAGTGAAGCCATGCCATCTGCTAGCGACTTTTCCACACTAAACCTATGACGCGTTATGGGCATTTTGTTGCCTGAGTTGAGGCCGAGGAAATTCGACAGAAATTTAACAGGGGTTATTAGCTTGTAGAACGAGTGGGGATTTTATTTATCGCAGTAAAAATGGCGGGTTAAACATTGGAAGTTACGAACGTACGCCTAAACATGCAAGCACCAGTGCGTGCGGCGCGCACTAGAGCAGCTAAATAAGCTACACTAAATAAGCATGGTGGCTCTACCGCGCACTATGCCGGTCGACGCTGCACATATCGCGTTACTGCGTTGGGATTGTCTGGCACGACACTGGCCAATTGGCGCAATCGGCGCTGCCACTACGTGACCCTGCCTGTCGAGTCATACCCAACGTTTTACGACAGGATTACTATCAACCGTAACAATGAGACAGGTGCAAGACCGATAAAAAAAAAGCGTGTGCGGACTAGAGTCCTTGAGCTAAGGCCCCTCTAATTTGGGGCCTTACCTTGAGCGGTATTGCAACGCCACTACAAGGAAGATGGTAACCAGGCTAACAAAAGCCATGTTTTTGCCCCTTGGTATCTTACTAAACCGTTGGTATCTATAATAACCAATGTTTTGTGTATCTGCCCTCGACACGTCATTGCGCCGACGTCACAAAACACACGATACAGCGGGAAAATTGAAATTTTGTCTTGAATTGTTCGAATTTCTCAGTGAAAAAAGCATTGTTTGATGCTAAACAAACGCTTGAGGGCACTATAAAGTACCAAATGTTTCGAATAAAACAAACTTGTATTCTGTCTCCAAGGCACCTTTAATAGCAGCTGCTGCACTGCTGGCTGCCAAAAAGATATTAGGGCGGCCAAATGGTCTGTCCGTAATAATGTCCCTCGTTATATCAGACAGTTTTCTTTACGGAAACAAGCACATTCATTATTCGCCTAATTCATGTTTGTATAAATGGAGCGGGAATGACCTCGGACTCCAACTGTGAACGCTATTAAACAATGGTTCGATTTTAGCGCCGCCAGTTCGACCGTGAGTCCAGAAATCCATTTGCTAACTCTCCTTCTCTCGGTCTGCACAAAAAAAAAACAGTACTCGGGGACTCACTACACGGCGCTATACGGATTGCCTATCCGTCGCCCGCGTCGGTGGTATAGTGGTTAGCATAGCTGCTCTTCCAAGCAGTTGACCCGGGTTCGATTCCCGGCCGACGCACGTTTTTTTTCTTCCCCCTTCTGATGGTCAGCCCCTTGTTCGCCTCATACGTTGAACTTTCCAGATAGACTGCGGCGCCTGACATGCTTTCAATACGCAATTCTGCGGTTTAATTTTCGGCAAGATCGCACAGAAACACAGTTGAATTTTTATTCATATGTTAGTTAGAGCGAAATATCTGGAGAAAAAATCACAATGGTGACAGTCATCTGCTTCTGAACTATCGTTTAATCGCCAAATGCACACCGTTCCTAACCCAAGCAACACTGAACTCGCCAAAACTGAAGTCCGTCTCTGTTTGTATGGGTTATAGCTATTTTTCGCGACGTCTCGTGATTCGAAACCGAGGAAAGGGGAAACCCATCTGCAACAAGCGCGACAACCGACAACAAACCCCACAAACAACGGCGCCCAGTTCTGTGCCCAAACAATCGGAATCTCAAGCTGTACGTAAGGATCTAGAACGGTGACGGAAACAAAGAAAAGATTGTTCAGAATGTAGGACGATAGAAATGTACGCACACAACATGAATTCACTTCAGGGGCTTTTCGGAGGGGCAGAAAAGAAGTGATTTCGAGAATTCCGATGGAGGCGAAAACCGAATGGAGGCGAAAAACCAGCTCTAAAACAAGTCCCTTTTGTGGCATGCTTCAATGTTAGATATCATCCCTTCGAACAGACATTCAGTAATCTTTTTGATAGGGTATAAATTTCTTCGTTGCAGTTCGAAATGAGGCTCTTTTTGCGGCTTTACAGAACCAAACAAGGTTTTGAGCCATTTGGTGCAGAAAGTAGCGCACGATGTCGGAATGAGGAATACAGTCGGAGCTTAGACAGTCTACGCAACGCTGTTCCTTGCGACACCTCTTCCTCAGAGAGATTGAAGCCTCGTCTTGTGCTATTTTTTTGTGCTCTAGTTTATTAGGTCGTCTACATCTGTTGCAAGTGCGGTTAATAATCGGTTAAAATGATCAAGAAATACCGCACACAACAACGACCCACGGCTCAGGGAATAAAATAGGCGGAATAATGTTAATATTGACGCCAAATTTCTCAGGAAGACTCTGCAATCGAACTAAAAAGAAAATTTATTTAATTTGGGTCTGTGTAGGAGTCGAACCAGGTGGCTCTGGAGTGCAAGCCGAGCACGCTTCTCCTGCTATACCGAAGCCTTTTGTTTTCGAGAAATAACTTCATTTGCATGAATAAATATGTGTGCAGTAGATCAATATCTGAAGGCATCAGTGAACACAGCTGAGGGCGGATGCATGCTCACTCCCTGTGGGTCTGAAACGAGATATCAATGACAGGCGGAAGCAGTGGAAAATCCACTGCGGGGACTGTCTGAAGGGATTTTGATAGGTCGTGTGATATGAGAGAAACGTCGCCACTGTGCGCTCGGGTATACCGTAAGGACGAAAGGGATTCCACTGGGCGCAACAAGAATCCGCATTGGGAACCTGCGCTGACGCTTCGGCATTTTAAACAGCAACTGAGATTAGTGCAAGTAGCTTATATAGTCCAGATAATAGTGTTTTCACTATTGCAAGTTGCATGCAATACCTTAATTACGGCGTTAACTATAAATGATAATTAAATAATTAAAAATATCTACTTATGTTGCTACATAGCGTCTCTGCTACGCTGCCGCCAGCGTAAACGAATTTTAGGGCTGGCCAAGTTGCCTGCACGCAGCAATCTTCGCCAGTTATATCAGGCAAACATGTCTTTTCGAAAGCAAAGCCATTCTTTACTAAACTAACTTACTCTATGTATAACAAATGGAGCGAAAATTACCCCCTGCACCAAATGTCAACGCCATAAAGAATGGTTTGAATTTGGCGCGGGCGGTTCGAGCGGGAGTCCATTGACCTACTTACTCCTCCGTCTTTCGGCCTCCGGGCTTAAGATAGTCCTTAGACTGCTCTTTGCCGGTTCCTGAGGCCGTCGGCGTCGGTGGTATAGTGGTTAGCATAGCTGCCTTCCAAGCAGTTGACCCGGGTTCGATTCCCGGCCGACGCAGGTTTTTTTATTCATCAAATAGTTTTCCCGCTGTTCATCTCATATAGTTAACTTTCCAGCCAGATTGCAATCCCCGCTATTGTTTCAATGAACACTTTGAGGTTAAAAAAATCGGGCAATGTCTGGCAGGAACGTGGTGCCATCTCCGCTAGTATGCCGTTTGGAGCGGAAAGTTTTAAACCGAGCCGTCATGGTTCCGGTTATCTACAGATGAACAATCGTTTCGTCACTAAATCTACATCTAACGCTCATAGCTATTCGTCGCGAAACTGCTCATGATTCGCAAGGTAGACAAACGCACCCTATCTGCGGAAAGCGAGCCATTCGGCAACAATTCCCTCATACAATGGCGCTGTGTAAGTCCGAACAATAGGAATCTCAAGCTGGCTGTGAGAGTATCGAGTGGTCAAGGAAACGAAAAAAGGTGTTTGCCAAGTAGGACGTTATAAATTTACATGCACAACATAAATTGGCGATATAAATTTACACGCACAACATCAATTGACGATATAAATTTACATGCACAACATAAATTGACGGTATAAATTTACATGCACAGCATAAATTGGCGATATAAATTTACATGCACAACATAAATTGACGGTATAAATTTACTTGCACAACATAAATTGGCGACATAAATTTACATGCACAACATAAATTGACGATATAAATTTACATGCGCAACATAAATTGACGATATAAATTTACATGCACAACATAAATTGGCGATATAAATTTACATGCACAACGTAAATTGACGATATAAATTTACATGCACAACATAAATTGACGGTATAAATTTACATGCACAACATAAATTAAGCTCAAAAACCCTTCAAGGGGTACTCACCTGATTAAATTCCTATGGGACTTAATAATTCATGACCCACGGGCTTAAAAAAACATCTTGCACCGCTACGGAAGGTATCGCATTTTTCATAGGAATGTTCCTAAAGGCATAGTTTGCTTGTTTTATAAATATTTCACTTCTTTACTGAAATAAAAAAAAATGAACAAAAACATATTTTGGTTTATCCAGTTTTCAATAGATGGCGCCAGCTGTCGAGCAAGCAAGAGCTTTATTTTTTTATTTCAGTACAGAAGATATATATCAATAAAATAAGCAAACTAACGCCGTTGTGAACATTGATATGTATTTGTAAATCTTTTCGTAATGGCGCACGATGGTTTTTAAAAAGTCCGTGGGTCATGAAGTTGCAAGTCCCCTAGAGTCCCCCTTAAGAAGTGCCGATAAGAAACGGTTTTGCTGATTTATATTGAGGCGAAAAACAAAAACGCCCGTGGGCCGAGACAGCGAGCACGGCAAAGACGCTTAGGTCGTTTATTTTAATTCGTATCCCGGCACAACGGCGCTCCTAACAGCCCAAGTGGAGCTACGTAGTGTAAATGCCCAAAAAGTTGGAACTTGACTATTTTAGAGGCTTTCGCATTCATTCGTCTTCGGACGCACACTATGGAAGCAACGGTGACGCACGCATAAAACGACACTGTTTTTTTACCAACGACCTGGATACCGGAAGCATAGCTGATACTTATCGTTACCACTTTATCTCTCTCTCCAGTTATATAACGTTTATTTCTTGTTTTTCGTTGCGCACGTTTGTGCGGTATTATCATTATTCCTATTACATTAAATCCGCATGTGAATTGCAGCTGTCATTTGCGGTTGCAAGCCCAACGTTACGCAGGGCTGACCTCAATTCAGTACGTACCCCTTAGAGTTCCCACATCTCTCTCTCTCTCTCTCTCCTCTCTCTCTCTCATCTCGTCTCTTCTCTAAGCTTTGCGCCGCAACTTAAACGCAGTAATATGCGATGGGTTGACCTTATGACGCAATTGAGCATAATGCTTTCAAAGCAACTGATTTCCACACGTGCCATCATTGCAGGAAACAAACCTTCGCAAGTCGCATCTGCACACACATCCACCGCAAGTAAAGTCCCCCACGCGAGAATACGCTCGTTCCTAGTCGACCTGAACACTCCTACATCCGCCCACCCTATTACTCCTTTCTCGCTCATCTAAGAGCCAGCTTGGGCACACCGGTATATGCCCGGAAGCGAAAAGACAGGTAACAACTTCCCCGGGGATACGGGCGTAAGCTGAAACATTTTAGGGGGTGTTTGAAGCCGCCGCTAAAATAAAAGGAGGGCGATCCTGCGTCCAAGCAATACCCCAGTCGTGTTTCTTTTCATCTTTGCCATTTTTACTTTTGTTTATATAAGGTAATATATCGATGCGGTGTGTTAATACCATGGGCAAAAAAAAAGTCGAAAGGAGGGGGATGCCGCACTCAGAAAACTTCTGAAAGGGTTCTTGACGCCGAAACTCCCCCCTACACCCTGCCTACACCCCTGATGGGAGACACCTATCCGGGCTGCCACCATCTGTCACCTAGTCCAGAATCCTAACCTTCCCAATCTAAAATTCAGTAAAGGTCCAGAAATTGCCCTCACCCAAGTGGTGATCACGATTCAAAGTTTCATTGCGGAAGACCGACAAACGCAAAGATCTTCATGACGAATGGTGTGATAAGAGAGGATGTCAAAACAGGATTTGTAATAAATGCGCTTGTTTTATATTTTACCATATGGGTTAGTGTATATGGTCATCACTAAGACAAGGAGTCTAGGCATTGAAGCCTTGGTGCAGTAGCATCAGATGCCGCCATAGTTTTGCGACATGACATAAAGACAGGTAATATTATGGGTGTTATGGTATGTATTTGAAAAAGTCATATCTGCAAATTAGCTGAAAACTTAATGTAAGAGAACATGGGAGGATCTGATAAAGATAGTGAATGGGGTAAGGGTATGTAATGTGACCCGCCGCGGTGGCTCAGTGCCTAAGGCGTTGTGCTGCTGAGCACGAGGACGCGGGGTCGATTACCGGCCGCGGAGGCCGCTTTACTGATGGAGGCGAAAAGCAAAAACTCCCGTGTGTACGAGATTTCGGCGCACGTTAAAGATCCCCAGGTGGTAGAAATTAGTCCGGAGCCCTCCACTACGGCGCGTCTCATCGCCTGCGTTGCGTCGGCGCGTTAAACCCTACTATCCAAGGGCATGTAATGTGTATGCATTTCATTGATGTGACGGCTTCTCTTCATGTTGCACATCTCACATTCAACAAGCATATGAAGGATGGAATGCTGCCCCCCCAACTCCCCCTCACACACATACACCCATCGAAGACACTGCAGTTTTTTTTGTGCCAGTTATAAGGTATGAGGGTGTGATGTGCATGTGACGATTTTTATCCATCACCGAAGACTAACCTGGCAGAAACAGGTGTTTATTTCGTTGCGCACACACGGACACGCAGCTCACGCCACCTCGACTTCACCTTTGCCGAACGACATCCCCATCCGCCTGCCTTTAACCCTTATCGCAAACTTGTGCACTTTGTGCAGTGACGCAGGACGGACACCATGTTTTGTAGTGCCGGTCCCTGATACAGAACAGGTTAAAGTACAGCGCACTGGACAATGGTTCAGTACCACAGTCCCGGTTGGAAGTTGATCAGAGGAGCTTGCAGGCGACCTTTCTTTACACCGGAGAATACGAAGATGTGCTTGCAACAACTCTACCCCTGACGTCTGTCCTTTTCCCCCGCCAATTTCTAATAGTAATGAAGTATCTCTTCTCTCCGTCTGTACCCCTCTATAGCAGGGTAAGGTGTGGCATCACCTTGTTGCTGTTTTGTTCCTTGCGTTGGAAATCCCAGGTCGACAATCGCTCCAAAGAGTATGTTGAGAAAACGTTGGTTACAATACTACCATCTGAGCTAGTAGGAACGTGTTTCGCTTGCCAGGCCTGCCTACTTTTGGGAATTTATTTATCCAAAGAGTTCCAGTCCCACATTTTTGGAATGAAAATTTTAAATGGGAGCATTTATTTCCGGTAACTATAGTCTTAAAGGAACTTGAACATATATTATATTCTCTTCCTGGATGCTACTATTTTCTTCTTTTTTTTTTGGTAAACAGGATGCTTGTATATCGCTTCTGTGTTTGTAGCGTAACGATATACATCTTTGAGAATCTTGCCATTTGCAATGTTCGATAGCCGACGCTGCCGCGCCTAGTCCTACAAGCCTTTCCGTTTGGATTTGCCAGGCACAACCTGTATGTAGGAACTTTGAAAGGTGGGAGTACAGTTATTATGATTATCATTATCATTCGTTATTGTTTGTCCTCGATAGGAAAGCGTTATATCACAGTGTGAACGCAGCAAGTGTAAGGACAAGTAATCTGAGTGGAATTTGCAAACTAATCTTCGTAGGTCACACACGATATGACATACACAGCGCCACAGAGCTCCGGGTTATATAAGCACGAACGGACCCACACAAAGCGCACCGCGAAAATGAATTTGCAGTCACCGTTGGTGCAGAACATTTAAAAAAGCGACTGAGAATTAATGTGAATAGTAAAATCATGAAGGTTTCAGACTATCCAATTGCATTCTCTTCCACTGCTCTTTCACTTTCACTAATTATCTTTCTGATTTTATTACATTTGTAATTATCTCAAAATTCTTCTGATCTGTTCTCCCACCACGTAACATTAAGATTTCACTGCTAACTACAATCAATCGCTGATTTAATAAGTCAGAGGGGCCATTAAGACAAAACGCAAGTTTGGTTCATTCGAAAGATTGCCTCGTTAGAATAACACTGACACAAATTTAACGCGAACGTCGCTCAAATGAGCTGTATAATAAGGAAACAGAGACAAGCCATGCGACCTACTAGCGACTTCTTCGCACTAAACCTATGACGCATTATGGGCATTTTTTTGCTTAGCTGAGGCCGACAAATCCGACGCAAATTGAACAGGAATTATTAGCTTGCAGAACGAGATATTGCGCTTAAATTTTGCTGCACATTCTATTTATCGCCGTAAATGTGTGGGCTAAACAATGGAAGTTCGAACGAACACGTCAACATACAAGCACAGTGCGTACGGCGCACTCTATGCCGGTCAACGCTGCAAAGGCGTCGGGCGTGTAGGGCTTGTCTGACACGACACTGGTCAACTGGCGTACACGGCGCTGCCACTTCACGTGACCCTGCATGTCGAGTCATACCCAACGTTTCACGACACGATTACTATTAATCCTAAAAAAGAGACAGGTGCACGTTTGATCCTGTCTCCACCCCCCCCCCCCCCAAAAAAAAAAAAAGACATGTGCGGAATGCAGTCTTTGAGCTAAGATTCCTCTATTTGGTGGCCTTACCTTAAGCGGTAGTGCAACACCACTACAAAGGAAGATGTTATCCAGGCTGAAAAAAAGCCATGTTTTGCCCGTTGGTCCTTACTCAACATAATATTTTTGGTATCTACCCTGGATACGTCATTATCGACGTAACGAAACACACGATGTAGCGGGAGAATTGAAATATTGGCTTAACTTGTTTAATTTCTCAGTGAATAAAGCATTGTTTGCGGCCGGACAAACGCCGAGAGTACTATAGAGCACCAAATCTTTCGAATAAAAAAAACTTGCATTCTGTCTGCATGACACCTTTAATAGCAGCTGCTGCACTGCGGCCTGCCAAAGAAAATTTAGGGCCGGCCAAGTGGTCTGCCCGCATTAATCGACCCCCGTTATATCAGGCAGAATTTTCTTTACGGAAACACAACAAATTCTTTATTCGTGTAATTCATGCTATGGATGTATTAAATGGAGCGGGAACAACCTCGCACTAAAACTGTGTACGCTATTAACCAATGGTTCAATTTTACCGCCGCCGGTTCGAGCGTGAGTCCGCTGACCCATATTAACTCCTCTCCGTCTCTCGGTCGCCGCAGAAAACAGCACTCGGCCGTTCGCTGCGCTGCGCTACACGGAGGCCATGCATCTTCTGCGTCGGTGGTATAGTGGTTAGCATAGCTGCCTTCCAAGCAGTTGACCCGGGTTCGATTCCCGGCCAACGCAAATTTTTTTCTTCCTCATTGAAATAGTCAGCCCATTGTTCACCTGATATAATAAACTTTCAGATAGATTGCGGTGACTTCTGTGCTTTCAATACGCAATTCTGAGGTTTGAATTTCGAAAGATCTTGTAGAAACACGGTTTATTTTCCATTCATATTTCAGTTAGAGCGAAATGTCTGAGAGACAAACCATAAGGGTGACAGTCATCTGCTTCTGAACGATCGTTTCATCGCCAAATGAACACCGTTCCTCACCCAAGGAACACTCGCTATGACTGAACTCGCCAAAATAAAGTCTGTCTCTCTCCTTGTGGGTTATAGCTATTTTTCGCGACGTCTCGTGATTCGAAACCGAGGAAAGGGCAAACCCATCTGCAATAAGCAAGACAACCGACAACAAATCCCACAAAGAACGAGCGTCCTGTTCTGTGCTCAACAATCGTAATGTCAAGCTGCACGTAAGGGTCTCGAACGGTGAAGGAAACAAAGAAAACATTGTTCGGAATGTAGGACGATAGAAATCTACGCGCACAACATTGAATTCAGTTCAGGGGCTCTTGGGAAGGGCAGAAAAGAAGCGGTTTCGAGAATTTCGATGGAGGCGAAAACCGCATACGGCCATCTGTGGACGCTGGGGCGAAGGCCGACGTGCTGACCACAACACTACAATATCCCCCTCCCCCCCCCCCCCCCCGCACACACACACACACCCAGAGGCCTGTCAAACGTGCTTCTACGAAACACGCCGCACCCTGGCGTCTATGCTGGCCGAGCTTACCGCCACCCGTGGACGGCTTACAAGCACTAACTCCTGTTCTTCATCGAGCCCCTGTAGGTAATGCTTTACAAGTTTATACGGACTCCACGGCAGCCATACGGGATCTACGTCGAATAAATAACAACTCAGCTATCTCGAGGGACATTAATGATATACTGGATACGTATACTCCTGCCCTCTTCGGCTCTCGTGGTTCCGGCGAAGTACGCTCCCCGCTGACATTGCTGCAAATGGTGCCTGCCACCCTGCATTCGTTCCTCGACCATTACCTTTACTGGCAGTAGATGCCCCAGGACCGTTTCTCCAACAGAAAGCTGATCTTCGTCGCGCCACACGAGCTTTAATTCCCCCGTGTGGAACGGATCTTCCTAGCAGACTCGCTCGCTGGGAGGAGGTCTTGGTGCAAAGACTTTGTGTTGGTATAGCCCTCTCTCCCGCTGTTACCCGGAAGTGGCCACCACGCTACCATGCCCCGTTCGCACAGAACTGCCCCTTTTGCACGGCTCCTGCAAAAATGCGGACACTGACGCCTGCTGCGGACGTGCCCTTCATTGATGCGGCCAGAACACGACACATTCGAGGCACAGGCCTCCACCTTTGCAGACAACTCACCTTCATCGGTGGATCAGTGGATATGGAGACCTCACCACAGCTTCCTCCTTGCGTTTCTTCGCTAACTGGGAGTAACGTATAGTTGTAACGCAGTATTTATGCCCTCGGGTATACTATCGCAATAAAAGAGACCATTGTTACCTATCGCCCCTGTCGACCTTCATGCCGACCGAGTCGACGCGGAGACGGAACCGCCCGCTGCAAAAAGTGCCGGTGGTTATACTTGGCTGCCATCTAGAGGTCGCGGTTCGTCGACACTTGATTTGCACAGTTGCTTATAAGGAATCGTAATGACATTCAAACTTTCGAACTTCGCACTTCTCGCGCCGCAACGGCGCAGTTCCCGGTCGCTCAGCCTGGCGCGGCTGATAACTATTGTAGCCATTACCGAGAGTGGTGGTGTTGAAGATTTCTGAAAGAATTTTTTCGCAGGCATTGTGCCAGTAGTGGTAGGTTCGACGCAAACACAGTTTAGTTCATTCGTAAGCAAGCTGGGAGCTTCCGTTCATGAAGCGAAAAGGGTTAATTTCGTCACCTAAAGGGGTTGTTCGACATGCTCATTAATTAGCACGTGTTTTAAAGGGCGAGACCATATACAATGATCTACACTCCAAGAAGACGAGGAGTGCTGGGAACTCTGTCTAGGAGTAAAAATTTTTGTCCCATACGTCACTCCCTTATGAAGCATTGGCCTACTCTTCCCAGGAGTTCGCGTGGCGTCAAAACGAGAGGCGAAATACTCCTCGTGCGATTTACTTGCTTCTTTCCAGGCGGGGTGACTTGAGGGAGAGTTTGAGAAACAGTTTTATTGAGTCCTGTGGTTTAGCGATGCGTGGTGGCCGCCGGTTAAATCTGGCGGCGACGGTGGAAGCTCTTGTGACCAGGAGTGTTGCACGTCCAGGTCCGAGCTGCACAGCGCACACTCCCCCTGCTCATCACTATTTACATACTGGAAGGGATCTTGGGGGCATGCCCACATGGAGTGGACAAGTGTGGTGGGGGCGCCACAGAAGAAGCAATTCGGGGGATTTTTGAAGAGGATTTTGGACGCCACGAGGAAAATTGACCCACGGACGAAATTTTGAATGGCCAATTTCAAATCTGTGATTATAATTGTTGGAGTAATTCAGGTCGTTAATGCAAGTGCTATTGCAGCCTCCTCCGCCGCCGCTGGGGAGGTGGTACGCACGTTGAGAGAGGTAACGGAGGAGCTATCCGGGCTGTTGATGGCGGCGAGGGCATAGCCATCGTGATGGTGGTATTCTGCCGCGTCGACATACATGATGTCTGTTCAGATGGGCGATATCTTAAGCCAGTGCTCGACACTCGCTCCTCGCTGCGAGCCCTGTGGTACTCGGAGTGCATGTTCCGTTGGAGGGGACGAACGCGGAGACAGGCATGGGTGGTTCTTGGGATGGGGACCATCGGGTCGGAGATCTCTGGTGCGCGGATACTCAAACGTTTTAGAATGTGCTTACCAGTGGAGGTAGCGGAAAGTCGGCGGAGTTGGTTGATGTGGTGGGCTTGAACCCTGTATGGGAATTGCAATGCCATCTCCAAGGCAGCGTTCCGTCACTCCCTTTAGGCGTGAATAAGCTCTATTGGCTGCGGACGTTACCGCATACTGCAGAAGGGTACTACTACTCTCTCTTGAAAGCATCCCGTTACGCCTCAAGAGCGTTCTGTTATTCCCCGCTAGGCAGCGTGTTTCCGCTCCGCCTGCTACTACCCCCACACTCCCCACGATGGTGCTGTAGACAGTTACGAAGCAAACGGAAAAGGACAAGCTATTTTGAAACATGGAAAAGAAGGAAAAAACGAGCTCAGACTTTATTTTCCAAGAAAATATCAAACAATCGGTTCATTCTGCAATTTGACACAAAAAGCAATTTATTTGGAATTGAAATATCACAGCCTAAAAAACGGTTCCTACTCCAAATCCACACAGAAGGAGACGTAGCTCCTATTTAGGACACATTCAAGAAAAATTCACAAATAAAAATGCAGCAAAGCAACGAAAACACTGAAGCTACAAACATTAAATTATGGCAACAAAAATGACATTAACACCCACAAACAACAAGGTACTAGCATAAGCACGGAATGCATCAGTAGAAATGCAGCAGTGGTAGAATGGTTAACAGCATTAAAATAAAACAAAATGGCCTTAGTACATCAGTGTGTGGTTCACACGGACTGGAAAGCCAACTCTTATTTAGAGCACATTAAAAACATTTGCAAATAAATTTTGCGAAACAAAAATCTGGGACTAAAACAATTCAGCTTGGATTACTACTAACGCATTACAAGATGCCATCAACACAAAGATAAAAAGACACTGACACAGAAACATTGCAAACAGATATATGTTGGTAGGACAACAGGAAACCACAGGAAACATTGCCACTGGGTTTGTTAGTTGGCGGTGGTTCTTAATTGGGATGTGCGATTAAGATTAAAAACAGGGACAATTGGTAATAAAAACAAACCCCATCGAGCTGACTGCCTCATAATGTTGGTGGCGGCGTTCGGAACTGTACGGACCATGGAACTGGGCTTGAGCCAAAGTGACGTCTCCAGAAGCAAGAAGGTAAGCTTCCCCTTTGAAGCGTATTACACACTGAACAGCCAAAACACAGACAGCAGCAATGGGAACCCATCCACGATGTCAAAGGCTGTGAGGAGAAGTGTCTCGAATGCGACTGGCCACTCCTGATGACGCCTCGGCGTTCCCTTTCTCTCAAAAAAATTCTTTGGGCAAGTAGCGTCTTCCCCTGGTTCCTACATCGGCCAGAAAGAGGGAGACAGCAAATATAAGTTCTACAATGAACAAACAATTGACGAGGCTGAACAACAGTTAAATGAAGTTTGATGGGTGATAGCTTAAGTTTTTGCGCCGAGAGCACGCAGTGAACCCGTATTGGAATGCCAATACCGCTTTGCGCAGTCACCAGTCTAGATGCGCTGCCCCAACAGATGGCACGCAAGCAAAACCATCTACAAAGGGAAGGAAACACGCCATGACGTCGTCCCCAATACAACATGGCGGCGTGCAAAACACCAGCATATCCGTTCGACCTATTCGAAACTAATGCTTTGGAGTGCTTATGTGTCGCAGAATGTTTTAAGTCACAAAAACGCCACATGCACACTCGACCCGTTTAACTAATAGATATAACTTTTAAGCTAGAGCTTTTGCGATAATTGCAAACACAACACGGATTTATTCTTAGTGTCCTTTGCGAAGAACAGCCACCGTTTGTTATCCCGTGTATGCATGACCATTATGCTTTCCAGGGGGGTTCCCGACCGGTTAAGTCAAATGAAGTAGGGAGAGGGCGTGGCGAGGTTCCATAGCACGAAGCGTTCCATGGCACGAGCTTACACTCTGCACCCTATAACGAAGGGCCCCCATCCACGTCAGTACACCGCGGACAGGAGACAGTTGAAACAAAGCATATTGGGAATAAAACGCATTGCACACATGCCAAAGGAAGAAGCCGAATGCAAGCATAGGCACCGAAAGCGCAACCGGGAATTCAGCGACGACGAAGTTTCACGGGGGCGAATTCCAAATTTAAAACAATGTTTCCAGGCGCGGAATTTGACCGCAGTTGTTTGATTTTAGCCTAGACCGTTACTAAGACCGTTTAAACTTCACTAAGAAGTTTGCTCAAATAAAAGGGCAACGCATCGGTGGGTCGAACAGTGAACACAATGACACTGGCATTCTGTGATTTGCCGCTGGTGAAAGAAGAAGGTGACACGAACGTCGCGCCTTCGTTCAACCACTTTCACACCGTGTAGAGAAGCCAACTTTTTTGTGAAGTATGGGTAACAGGCGCTGACTTTTCCTTCTGTTATTTTTTTGAAACTCCGCATAGCGTTAGAACGTCCGCTACAGTAGCCATGCATTTAACGGGTATATAAGGATGTCCCTCATGGAATTAAAACACCCGGGAAGTTGGCGCAAAAATGAATGCGGTTCTCTGCTTGAAGGAGGAGGAGGAATAAAGATTTATCAAACAAGAAAGAGAAAAAAAGCGCCCTTCTACTCTAGGGAGAAGGATGACCTGCGGAGCTGGGAGCACTGCGAGGAGTGCACGAAACACAGCACGCTTGTTTGTAATCAGCTGAGTGAAACTTGGAAGGACTTGAGTTATACTCTAGGGCTCAAACACGGGCTATTCGTTTCCCTCCCGCGTCGGGGATCTTGCGCTCTGTGTAACACACGATGTCAAAACCGCTAGACCACGGAGGACAGCAGTCGGGCCGCACCGAACCGTGAGACGACCAATCTCCCGCCAACTCAAAGGACATGACAATGGAGAGTTCGGGAAGTTTGGCTGTGCGTGTGAACGCCTACACCCCCCTCACTACCCCAGCCACCTCCCAACGCGTGCACGTGTAACCCTGCCACCGGTGGTGTGCGCGTTTTAAGATGTGAAACACACCGGGCAAACTGCTGCTACGGAAGCCCTTCCGAACCGTAAAAAAAAAAATCGGCAAAAACGTCACACCATGAGCCAACAAGGGAAGACAGCCACTGAGTGCGAAAACGTTCTGGTACTTATTCACGCACGCTACATGCAGAAACAGAGGCGTTCGAAGACTTACTGTTAAAAAGAAAAGGGACATCGGAGCAGGCACCGGTGAGATTCGAACTCACGATCTCCTGTTTACTAGACAGGCGCTTTAACCAACTAAGCCACGGCGCCGACGACATGCTCCGCCGCGAGAGTTCCCCAAAGGAGGAGTGCAAAGACACGCTCCAGTTTCCTTATCTTACCAACATTCAACACACGCATGCTCGATCTCAGCAGGGGGAAGGCGCGTAGAATGTCAAGTGCCCCTTGGCACGTGTCCAAGGTGCGGATCTGAAGCACATTATATGGCCGTAACGGCTATAGGCCCATTGAACAACTCCTTCTTAAAAACCTTCGAGAGAAAGTTGCGCGCACTGAATTGCGAGGTGAACGCGGCGGGTGCAGGGAAGTCCGGCACAGATGCCTATATGTTCCTGGAATACCGATGCTTACTTATTTCGACATGGATTGAACATTTCAGTTGTGCAGCAGCCGTACGTGCACAGCCAGACCGTTATTCAAGAGAAGCGACCTGCTGTGTGAGGAGCGAAAGCACAGCTCTTCAGAGCAAAATTTTAAGATTGAGCACAATTGTCAGGTAGTATGTCTGTGGGGCGAACAAACTTGAAAGGCTTTCGTTGAGAAAGAAAAAGACCTAGATGTTGTTACACGCCTAACAACTAATATACTGGTTCGGGGTGGCCTGATGTGGTCGCAACGAAATTGGGGTGGTCAATTCGCCAGTCAGATGTACCGAGTTATATTCAGTGTTTCTATGCTGTAAAATCCCTTGGCACTGAAGGTCTTTTAGTTCTTTCTAAAGAGTATGTTCCAAAGTTTTGCTTACAATACTACCACCTGAGCTTATGCAAAGAAGATTCGCTCACTATGTCTCCCCAGTTATGAGAATTTATTAATGCAAAGTGGTCTCGCTAGACATTTTTAAGATGAAGAATTTTAATGGAGGTGTCTGCTCCCCCTCCCCTTTCCACAACGCTGCGGAAGGGTCAACGTCAGCTTGCACAATCACTGCCCTGCAAGATGTGGCAAAGTAAGACTTAAAATCTTGAACGACCTTGCAGGTGAAGTTCTTTCTGCGATAGCCTCAAACAATTTTTGTACAGGTTGCAGGTACTACTCCTGGGCGCTAATACTTTTTTATTTGTCGCAAACAGGATATTTGAATTCCGCCTATTAGTGTTTCTGTTTGTTACGTAATTAGATATGTATTTCAGGTGCCGTTTCACACGTTCGCGAAGCGATGTTGCCTGAGCCTTGTCCCACAAGCCGTTGTGTTTGGCTATGACAGGCCCGACCTGTATATGCAAACTTTGCCAGATCGCAATAAAATAATAACATATATAATTATCATCAATGTGGTTCGTAGTAGTACGTAGGAAACTCGTTATATCACAGCGCGAACGCGACAAACACACTTATGACCCATAATCTCTGCGAAATTTGTGAAGGAAAGTTGATAGGTCGCTCGATATGACAAACTCGTCGCCACAGTGCGCTCTGGTTCCATAAGCAAGAACGGATTGCGGATCACTGTTGACTTTTCATCGTTTAAAACAGCAAATGAGCTTTAGTATGCATGCAACATAACTTTTACAACTGAATTCATGAAAGTTTTAGATTGGCAAGTTGCATTCTCTTTTGCTGGCCTTTATGATTCACACTAATCAATAATGATTAATTAAATAATTAAGTAATTATAGCTGATGATGTTGCTACGTGCATTCTCTGCTGCTCTGATATCTGCCTAAACGAATTTTATTGCCGGCCAAGTGGCCCGTCAGCAATAATTTTCCACAATTACGTTGCACAAAATTTCCTTCACAAAAACAAAGCCACCCTTTACTTACCTCATTTACGCAATGTATCTAACGGAGCGCAAATTACTCCGCACGCTACCTGCCAATACTAGCAAACATTGATTTTGAATTTGGCGCCACCGATTCAAACGGGAGCCCAGTGACCTAGTTACACCGTTCCGCCTCTCGGCCTCCGCCGAAAACAGGACCCGGCGCTAAAATATTCGCTACAACGCCCTATACGGCACCTTCACGTCGTCGGCGTCGGTGGTATAGTGGTTAGCATAGCTGCCTTCCAAGCAGTTGACCCGGGTTCGATTCCCGGCCGACGCACTTTTTTCTTCCTTCAAATGTTCGGGCCTAGCGTCACTTAGTGACGCTAGTTCGACCCATTGTAAACCTCATGTAATGAACTTACCAGATAGATCGCGGCACCTGCTATCCTTTTAATACACAAATGTTGACGTTGAAAATTTTGGCATACTTCCATCCCAGCTAGTATGCCTTTTGGAGCGGAAAGTTAAAAACGCGAGCCACCATGGTTGCTGTTATCTACGGATGAACAATCGCCTCTTCACCGAATTAACATTTATGGCTCACAGCTATTTTTCGCGAACGTCTCCTGGATCGGAATCAAGGAAAGGGCAAATACATCTGCAACAAGCAAGACAACCCGTAACTATTCCCCCAAACAATGGCGTACCTTCGGAAGTGCCAGAACAATTGGAATCTCATGCTGCGGCTAAGTGTATTGAGGGGCCAATGAAACGAAGAAAACATTGTTCAAGCACTAGGGCGATAGAAATACACGTGCGCAACTTGAATTCAGCAAACAGATTCCTTAGAGGAGCGGACGGGAAGCGGTTTCTGGGACTTCCGTTTTCTACAGTGTTTGGAAGTGCAACGTTAAAGCGATGCTGTCACTTGTGCGAAGCGACACCATGTGATTTACCTCACGAACAGAGATAAGGGGCGCACCTTTAGCACGTTTCTTTGTGGCTCTATCTATTTTCCTGGTCATAAAACTTATTAATAGTCGCAAGCATTCTTTGCATAGCAAGTATACAGAAAGAAGAGAGTAGCGCCTTGCATACGCTAACAAATACATCCTTAATGGAAATACCACATTTGTTCGTTATAATAGAAGAATAGGTGAAGAAAATAAAAAAAAACATGAATGAAGGAATGTGAAAAAGAATAGAATACGAATACTTAGCAAACGCAATAACAGCACGTTATCCAACGCCCTCCCATGCCGCGTCAAAAGAACATCCCGGAAAACAAGCGCAAATTCTAGATAAGACATTGCTGAAAAAGCACACGGTGTCCCAACGATAGGGGCTGCCTCCGGTTTTCAGGTTACCAGTGGATTAGCCACCAAAAACTCACCTCGTGACTCACACTGCAAAGATGACGCGTAGCCCACAACTCCCGAACGCAGCGACGCCGGCACCACCACCACCACCAGCAACTCACGCTACACTGAATACGGCTACCCAGTAGGGATGGCAACGCAGAGTGTACACTATGTTAGTGCCAGCGACAACGGTAGGCTGGTCTATTAAGGACACCGAGGCGGTGGACAAACTGCGAGGTTGCCTGTTGTAGGTTCTTCTTGGGTGACGTGTTTCCAACAACCCTCCAGGTATACGCAGCCATCATCGCCTCACCCGAAGCATTGAACTTGTCTGAACATCCAGCTCACTCCTCACTGGCCGGCAGAGCTATGCGCACAATTAAGCGCAAGCGTGCACTCTCTCTTTCCATGCTAAAGATTACGATCTGGACACTCCACTACAGGTCACCTACCAAGGTACCACGCAGCATTACCGTGCCCTTAGACAATCCCTCCCGCTTCCTCATCCTAACCTGCTCAAACACTAAGAAACTAACATCCGTAGGATCCACACGAACACCTTCCCTCATCCCGCCTGGCTACGCAGCGTAGACCCATCCCATTAGCCCGCACGATGTAAATATTGTTCTCAACCAGGCACCCTATAACAACCCAGGGCTCCCCCCTCTTTCCTCTCCTGTTACCCTTTCCAAATTACGGGTGAAACTGACGAACAGCACTGACTTGGAGAGTAACATTTATCTCATTTGAAGGCTGCTTAATTTGTGCAGTGTTTTTGTTTTTTGTAAAGGTACTTTTATTTGCTTTTGTTTGGTTCTTATTGGGGTGTCCCGTTGACTAGGGCTAAAGGTGCGTTTTGCTGAACACTCCAATGCCTCTCTTGTTCATGCTTCTCTGGCGGTTGAGACTTGACAATCCTTCATTTGTTGCTGTAGACTGGATTCCGGCCGAGTGTCCTATAATTTACTACTTAAATCAGCTGTTTAGAAGCACACATAGAAGACCTGTAGAGATGATGGCCTTGCGTCGCAGTGAGACTAGACACTTCATGTACGTTTGCATGCCGTAGCCGATTAAAATATTTTTATACTGCATCACAAAAATTGATTTGGCAGTTGACAAAAGTACACGTAGTCGTACTTTCCAACTGACTCCCCACTGTTAATCAATGAAGATGCCTTCGCCTTCATTACACGTGACATCCCGGAAACGAATTGTGTGAACCCAGTTCTCCAGTTTGAAGAGTTTCTTTTTTACTTAAGAAAAAACGAACACCGCAAATGCTTTCTGCCGATGTTTGCATTAAGGATCACTGCAATATCTCCTGCCTCACGGGAAACGCAGAAGTGCCTCTCAACTGTACGCGGACGACAGATGTTTCTATGTCAAACTTAGCGTTTTCGCAGAGGTGAATAAGCCTTGGGACTGATGCCTGAAGAATGTGGCGACGCATTCTACCTCCGCCCTGCCGCGATGGAAATGGAGTGGAGGCAAGCGATGGATAAGGAAGGGCACTTAGGAGGTTAATCAAAGCTCTAAGAATTTCATTATCGGTCATTTCATTTCTAAGAATTTCATTCAGTCTCGTACCCCCCTATCTGGTTTCCGTATTATCTAATCATGCTACACTTTTTTCGACGGGTACGTTAGGAATGCTGGCGATCTCAGTCTTAAACGACGTACTTTCTCCACGTCGCGAATACAAGCGCACTTTCTTATGTAGAGTTAGGAAGTTATGTGCATCCTTAGCAGACTGCAGCATAAACAGGTAAAACTGGATGTAACGAACCTCTATGTAACAAATTCCTGGATTTAACCAAGTTTTTCAGTTACCATTGCCAGTCCAATTGCAGCCCCTGTGTTTACGACCTCGATGTAATGAAGGCGTTGAGAAGGGTAACGTTGATGCAGTGAATTCGCTGCGCTGATGAGACATTGTTTTTGCACTTTGTCTAAAGATCAGCTAGAGAAATGTACTAATTTAGCGAACTTCGCCCGCAACTCAAACTACCGTGTGTTTTTGCGTGAGTGCTGTGCTGGTTAGGTGCTAAGCCTGTTTGTCGTCGTGCTAGTTGTGCGGCTCCACTGCTAGCTTTGGTTACGGATCGTTGGAAATCATTCTGTTGCCTGAAAACGAAAAGTTATGTATTTTCAAAATACGGTCGCTATTTCAAGTGCGTCTCCGCCGGGTACAGTACTTCAGCTAGCACTCTACCCAGCAAACCATTAACATCTCTTCGACGTCCCAAAAAGATCCGAACGTCTATGTCCCAACAGTATCTCTATTAGACATCCCTACAACGTGCAATATTTTTATGAAATTTTTGTGATGTTGAGATAACGTTGCTGGTACGTTAATGTCGGACGTTCTTTCAATTATGCTAAATACTGTACTCTCGATGTTGCTGCTGCTTCATTTGTGGACGGTATTTAGACATATTTTGCTGACGTTGGTCAGATGTTGTTGGTATGTCCGTTTTTTACTTCGTACATGTCTATCACAGTTACAATTATTTTAGCTATATCTGCTACACTTTATTTTCAAACTCTCAGCAGGCGTACTGTTTTAAAGTTACCAAGGGGTTTTTTATGTGTTTTGTACGGGTTTTGTACCGAGGAGTTTTGTGCAAGTTTTGTAATCCACCAATATTGCTTTTACGGAAATATAAACGGGGAGGACATAATTAATAAATTCGACTCAAGATATGCCTGAACAAAACTTGATGCTCATAGGAGTTTTTATTCAGTGAAGCCAACATTTTACTTGGTCGTTCTACCTTTGTAATGAAAATACAAATGCTGACCTGACAAATTGCTGGCGACACTGTTCAGCGACATATGTTAACAAACAAATTTCCCCAGCTTGTACCGATGGTGGAACGCTGGAGGAACAGGAGAGCTCGGAAGGCTCTTCCCCTGGTCACTTTCCTCACCGTACGGACATCTATAACCCTGCAACGGCGGAAGAGGCGGCAATAGCCCTTGCCCACATCACCAGGCTGCCACCACACATTATAATTACTTATTCGATGAGCGCCATTCAAAACTTCATTCGCGGTAGCGTTTCGGCTACAGCACTCAAGATTCTCCAAAATCCCCATACTCAACCACTCGACATCGTCTGGACCCCGGCCCCTCTGGGGTGGGAGGCAACGAGGCGGCCCACAAGAAGCACGAGAACTAAACATCCGTGCTGGGCTCAGCTCCTGCTCTCTAACACAGTGCTCGGTCGGCACGCGATCATCTGCTCTCGTATCAAAAAGACACGGAGTATTATCGCCTCTCCCGCCACCGTGTTCCCACTGCCCACACATCCCTCACCAACGCTCAGAAGCGCCTATGGCGACTCCTTCAGACCAACTCCTCTCGCCCGTCGATCCCTCCTCCACAAGAACTACTCCTCTGAGTTCCCTGCTCCCAACTGTCCCCTCTGTGACTCCCTAGACGCACTAAGCCACGGCATGTGGTCCTGTCCTCTTAGCCCATTCCATTCCATCTCCAGCGTCGAGCAGTGGGAGGACGCGCTCGGCTGCTGGCAACCGGGGTGCAGCTACTTCTGGTTGACCGAGCCTCCACTGCAGCCGCCAGCCTTCGGCCGGCAGCCACCACGCGTTCCTACTCAGCTTGCTTGGAAAATTAACTGATTTCTCTCTCTTTCTCTCTCACTTCGTGGGAGGCGCAGCTTTTGCACCTGACATGGATTTCCTAACTTGCTCCTGAAAGCTCTCCATGAGTGGCCGGCCGGGATCGTTTCGTCCGTTGGCTTAAAAAAAATGCGGGGACCCAAGAATTTGGTACCCTAACAGAGGCTGCCAACGAATATTGTCGAGTGATTCGTTTTGGTCGTATTTGACAACTTTAGGCAGTGATAACGCTTGTTTCTTCCGCACCGATCTTGGAGGCGAGGCCAATTATGCTAATACTGCAAGTGATGTAACCAAAGCTCCCTTATTTAGGCCAAGAAAAGCTATCGCGCTTCATCGTTCCCCTTATGCAAGCTACGGTAGCCTCGAATTTAATTGAATGCGCCGCTAGATTTCTGGCGTTGATAAACTTTAGTTCGTTACGCACCGATCTTGCAGACAAGCCCATCATGCGAACACTACAAGCGATGTAGCCAGAGCTCCCGTATTTAACTCACAAAAAGCTATCCAAACGCCCGATCTCCCCGATGAAAGCCAAGCTGCAGAAGGAATGCGCCTTTTCGAACGATAGCTTGTAAATTTGACGCTACAATGGCACCCGATTACCGCAGTTAAGACAGTAAGCAGTTCGATTGTTTTCTCGCGAAGTAATGACCCCAAACCAGGAGATGGACAGAAATCCTGACGATGTCGCCTGCTTTCGGATGCTTTCTGGCGCTGGTGCGTCGACGCGATCTGGCGGAGCATAGACATCGGCGTGCTCCCGCGTCACCTCACGTCGCGGCCTTGCCGACGCCGTCAACGCGGGGCGATGTCGACGCGTGAAAGCGCGGAAATCGCTGCATAGTGGTTGCGGCCTCAGAAGTAACCGTAAAATTACGGCGCCCGCAACCCACGCACGGCTGTATTTCCACCGTAGACTGAAATTGCTTATGCCGTAATCTAGATTTTTGGACAATTGCTGTTTTCTTAAAAAGAAACCAGCCTCAGTTTTCTGTTTATTAATTGGGACTAATATCTGTATTTACCAATAACTTGGGCATCTATTTCGCAAGGTTTATTACAAGGTGGGTGTCTTTCAGGAACTAGTTTTTCCCTCGGACTCACAAGCATCAACAGGAAGTCGCTGCCCGTAGTCCGACGTCCGACAGTTGTATTACTGCACTCCGTATCGATGCGCGTGCTACTGGCCGTGATGTGCACGTGTGTGCACGCCTTCAACTTTCGTTATTTCGGTGTTTGACGCCATAGATTATCTACCGACGAAGAAATCTGCCAAGTAGTCAACTGAAGTCAGTACTAGTGGACCTGACTTGTTCAGTCATATGGTATAAGTGGCAGAGTTGCTAGAAGTCTTCAGGGCCGCGTAAGTGGTTGCCGTTGGCTCAACTTGCTGTTGATAGTGACTGCCGCTTTAAGTGCGTTTTCGCTACTGATTTGTCGATGTAGACGCTTTGTCACCTGGCCTGCATGCGGTTAACAGAATCGAGATTCGCGGAACGCAATCTATAACTGTGTGTTGGCACAGGCTGCGTCCTGTCGCTGTTTTCTAGCGAATGTCTTTCATAGCAAATTGAAATAGGGAAGTGACGAGTCTGAATATACGTGCGTGTGCATATAAGGCATGCATGTGGTTAGCGCACATACGGTCGTTTTCAGACGTACGCTATTATGACCGCTTGGTTTTCTGATCCCCGTTCTGCAGATGCCTTTTTGTATTTCATAATATTGAAATTAACGGTTAAAAAGCGGCAAAAAAAGAAATGTTGCACATGTGCTGCATCAGCATTAGAATAAAAAACGGAGGAAATCACAGTAACAGTTAAACCTTTAGATATATTGGAAAGGGCTGATGGTGGCCAGCCCTGGTCTGCGGACAAGGCCCACTCGAAGTTAGAGCAGGCTCCCCAAGCAGCCCACTAGGGCTGGTCACGTTCCCCACGGCTGGTTTAGAGGGCCGCGCGCGACCAGTCTTCCTTTAGTGGACAAATTGTTCATCAGGGTCCGTGTCAGAAGGGCAGCGGTCGTGGACGAGGAGAGGCGACAGGAAGTATCCGCCGCAATTTTGCGCGGTGATAGTATTTACGCCGGATCCACGACAGTCGGAGAGGGCAGGGGTACGTGTCCACAGCTTATGAATTCTCTTGAAACGGACGAGTATTCGTAGACACGGCGCAAATCCCGTATGGCCGCCGTTGACACGTGTACATTGTACAGTAAAACTTCCAGGGGCTTGAAGTGCGGTAGTAGCCTTGCAGTCCGTCCCGGATGGCTGTAAGCTCCGCAGCATAGAAGGCCAGGTGCGAATGATTCATAAGCGCAGTTTTGGTTCGCTTCTGAATGAGAGGACATTGGATCGCCGTAGTTAAACGCCGTCTTGGGCCCGCGTCCACAATGCCTCTCAACCTGGGGCTGGTTCACAGCCGCTAGTAATGGTGCAGCCGCGTTTCGGCTGCGTTCCGTCTAGACATGTGGAAGCTGAGCGATGTGGGTCAAACTTGATGGTATAGCCAGGGCGGCCTAGTTCATGGCTGCAAGGCGGGTAGAGGACGGCCCATTAAATTGCCAACGCCGCTGACTTCCGCAACAAAATAAGTTTGTGCTGGCGCGGAGCGGCGCTGATGTACAAGCTCATCCAGGGTGTTCAGTTGACTTCTGCCTGAAGAGATGGTATGGGCGTCATTTGAGGGAGGCAGGTATTGTCGCATTGCAGCTCTATTAATGAATCAAGTCGGGCCCACTCCGCTTGGGTCATATGCTGGAATTGAGCCTGATAGATAAGTCGAGCTGAAGTATTGACCGCACCAAGAGTCGGGCTATTTTGAAGCAGGAGCCTCCAGTTTTGTGAATGCGTCGAAAGGTGTAGCATTTGCCTGCTTGTTGGCGGGCAGATCGAAGCCACAAGGCAGCTGACCCTGGACGAAATTTCCAATCCCAGCATGCGAAGAGAGGTAGCAGTGCGCACAGGCTGGCCGGACCTTGTAGCGCGATGGAATATTCCATCTACGACGGCCCCAAGCATTGGCACGGACAGAAGAACGCTCTCAGAGAAGCGGAGCCCAGCGTTTCACACCACTTCTGTGATCCACTTTCATCTTCCGGGAACAAATTCGTAGTCGTTGCAACCGACTATCTCACCCCTACGCCGAGACAAGGCCCTTAACGAGGAACAGCTGCAGAAGTTGGCCCACTTCTTCTCGAGAACATCGTGCTCAGACACGGCGAACATCGATCTAATACAGACCGCGGAACGCCTTCACGGCGCAGCTCATGGAAGCTGTCATGACGCTCAGCGGGACTTCCCATAGGAGACAACCGCATACATCCGCTAACCAACGGTTTGACCGAGCGCATGCAAGCCATATCGGGCATGCTCTGCATGTAGTAGATGTCGAGCATAAACCTGGGATAACATCTGGCCGTACGTACTTTCGGATACAACACGCGCGACAGGAGACGACCCGAATGTCACCTCCATGTTACTCTACGGTCGCGAAGTGTGACCATGTTGGACGTTGCTACCACATGCCGACACGCGACCATTCGACACGGAAGAGTTTACACGGCGAGCGGAAGAGGCACGGCAACTTGCTCGCGTGCGCACAAGCAATCAGCAACGCCATGACGCCAACTGCTACAATCTCCGCCACAGGACGCGGACTTCCAAATGGTGACCATGTGTGTGGTGTGGAGTCCTGTTCGTCGCCGCGGGCTCTCGGAAAAGCTGCTTAGACGATACTTTGGACCATACAAAGTTCTGCGTCGGCTGAGTGACGTTACGTATGAAGTTATCCCGGTCAGCACTGTACCCGCAGGACGTCGTAAACTTCAGCCTGAAACCGTTCACGTGGTGCGCATGAAACCCTACTATTTAAGATGAGCCGACGTTCACGCCGCCACACTCCGGGACTGTGCCCATTTTCTCCCATTTTGTACGGGTAGCTACTACACTGAGCATCGGGACGATGCCCTTTAGAGAGGGGGGCAAATGTCCCGAGTGCGTCTGCTATGAGACGGAGCCACGAAGACGACGACGACGAAAGGCTCCTCCACGTGGCGCGTGTAGAAGAGTTCGTGGAACGGCTCGTGCTTTGGAACGCTGATTTGGCTGATCGGCGCTTCGCGTGAGACCACGTCTTTTTGGTGGCTTTCTTTCTAGAGGCACAAGTTCGCCTAAATAAATCTCCGTTTGCCTTTGCCCCAACTTCGCCTGCTGCCCTTCTTGCAACGGAACACGCTAGATTTCTGGCGTTGATAAACTTCGTTCGTTACGCACCGATCTTGCAGAGAAGCCCATCATGCGAACACTACAAGCGATGTAGCCAGAGCTCCCGTATTTTCTCACAAAAAGTTATCCGAAACGCCCGATCTCCCCAATGAAAGCCAAGCTTTGAGTGTTTAATCTTTTCGAACGCTCAGTTTGGTCGTGAAATGTTGGAATGAACAATGCGTATGCAACCTGAATTTATTTGTAACGTCAGAACTACCCGCATGTCGTAACTGGTACAGCAATATAAGCAGCGCTGGTAGCGATTCGTACTCTTACTGCAGCATCGCAAACGTAAATTAACCATTCAGAACCTAGTAAAAATATTCAAAAATGGCTGTTAAATTTCTGTCACTATAGAATTTCCAGCCTGATGAATTTAGTGCGTAACACACCTTGGTGATCAGAGTAACACAAAATTTCGGATTTTGCAGGTTTAAGGCAGAGTATGATTCTGGTGTCTGGCCCATCGTTTGCTAATAACTTACATGTTGCAGGCTGCTGACTGATGCAACTTAAACTATGTTTAAATGTGATTGTGCAGTAAAAATTTCTTGCATTACTGTGATGCTTCCTGCTCTACAACGTATACTTCAACTAAAAATGTAGGCCTAACAGGACAAGCGAACAGGACAACTGGGCGAGTTTTTCAGTGATGTGCTTTTTGAAGGTTTAGTTATGCATATATACCGACTAGCCCACCTCGCCATTCTGCTGCAGGAAGTATACGTCCATGGCAGTGACGCAGTCCGGGTTTGTGCATGTTTCCTTTTGCCACATTTTGTGGACATGGCTTCATCCGTGTATATATTGTGACTTCAATCAACCAAGCTGTTAGAATAGACACAGAAAAATATTTTGCAAGTTCAGATGGGACCTGTAGCTGGGCTAGAATGTCCTCAGAGTCCCCATTCACGAAATATAGTTCTTATAAATAGTGGTGCCTCACATTAGCAGTTATAGTTAGTTTTAAGGTTGCCTTAGTAGTGCAAATGCTGATATTAAATTATATCCACTCCACTCTGTTCCTGTCCCTTAATGTTACACCCATCATCTAGCTTTCTATTGCCTGCTAAGTCGTCCTTAATTTATGTTAGACACTTTTATAAGCCTGGAAGGTTCTGCCCCGTAGCTGAGTACTGGTAAGACGCAGCTGTCATACACTGTCTTTTTCAGTGACAATGGTAAGCGGCCATTCTGTATTATAGCAGTCTTAAAAAGCTGTATTAACAACACAGAATTTACTGTACCCATGTCTAGATTGAAGAACTGGCTTGCAAGGAGGTGCTACTGCAACAGTCTGCACAAGGCGCATGCTCAAGCTACTGTTGACGGTCAACTTGGCGCAGGAGTTCTCCTGGTTTGGGAAAAGAGAAGCACGCGTTTTTCCACCTGCGAGTGGCATCCCGCATTGTGTGTAACTAGATATCTTCGTGTTGTTACAGACATCAAATTCTGCACCAGACAATGTATAGGGCCCAGAGGTTTTTATTGTCAGTCACATCCTGCACAAATATCAGCTTTGTCGACAACCTGCGGCTTCAGAGTTTTTATTGCTAGAAGAGGTATTAAATTTCTTTTAGCCTTTGGATCATGAAATTTTTACTCACTTTCCAACCAATCCGGTGTGCAACTATTTTGGCAGGGTTCTGGAACCACAACGAAGAACGGAAACTGTTCAAGAATCCCTACGATAACTGATGATGGAGGCATGCACCATTGAACCTCCATTGAATCATTTCCGTGCTTCCATGCGTTTTTATTTTGTGTTGTTGTTCTTTGAGCGTATCTCTTGGTGTGAATCACGTAGTCGTGTAAATATGTCTTGTTGTAACTAATATTCAATCATTTCCGTGCTCCCCGTTTTTTCGTTTGTTCCCAAATCATATCACTTTGTGTGAAATATTGAAATAGTGTAACTTTGTATTGTTTTCCTAATCGGAATTTAATAAGTTCTTTCTAAAGTTTTTTGTTGTTTAGTGTTGTCCTGCCATTTCACTAAGTGTAAATCATTTCATCACGTAAATTTCTACTGCTCTTGTAACCACCCTACAGTCATTTCTGTATACACAACTTTTCTATAGTTCATAACCATTTCCCTAGATGTTGGATTGTTTAAAGTCGATTAAATTTTTATGGCACTCGCAACCACCACTCAACACCACTTCTGTGTTTTCAAGGTGCTTTTGTTTTATTGTTCGCCAATCTTTTCACTAGATGTGAACTATTTAGTTTCGTAAATTTGCTTTGTTTTTGTAACCACCATTCAATCATTTCTTTTTTTCACGCTTTCTTGCGTTGTTTTTCAGCCATTTCACTCAATGTAAGATATTTCAAGCTGCATGACTATCTTGTGCTAGTACTCTGGGTTTGCATGTTTGCTTTTTTTCCGGTTTTTGTCAACCTTTCTGCTGTGTGTTACTTATTTATAGTCACGAATATTTGTTTTATTCTTGTAATTATACAATGCGTAACCTGTGGGCCAGGGCAGATAGGAATAAAAAATGTGGTTGTGTTGCGAAAGCATATTACATAATTTGGAAGTCAATATAAACTGTTTTACCTGAACTCTTTTGTGTTTATGTGTACTTTGAAAGTATTCTTACTACACAGCTGCTACTTACAGCTAGGTTGGAAAGACTGTCATTTTAATTAGTTTAATTTTTGAATTGTTTCTGTGATAGTTTATTTGCAGAAGGCCTGTACAGCCGTGCTGTGTGGTACAATTCGATGACGCTACTGTAGTTGCCTTAGTGTCAGGGCGCTTGTGCTGATCAGACTGGTTTGCTGTTACACTACTGCCACTTGTTATCGATGCGAACATTTCTTGTTTAGAGCTGTGCTTCGCTGTGATTCTGCGAGAGTGTGTGGTGAGCTTCGCACTTCACATCTGAGACTTCATGCAGTATGCAGCACTTCAAAAATGGAAACACATTAATCTAGAAACCAGGTGTCAAGTAACAGCAAACAGCTGCTGAATAGTTAGCAAGTACATGTATTTGAAGTATAAATGCCCACAACAAGTAGGCAACCTTGAAAATGGGGCTGGCCAAACTCCAAAATGTATGAAGAATGTAAATTTCAAGCATACAGGTTCATATCAACAATATCCTAATAACGTACACAAGTCACTTAATATAATAAACTAATGCTTGTGCCAAAGGCAAAAAAGAATGTAGAACAGACATCTATATACGTCTTGCATGCGTACCACTACAATATCATAAGATGTACCACTAAAGTAACGTCCCGTAAACCGCATATAAAAGTACTATGAGAGGTCTATTCTACATTGTCGTTCGTGTGATTTGGATGGGTTTTTTGCAGTTGTAGCAACGCTGAATATATGTAATTTCGACCCCAACGGTACGTCCCCTGGACATCTGCAATGTCGAATGCTGACGTCTCCAGGATATCTGCAGGACGTAAAGTGGTTTGGTTTGCTGGGTATAATTTTAAGTGCGAAAAAGAGCATCAAGTTTGGTAAATACAAGAGCCCTCTCATCATATTTTGGTCATTGAAACGCGTTAAGGCACGAAAAGTGTGAAAAGGTAAAAGTGATAATTACGTTACGTTTGTGAATATGGGGGTAGGTGACGTTGCTCCTTTTGAATACGGTGTAGTGACTAAGCTTGTGGGAAAGCAGCACTCCAAAATCACGCAGTTTTTTGCTGTGAAATAATTCCTTGAAAGGTGAGTTCACCGTCACTTACGTCTAGCGTTTAGGCCTCGTTTCTGCTTAATTCACGGGAGCCTTGAAACGAGACCTGCATGTAACAAAAAATTGCGATTTTTATTTTCAACTTCGTTATATTTAGGTTGAACTGTAAATGTGCAGTTATAGTTGGAGGAAAAGTCCGAATTCTAGCTTAAATCCACCGGCTCTAAAACAATTCACTTAATGGCATCCTTTTATGTTAGATATCATACCTGCAAACATACATTCAGTAATATTGATAGGTTGTAAACTGTTTCGTTTGCAGTGGGAGATAACGTTCGTTTTGCGGCTTTACAGACCCGAACAAGGTTTTGAACCATGGGATGCAGAGAGTAGCGCACGATGTCGGAATGAGGAATACAGTCGCAGCTCGGACAGTCTATATAACGCTATTCCTTGCAACACCTCTTCCTCGGAAAGATGGGAGCCTAGTCTTGTGCCATTTTTCTGTACGCTGGCTTATAAGATCGTCCACATTGGTTGCAAGTGCGGTTAAGAATCGGTTAAAATGAGCAAGAAATGCCACATAAAGCAACGACCGATGGCTGAAAGAATAAAAAAAGGCGGAATAATCTTTTTATTCCAGCCGAATTTCCCAGGAACCCCGTATATTTCAACAGAAAAGAAAATTGGTGTTTTGGGGGTTTGTGTGGCAATCGAACCATGGTGCCTCTGGAATGCAAGATGAACACGCTTCTCCGACAACACCACAAACTTTTGTTTTCGGAAAATAACTTCATTTGCATGAACAAATTTGAGTACAGTAGATCAATATCTGCAGGGCACCAGTGAACACAGCCGAGGGCGGGTGAATGTTCCCCATACGTATGTATGAAACGAGATATCAATGACAGGCGTGAAGCAGTGGAAAATCAGCTGTGGGGACTGTCTGAAGGGATTTTGATAGGTCGTGTGATATGAGAGACACGTCGCCACGCTGCGCTCGGGTTCCGTAAGCATGAACGGGACCCCACAGCGCGCGACAAGAATCCGCACTGGGAATCTCCGCTGAGGCTTCGACATTGAAAACAGCAGCTAGCTGAGTGGCTTTTACATTCAAAATAATAGTCACTCTTGCAAGTTGCATGCCATACCTAGATTACTGTATAACTATAAATGATAATTAAATATTCAAACAAAACTGCTGATGGTGCTACACAGCATCTTTGCTGCCTGCCTAAACGAATTTCAGGGCTGGCCAAGTGGCCTGCAAGCAATAGTCGTCGCCATTTATATCAGGCAAACATTTTGTTATGAAAGCGAAGCCATTCTTTAATAACCTAATGTACGGTATGTAACAAATGGTGCGTAAATTACCCCGCGCACCAAATGTCAACGCCAGTAAAGAATGCCTTGTATTTGGCGCCAGTGGTTGGAGCGGGTGTCCAGTGACCTGCTTACTCCTCTCCGTCTCTCCGGCCTCTGCCGAAAACAGAACTCCCCGCTATAGATAATCGTTACACTGCGCTTTGCGACTACACGATCCGTCGGCGTCGGTGGTATAGTGGTTAGCATAGCTGCCTTCCAAGCAGTTGACCCGGGTTCGATTCCCGGCCGACGCATGTTTTTTTTTATTCATCAAATAGTTTTCCTGCTGTTCATCTCATATAGTTAACTTTCAAGCTACATTGCAATCCCCGCTATTGTTTCAATGAGCACTTTGAGGTTAAAAAATTGGGCGAAATGTCGCAGAAACGTGGTGCCATCTCCGCTAGTATGTCGTTTGGAGTGGAAAGTTTTAAAACCGAGCCGTCATGGTTACGGTTATCTACAGATGAACAATCGTTTCATCACTAAATCAACATCTAACGCCCATACATATTTGTCGCGAACTGCTCATGATTCGCAAGCGAGAAAAGCGAAACCCTATCTGCAGCAAGCGAGACATTCGGCAACAATTCCCCCAAACAACAGCGCTCTGTAAGACCGAACAATAGGAATCTGAAGCTGTCCGTGAGAGCATCGAGTGGTCAAGAAACCAAAAAAAAGTGTTTGCAAAGTAGGACGATATAAATTTACATGCACAAATAATTGACGATATAAATTTACATGCACAACATAAATTGACGATATAAATTTACGTGCAAAACATAAATTAAGCATTAAGGGGGACTCACCTGATTACGTTTCCTAAGGGACTTACTAATTCATTACCCACGGGCTTAAAAAAACATCTTGCACCGCTACGGAAGGTTTCGCAAATATATAGGAATGTTCCTAAAGGCCTACTTATCTTGTTTTAGAAATATTTCACTTTTTTACTGAGATAAAAAAACACATTTCGGTTTATCTAGTTTTCACTAGATGGCGCTATGTGTCAAGCAAGCAAGAGTTTTATTTTTAAATTTCAGTGCAGACGCCGTATATATCCTACAATAAGCAAACTAGGCCGTTGTGAACATCGATATGTATTTGTAAATCTTTTCGTAATGGGGCACGATGGTTTTTAAGTCTCGTCGGTCATGAAGTTGTAAGCCTAATAGGGTCCCTTTAAAAGAATCGGTTTTGATGAATTCCATTAAGGCGAAGAAGAAAAACACCCCTGGGCGGAGGTGGCGAGCACGGTAAAAGATCCTTCGGTCGTCGAAATTAATTCGTATCCCGCCACAGCGGTGCTCCTTACAGCGAAGTGGAGCTGAGGAGTCTATAATGAACTAAAATTGGAATGTGACTTTTTAGAGGCTTTCGCATTCATTTGTCTTCGGACGCACACAATAGAAGTAACGCTGACGCGTGCAGAAAACGACACTATGTTATTTGCCTACGACCTACATACCGGAAGCACAGTTGATACTTCTCGTTATCACTTTGCTTCTCTTTCCAGTTATATAAGGTTTGTCATTTTCATCTTCTATTGTGCACATTTCTGCGGTCTTATCATTATCCTTATTACAATAAATCCGCGTGTGAATTCCAGCTGCCATTTGTATAGTTGAAAGTCCAGCATTGTACAGGGCTGACCTCTTCAGTACCATTTTGAGTTTCCACATCTCACTCTCTCTCTAAAAGGAATTCGTTGCCGCAACTGAAACGACGTAATCTGCGATGGCTTTGGCTTATGACGCAATTTAGCACACAATAATGCTTTCAAAGCGACCCACACAGTGCCATTCTTTGCAGGAAACAAACCTTCGCCGTCGCATCTGCCCACACATCAACCCAACTAAAGTCACCCATGCGAGAAATCGCTTGCTTCATACTCGACTGAACACTCCCACATCCCACCACATTACCCCTTTCTCGGTCATCAAAGAGCCAGTTTGGGCACACCGGTATATGCCCGGAAGTGAACACAGCAACATACTTTCCCCGGGGATACGGGCGTAACCAAAAAATTTCAGGCTGGTGTTTTAAGCCGCCGGTAAAAAATAAAAGAGAGCGAGCCTGCGCCCAAACAATACCCCAGTCGTTTTCCTTTTCATCTTTGTCATTTGTACTTTTTTTATATATGGTAATATATAGATGCGGCTCGTTAATAGCACGGGCAAAAAAGAAGTCGAAAGGATGGGGATGCGGCGTGCAGAATATTTCTGGGAGAGTTCTGACGCCGAATCTCCCCTACACCGTGGCTACATCCATGATGGGAGCCACGTATTCGGACTCTCACCATCTGTCACCCAGTGCAGAATCCTAACCTTCCCAATCTAAAATTCAGTTAACAAGGTCCAGAAATCGCCGTTACCCAATGGTGATGATGATTCACGGTTTTACTGCGCAAGACCGACAAACGCAGATCTTCATGGCAATGTTGTGACAAGATAGGATGTCAAAACAGCATTTGTAATAAATCCGTTTATTTATTATTTTACCATTGGGGTTAGTGTATATGGTCATCATTAAGGCAAGGAGTCTAGGCATTGAAGGTTTAGTATGATTAGCTGCTGCCATTGTTTTGCGAAATGCCATGAGGACAGGTAAAATTACGGGAGTTATGGTATGTGAAAAAAGTCATATCTGCAAGTTAGCTGCAAACTTAATATAACAAAACATGGGAAGATCAGATCAAGCTAATAAAGGGTGCGAGGGTATGCGGTGTGTGTGTATTTCATTAAAGTGACGCCTTCTCTCGATGTTGCCCGTCTCACATTAAACAAGTATATGAAGGATAGATAGCTGCACCCACTCCACCTTCTCACACATTCACCCATCGATGACACTGCGTTTTTTTTTTGTGCCGGTGAAAAGGTATGAGTGTGTGATGTGCGCGGGGCCATTTCTATCCCTCAACGAAGACTAACCTGGCAGGAGAAGGTAGCTTTTCGTTATGGACTCACGGACACGCTGCTCATGCCCTCCCGACTTCACCTTTACCGAACGACACCCCATCCGCCTTCCTTTCACCCTTACCGCAAACGTATGCACTTTGTGCAGTGACGCAGGACGGATACCATGTTTTGTAGCGCTGGTCCCTGATACAGAAGAGGTTAGAGTACAACACACTGGACGATGGTTCAGTACCGCAGTCCGGTTGGAAGTTGATCAGAAGAGCCTGCAGGCAACCTTTCTATACACCGGAGAATGCCAAGATGTGCTTGAAGCAAGTCTACCCCTGACCGGTGTCCCTTTTCCCCGCCAATTCTTAAATTTTATTAAGTATCTCTTATGTCCTTCTCCGCTCCTCTATGGCAGGCAAAGTTGAGGCATCACCTTGTTTCGTTCATTGCGTTGGAATTTCCAGGTCGACAACGTTCTAAAGAGCATGTTGAAACGCGTTTGTTACAATACCACCATCTGAGCTAGTATGAACCTGTTTCGCTTGTCTGTTCTCCCTACCTTATTGAATTGATTTACCCAAAGAGTTCTCGTCGCACATTCTTGGAATGAAGATATTAATCGAAGTATTTAGTTCCGGTAACTAGTCTTAAAACAACTTGAAGATATTTTATATTCTCTCCCTGAATGCTAATACTATCTCCTGTTTTGGTGTAAATAGGATGTTTTTATATCGCCTTTTCGCTTTTACGTTTGTTGCGTAATGATATACATGTTTGAGAATTGTGACATTTGCAATGTTCGATAGCCGACGCTGCCGCGCCTAGTCCCACAAGCCTTTCCTTTTGGATATGCAAGGCCCGAACTGTATGTAGGAACTCTGAAAGGTGGGAGGCAGACAGTTATTATGATTATATTATCATTTGGTATTGTTTTTCCTCTATAGGAAACGCGTTATATGACTGTGAGAACGCAGCAAGCGTAATGACAAGTGACCTGAGGGCTATTTGCAAACGATTTTCATAGGTCACACACGATATGACAGACACAGCGCCACACCGTGTTCTATAAGCACGAACGGGAAGACACAGAGCGCACGGAGAAAATGCATTTGGAGTCACGGTTGGTGCTAGAATATTTAAAGCAGCGACTGAGATTTAATGCGAATGCAAGTTAAAATCATGATGGTTTTAGATTGGCCAGTTGAATTCTCTTCCGCTGGCTTTCACTGATTTTTAATGTGTTATTATCACATTTGTAATTAATTCAAAAATCACCTGATCTGTTTTGCCACCAGTAATAATATTACTTCATTATTATTACAATCATTAGCTGATTAATAAGTAAAGTGGCATTAGAACAATACCTAAGTTTGGTTTATTCGAAGGATCGCCTTGTTAGAGTAACACTGACACAACTTTACGCAAACTTGACTCAAATAAGCTGTATAACAAAGTAAACAGAGAGTAGCCATGCGACCTACTAGCGACTTAACAACGTGAGGGTTCGAGCTAGTTGGTACTCCATAGTGAAAATTTAAAGCGCAACAAATTGAGACACAAGACGCATGACACAGGGACAAGCGCTACTTCCAACTGGAATTTTATTTAAGAAACAACACTATATATATATACGAAAAATATGTGTGTATATGTATATATATATATATATATATATATATATATATATATATATATATATATATATATATATATATATATATATATATATATATATATATACGAAATAAAATTTCCAGTTGGAAGTAGCGCTTGTCCCTGTGTCATTCGTCTTGTGTCTAAATTTGTTGCGCTTTAAATTTTCACTACTAGCGACTTTCCAGCAGTACACCTATGACGCATTATGAACATTTTGTTGCTTAGCTGAGGCCGGAAAAATCCGACGCAAATTGATAACGCATTATTAGCTTACAGAACGCACTATTTGGGCTTAAATTTAGTGCACATTCTATTTATCGCAGTAAGTATGCTGGGTTAAACAATAGGGTGTTACGAGCGAACGCGTAAACATACAAGCATCTGTGTGTACGGCGCACAATATGCCGGTCAACGCTGCACAGACGTCGGGCGCGTTGTTCTTGCGTGACACGACACTGGCCAACTGGCGTAAGCGGCGCCGCCACTTGCGTGGCTCTGCCTGTCGAGTCATACGGCATGTTTCACGACACGATTACTATCAACCGTAACAAGGAGACAGGTACAAGTCCGATAAAAAACTAAATAAATAAAACACGTGTGCGGACTGGTGTCCTCGAGCGAAGGCCCTTCTAATTTTGGGTCTTATCATGAACTGTGTTGAAATACCACTAAAAAGGAAGATGGTAGCCAGGCTAACAAAAGCCATGTTTTGCCGTTGGTCCTTAGTCAACATACCATCCTTTTGGTATCTGCCCTGGACACGCCATTGCCGACGTCACGAAACACACGATGCCGCGGGAGAATTGACATTCTGGCTTGACTTGTTTAATTTCTAGTAAAAAAAAGCATTGTTTGCTGCCGGAAAAACGCTGAGGGCACTTTAAAGCGCTACATCTTTCGAATAAAGTAAACTTTTATTCCATCTGCATGGCATGTTTAACAGTAGATGCGGCTACACAGTGTCCCTACTGCGCTGCTGCCTGCCAAAAAATTTTAGTGCCGGCCAAATGGTCTGTCCGAAATAATGTTCCCCCGTTATATCAAGTAGGATTTTCTTTGCGGAAACAAGGACATTCTTTGTTCGCCTAATTCGTGCTCTGTATGTATCAAATGGAGCGGGAATGACCTCGCACTCCAACTGGGAACGCTAGTAAACAATGGTTCGATTTCGGCGCCACCAGTTTGAGCTGAGTCCACTGACCTATATTTACTCCTCTCCGTCTCTCGGTCTCAGCAGAAAACAGCACTCGGCCGTTCGCTGCACTGCGCTACACGGGGCCGCAAGTCATCCGCGTCGGTGGTATAGTGGTTAGCATAGCTGCCTTCCAAGCAGTTGACCCGGGTTCGATTCCCGGCCGACGCACGCTTTTTTTCTTCACCTTTCAAACGGTCAGCCTTTTGTTCACCTCGTATAATGAGCTTTCAGACAGATTGTGGCGCCCGCTATCCTTTGAATACGCAATTCTGAGTTCTAAATTTCGCCAAGATCTTGGAGAAACACGGTTGAATTTCCGTCAATATGTCATTTAGGGCGAAATGTCTTGAGACAAAACCGTAATGGTGACAGTCATCTGCTTCTGTAACGGTCGTTTCAATGAACGTTGTTCCTCCCCCAAGGAACGCACAGCTATGACTAAACTCGTCAAAAATTAAAGTCTGTCTCTTTTCCTATGGGTTATAGCCATTTTTCGCGAACGCCTCGTGATTCGAAACCGAGAAAAGGGCAACCTCCTCTGCAACAAGCGAGAAAACCGAAAACAGATCTCACAAACAACGGCGTTCTGTTCTGTGCCCAAACAATCGGAATCTCAAGCTACACGTACGGATCTCGAATGGTGATGGAAACAAAGAAAACATTGTCCAGAATGTAGGACGATAGAAATTTATGCGCACTACATGAATTCAGTTCAGGGGTTCTTGGGAGGTGCAGAGAAGAAGGGGTTTCGAGAATTTCGATGGAGGCGAAAACGGGTACGTCCAATTGTGGACGCTTGGGCCAAGGACGACGTGCTTACCACAACACTACAATGTCATTCCCACACAGAGGCATGTCAAACGTGCTTCTATGAAAGACGCCGCACCCTGCCGTCTATTCCTCCCCAAGCTTATCTTACGAGACGGCTTACAAGAGGTAACTCCTGCTCTTCATCAATCCCCTACTTTACAAATTTATACCGACTCCACGGCCGCCATACGGGATTTATGTCGAGTAAATAACAATTCAGCTATCTAGAGGGACATTTATGCTCTACTGGATGCGTACTCCTTCCCTCTTCGGCTCTCGCGGGTCCGGCGAAGTACGCTCCCCGCTGACACTGCTGCAAATGGTGCCTGCCACCCTTCATTCGTTCCACGACCATTACCTTTACTGACAGTAGATGCCAAAGGACAGTTTCTCCAACAGAAAGATGATCTTCGTCGCGCCACACGAGCTCAAATTTCACTGTGTGGAACGGGCCTCCCTAAGACTCGCTCGCTGGGAAGACGTCTTGCTGCGAAGACTTCGTGTTGGTGTAGCCCTCTCCCCCGCTGTTACCCGGGAGTGGCCACCACGCTACCAGGCCCCGTTCGCACAGAACTGCCTCTTTTGCTCGGCTCCTGCCGATTATGCGGACAGTGAACGTCTGCTGCGAACGTGCCCTTCATTGGATTCGGCCAGAACTTAACACCTTCGATGCACAGATCTCCACCCTGGCAGACCGCCTGACCTTTATCGGTGGATATCGGGACCCCACCACCGCCCCCTCCTTACGTTTCTTCGCGAAACGGGAGTAACCTGTACTTTTAACGTAGCCTTTATGCAACCGGGTATACTATCGCAATAAAAAAAAAAGCGTTGCTATCGCCGTTGTACACCTTCATGCCACTCGAATCGACGCGAACAGGCACCGCGCGCCGCAAAAAGCGCCGTTGATTATACTTAGCTGCCATCTAGAGATCGCGGTTGCCGACACTTTATTTGCACAGTTGCTGATAACGAGTCGTGATGTCACTCGAACTTTCGAACTTCCCTCTTCTCCGGTCGCTCAGCCTGGCGCAGCTGATCGCTATTGAAGCCATTACCGGGAGTGGAGGTGTTGAAGATGTCCGAAAGAATTTCTTCGCAGGCATTGTACCAGTAGCGGCAGGTTCGACGCAAACACAGTTTAGTTCGTTCGTAAGCAAGCTGCGAGTTTGCGTTCATGAAGTGAAAAGGGTGAATTTTGTCACCGAAAGGGGCTGTTTGACTTGCTCGCTAATTTGCACGTGTTTTAAAGGGGAGCCCATATAAAACTTACTACTGATATAACGACCACTTCTCGCGGCACTTTTGGGTTCGTTATAAGCCGGTTTGGCGGTTGTGCCCCACGACGGTGTTCCAAGGGGGAAAGTTGCTGTTCATCCGGGAGGGATTCGCAGCTCGCGAGCTAGAAATACAGGACGCAAACGTGGCGGCAGCGGCTTTCTATTGTTTTCGCGCCTATTCGCGCTTCTGTTCGGGCCGACACTTCTTTAATTCCCGCTCTTCCTCCAAGCGAACGACATGCGTCCGTCCATAGCGAGTTAAAGCTGGAAGGTCTGTAGCTCTATTCTGGAGCTACAGACCTTGTCCTTGTCTACTGTGTCCCTGTTTTTTTCTGCGATTGAGATGAACGTTATGGAATACCAACTCGCCCGAACGCGAGCCCTTCTATTCTAGAGGACAAACATGTTACTGTCTGGTTCCCTCCCCCCTCGTAGGCATTTTACTGTCCCTGTAATACACCGACCAAGACCGAAACCGCCCCATTACAGAGGACAGCTGACGCATTGAGCCGTGGGACTTCCACGTTTAAATCTCGAACCAGCAGAACGGGCATTATCGGTAGCGGCATGGAACCCAGCTGTGCGTGCATGCCCTATTTTCGTCCTCCTTCCCTCCGCAAAGCCGGCAGCCGGTGATGGGCGCATACTTAGGCGGGAAATACACTGGCAAAAATGTAGCTCGGAAAGCCTTTGAAGTTGGAGAATTATGGGCTTATGCCGGCGTTCCAACCGGGCAAATGGCTCTTTAATTCACACCTAATTTGCGAGGTGGAATTTGAGGCGGCAACAGAGGCGACGGCTTTCGGTCATTTTGACGCCCATTCGTGCTTCTACGTGTTTTCGCAGTCAACTGACAACGGCGCTACCGGCGTTGTTAGCCAATACCGCAACTTGTAGGAGAGGCATCGTAGGTGGCGAGATAAATAGCAGTTGTGACATTGTGGTCGGCGGTGGCGAGGAGGAGCATCGAAGTGACGCCCAGTAAATCAGTATTCACCGGAATGAAAACGGGGGGGGGGGGGGGTGTAGACATATAGACATATAAAGTAATAAACTAACATATGATTTAACGATTAATGAAACGCGCCCTGTCCGCTTCAGCAATCGTCAAGCACAAGCAGACGCTGTGTGTACACGGGTTATATTTTTGTGTTACACTCAAATACCCAGCGGATCTCGACGCTAGGCTTGATCGGATCGATTGGTCGTCGAAGCAAGAAAAGGAACCCTTTCCTAGCTTCTTTGATAACCGAGGACGAGCCTCCAGTGTGAGGCGCGGGCATTCGAAATGACCCCTGCCAGTGCTGCCACCACCCCAAACTGCGGCACATGGGGCATGCAAATTGTTTGAATCCGTTTCACCGCAAGAGAGGGTGCCACCGCCTCAGCCAGCGCGCGATTGCTCCTCACACTGGCGATTCTCCGGCGCCCAATCCGCGCGCCATGTGGCAAGAGTTAGATTCACAATCTTCGAATACACTTACACACTGCATACTTCGTCCCCTCGTGAGGTTTCGTGCTAGTGACGGGGGCCCGGGATTTTTCTGCTTCCTTCGCGCCCTGTTCCGCACCACAACCACACGTGTACACTGGGAGTACAATGCAGCGGCAAACATGTTACTTCCAGCAAGAAGGACGCCCCTTCAGTGGGTGACGCGTTGTGCTGCTCAGCAAGAGGACCCGGGTCCGATACCTGTCGCGGTGCCTGCTTTTCTGACGGAGTTGAAAAGCGGAAACGCCCAAGCGTCGATTTTCGGCGCACGTTAAATGTCCCCACGTGGTCGAAATAAATCCGGGGCCCTAATATACGGCGCACCTTTTCATCAGGTGTGTGGGTCCCTTAAACCCCCAAATTTGATTTAGATTTCTTGCTGGCTGCGCAGTCCTTCGTTCAGCGGGCGAGCGGCTTCTGCGCGTTCCAAAGCGCCTGGACGTTGCCTAGCAACGGAGACGCACCCTCCTCTTTCTTGGTGGGTCGGAATTTCTCCGCTTAGGAGGCCTTGCAACTACAGAGTTTCTCGCTCATGGCACATCTGTCCCTTTCGCGTCGGCAAGATGGCGCCGGTGGGATTTTAACTCGCACCACCGGCACTGCGCCCATTTATCGTCCCACAACCTGGCTGAGCGCTGATTGGAACGCTGAATTACGCCTCCTGTCGGCGCTGTTGAAGGAAACCGCTCATCACGAAGAAAACTGGGAACTTAGCAGCGGAGTGTGCGCGAAGGGAGAACCAGGAGGTGCGATGGCAAAAGAAGCTGAATCTGACTTACGAGGCAGTCTACTTCGACAGCAGCAGTTAATCAACCTCAGCCTAACGGCGCTGCCCCGGTAGACGGCACGCAAGCAGAGCCGTGTACAAAGGGAAGGAAACCAGCCACGATGTCGTCCCGAAAACAACAAGCCGGCGCGCAGGTCACCAGCTTATCCGTTCGACTATTCGAAACTAATGCTTTGAAGTGCTTAGGTGTCGCAAAATGTTTTAAGCAATTCACAGAATGCCAGGTCCCCAACAGATAAAAATTTCAAGCTATAGCTTCGGCGATAATTGCAAACGCAACGCGGATTTTTCGAAACACAGCCACCGTTTCTTATTCCCGAGTATTCATGCCCCTCCGCCGTTCCCCCGAACGCGTGCACGTGCAATCCTACAACCGGGGATGTGCGCGTGCTTAGATGTGTACCACACCGGGCAGACTGTTGCTGCGGAAGCCCTTCAAGCTGTCCGGAAAAAAACGTCGGCAAATACGTCACGCCATGGGCCAAGAAAAAAACACAGAACACTAGCCCCTGAGCGCAAAAGAAACCTTCTGTTCATACACGCACACTACATGTGAAAACACAGGCATGTGCAGATTTCCTGTGAAAGAAAAAAAGGACGTCGGAAGAGGCACCGGTGAGATTCGAACTCACGATCTCCTGTTTACTAGACAGGCGCTTTAACCAACTAAGCCACGGCGCCGACGACTGCTCCGCCCCAAAAGGTCCCCCAAGAAGTGCTCCAGTTTCCTTATCTGAACGGCTTTCAACACACGCATGCTGGATCTCAGTAGGCGGGAAGGCGCGTAGAATGTCAAGTGCCCCCTTGGCAGGTGTCCAAGTTGTGGATTTGAAGCACATTATATGGCCACCAACGTCTAGACTCATTGAGCTACTGCTTCTTGAAAGCCTCCAGAGAAAGTTGCGTGCACTGAATTGCAAGGTGAACGCGGCGGGTGCAGAGAAGTGCGGCACAGATGCTTATATGTTCCAGGAATACCGGTGCTTATTTCCACCCGGCTTGAACATTTCAAGTTGTGCAGCTCAGAAGAAAATTTGTGAGATTGATTACAATGGCCTGGTCGTCAGTCAGTGGGGCGGACAAACTTGGAAGGATTTCGTTTATAACTAAATATACCTAGATGTTACAACACCTAACAAACTATTTCTACTGGTTCGGGGGTGGCCTGATGAGGTGGCAACGAAATTGGGGTGGTCAATTTGCCAATTAGATGTACCGAGTGCAATTGAATGTTGAAAAATCCCTCGGCATGGATGGTTTTCAATCTGTTCTAAAGAGTATGTTCAAAAGTGTTGCTTACAATACTACCACCTGAGCTTGTGCAAATAAGATTCGCTCACAATGTGTCCCCACTCAGGAGAATTTATTATATTAATGCAAAGTGGTCTCGTTAGACATTTTTAGGATGAAGACTTTTAATGGAGGTGTCTGGGCCCTTCTGGGAGGTGTCTGGGTCCTTTAATGGAGGTGGGCCCTTCTAACGCTGCGGAAGGGCCCACGTCGTCATCTTGTATCTCACTGCTGTGCAAGATATGGCAAAGTAATACCTAAAACCTTCAAAGGTTGTTCTGCAATATAAAAAAGAAATCACCCTAATTTTTTTTCGCACTGGTTGCAAGCTCTCCTGCTTGAAGCTAATACTTTTTTTCTGATTTGTTGCAGACATGATACTTATTTCCACCTTTTAGCGTAATGAAATATGTATTTCAGGTTGGTGCGTTTCACACGTTCGCGAGCCGAGGTTGCCGGGCCTCGTCCCACAAGCCTTTCTGTTTGTCTGTGGCAGTCACGACCTGTATATGCCGACTGTGCAAGATGGCAATAAAATAATACCATATAATTATCATTAATATTGTTCGTAGTCGTAGATAGGAAACGCATTATATCCCAGTCTGAACGTCATAAACACAACAATGACCCCTAATCTTTGCGGAATTTGTGAAGGAACGTTGGTAGGTCGCTTGGTTTACATAAGCAAGAACGTCGCCACCGAGTGTACCGAGAAACTGGATTGACGATCACCGTTGACTCCTCGTCGTTTAAAACAGCAAGTGCACTTTAATATGCAAGAAACATATCTTTTACAGCTGAATTCATGGAAGTTTTAAATTGACAAGTTGCATTCTTTTTTGCTGGCCTTTAGGAATCACACTAATTAATAATGACAAATTTAATATTGAGTAATTATAGCTGACGATGTCCTGCGTGGTGTCTGCGCTGCTCTGATGTCTCCCTGAACGAATTTTATTGCCGTCCAAGTGGCCTGTGCGTAGTAATTTTCCCCAAATACGTTACGCAAAATTTTCTTCATGAAAACGAAGCCGCTCTTTACTTATTTAATTTACGCAATGTATCAAATGGAGCGGAAATTACTCCGCACGCCACCTGACAATACTAGCAAAGATTGGTTTGAATTTTGCGCCACTGATTCGGACGAAAGCCCAGTGACCTACTTACACCTTTCCGTCTGTCGGCCTCCACTGAAAACAGGACTCGCCGCTAAAAATATCCGCTGCACTGACCATACGGAGTGTGTACGACATCCGCGTCGGTGGTATAGTGGTTAGCATAGCTGCCTTCCAAGCAGTTGACCCGGGTTCGATTCCCGGCCGACGCACGTTTTTTTTTTCTTCCCCCTTCAAATGGTCGGCCTTTTGTTCACCTCATATGATGAACTTTCCAGATAGATTGCGACGCCTGCTACCCTTTCAATACGCAATTCTGAGTTTTGAATTTCGGCAAGATCTCACAGAAACACGGTTGAATTTCCATTCATATGTCAGTTAGAGCGAAATGTTCTTGAGGCAAAACCATAATGGTGACAGTCATCTGCTTCTGAACGATCGTTTCATCGTCGAATGAACACCGTTCCTCACCAAAGGAACACTCGCTATGAATGAAGTCGCCAAAAATGAAGCCTGTCTGTTTGTATGGGTTATAGCTATTTTTCGCGGCGTCTCGGGATCCGAAACCGAGGAAAGCGCAAACCCATCTGCAACAAGCGCGAAAACCGACAACAGATCTCACAAACAACGGCGTTCTGTTCTGTGCCCAAACAATCGGAATCTCAAGCTGCACGTAAGGGTCTCGAATGGTGATGGAAACAAAGAAAACATTGTCCAGAATGTAGGGCGATAGAAATCAATGCGCGCACAACATGAATTCAGTTCAGGGGCTCTTGGGAGGGGCAGAAAAGAAGCGTTTTCGAAAATTTCGATGTAGGCGAAAAACGAATACGGCTATTTGTGGACGCTGGGGCGAAGGACTTGTGCTGACCACAACACTACAATGACCCCCTCCCATCCACCCCCCCCCCCCCCCCACAACAGCACACACACACACACACGCCGCTCCCTGGCGTCTATACTTGCCGAGCTTACCGCCACCCGGGGACGGCTTACAAGCAGTAACTCCTGCAGCTTTTCATCAGCCCCTGGAGGTAATACTTTAAAAATTTATACAGACTCCACGGCGGCCATACGTGATTTACGTCGAGTAAATACCAACTCAGCTATCTCGAGGGACATTCATGATATACTGGATACGTACTTCTGCCCTCTTCGCCTCTCCTGGGTCCGACGAAGTTCGCTCCCGCTCACATTGCGGCGGATGGTGCCTGCCACCCAGCATTCGTTCCACGACCTTTACCTTCTACTGACAGTAAATGCCCCAGGGCAGTTCTCCAACAGAAAGATGATCTTCGTCACGCCACACGAGCTCTAATTCCACCGTGTGGAACGGACCTCCCTAGTAGACTCGCTCGTTGGAAGGAGGTCTTGCTCAAAGAATTCATGTTGGTGTAGCCTCTCTACTTGGTACCTAGAGGAAAATGGCCAGCACGCTACAGTAGCCCCGTTTCGCGTCAGAACTGCCCTCTTCACAGCTCATTCCTAGCGAACGACTGCGTCCGTCACATACGTCTAAAGCTGGAGGCCGTGCTTTGTCTGGGCAAACAAGCACCTGTCTGTCGCCACCTGTAGGCATCTCACGCCTCAATCACCCCGCCATCCCTCCATTGATTCGAGAAGCTGACGGGATGACCTATCACGTTGTAATTCGAGCCTTTATGCGCAATGCAATTTGAGCGGCATGGATCGCCAGGTGTGACGGCCTTCACTCCCCCAGTCGACGCGAACACGGCACCGCCTGCCGCAAAACCGGCCGGTGACTGGCGCATCTAGATCGGTTGGACATACATTTGCGAAACTCGAATCGTGAACTTCAAACTGACAGAACTTTCGCTCACTGCCGGCGTCCAACCGGGCAAGTGGCTCCAAGGTCGCCTACTTGGCGCAGGTGGTAATATTGAGCTTACGAGAGTGCGGTATGTTCAGATATTTTAAGAAATTCGTGGCAGGCTGTGTGTCTCCATCATCGTATGCGCTTCAGGGAAATATCAGTTTAAGTTCGATCGGTGCAAGCAGCTGAGCGGTCCGTTCAGTAAAAGCTTCACGGATGAACGAGGGGGGTAGCTTCGACATGCTCGCTAATTATGCATGTTATTGAAGTGGGTAGCCCAAACACAACAGAACTAGTGATTTGTAGTCACACGACCAATTCCCACCGCTTCGCGTTCGGTGATTTGGTGGGAAGTCGGGAGGCTTCCCTCCCGGGGGGACCGCGCTCCGCGCTGGGACCCCCGGGGAAAAATGAAGGGGCCTATCGTTTGTTTGGCGGGAGGGCCCCCCCCCCGCCGGCTCCTCCTGCAGAAATTTTTTTCTCGGTTTTGAACCATTCCTGTTTTTCCCCCCCGGTACCTTCTTTTTCCGTAACTACCCAAAAGGAAAATCGATTTAAGGGCCACGGCGGGGCCCTGCCCTTTAAACCGAAACCGCGCAAGGGGTTTCTGCGGGTGGATCCCCCGTCGTCGCCCCCCTTTTTCCCCCCCCCCCCCCAAAACCCCCCCAGCATAAACCCCCGGGATCGCTTTTGGGAAAAAGGGGGAAACCGTGGAAAACCTTTCAAATTTAAAATTTTGGGGAGCCCTTCCCAAGGGAAGTGGTTTAATCCAATTGGGCCGGGGGATTTTGGGGGGGACGAGGGGAGCCCAGTAAATTTTTTTGCCCCAGCCGGGTTCTGCAAACCCTTTAAGGGTACAGGGTTCATTTTGAAATGGCGGCTAGGGGAGCCCCAACGGCTGATAAACGCCTTCCCGGAATGGGGTGGGGGGGGGGGGGGACTTTGCAAAACGTTCAAAGAAATTTGTTATTCGGCGATGGGTTTTGCAACTTAACAAAGCAAACTGCGAGGAGGTTAAATTTTTTCCCCCAAAAACCCCCGGTTCGGCGGGCCCCCTTTGGGGGTTTTCAAGCAAGAAAAGGTCTTCCTGGGGTTACCCCGAGGCGAGCCCCCAGTGTGAAGCGCGGGCATTGCACTGCGCTCGAATTGACCCCTGCCACCACCGCAAACTGAGGCAGGTGGGGCATGCGAATTGCTTAAATACGATTCAACTCAAGAGGGCGCCACCGCCTCAGCAAGCGCGCGATTGCTCCTCCCACTGGCGCTTCTCCGGGCGCCCAATCAGGGCGAGCCATGTGGCAAGAGTTAGATTTACAATCTCTTCCATACACCAATACACTGCATGCTTCGCCCCTGCTGGGCTTTCACGTTAGTGGTGATGGCCCGGATTTTCTTCTTCCTTGGCGCGCGTTTCGCTCTACAACCACACGTGTCCCCGGGCATACAATGCAGCGCCAAACACGTTACTTCCAGCAAGAAGGACGCACTTTCGTTCTTGCTGGCTCCCTCCGCGATGGCTCAGTGCTGACGCGTCGGGCTGCTGAGCCAAGGACACGGGTCCGATACCGGTCGCGGTGCCTGCTTTTCTGACGGAGTTGAAAAGCAAAAAAATTCACACGCATATCCACGGGTGAATGATGTAAGTGGGCAAACTCCTGAGGGGAAATCATCGGTAAACCGTGACTCTTCAGTGAAAGTTGCCCACTACATCTGTGTCCGAACGTAACGTCTAGAAAGTCTCGCTTAAACCGCGCGTCGGCACCTTGGGCGAGCTCGCCTGATGCGTTTTACAGACGCCTCACGAGCTCTACTGCATCGGGGTCTGCCTGCCGATACGCCTTCTCGCGCTTCCCGTTCTCTGACGTTTTGGAGATCCTCTTCGCGCCGCAGCCGTGCCGCTTCGCGTACGGCAGGGTCCTCGCTCCGTTGGCGTGACGCTTGGGCCTCTCATCGTTCTCGAACGCTGGGATCTTGGCGGCGTCGTCGCGCAGCCAGACGACAAACGGGGCTTCGGCCTCCCGCTCCGTCACGGCAGGATCTTGGCGGCGGGCGTCGCGCAGCTTCACCGAGCGCTCTCTGCCTCGCGGGGTCGCACATCTGCAGCCTTATCCATCGGGCGCCTCCGAGCGCGCGCCAACAGCGAACGGATTTATTACAAGCTCCCGCCATCTAGTAACAATCCAAGAACTAAACTAGAGGTCGCCCGCCTCTAGTAAACAATCGAGCGCATTTTTCTTCTATACGTACCGCCATCTAGTAAACAATCCAAGAACTGAACTAGAGGTAGCCACGCCAACTAGTCAACAATCCAAGAACTAAACTAGAGGTGGCTACAGTACATACGTCGGGATGGACCCACGCCTAAGGAGCTTCGCCCCTAAAAAAACGCCAATACGTCGATGTTTCGAAGATCCCACGTGGTCGAAATAAATCCAGGGCCTACCACTACGGCGCACCTTGTAGTCAGGATTGTAGCTTGGGCGCCTTAAACCCCGAATTCGGTGTAGATTTCTTCCTGGCTGAGCAGTCTTTCCCCACTTTCCACAAAAATTAGCGCAGTCCTTCGTTCAGCGGGCGAGCGGCTCTGCGCGTTCCCAAAGCGCCTGGACGTTGCCTAGCAACGGAGACGCACCCTCCTCTTTCTTGCTGGCTCGGCATTTCTCCGCTTAGGAGGCCTTGCAACTACAGAGTTTCTCGCTCATGGCACATCTGTCCCTTTCGCGTTGGTAAGATTGGGATTTTAACTCGCACCACCGGCACTGCGCCCATTTATCGCCCCACAACATGACCGAGCGTTGCTTGTAACGCTGAATTACGCCTCCTGTCGGCGCTGTTGAATGAAACAGCCCATCACGAAGAAAACTGGGAACTCAGCAGCGGAGACTGCGGGAAGGAAGAACCAGAAGGTATGACGGCAAAAGAAGCTGAATCTGAACTACGAGGCATCTCCTTCGACAGCAGCAGTTAATCAACCTCAGTCGAACGGCGCTGCTCGAACAGATGGCACGCAAGAAGCACCGCGTATACAATGGGAAGGAAACTCGCCACGACGTCGTCCCGAATACAGCATGGCGGCACGCAAAGCACCAGCTTACCCCTGCGACTATTCGAAACTAATGCTTTGAAGTGCTTAAAGGGGCCATGAAGACAAAATACAACTTCATTTAATTTGAAAGAACTAGGATTCAGTATCTCACTCAGCTCCATTCCAGCCACAAAAGACGTTTTTTAACCGAAAAAAAGCAAGAAGAATGAAAAACTTTCAAATTTTGCTCCACAGTGACTTGTTATGGACAAGAGTGACGTCATACGGGCCAACAATAAAACACAATTTTCAGTGCATTAACTGCACGTTAGCATTCAAGTGGCGCGGTCCAATGGAACTAGAGGCCCCGTTACGGTTGTCCAGTCATGTGTCTTAGCGACCGGTCAGTCAATCCGGCGGCCGCCAATCGCACAAACAAGGTTCTGTGACGTCATAGAAAAATTGCGGGAAAGTGGCAGCGGTGTCGCCACTGCTTCACACGTTTCCTTAATATCTCCATTATTTGTAAGAAGTTTGCGATGATATTGGTGTCATTGTTATCGGGACTAAGCAGTCTTTCTAATAAACCGAACTTGTATTTTGTCTTCATGGCTCCTTTATGTGTCGCAGAATTTTTTTAACAGACGAAAATGCCACATGCAAAACAGATATAAATTTTAAGCTGAAGAGCAAAAGTTTGTTTTAATTACGAAACACAACCGGATGTTTCATAGTACCCCAAGCGCTTTCCCGGAAGCAAATGATGCTTTTTTCACTGAGAAATAAGGCAATTAAGCCAAAATTTTAAATCTCCGCTAAAATTGCAACATTTGGGGACGTGAGCAGGCGTCACACGGCGGTCCATGAACAGATACTTAATATGTCGACTCCTATAGCACCACACGCGGAGTCGACCGAGACGGCGGCCATTTAAAAATACTTGTAAAAACTAGTGCACCCGCAGCCCTAGCATGGAATCGCCTGATCCGGAGCAACAACTCTCGCCGAGGAGCTAGGGCTGCATTTAAAACAAGTCACACCACTTGAACGCTCAATGCTTCTAAGTGCACGATTTGGCAAGAGTTGTGGGATTAACGCGGTGGACGGAAGCGACCATCCGCGACCACAACAGACGAAGCCCTGCGTCGGCACCGCTGCCCGTCAGCCCCCCGTGACGACGAATACAGACGGTACGATGTGCCGTTTTTATTACGGTTAATATAGTTTCAACTTCAGTAGATATCGCTTATGCCAGTTGGCCGGTGTCGTGTATGGAAAGCCTCGCGCGAGCTCTCTGCTTTTGACCAGAAAGATACGAGCGTCAATGCGCGATGTTTACGGCATTTTTCCCCAAGGTCAGAGCGCCTCGAACCCGAAAATTTTGTCTGCGCGAGGGGGAGATGTCGAGCTCGGCCGGCGGTATTTCGTACGCATTGGCGCCCCGCTTGCGTGTTGGGAACTTCAACCGTTTTCTCCACCGTTCTTTGTCAAAAAAAAGAATTGCAGTTGTTTCACGGGCTTTAGCCGCTATGCAAATGTAAACCCTGCCTAAAATCGTTTGCTTTTGCCGGCCTCCCCTATCGCGAGCTTCCCCCTGACACATAGGGTTTTGTGCGGAAATGAGCTGGGGGGGGCTGGCTTCCCCCTTTTTTCCCAATTATGTAGCTTATTTGGGAAGTTTGCGTTAAAGTGTGTCTTTATGGTTCTAAGAGGCAATCTTTTGAATGAAACCCAAAATTGGTTTTCTCTTTATGGCTCCTTTAAGCTAGAGCTTTTGCGATAATTACAAACACAACCGGGATCGATTCTTGGTGTCCTTGCGAAGAACATCCACCGTTTGTTATCCCCGTGTATGAATGTCCCTTAAGCTTTCTAGGGGAGCACCCGACCCGTTAGGAGAAAATGAGGTAGGCGGAGAGGGCGTGGCGAGGTTCCATAGCATGAAGCGTTCCACGGCGCGAGCTTAAACTCGGCACTCTATAGCGATGGGCGCCCGTCCCCGTCAGTACACCGCGGGCTCCAGACAGTTGGAACAACGCAGATTGGGAAGAAAATGCATTGCACGCACGCCAAAGGAACAAGCCGAATGCAAGCTGTTGCGCCGACAGCGCAACCGGGAATTCAGCAACGACGACGTTTCACGCTTGCGAATGCGAAATTTAAAACAATGTTTCCAGGCGTGAATTCGGCCACAGTTTGACTTCGCTGAGAAGTTTACTAAGACAGTTTGAATTTCACTAAGAAATTTGCTAAAACAGAAGTTAACCGCATCGGTGTGTCGCACAGCGAACACAAGGACACTGGCCGTTCTGTGATTTGCCGCTGGTGAAAGAAGAAGGTGGCACGAACGTCATGGCTTCGCTGTTCAACCACTTTCACACCCTTTAGAGGAGCCAACTTTTCTTTAAAGTATGGGTATCAGGTGCTAACTCTTACTTCTGTTTTTTCTAAACTCCACATCGTATTGTTAGCGCTAAAACGACCATGACAGTTGGCGCGCTTTTGACTGATAGGTAACAATGTCCCGCATGAAATTACAACACCTGCAAAGTTGACGCAAAATTGAGTGCGGTTCTCCGCATGAAAAGAAAAAAAAAGAAGGTCGCCATCCCGCCCTGCGAAAGTGGATGTCGAGAGAAGCTGTTGTAAGTCACTGCAAATGCTGACGGGGGAGGGTATGAAATGTTTCTCGTCGTCTCGACGGGCTTGTCGCTTGTGCTCGGCTTCTCTGGAGGCAAATGCTGGGTCCTGCGTAGCCTGGCGCATGCGCTCAGCGTCTTGGTCAAGAAATGCTCTATTTAGTTCTGCCTAGCCTTCAAACATAAGCTGCAAACATAATCTTGTGGCGCCCTTCCACTCTTTGCCTTTTCAGTCTGCCCTTACACTCTGGAAAGGAGGATGGCCAGTTCAGCTGGGTGCACTACAAGGGGTGCACGAAACAAAGCACGCTTGTTTGTAATTGGCTGAATGAAACTTGGAAGCACTACAGTTGTACTCTAGGGCACAAACATGGGCTTTTCGTTTTCCTCCCGCGTCGGGAATCTTCCTGTCTGTATAACACACGATGTCCAAACCGCTTGACCGCGGAGGACAGCAGGCAAGCCGCATCGAACCGTGAGAGGCCCAATCTCCCACCAACACAACGGACATGCCAAGGGTACGTGCGGAAAGTATGGCTGTGCGTGTGAATGCCTCCCCTTAACTCCACTGTCCACCCCCCGCCATCCCCTCTCCCAACGCGTGCACGTGTAACCCTGCCACCGGTGATGTGCGCGTTTTTAGATGTGATATACAGCGGGCGAACTGCTGCTACGGAAGCCCTTCTGAACGGTAAAAAAACATCGGCTAAAACGTCACAGCATGAGCAAACAAGGGAACGCAGCCACTGAGTGCGAAAAATTTCTGGGACTCACTCACGCACGCTACATGTGAAAACAGAAACGTTCCCAGATTTACTGTGAAAAGAAAAGGTCGTCGGAGCAGGCACCGGTGAGATTCGAACTCACGATCTCCTGTTTACTAGACAGGCGCTTTAACCAACTAAGCCACGGCGCCGACGAGTTGCTCCGCCGCAAAGTTCTCCCAAAGGAGGTGTGCAGAGACGCGCTCCAGTTTCCTTATCTGAACGACATTTCAACACACGCATGCTCGATCTCAGCAGGCGGGAAGGCGTGTAGAATGTCAAGTGCCCTTTTGGCACGTGTCCAAGGGGCGGATCTGAAGCACATTATATGGCCGTAAACGCTATAGACCATTGAACTACTCCTTCTTGAAAGCTTCGAGAGAAAGTTGCGCGCAGTGCTATGAGCAGGATGAACGCGGCGGGTGCAGGGGAGTCCGGCACAGATGCCTATCTTCCCGGAATACCGATGCTTATTTCCACCCGGCTTGAACATTTCAAGTTGCGCAGTCGCCGTAAGTGCACGGCGAGACCGTTATTCGACGAGACGCCGACCTTCTGAGTGAGGAGCGAAAGCACAGTCTTTAGAAGGAAATTTCTAAGATTGAGCACAATGGCCCGGCAGTCGGTCAGTGGGGTGGATAAACTCAGAAGGCTTTCGTTGAGGACTAAAAAGACCTAGATGTTGTAACATGCCTAACAAACTATACTGCTTCGGGGGTGGCCTGATGAGGTGGCAACGAAATTGGGTGGTCAATTCGCCAATCAGATGTACCGAGTTATATTCAGTGTTTCTATGTTGTAAAATCCCTTGGCACTGACGGTTTTCCCATTCGTTCTAAAGAGTATGTTCCAAAGTGTTGCTTACAATACTACCACCTGAGCTTGCGCAAATAAGATTCGCTCACCATGTCTCCACACTTTTGAAAATTTATAATTGCAAATTGGTCTCGTTAGACATTTTTAAGATGAAGACTTTTAATGGATGGTGTCTGCTCCCCCCTCTCCCTTTCCACAACGCTGCGGAAGGGTCAACGTCATCTTGCACATCATTGCCCTGCAAGATGTGGCAAGTAAGACCTAAAATCTTGAACGGCCTTGCAGGTGAAGGTTTTTCTGCGATCCCAAAGAATAGTCTTCAAAAATGTTTGTACAGGTTGCAGGTACTACTCCTGGGCGCTAATACTTTTTTTTATTTGTCGCAAACAGGATATTTGAATTCCGCCTATTAGTGTTTCTGTCTTTTACGTAATTAGATATGTATTTCTGGTGCCGTTTCACACGTTCGCGAAGCGATGTTGCCGAGCCTTGTCCCACAAGCCGTTGTGTTTGGCTATGACAGGCCCGACCTGTATATGCAAACTGTGCAAGATGGCAATAAAATAACAACATATATAATTATCATTAATGTTGTTCGTAGTAGTACATAGGAAACGAATTATATCACAGCACGAACGCGACAAACACACTTATGACCCATAATCTCTGCGGAATTTGTAAAGGAATGTTGATATGTCGCTTGACATGACAAACACGGCGCCGCAGTGCGCTCGGGTTCCATAAGTAAGAACGGATTGGGGATCACTGTCGACTTTTCATCGTTTAACACAGCAACTGAGCTTTAATATGCATGCAACATAACTTTTACAGCTGAATTCATGAACGTTTGAGACTGGCAAGTTGCATTCTCTCTTGCTTGCCTTTTTGATTCACACTAATCATTATTGATTCATTAAATAATTTAGTAATTATAGCTGATGAAGTTGCTACGTGAAGTCTCTGCTGCTCTGATATCTCCCTAAACGAATTTTATTGCCGGCCAAGTGGCCCGTCAGCAATAATTTTCCACATTTACGTTGCACAAAATTTCCTTCACGAAAACAAGGCCACCCTTTACTTACCTCATTTAGGCAATGTATCTAACGGAGCGCAAATTACTCCGCATGCAACATGCCAATACTAGCAAAGATTGGTTTGAATTTGGCGCCACCGATCAAACAGGAGCCCAGTGACCTAGTTACACCTCTCCGTCTCTCGGCCTCCGCCGAAAAAAAGACTCGTGGCTAAAAATATTCGCTACACTGCGCTATGCTGGTCTCGTCCGTCGTCGGCGTCGGTGGTATAGTGGTTAGCATAGCTGTCTTCCAAGCAGTTGACCCGGGTTCGATTCCCGGCCGACGCATGCTTTTTTTCTACCTACAAAACTGTCATCCAATTGCTCGCCTGTTATAATGAACTTACTTGATAGGTCGCGGCACCTGGAATACTTTCTATTCGTAATTTTGAGGTTAAAAATTTTGGTAAAATCTTGCATAAGGGCGGTTCCATCTCCGCTAGTATTCCTTTTGGAGCGGAAAGTTTAAAACCCTGAGCCATCACGGTTGCTGTTATCTACGGGTGAACAATCGTCCCTTCACCTAAGTAATATTTAGGGGTCACAGCTATTTTTCGCGAACGCCTCGTGGTTTGGAACCGCAAAAAGGGCAAATCCATCTGCAACACGCAAGACACCCGGTAACGATATCCCCATAACAATGGCGTCCTTTTCTACGTGCCCGAACAATCGGAATCTCAAGCTGCGCCTAAGTGTATCGAGCGGCCAATGAAACGAAGAAAACATTCTTCAAGAACTAGGGCGATAGAAATGTACGCGCACAACATGAATTCAGATCAAGAGATTGTTAGGAAGAGCAGACGAGAAGTGGCTTCTAGGATTTCCTCTTTCGTTAGTGTTTAGAAGCGCACCTTGAAAGCGATGCTGTCGCTTGTGGAAAGCGACACCACGGGATTTACATTACGAAGAGAAAAGGACGCACAGTTAGAAGTTTTCTTTATGGCGCTATCTGTCTTCCAGGTTATCAAACGTATTGATAGTGCGCAAACGTTCTTTGCATTGCACGCATACAGAACCAAGAGAGTATCGCCCTGCATACGCTCAGAAACCCATGCTTAACGAAATTGCCACGTTTGGTCGTTATAATCGTGGCATAGTGGACGGAAATAACAAAACAAACAAGAATGGAAAAGTAGAAAAACGAATATAGAATGCGAATACTTAGCAAACGAAATAAAAAAAGGCTTATCCAACGCCACCCCCTCCAATGTCCCTCTTTCTGCCGCTTCAAAAGAATATCCCGGAAGACAAGCGCAAATACGAGATAATACATGGTGAAAAAGCCAACGGTGTCCCAACGATAGTGGCAGCCTCCGGTTTTCAGGTTACCACTGGGGTAGCCACCAAGGCCTCGTCTCATGACTCGCAGTGAAAAGACGATGCGCGGCTCACAACTCCGCGTACGCCGCCGGCACCATCACCAACAACAACCCACGCCACACTGAGTACAGCTAGCCAGTTGGCATGGCCATGCAGTGTGCGCTGTTAGCGCCAGTGACAGCGGTGGACCGGTCAATTAAGTGGGCGAACTGCGAGGTTGCCTGTTGTAGCTTCTTGTCGGGCGACGTGGCTCCAACAGCCCTCCAGGTATACTCAGCCATCATCGCCCCACCCGGAGCATTGAACTTGTCTGGATTCCAGCTCACGCCTCACTGGCCGGAAACAGCTATTCCCATAATTAAGCGCAAGCCTGCGCCCATTCTTTTCATGCTACCGAGGACGATCTGGACACTACACTACTGGTCACCTACCAAAGTACCACGCAGCACTACCGTGCCCTTAGACAATCCCTCCCGCTTCCTCATCCTAACCTGCTCAAACACTCAGAAACTAGCCTCCATAGGGTTGTAAACGAACATCTTCCCTCATCCCGCCTAGACCCAGCCCAATACCCCGCTGATTGTAAATGTTGGTCTCAACCAGGCACCCTATCACAGCCCAGGCGTCCCTCCTCTTACCTCTCCTGTTCCCCTTTCCTGACGAACAGCATTGACTTGGAGAGTAATGCCTGTGCTACACGGACACTTTCAATTGACAATTGAACGCTCGCCCACAAGTTCGCCCTATGCATTTATAATAGGGCACTCGATAGGCAATTGGCTCGAAGGCCTTTGAAACTGCCGTGTAGCACAGGTATAACATATGTCGGATTTGCTGTGTGTAGTGTTTTTGTTTTTTGTTCAAGGTACTTTTATTTGGTTTTGGTGTTGTTTCTTATTCTGGGTTTCCCATTGACTAGGGCTAAAGGTGCGTTTTGCATACCCCCCAATGCCTCCCTTGTTCATACTTCTCTGGCAGTCGAGACGTGACAATCATACATTTGTTGCTGTCGATTGGTTTCCGGGCGAGTGTCTTATAATTTACTTTTGAAACGATTTCTAAATATTTTGAGGGGAGCGTCCCTTTGTAGCTGTTTGGAAACACAAATAGAGGAACTGTACAGATTATGGCCTTGCGTCGCAGTGAGACGAGAAACGTCATGTATTTTTGCATGCCGTAGCCAATTAAAATATTTTTATACTGCATCACACAAATTCATTTGACAGTTTGCATAAGTACACGTAGTAGTGCTTTCCAGCTGTCTGCTCACTCTTAGTCAATCAAGATGCCTTTGCGTTTACTATACGTGAAATCCCTGAAGCCGGTTGGGTCAGCGCAGTTTTCCAGTTTAAAGAGGTTTTTATTTTTACGTAAGACAAAAACAAACACCGTAAATGCCTTCTGCCGATGTTTTCATTCAGGATCACTGCAATATCGCCTGCTTTCACGGGAAAAGCAGAAATGCCTCTCAAATGTACGTTGACGACAGATGTCGCTACGTCAAATTTTGCGTTTTCGCAGAGGTGAATAAGATTTCGGACTGATGCCTGAAGTAATGTGGCGACGCATTCATCCTCCACGCGGCCACGGTGGAAGTGGAGTGGAGGCAAGGGCGGGATAAGGAAGGACACTTAGGAATTTAATCAAAGTTCCAAGACGGTGATTTTCGGTCTGGAAGTCTCGTATCACGCTCACTTGTTTCCGTATTATCTAATCGTGCCACACTTTTTTTGACGGGGTACGTTAGAAATGCCGTCGATCTCAGTCTTAAACGACGTACTTTCGCCACGTCACGAATACAAGCGCACTTTCTGATGTAGAGTTAGGAAGTTATGTGCATCCTTAGCAGACTGCAGTATTACAGTTCCTGGATTTCACGGTTTTCAGTGTCCCCTTGCCAGCCCCATTGAAGCCCTTGTGTTTGCGACCTAGATGTAATGAAGGCGTTGAGTCAGGTAACCCTAATGCAACGAATTTGCTGCGCTGATAAGTCATTGTTCTTCGCACTTTTTCTAAAAATCAGCTAGAGAAATGTACTAACTTCGCCGCAACTCAAAGTACCGTGTTTTTGCGTGTGAGTGTTGTGCTGGTTATGTGCTAGGCTTGTTTGTCGTCGTGTAGTCGTGCGGCTCCACTGCTTTTCTTTGGTTTCGGTTCGTTGGAAATCAGTTCTGTTGCTGAAAACGAAAAGTTATGTATTTGCAAAGTACATGCTCGCAATTTCAAGTGCCGTCTCCGCCGGGTACAGTACCTCAGCTAGCACTCTATCGACAATTTTGATTGCGGAAAAGAGCATCAAGTTCGGTAAAAAGTTCCCTTTCATCATAGGTTGGCCATTGAAACGCGGTAAGGCACGGAAAAGTGTGAGAAGGCAAAAGTGATACTTAAGTTACTTTTGTGAATAAGGGGGTAGGTCACGTTGCTCCTTTGGAATGCCGTGTAGTGACTAATCTTGTGGGAAAGCCGGCACTCGTAAATCACTCAGTTTTTCACTGTGAAATAATTCCTTGAAAGGTGAGTTCACCGTCACGTACGTCTAGCGTTTTGGTTTCGTTTCTGCTTCGTTCACGGGAGCCTTAAAACGAGACCTGCATGTAACGAAAACCTGCATGTAACAAAAAATTGCGATGTTTTTTTTCAACTTCGTTATATCTAGGTTTAACTGTAAATGTGCAGTAGGAAGCTTATGGTTGGAGGAAAAGACCGGAATTCTGGCTTAAAGCCACGGCTCTATAACAAGTCACTTATGAGGCATCCTTCAATGTTAGACATTTACCTGCGAACAGACATTCAGTAATCTTGACAGGTAATAAATTGGTTCGTTTGCAGTTCGAAATACGTTCTTTTTGGGGCTTTACAGATCCAAAGAAGTTTTTAAACCATTTGGTGCAGAAAGTAGCTCACGATGTCAGAATGAGGAATATTGTCGGAGATCAGACAGTCTATCTAAAGCTGTTCCTTGGAATAACACTTCCTCGAAAAGATTGAGGCCTCATCTTGTGCCATTTCTTTGTACGCTTCGTGGTTTATCAGATCGTCTACATCTGTTTCAAGTGGGGTTAATACTCGGTCAAAAGGATCAAGAAATGCCACAGAAAAGAACGACCGACGGCCCAAAGAATAAAAAAAAATGGCGGAAGAAGGTTAATATTGACGCCAACTTTCTCAGGAAGGCTCTGTAATTGAACTGAAAAGAAAATTGGCTTAATTTGGTCTATGTGGGAGTCGAACCAGGTGCCTCTAGAGTGCAAGCCGAACACGCTTCTCCTACTACACCGCAGCCTTTTGTTTTCAGAAAATAACTTCATTCGCATGAATAAATATGGGCGCAGTAGTTCAATATCTGAAGGCAGCAGGCGCACAGCCGAGGGCGGAGGCATCTGACTCGAAAACAGGCACACTATAATCAGCTGGAAACGGTTATTTTAAGTTCTATATCCAGCTGGAATACGTGATCCCAGCTTGAATTCTGTCGTTTCCAGCTGAAAAGAATTTCTAGGCTTGCTGGAAATGCATTCCAGCTGGTAGCTGTCATTTCCATCTGGAGATTTCAAACCTAGGCTGCGAATGTTGCCTTCTGGCTGGAAATTGGAGTTTCCAGCTGGAGGGAATTTCCAGCCTAGCAGCACACGTTGCCTTCCAGCTGGATAGAAATTTCAGTTCGAACTGCCCTTTTGCAGGGAGAAAGTTGGCAATGCGCTTGGTATCAACTTCTTGCCAGCTGAAAGTAGTAATTCCACTTTTAAGTGCAATGCACTTCTTAAGCGACCCTGAACCTGCATCCACCGGCGATGTCCGCGCACGTGGAGATGGGCGCGCGCAGCCTGGCCGCTGACATGGCACATACCCACGTAGGGGATTGGCCAAGAATCGGGCGTGAGAAGGGCTAATGCACCGGCTTAAAGGAGTACTGACACGAAATTTCAAAGCTGAGATCCGCTCTAGCAATCAAGTACAACGACAACACAAATAGGTGTCTGTGAATAAATGCATCTTTCTTTCTTTGTAGTTGTGTATGTGTGTGTGATCTCTCTTTCGCGAACATTACCGAACCGCGCAAATTCAACTCGTGCATTCGCACTTTCACATTCTTCCCCTCGGGGAAATGCGGGGAATTTTTTATCTTTGAAACGGGCAATCGTTTAGTTATTTGCATTTTGTGTGATTTTAATGAAAGACACAATGCGCAAACATGTAATAAGCAATTACTGTTTCACGGAAAAATTCCTCAAAGCTCTACCGTAAAATCTCTCTTTTAGCAAGGGTGTTAGAAAGGTTAGTGGTGTGGGTTAGAACAGATTTCTTATATCTTTTTGCGCGCCTAAAAACCCCGAATTTCTCCGATACAAAAAAAAAATCTTTATTTAAAAGTCGCTGGCAACATTGTTTACCTTAAGTCCTTTTTTAAGCCAAGTCAAGCCACTCTAAGCCAATCAAAGTTTGTTTAAATTTAAAATGGCGGTAAGTTGACTAGCTGTAAGCATCACGTGCACTAAGAAACGAGGAAGCAAGTTTAATTACATCTTTGAAAAGTGAGCTGCATCTAGGAGTTTTTTTAAATGAAAGAATTGCACACATTGTGTGCCTGGTAATGTGGATGGAGGTCTGTAGGGCTCCTAATTACCGCGAAGGCGCGCAGGCCTTGCTCGTCGTAGTCGAAGTGTACAATGAAAAGGTCGGCTTACGCTCCGCGCCATCCTTGTTAAAAGGCGATTTCAGCCTTCAGCCGCATATATGTTTGAAGTGCAGTTATCACAAAGTTTTTATTATGTGTTTATCTTGCAATGGAGCGTAGAAGTTCACTGCTTCCGTGACCGGCAAAGTAGGTCCTGTTCATTACCAGTCTTTTGCAATGCTTGTATTAAGAACACATGAGGGCCTTTCTACGAAACAGAGCACTGAAACTGGACACACACACTGAAAACTAGGCCAAACAACTGCGCTTCTGTGTGTCCCCCTTTGGTAGTATACTTTGTAAGCTTCCGGGCACCAACTAGCCCAACAGCAGGTTTGCCTTTTTTCAAGTTGCCCTAATTCGAGTAAAATCAGCCTAATAAAACCTGTTGCTGTACTTTCGACTCTTGATAGTTTTGTTTTCTATATTAACACTGCTAGGATAGGCTGCTGGTGTTATGTGGAAATTCTTTCGCAGATAATTTTGGTAAGAAGTTTGTCATGCCTAATTTTCTAAGTGCCTGAGCACGCACCAAATGTCAACGCCATTAAAGAATGCCTTGAACTTGGCGGCCAGCGGTTGGAGCGGGTGTCCAGTGACCTACATACTCCTCTTCGTCTCATCGGCCTCGGCCGAAAACATAACTCCGCGCTAAAGATAATCGTTACACTGCGCTTTGCGACTTCGCGAGCCGTCGGCGTCGGTGGTATAGTGGTTAGCATAGCTGCCTTCCAAGCAGTTGACCCGGGTTCGATTCCAGGCCGACGCATTTCTTTTTTCTTATTCATCGCATGGTTGTCCCGTTGTTCATCTAATATAGTGAACTTTACAGCTTGACTGCGATCCCCGATATCGTTAATATTAGGAATTTTAGGTTAAAGAGTTGTGTAAAATCTCGCAGAAACGTGGTTCCATCTCCGCTAGTATGCCGTTTGGAGCGTATAGTATTAAAAACAGAGCCATCATGGTTGCGGTCATCTACAAGTGAACAATCGCTTCATCACTTAATCAACATTTAACGCTCATAGCTATTTTCGCGAACTGTTTGTCAATTCGCAAGCGAGGAAAAGGCAAGCCTATCTGCAGCAAGCGAAACATTCGGAAACAATTCCGCCATACATTGGCGCTCCCTCCGATGCCCCAACATAAGGAATCTCAAGCTGCACGTAAGAGCATCGAGTGGTCAAGGAAGACGAAAAAAGGTGTCCACAAAGTAGGACGGTATAAATTTACACTCAAAAGACTTTTAAGGGGGACTCATCTGGTTACATTTCTAAGGGACTTACTAATTCAAGACCCATGGGCTTAGAAAGCATCGTATACCGCTAGGGAAGATTTTGCAAATTCACAGTAAGTTCCCTAACGACGTAGTTTGCTTATTTTAGAAATAAATCTCTTCTTCAGTGATATAAAAATAAACATAAACACTTTTTGGTTTATCCAGTTTTCACTAGATGGTGCTACCTTCCTAGCAAGCAAAAGTTTTATTTTTTTATTTCAGTACAGGAGTGATATATCCGAAAAATAAGCAAAATAAGAGGTTTTGCAAATTTCCATTGAGGCGAAAAACACAAACGCCTTAGCCGGAGACGGCGAGCACGGTAAAGATCCTTACGTCGTCGAAATTAATTCGTATCCCGGCACAACGGCGCTCCTAACAGCGAAGTGGAGGTAGGGAGTGTTGAATGCCCAGAAAATTGGAATGTGACTTTTTTATAGTCTTTCGCTTTCATTCGTCTTCGGACGCACACTATGGAAGCAACGCTGATATATGCAGAAAACGACACTATGTATTTACCTACGACCTTGATACCGGCCGCACAGTTGATTCTTCTCGTTATCGCTTTATTTCTCTTTCCAGTTATATACCTTTTTTTACCTCTTTTATTGTGCACGTTTGGCAGTCCTTATCATTATTCCTATTACATTAAATCCGCGTGTGAATCCCAGCTTCCATTTGCAGTTGGAAGCCCAGCACTGTGCAGGTCTAACCTCTTCAGTACCATTTAGAGAACCCACTTCTCTCTCTCTCTCTAAAATGTATTCGCTGCCGCAACTGAAATGAAGTCAGCTGCGATAGCTTTGATTTATGAAGCAATTGAGCACAAAGTAATGCTTTCGAAGTAACTGATTTCCATACGTTCTACTCCTTGCTTGAAACAAACCTTCGCAGTCGCATCTGCCCACACATCAACCCCACTAAAGTCACCCACGCGAGAAATCGCTTGCTTCTTACTCGACTGAACACTCCAACATCCCACCCCATCACTACTTTCTCGCTCTTCAAAGAGCCAGCTTGGGCACACCGGTATATGCCCGGAAGCGAACACAGCAACGCACTTCCACCGGGGATACGGGCGTGACCAAAAAAATTCAGGCGGGTGTTTTAAGCCGCCGGTAAAAAATAAAAAGAGAGCGAGGCTGCGTCCAAATAATACCACAGTTGTTTTTCTTTTCATCTTCGTCATTTTTACTTTTGTTTACACATGGTAATACATTGATGCTGTGTTAATACCATGGGCAAAAAAAGTCAAAGGGAAGGGAATGCGGCGTTCAGAAAATATCTGGGAGAGTCCTGACGCCGAAACTCCCCCCTACACCCTGGCTGCATCCCTGATGGGAGACACCTCTCCTGGCTGCCACCATCTGTCACCCAGGCCAGAATCCTAACCTTCCGAATCGAAAATTCAGTAAGCAAGGTCCAGAAATTGCCCTCACTCAATGATGATGACGATTCAATGTTTCAATTTGCAAGACCAACAGACGCAACGATCTTCATGGCAATGGTGTGATAAGATAGGATGTCAAAACACAATTTGTAATAACTGCGTTTGTTTTATATTTTACCATTGGGGTTAGTGTATATGGTTATTATTAAGACAATGCTTAGATTGAGGGTTAGTATCATCAGATGCCAACTGTTTTGCGGCATGTCATGAGGACAGGTAAGATTATGGGCGTTATGGTATGTATTTGAGAAATGTCATATCTGAAAGTTAGCTGCAAACTCAATGTTAGAAAAGATGGGAAGATCTGCAAAACGAATGAAGGCTGCAAGGGTATGCAAAGTGTGAATATTTCATTAAAGTGACACTTTCTCTCGATGTTGCCCATCTCACATTCAACAAGCATATGAAGGATAGATAGCTGCCCCCACTTCCCCTCACACACATTCACCCATCGATGACAATGTGTCTTTTTTGTGCCAGTTAAAAGGTATCAGTGTGGGATGTGCGCGTGGCCATTTCTATCCGTCACCGAAGGAGAAGGTAGCTCTTCGTTATGACTAACGGACACGCTGCTCACGCCACCCCGACTTCACCTTTACCGAACGACACCCCCATATATGCCTGCCTTTCAACCTTACCGCAAACTTGTGCACTTTGTGCAGTGACGCAGGACGGACACCATGTTTTGTAGCGCTGTTCCCTGATACAGAAAAGGTTAGAGTACCGCTGGACACATGGACAATGGTTCAGTACCGCTGTCCGGTTGGAAGTTGATCAGAGGAGCCTGCAGGCGACCTTTCTATACACCAGAGAATACCAAGATGTGCTTGCAACGAGTCTATCCCTGACCGCTGTCCCTTTTCCACCGCCAATTCTTAATTTTTATTAAGTATCTCTTCTGTCCTCCTGTCCTCATGGCAGGCAAAGTTCTGGCTTCACCTTGTTGTTTTGTTCCTTGCGTCGGAAATCCCAGGTCGACAACGTTCCAAAGAGTTATGTTGAAAAGCGTTTGTTACAATACTAACATCTGAGCTAGTACGAACGTGTTTCGCTGGCCAGGTCCGCCTACCTTTGGGAATTTATTTACCCAAAGAGTTCTCGTTACACATTTTTGAAATGAAGATTTTAATCCTAAGTATTTAGTTCCGGTAACTAGTCTGAAAGCAACTAGAACGTGTTTTATATTCTCTCCCTGGATGCTACTATTTTCTTCTGTTTTGGTGTAAACCGGATGTTTGTATGTCGTCTTTTCGCTTTTACGTTTGTTGCGTAATGATATACATGTTTGAGAATTGTGCTATCTGCAATGTTCGATAGACAATGCAGTTGCCGGGCGTGGTCCCACAAGCCGTTCCGTTGGCTATGCCAGGCCCGTCCTGTATCTAGAAGCTCTGAAAGGTGGGATGTAGCACAGTTATTATGATTATTATTATCATTCGTTATTGTTTTTCCTCGATAGGAAACGCGTTATATGACTGTGAGAACGCAGCAAGCGTAATGACAAGTGATCTGAGTGAAATTCGCAAACGAATTTTTATAGGTCACAAATGATATGACAGACACAGCGCCACGCTGCGTCGGGTTATATAAGCACGAAGCAACCCAAAGCGCACCAAAAAATGCATTTGAAGTCACCGTTGGTGCTAGAACATTTAAAATAGCGGCTGCGATTGAATTCGAATGCAAGTTAAAATCATGATGGTTTTAGATTTGCAAGTTGCATTCTCTTGCACTGGCTTTCACTGATTTTCTGATAAGCTATTATCAGATTTGTAATAACATCAAAAATCGTGTGATCTGTTTTGCCACCAGTAATAACAATATTTCTTTATTAATTACAATCATTCGCTTATTAATAAGTTAAAGGGGCGATTCAAATAAAACTTAAGTTCGGCTTATTTGAAAGATCGCCTCGTTAGAGTAACACTGACACAACTTTAACGCAAACTGCACTCAAATAAGCTGTATAACAAAGGAAACAGAGAGTAGCCATGCGACCTACTAGCGACTTTTCCGCAATAAACTTATGTTTAATTATACGCATTTTGTTGTTTCGCTCGGGTCGACAAAATCAGACGAAAACTGAACGGGGATTATTAGCTTTCAGAACGAGCTATTTGCGCTTACATTAAGTGCACATTCTATTTATCGCACTAAAAATGGTGGGTTAAACAATGAAAGTTAGAACGAACTCACAAACATACAAGCACCAGTGCGTACGGCGCGCACTATTCCGGTCAACGCTGCCCAGGCGTCACGCTCGTTGGGCTTGTCTGAAAGGACACTAGCCAACTGGCGTAATCGGCGCTGCCGCTTACATGACCCTGCCTGTCGAGTCATACCCAATGTTTCACGATATGATTACTATCAACCGTAACCATAGGACAGGTGCAAGTCCGATAAAACAAAACTTGTCAAATCATAGGTCATTACAGGTTGGCAAGACGAAAGTATCCCGCCGCGCATCGCAGCCTCACTAAACGGGACTCGGTATTGTGGTAGCAGTTACAGACGAACACGTTTCGAAACCCGGTTGCGCTCAGTCGCTGCTATCCCGAAATATACTCAGGAGATTGTAAGATATGCGCGGGTGGGGCGGACCTCTACCACATGTTATGGTCGTGTCCCGCAAGGCAGATTCAAAATGGTGCAGCAAATGCTAGGTGCAGCTCGTTTACTATAACGAACACGGAGCAATGGGAGACGCTTTGCTCAGCCCCGACCTGGAAGTGCAGCTTCGGGTCGTCCGGATGGCCGAGGCCGCCGCCAGAATCCAAAGACTTCTGGCTGAGGACTGAGGAAGAGGGAAGGAAGACGAGTAGAAGACATCACCTTCTCCTTCGTCCCTTTCATTTTTGACCCCATCAAGGGTATAATAAAGTTTCTACTTCTAGTACTGTGCGGACTGCAGTCCTTGAGGTTAGGCCCCTCTAATTTGGGGCCTTACCTTGAGCGGTATTGCAACGCCGCAACAATGAAAAAGGGTACCCAGGCTAGCTAAAGCTGTGCTTTTTCTGTTGGTCATTAACCAACACAATGTTTCGGGTATCTGCCCTGGATACGTTATTGGCGACGTCACGAAAGACACGATGCAGCGGGAAAATTGAAATTCTGGCTTAACTTGTTTATTTCTCAGTGAATAAAGCATTGTTTGCTGCCGGCACACAGTCTGAGGGCACTATGAAGCACCGAATCTTTCGAACAAAATAAACTTGCATTCCGTCTCCACGGCACCTTTATTAGTTGATGTGGCTACGCAGTGTTTCTGCTGTGCTGGTGCCCGCAAAACCAATTTTAGGGCTGGCCAAATGGTCTGTCCGAAATAACGTTCCCCCGTTATATCAGACACATTTTTCTTTACAAAAACAAACACATTTCTTATTCGCCTAATTCATGCTATATATGTATCAAATAGAGCGGGAATGACCTCGAACACCAACTGTGAAAACTGGTAAACAATGGTTCGGTTTTAGCGACGCCGGTTCGAGAGTGAGTCCACTGACCTATATTTACTCCTCTCCGCCTCTCGGTCTGCGCAGAAAACAGTACTTGGCGATTCGCTACAGTGCGCTATACGGAGGCCACAAGTCGTCCACGTCGGTGGTATAGTGGTTAGCATAGCTGCCTTCCAAGCAGTTTTCCTGGGTTCGATTTCCGGGTGATGCATTCTTTTCTTTCTTCCCCCTTGAAATGGTCAGCCCTTAATTCACCTCATATATTGAACTTTCCAGATGGATTACGGCGCCTGCTATGCTTTCAATACGCAATTTTGAGGTTTTAATTTCGGCAACGTGTCGCAACGTGTCAATTTCGGCAACTGCGCCCATTTATCTCCACACGACGTGACCGAGCGCTGCTTGCAACGCTGAATAACGCCTCTTGTCGGCGGTGCTGAATGAAACCATTCCCCACGAAGTAAAACGAAGTAACCGTCACGCCATGAGCCAAGAAGGAAACACAGAACACTACGTTCTGAGCGCAAAAGACATCTGGTGTTTATGCACGCACGCTACATGTGAAAACACAGACATGTGCAGATTTGCCCTGAAAGAAAAAAGGACGTCGGAACAGGCACCGGTGAGATTCGAACTCACGATCTCCTGTTTACTAGACAGGCGCTTTAACCAACTAAGCCACGGCGCCGACGAGTGCTCCGCCGCAAAAGTTCTCCCAAAGCAGGAGTGCAAATACGTGCTTCAGTTCCCTTATCTGAACGACATTCAGCACACATGCTCGATCTCAGCAGGAGGGGTGACGCGCAGATTGTCAAGATCCTCCTGTCACGTGTCCAAGATGCGGATCTGAAGCACATTTCGTGGCAATAAACGGCTACACCCATTGAACTACTCCTTCTTAAAAGCTTCCAGAGAAAGTCACGCGCACTGCGTAGCAAGATAAACGCGGCGGGTGCATGGGACTCCTGCACAGATGCCTATCTTCCCGGAATACTGATGGTTAATTTCCACCCGGTTTGAACATTTCAAGTTGCGCAGAAGCCGCAAGTGCACGGCGAGACCGTTATAGGGCGAGAAGCCGACCAAGAGCCTGCTGAGTGAGGAGCTCAAGGACAGTCTTCTGAAAAAAAAATTTAAGATTGAGTACAATCGCCAGGTAGTCAGTCAGTGGGGCGGACAAACTGAGAAGGTTTTCGTTGAGAACTAAAAATACCTAGATGCTATTACACGCCTAACAATCAATTTCTGCCGGTTCTGGATTGGCCTGATGAGGTGGCAACGAAATTGGGGTGGTCAAGTCGCCAATAAGATGTACCGAGTTCGACTCAATGTTTGAACGTTGGGAAATCCCTCAGCAGCAATGCATTTCATCAGTTCCGAAAAGTATGTTAGAAAGTGTTGCTTACAATACTACCATCTGAGCCAGTGCAAATATGTTTCGCTCACCATGTGTCCGTGCTTATGAGAATTTATTCATGCAAAGTGGTCTCGTGTGACATTTTTAAGATGAGGACTTTTAATGAAGGTGTCTGACCCCTACCGCCTCCTTCTAACGCTGTGGAAGGGCTCACGTCATTTTGTATCTCACTGCTGTGCAACATATGGCAAAGGTTGTTTTGCCTTCAAAGCAAAACAACCTTTTGCCTTAGATTGCAAAACAACCTTCAAAGGTTGTTTTGCAATCTAAAAAAAGAAATCGCCGTAAATTTCTTTCGCACAGGTTGCAGGCTCCCCTACTGGAAGCTAATACTTTTTTCTGATTTCCTTTTGGATACCCATGGTCGTAGTAGAGTGCCCTCGTCACAACTTCACCTGTGCATATCGTGCTAAGTGAACGCTCACAGTGCAGTGCAGACTTTATATGAACACTCTTCCCCTCCCCTTTTCCCCGTGCCCCACACCAGGGCCTATTGGCCTCCTCCTGTAATAAAGTCATCCATTCCATTTTGATTTGTTGCAGACATGATATTTTTTTCTGCCTTTTAGGCTTATGTTTGTTACGTAATGAAATATGTATTTCACGTTGGTGCCGTTTCCCACGTTTGTTAGCCGAGGTTGCCGGGACTGTCCCACTAGCCGCTCTGGTTGGCTATGACAGGCCCGACCTGTATGAGCCAACTTGGAAAGGCGGCCATGAAATAGTAATATATAATTATTATTATTGTGGTTTGTAGTCGTAGATAGGAAACTCATTCTGTCACAGTCTAAACGTCATGAACACAACAATGGCCCATAATCTTTGGGGAATTTGTGAAAGAACGTTGGTAGGCCACTTCACATGACAAACACGGCGCCACAGTGCGCACGGGTTACATAAACATAAACAGGGCCACACCGAGTGCACCGAGAAACCGGATTGGGAATCACCGTTGACTTTTCGACATTTCAAACAGCAAGTGAGTTTTACATCTATTTTACACCTATGAGTTTACACCTATTTTTAAATACGTTTTACACCTGAATTCATGAATGTTTTAGATCTCCAAGTTGCATTCTCTTTTGCTGGTCTTTATGAATCAGACTTATTAATAATAATTAATTAGATTATTGAGTTTTTGCAGCTGATGATGTTGCTACATGTAGTCTCTGCTGCTATGGTGTCTGCCTAAAAGAATTTTATTGCCGGGCAAGTGGCCTGTCCCCAACAATTTTTTCTCGATTACGTTACACAAAATTTTCTCCGCGAAAACAAAGGCCTTCTTTACTTACCTTATTTACGCAATGTATTAATTCGAGCCGAAGTTATTCCGCACGCCACCTGCCAGTGCTAGCAAAAATTAGTTTGAATTTGGCGCCACCAATTCGAGCGGGAGCCCAGTGACCTACTTACACCTCTCCGTCTCTCGGCCTCCACCGAAAACAAGACTCGTCGCTAAAATAAAAATATTCGCCACACTGCGCTATGCAGCCCTCGTCTGTCGTCGGCGTCGGTGGTATAGTGGTTAGCATAGCTGCCTTCCAAGCAGTTGACCCGGGTTCGATTCCCGGCCGACGCACGTTTTTTTCTACCTTAAGTGGTCAGCCAATTGATCACTTTTATAATGACTTACCAGGTAGGGCACGGCACCTTCTATACTTCCTATTCGCAATTTGGAGGTTAAAAATTTTGGTAAAATCTTGCATAAGCGCGGTTCCATCTCCGCTAGTATGCCTTTTGGAGCGGAAAGTTTAAAACCCTGAGCCATCACGGTTGCTGCTATCTACGGATGAACAATCCTCTCTTCACCTAAGTAACATTTATGGCTCACAGCTATTTTTTGTGAACGCATCGTGGTTCGGAACCGCGAAAAGGGCAAATCCATCTGCAACACGCAAGACAGCCGATAACTATACCCCCAAACAATAGCGTCCTTTTCTACCTGCCCGAACAATCAGAATCTCAAGCTGCGACTAAGTGTATCGAGCGGCCAATGAAACGAAGAAAACATTCTTCAAGAACTAGGGCGATAGAAATGTACGCGCACAACATGAATTCAGATCAAGGGCCCTATTCTCGACTGCACAAATTGCCGGCAATTCTGGCAATTTGCCGGAAGTTCTTTTCTGATTGGCTTCCAATTTTGGTCACGTGCTTCCGGTTGACAAAGCGGTTGTGTGTTGCTGTCGTCATTTTTGACATTACAGTCGTTTACGGACACCAGTTCTAAAGTTTGCCTTATTTCTCGTTACTAAAGGTGCATAATTCTTGGCCGGCAATGAAAAACCAGACTAAATGCAGCAGACATGACAACGTAAGCCTGTCTTATTCAACAACAGTACTGCTTGTAATACAATCCCCCTCTGTGATTGGCTGAGAAGGCGTGACGTAATTTAAACAATTGGCGGGAACGATTACAGCATGGCTTGGCAACTTCAGCCTGCGTAAAAGTGACGTAATGCTACGTAACAGCTTGAAAATGGCGACTGTGTTTGCCGCAAAATACAAGCAAAATAGGGCAAAAAATTGCCCCGCCTTACGGCGCCGCGAAATGTGCGGCAATTTGCAGCAGGCGCAGTTTCGCATGTGCGCTGTTTAAAGCATGTTTCCTACCGAAACAAATTATAGTTTCAACTGCTTCCAAGTCAGCGATCATGGAGCATACAAATAACGTGCAGTATTTTGCTTCTATGTTTGGCAATAAAATAAAAATTATTTGTTTGGCGTTACCGCAACATAAGAGGGTAGTACAAGCCTCTCCATGACAAAGAGAACCCAATGCGTGGCATTTGTCGACACTCGTCGTAGTAAGCTGTTGGGTCACATGATCGAACTCGAGAGAAAAATAACAAAGAAAAGTGACTCTTTGGTTCATTACAGCGCTGATTGAAGTCGAGATTGACGAATGAGTGAATCGGCCACATCGGTGCGCTCCGCGATTATCAGGCGTAGTGCTTTGCTGCTCTTATGTGTCATAGAAGCGACGGTCGCGGCCGTCTTTTTCTGTGATCACGCCATAAACTTGTAACATAGCAGCAGACGATGGCGTGGCGGCGGTGGCGGCAGGGAAGGTGATAACGCAACAAAGCTTGCATTGAAGCAGAGAGCCCAGCTATGTTACTAAAAGCGATTGAAAGAAATAAATAGATACGGTAAAAAGAATTATGTGATGTTCTTTAGCTCGACATCCGCCTTTCGCTCGCTTTTGGATCAAAGTTACTCGATCGCCTTGTGGTGTTAACACCAAATTTGACCTCCATAAATGTGCTTTTCTTCTCAGCCTCAGCTACCGTCTTAATTTTTATAGTACATGCCAAGTGTTTTTATATCTTTCTTGCACAGTATTTCATACCTTGGTAACGATCTTTATGAGTGACTCGTCAAATTACACTGCATGTCGTCATAGCTATAGGTGCAGCACGTCACTGATTGCTTACGTCGTGCTTACGCAAGAAAACACAACAGCCTTTTGTTTTCTGAAAATAACTTCATTTCCATGAATAAATATGGGCGCAGTAGATCAATATCTGAACGCCACAGGTGCACAGGCGAGGGAGGATGCATCTCACGTGAAAATGGGCACAGTATAATCAGCTGGAAACAGTTATTTGCAGTGGTATATCCAGCTGGAATACGTGATCCCAGCTTGAATTCTGTAGTTTCCAGATAGAAAGAATTTCTTGTCTAGCTGGAAATGCATACCAGCCAGCTTGAGAGCTCAAACATAGGCTGCAAATGTTGCCTTCCAGCTGGAAATGGCATTTTCAAGCTTCCGAGAATTTAATTTTTAGGCCACCAGCACATGCTGCATTTTAGCTAGACAGAAATTTCAGTTCAAACTGTCCTTTTTTCAGGGAGAAAGTTGGCATTTTTGCTTGGCCTCAAGTTCTTGCCAGCGGAAAATAGCAATTCCACTTTTTATCTTTGAAACGGGTAATCATTTATTTATTTTTGTTTTGTGTGATTTCAGTAAAATTCACAATGCGCAAACATGTAATAAGCAATTACTGTTTCACCGAAAAGTTCCTCATAGCTTGACCGCAAAATCTCTCTATTATCAAGGGGGTTAAAGAGGTTAGTGGTACTGGTTAGAAGAGAAATCTTATCCCTTTATGCGCACCAGAAAACCACGAAGGCCTGCGATACAAAAACAAACCTTTATGGAATAGTCGATGGCAACATTGTTTACCTAAAGTCGTTTTTTAAGCCAAGTCAAGCCATGCCAAGCCAATCAAAGGTTGTTTAAATTGAAAATGGTCTCAAGTTGACCAGCTGTAAGCATAACGTACGCTGAGAAACGAGGAAACAAGTTTAATTACATCTTTGAAAAGTGAGCTGCATCTAGGAGGTTTTTTAATGGAAAGAATGCACACATTGTGTGCCTGGTAATGTGTACGGAGGCCTGTAGGGCTCCTAATTACCGTGAACGCGTGGAGGCCTTGCTCGTCGTAATCGAAGTGGACAATGAAACGGTCGGCTTACGTTCCGCGCCATCCTTGTTAGAAGGCCATTTCGGCATTCAGCCGTATATATATTTGAAGTGCACTTATCACAACGTTTTTATTATGTGTTCATCTCGCATGGAGTGCCGAAGTTGACTGCTTCCGTGACCGCGAAAGTAGATCCTGTTAATTACCTGTCTTGTGCACCGCTTGTATTAAGAACAGATCAGGGCCTGTCTACAAAACCGAGCACTGAAACTGAACACACACACTGAAAAGTAGGCAAGCAACTGCGCTTCTGTGTGTCCACCTTTGGTAGTGTACTTTGTAAGCTTCCAGGCACCAGCTAGCCAAACAGCACGTCTGCCTATTTTCAGGTTGCCCTAATACAAGTAAAATCAGTCTAATAGACCCTTTGCAAAAAGGCGGACAACACTGAAAATTCAGCGGTGGTAACACTGGTGGTGAACGCGACGACGCCATTAGAAAGGAAGCAGGTCGTAGCAACGCCGTTGCGGTTGCATGTTTTCGCCCACGGCTTTACGAGTCTGTTGCACCACGACGCGTATGCAATTACGTGGACGGTGGACCGGTAGCTACCAATAGAAAGCTCTGTGCTCGCAGCCTTTTCGCTTCCTTTCTAATGGCGGCGCAGCGGGTGCACATGTTGCCACAGTGGCTTTGCTGCTTTTCCGCCAACGATATGGACATTTTTCAAAGGGTCTATAAATTTTTAAATGCAGAGCATTTCTTTAACTCACGATGTCACCCGTTCTAGTGGTCCATCGCCCTCCGCACCCCTCCCCCTATACTATATAAAAAAATAATACTTACCAGCGCCTGGTTTCGATCCCACGACCCTGCGGGCGGAACGCTAGGTACATGGTGCTCTACCCATGCGCCACAAAGCCGACACAGAATGGAGGGCTATACGAAACGCGCCTTAATATCCTTGACTCATTCAAACTACGTCAAGAAGCTGCTGATACAACGCATTCACTACCTGTGGGCGGAACGCGAGGTACATGGTGCTCTTCCCACTGCGCCACAATAATCATACCCACCTGCTAATAAATGATGTCATACCCACCTGCTAATAAATGATGTCACGTGACCACGTAATTACGTCTCCTCATTTAATTACAATACAACAACCAACAGCAACAAGTGCAACAACATTAACGTAACGCAAACTACTTAACGTCGTGCGCCCCCGAAATGCTCTGCATTTGATCGTGCCCCTCGCGAGGGGGATGTTTGCTGTAGTTTCCACTCTTGTTGGTTTTGTTTTCTATAACAACACTGCTAGCATGGCTGCTGGTGTTGTGTAGAGATTCTTTTCGCAGTTAATTTTGGTAAGAAGTTTGTCATGCCTAATTGTCTAAGTGCGTGAGAACTTGCGTATCCTTTATGTTCCGATGGAAGCACTTTGCCCTAGTACAATGCTCTTTTACGGCACTGAAACACGTGAACAGAAGTCACGAGGCATAAGAGAGGAGGTTTTTTTTGGAGCCCGTAACTGTTAGCTTTACCTGAGCTCAGGTGGACATGCAGTAAGATTTTAAAAAATAGCAGCTGTACTGTGCGTCCCATCAGGGAATGTAACCGCAGCCCCAAAAAATACTAGCGGGAAATGGAGCAGAAAACCTTATGTTTCCAGCTGGAAATGCAGCTGCAAGCAGGAAACATTTCCAGCTGGATCATGGAAGCGGAAATCTCTGACAGGTGGAAATGAAGCCGGAAACTGCATGATTTTTCATCTGGGAATGCGAAATTTTCATCCAGAGTTTCCAGCTAGAAATTTGCTTTTCCAGCTGGAATACTTCTCCGCTGGAAGAAATTTCTGGTTCCGTAATTCAGCTGGGAATGGAAATTATTTTAGGTGGGATCCAGGCAGAAATGGAAATTTTTGCATCGTCATATGTTCACTCATATGAATGCATGAAAAGCGATATCAATGACAGGCGTGAAGCAGTTGAAGATCAACTGCGGGGACTGTCTAAAGGGATTTTGAGTAGGTCGTGTGATATAAGAGACAAGTCGCCAAAGCGTGCTCGTGTTACGAAACACGAACGGGACCCCACAGCGCGTAACAAGAATCCACACAGGGAATCTCCGCTAACGCTTCGACATTTAAAACAGCAACTGCGCTTTGTGCAAGTAGCTTTTGAAGTAAAAACAACAGTGTTTTCACCCTTTGAAGTTGCGTGTCATTACTGTGGGAACTATAAGTGATAATGAAATAATTAAAAATAACTTCAGATGTGTCGCTACATAGCGTCTCTGTTCCGCTGCTGCCTGCCTAAACAAATTTTAGGGCTGGCCAAGTGGCCTGCACGCAATAAACGTCACCAGTTATATCAGGCAAACATTTATTTTTGAAAGCAAAGCCATTCTTTAATAAACTAATTTACGCTATCTAACAAATGGAGCGGAAATTACCCCACGCATCAAATGTCAACGCCAGTAAAGAATGCCTAGTATTTGGCGCCAGCGGTTGGAGCGGGGGTCCAGTGACCTACTTACACCTCTCCATATCTCTCCCCTCGGCCGGAAACAGAAGTCCGCGCTATAGGTAATCGTTACACTGCGCTTTGCGACTTCACGAGTCGTCGGCGTCGGTGGTATAGTGGTTAGCATAGCTGCCTTCCAAGCAGTTGACCCGGGTTCGATTCCCGGCCGACGCATAATTTTTTTTAATTTATCAAATAGTTTTCCCGCTGTTCAACTCATATAGTTAACTTTCAAGCTGATTGCAATCCCCGATATTGTTTCAATGAGTACTTTGAGGTTAGATAATTAGCCAAAATCTCTCAGAAGCGTCTTTTCATCTCCCCTAGTCTGCTGTTTGGAGCGGAAAGTTTTAAAACCGAGCCGTCATTGTTGCGGTTATCTCCAGATGAACAATCGTTTCTTCACTAAATAAACATCTAACGCTCATAGCTATTTTTTGCGAACTGCTCATGATTCGCATGCGAGAAAAGGGCAATCTTATTTACAGCCAGCGAGACTTTCGGCAACAATTCCCCCATACAACAGCGCTCTGCATTACCGAACAATAGGAATCTCAAGCTGTTCGTGAGAGCATCGAGTGGTCAAGGAAACGAAAAAAGTTGTTTGCCAAGTACGACGATAGAAATTTATGTGCACAACATAAATTGACGATATAAATTCACATGCACAACGTAAATTGACGATATAAATTTGCATGCACAACATAAATTGACGATATAAATTTACATGCACAACATAAACTGACGATATGAATTTACATGCACAATATAAATTAAGCTCAAGTGACCATTAAGGGGGACTCACCTGGTTATATTCCTAAGGGACTTAGTAATTCATAACCCACGGGCTTAGAAAGCCTCGTGCCCCGCTACCAACGATTTTTCAAATTAGCCGCCCCGTCAGGCAGTGAAAGGTGCCGCCGCGGCTCCAATAAAGTTTACTACTACTACTACTACTACTACTACTACTACTACTCACAGGAATGTCCCTAAGGCTGTAGTTTGATTATTTCAAAATAAATCTCTTCTTTAGAGAGATAAAACAATACAGAAAACACATTTTGGTTTATCCAGTTTTCACTAGATGGGGCTACCTGCCAAGCAAGCAAGAGTTTTATTTTTTTATTTCAGTACAGAAGTGACAAATCCCAAAAATAAGCAAAACAAGCCGTTTTGAAAATTTCCATTCAGGCGAGAAACCCAAACGCCTGTGACCCGTGACGGCGAGCACGGTAAAGATCCTTACGTCATCGAAATTAATTCGTATCCCGGCACAACGGCGCTCCTTACAGCGAAGTGGAGGTATCGAGTGTTGAATGCCCAAAAATTACAATTTGATTTTTTAAGAGGCTTTCGCTTTCATTCGTCTTCGGACGCACTCTATGGAAGCAACGCTGATATATGCAGAACACGACACTATGTTATTAACCTACGACATAGATACAGGAAGCACAGTTGATACTTCTCGTTATCGCTTTGTCTCGCTTTCCAGTTATATAACGTTTTTTTCTCTTTTTTGTGCAGGTTTTTGCAGTGTTAACATTATTCCTATTACATTAAATCCTCATGTGAATTGCAACTTCCTTTGTAGTTGCAAGCCCAGCATAGTGCCGGGCTGACCTCTTGAGTACCATTTAGAGTCCCCACATCTCTCTCTCTCTCTCTCTCTCTCTCTGAAATGTATTCGCTGCCGCAACTGAACCGAAGTAATCTGCGATAGCTTTGACTTATGACGCAATTCAGCACACAATAATTCTTTCGAAGCAAGTGATTTCCACACATGCCACTCCTTGCAGTAAACAAATCTTCGCAGTGGCATCTGGCCACACATCCACCGCACTAAAATCACCCACCCGAGAAATCGCTTGCTTGATATTCGACAGAACACTGCCACATCCCACCACATTACTCCTTTCTCGCTCTTCAAAGACCCAGTTTGGGCACACCGGTATATGCCTGGAGGTGAACACAGCAACATACTTCCCCAGGGAATACGGGCGTAACGAGAAACATTTTAGGGGGGTGTTTTAAGCCGCCGGTAAAAAATAAAAAGACGGCGAGTCTGCGTCCAAAAATATCCCAATCATTTTTCTTTTCATCTTTGTCATTTGTACTTTTGTTTTTATATTTTAATATATTGATGCGGTGTGTTAATACCATGGGCAAAAAAGTCGAAAGGAGGGGGATGCGCTGCTCCGAAAATTTCTGGGAGAGTTCTGACGCCGAAACTCCCCCGTACATCCTGGCTACAGCCCTGATGGGAGACACCTATTCGGGCACTCGCCATCTGCCACTTAGTCCGGAATCCTAACACTCCCAATCTAAAATTCAATAAACAAGGTCCAGAAATTGCCCTCACCCAATGATGATGATGATTCAAGGTTTTATTGCGGAAGACTGACCAAACCAAATATCTTCATGGTAATGGTGTGATAAGACAGGATGTCAAAACAGGATTTGTAATAAATGCACTAATTTAATATTTTACCATTGGGGTTAGTGTATCGAGTCATCGTTAAGACAATGAGTGTAGGCATTGAAGGTGTAATAGCTTGAGATGCCGCCACTGGTTGGCGACATGTCATGAGGACCGGTAACATTATGGGCGTAATGATATGTGTCTGAAAGAAAGTCATATCTGCGAGTTAGCTGCAAACGTAATGCAAGAAAACATGGGAAGTTCTGAGAAACATAATGAACGGTGCAAGGCTATGCAATGTGTGAACATTTAATTGAAGTGACACTTTCTCTCGATGTTGCCCATCTCACATTCAACAAGCATATGAAGGATATATATAGCTGCCCCCCCTCCGCCTCACACACATTCACCCATCGATGACACTGTGGCTTTTTTTTGTGCCAGTTAAAAGCTATGAGTGAGTGATGTGCGCGTGGCCATTTCTATCCGTCACCGAAGGAGAAGGTAGCTCTTCGTTGTGGACTTCCGGACACGCTGCTCACGCCACCTCGACTTCACCTTTACCGAACGACACCCCCATATCTGCCTGCCTTTCACCCTACCGCAAACTTGTGCACTTTGTGCAGTGACGCAGGCCGGACACCATGTTTTGTAGCGCTGGTCCCTGATACAGAAAAGGTTAGAGTGCCGCACACTGGACAATGGTTCAGTACCGCTGTCCGGTTGGAATTTGATCAGAGGAGCCTGCAGGCGACCTTTCTATACATCGGAGAGTACCAAGATGTTCTTGCAACGAGTCTTCTTGCAAGATGTTCTTGCAACCTTGTTTTTTTATCCCTGACCGCTGTCCCTATTCCCCGCCAATTTGTAATTGTTATAAAGTATCTCTTCTGTCCTTCTCTGCCCCTATATGGCAGGCAAACTTGTGGCATCACCTTGTTTTTTTGTTCCTTCGTTGGAAATCCCAGGCCGACAACGCTCTAAAGACTATGTTCAAAAGCGTTTGTTACAATACTGCCATCTGAGCTAGTACGAACGTGTTTCGCGTGCCAGGTCTGGCTACCTTTGAGAATTTATTTACCCAAAGAGTTCTCGTCACACCTTTTTGGAGTGAAGATTTCAACTCGAAGTATTTAGTTCCGGTAATTCATCTTAAATAAACTTGAACGTATTTTGTAGTCTCTCCCTGGATGCTACTATTTTCGTCTGTTTTGGTTGAAACGGAGTGTTTGTATATCGCCTTTTCGCTTTTATGTTTGTTGCGTAATGAGGTACCTGTTTGAAAATTGTGCCATTTGTAATGTTCGATAGAGGACGCTGGCAGGTCTAGTTCCACAAGACGTTCCGTTTAGCTATGCCAGGCAGGACCTGTATGTAGAATCGTTGAAAAGGGGGAGTAGAGTTACTACGATTTTAATGTCATTTGTTAGTGTTTTTTCCTAGACAGGAAACGCGTAATTGCAAGTGATCTGAGTAGAATTTGCAAGCGAATTTTCATAGCTCACACACGATATGACAGGCAGAGCGCCACAGTATACCCCGGGTTCTATAAGCACGAACGGGACCACAAAAAGCGCACGGAGAAAACGCATTTTAAAGTCGCCGTTGGTGTTAGAAGATTTAAAATAGCGACTGAGATTTAATGTGAATGCAAGTTAAAATCACGAAAGTTTTATATTTGTCAATTACATATTTGCATATGCAATTGCATAATTAAATAATTGCAATTTAATATTTGTCAATTCTCTTCCACTGGCTTTCACTAATTATCTAATGTGCTGTTACCACAGGTGTAATTATCTAAAAAATCGTCCGATCTGTTTTCCACCACGTAACAATAATATTTCATTACAATTACAATCAATGGCTGATTAATAAGTAAAGGGGCTATTAAGAGAAAGCGCAAGCTTGGTACATTCGAAAGGTTGCCTCTTTGGAATAACACTGACACAACTTTAACGGAAACTTCACTCAAGTAAGCTGTATAACAAAGGAAACAGAGAGGAAGCATGCAACCTACTAGCGACTTTTCCGCACAAAACCTATGACAGATTATGGGCATTTGCTTGCTTAGCTGAGGCCGAGAAAACCCGACGCAAATAAATTGAACGGGGATTATTAGCTTCAAGAACTAGCTATTTGCGCTTAACGTTAGTGCAAACTCTACTTATCGCAGTAAATATGGTGGGTTAAACAATGAACGTTACGAACCATCACGTAAACACATAATCACCAGTGCGTACGGCGTGCATTATGCCGGTCGATGCTGCACAGGCGTCACGCGCGTTGGTCTTGTCAGACACGACACTGGCCAACTGGTGTAAGTGGTGCTGCCACTCACGTAATCCTGCCTGTCGAGTCATACCCAAGGTTTCATGACGCGATTATTATCAACCGTAACAAGGGAACAGGTGCAAGTCTGATAAAAAAACGTGTGTGGACTACAGTCTTTGAGATTAGGCCCATCCAATTGGGCCTAATCTCCTTTAGGGGTACAGTTAGGGGTTAGGGGTACAGTTAAACCTGGATGTAACGAAGTTGACAAAAGTTCGCAATTTTTTCGTTACATGCAGGTTTTCGTTATATGCAGGTTTCGAGATAGGGCTGATGGCAGTGATGCACAAAGGAAGTCAAAATTTGAGACATCAGTGAAGGTGAACTAACCCTTCATGGATTTATTTCGCAATGAAACACTGCTTGAGTTGCGCCTGCTGCTTTCGCACGAGCTGAGGCATTACACGGCTGTATAAGGAAGTGAAGTCACTTCCCCGTATTTACAAACGTAACGTGAGAATCAGTTTTGCCCTTTGACACTTTTCAGTGCCTTAACACGTTTCAAGGAACAAACGTGAGCTGGATGGGCGCCTGTTGCGAACTTGGTGGTCTATACCGCACTCAAAATTATTGAGAGGGTGCTATAGCTGGGATATTCTACCAGACAGCGACACTCTTCTTTCTCGCGGCCGGAGACGCCATTTAAAATTGTGGGTTTGTCTTGAAAAGACACAACTTTGAGTTTTCTGGCGGCAGAACTTATCACCGACGAACCGACACCACAGACAGCACTGAAAGCGCGCGACTACACGCGGAGAGGACGACCTAGCACCTCAAAACTTAGGTATCCAACCGAAGCCGCACTAACGCGTGGAAACGCACAGTAGTTTGCAGTAGTGGCTAAAAAAACGCTACCCGGAGTGGTGTCAGCCTATTCAAGCAAAACCAGAAGGGGTTACTACCTTAGCCACGGCATGGTCCTAGCCACTCCGTTCATCACTGTCATCATGAAAAATTTCGTTTTTAGGCAATTCTAGACATATTCGTAGCTGCTGCCTCTTCACGTTAGTGCTAGAATTGGATAAATTAGTGCATTTCTCCTCCCGATTTATCTGCAAAAGTGCAAAAAAGAATGAGTGACCTTCTTCCCGACTTCTTTATATCAAGGTTACCGCCGCAAGGTTTTGTCACATATAGGTTGCAAACACTTGGGCGTCAATGGCGCTGGCAATGTGGAATCGCCGAACTTTGTTAAGTTTAAGAATTCGTTACACAGAGATTCGTTACATCCATGTTTAACTGTATTACAACGCCACTACGAAGGAAGATGGTAACCAGGCCCACAAAAGCCGTTTTTGCCGTTGGTCCTTAGTCAACATAATAACGTATTCGTGGTGTCCGCCCTGGATACGTCATTGCTGACGTCACGAAACACATGATGCAGCGGGAGAATTGACATTTTGGCTTAACTTGTTCATTCTATGTGAATAAAGCATCGTTTGCTGCCGGAGAAAGGCTGAGAGCATTAAAAAGCACCAAACCTTTCGAATAAAATAAACTTGTATTTTGTCGGCATGGCACCGTTAATAGCTTATGTGGCCACGCAGTGTCTCTGCTGCGCTGCTGTCTGCCAAAAAGGTTTTAGGGCCAGCAAATGGTCTGTCCGAGATAATTTTCCTCCATTATAGCAAGTACGATTTTCTTTACGGAAACACATTCCTTTTCCCCCTAAATCATGCTATGATTGTATCAAATGGAGCGGGAATGACCTCGCACGTATTACAGTGAATGCTAGTGACAAAGGTTTGATTTTGGCACCGCCAATTCTAGCTTAGTCCAGTGACCTACTTACTCCTCTCCGTGTATCGACCACCGCAGAAAATAGGACTCGGCGCTAAAAATATTTGGTACAGTACGCTTTACGGAGTCCGCAGGTCGACCGCGTCGTTGGTATAGGGATTCTGCTTCCGGCCGCTGCGCAGTGCGGACGCAGGATGGCGAGCTCCGTTCAAGGAGCGGCTTTGGCGGGCCCATCGGCCCGCGGTATCAGGTCTTCTGTTTTTGATAACTCTGGAAACCAGGATACCAGTTATTCTGCCTCATTTGCCAACCGGACCATCTGTTCTGAACACCATTTTTATGCACGCCGACGTGAAAGCCAGGCCATACAAGGTGGAAGACTTCCGCGACCCGCTGGTGCGTCTGAATTTGCTGCCCGAGGTTGTGGCCTTGGGCGCATATCAAATGAACCACCTGTGGGCCGTGACGTTCAAGGACGCCGAGGCAGCTGCGAAGCTGGTTGCTGCCTCCGAACTTCAAGTGAAGGGGCGGAGTGCCTAATCATCGACCCGCCGGAGCCAGGACGTACGTCTAAAGCTGCACTGGTGCTCCACAACGTCCCAGACGACGAAGTGCGAGGCGCCCTGTCGCTTTACGGGAAGGTCACCGAAGTGACCCGTGACCGCTGGCGTGTGCCGGGCTGCACTTCGCAGCTCTCGACGACACGCCTGGTCACCTTACGACTGAAGACAGGCGTCACCGTAGAAGACCATCCCGCACCAGCTACGCATCGCCGGTGAGCAGGCCCTGTCGTGGTGCCCGGACGGGTACCGCTTTGTTTGCGCTGCCACCGGAGTGGCCACATTCGGCGGGAGTGCCGCGTCCTACGGTGTGGGCGTTGCCGCCGCTTCGGCCACAGCGAGAGCGAGTGCGTCCGCACTTACGCGAACGTTGCGGGACCAGGGGACGACGACCACAAGTCCGAGTTCGTGATGGACGCCGAAGACGCGGAGAGCGCTTCGAAGGGCAAGGACGAGGACGAGGTGGAGGAGGCAACGCCCCCTGAACCTGCAGCCGCCGTGGAACCGAGCGCCGAACCACCCGCCGAAGGAGACACTCCACCGAATCCCCGGACGAGCAGGGCAACCAAACCGCCACGGACAGTTCGGGCTTGGCCGAAGCACCACTCTTGGCGTCGGAGGGAGAAAAAAGCAAGGAAGAAGAAGAGGTTGAGATGGCAGGTGTTCTTTCTGGTTCTGCAAAGCGCGCAAGGGATGCTGTCGAAGGAAAACAGTCCAGCACCGCCGAGCCGAGCGGTGACGAGCCGCCGGCGAAAGCTCCGACGCATGCTCGACGGGCGTCGGTTAAAGTGAAACCGAACATCAACGCGGGAGCGGCCCAGGAAGCCACCGGACACTTAACGTGAAGCCCTTTTGCGTCCCTGCAAGTGCCAATAATGCCCAGTGATGTTCTCCGTGCAGTGCAGCGCAACGAACAGCCGTCTGCGGGGAGTGTTGAGCAGCTTCTACGGACAAGAGCACGGCAACACACTTGGGATATCCGCCGTCGCTACACTGGAGGCTAGGGTTCGTTGAGCTGGTCTTTGTTTTTTATGCTCTTCGTGGTGCTTTAATTCTATGTAATGGCTACTTAAATAGGCCACTTCCGCATTTCTACATTAAACGTAAGAGGGCTTGGGGCTAGACGCAAGCAGTATCAGCTGCGAAGGATTATGGACGACAAAGAAATAGATATAATGGCCATTCAAGAAACAAAAATTGAAAGCGAAGGCAAGCACCGAGAGCATGATAAGGCCCTTTAGTGGGCGTTACACAGCGTTTGCGTGAGTCATTCTGTGGGAACTTCTGGGGGGTGTTGTATTTTGGTTAGAAATTCAGTTGGTATTCGTGTACGATCAGTTATTTCGAGCGAAACTGGCAGGCTTGTGTGTTGTGATTTCAACTACTGTGGAGTATATTTTCGTGCAGTGTGTATCTACGCACCAAATGTTGCACGGGATAGGATGGTTTTCTTCGAAGGGTTGTCTGATTATTTAAAGAAGCAAGAAAGAGTAATTTTATTGGGCGACTTCAATTGTGTGTTAGAAAGAAGAGACAGAAATGTGTCACCGCGAACAAATGACCAGAGTGCAAGGGTCTTGACAGAAGTTCTTGCAGACTGCGAACTAGCCGATGTAGCACACTGTGCGGTTAACAGAAGTGCTTTAAAGTTCACGCACTTTCAGGGCACGAGCCATGCGCGGCTGGATCGTGCATACGTATCTTTCGAGCTCGCTGCGGCGTGCAAGAACTACGTGGTCGATAGTGTCTCTTTTAGTGACCACTGCCTGGTTTCTTTTTTGTTGGGGGAAAGGAGGGAGGATTGTAAGAAGTTCAGCTGGGAACTTTGGAAATTTAATGTAAAATTATTACAAGACACCACATTCACGGATAGAGTACAGGAAATTGCAGAAAAAACAAACAAACGACGAAATCAGCAGCTGGCGGGAAAGGTGGGAGGTATTCAAACAGGAATGCAAAATGGTAGCGATGGAGAGGGGGACAGTGCTTAAACGGCAAAAGAGGGAAGTGGAAAACCAACTCAGAAATAATCTGCAACACGTGTTAAAACTCGAAAGCGAAATGCCTGGGGCATACAAAGAAGATATTAGAACTATTAAAAATAAGCTGGAAGCCATCGATATAGAAAGATATCGGGGAGCGACCGTGAGGGCGAGGGCTGAGGTGTTTTTGGCCGGCGAAGCGCCAACAAGCGAGCGATAAAAGACGAAGCACGGTACGCGAGAGGGAATGGTATCGAGGAAATATATTGGCGAGGCGCGCTTACCAGTGACAAAGAGAACATAAAAAGTGCGTTTCAAGAACACTACACAGATTTGTTTAGCCCCACAGTTCCAGAAAACTGATCAGTTCAAACGAGACTTTCTTCCAGCATGCCAAGGTTGGGAGACGATGTGAGGGAGGAGTTAGAACGACCGATATCGCTTGGCGAAATTCAGACGGCAATATCGGAGTTAAAAGTAGGTAAGTCGCCAGGACCTGACGGGCTTGGTGCAGATTTTATAAAAGGTTCTCGGATATAGTAACTCCGTTTTTATTTATGGTCTTTTCGCGAGGCGTACGAGTCCAAGGTACTTCCGCCGTCGTTTGGTCGCACCCACACCGTCCTCATACCCAAGTCGGAAGACCGTGTTAAACTTCAGTCGGTTCTGGGTACCGGCCGATTACATTGGCCAATGTAGATTATAAAATCCTTATGAAGATCTTAGCGCAACGAAGTGCAGAGTGTTATAACAAGTGTAGTAGGGCCGCATCAGACCTGTGGTATAAAGGTGGAGGAGTATAGTAACAAATGTTCATGTAGCGCGCAGTGTGCTGAGTGTTGTGATATGTTTTTAAAAGGGTCGCTATGCTTCAGATTGATATTCGAAAAAGCGTTCGACCGAGTGTGCCATGAGATTTCTTTTTTGTATTTTGGAGCATATAAATGTTGGTGATGTGATCATACAGGGAGTGCGTATGGACGTACTCTCACTGCTGCACGCACTTATAATCAACAAGAATGTCACGGGAAGTATTCCTGTACTGTCTTCTGTGCGACAAGGATGTCCAGCATCTCCTCTTCTGTTTGCAATTTATTTGGAACCTTTTTGTTTAAGAATAATTAAGGACAGTGGTGTACGTGGTTTTCAGTTATACACATGCGAGGTGAAGTTACTAACATACGCGGATGATGTGGCAGTTTTTTGTGAAGACGAGGAGAGTGTAAGCGCAGCCATATCGATAACAAGGGAGTTTTGTAGTCTTACTAAACAGCTGTGTTAATTGGGCCAAGTGTGCGGGTTTTTTTCACGGGGAGTGGGGGTCAGCACCATCTGTATTTGAAAACGTGTCTTGGTCGCGTACACCAGCGCGTTATCTCGGAGTTCCGCTGGATCGCTATCAGGATAGCGGCGAGTACTGGGAATCCGAGACGGCGAAGCTGCGGGAAAAAACAACGAAGTGGGGTGGTCGCGCGTTGTCTGTTTTCGCGCGAGCCACGGTATGCAACCTTTTTCTTTTGGCAAAGCTGTGGTATGTGCTGCAGGTGCTTCATTGTTCACGAGTCCACGTGCAGCGAATGCACAGAGTATTCGCAGTCTTTATCTGGTCATCGGTGTGGGAGCGTTCCAGTCGGAGTAACCTTTTTCGCCGAGTAAGGCATGGGGGTGTTGGCCTGTGTCATGTATTTGTTCGCCAGCTTGTGAACCGGTTTATGTTTCTGCGTGATACACGTGGTTCATTTCTTCGCACTTTAATGCAGATTACATTAGTAGATGCCTTGCCTATGTATATTGTTTCTTCTGTAAGTGTTAGATGTGGTGCCGTGAAAGGCTATATGAAGGAAGTGGTTGAGTCCTTTCGTTTTCTTACTGTGAGATTTTCGGTAGAATATTTAGCCACTGTTTCGAGAAAAACCCTTACAAATAATTTGAGGGAGATGCTGTTCCCCGTACCACGTTATCGTGAAATGTTTAGTTCTGGTCCTGGGCAGGATGTGTTATCCCGTGTGAAAAAAAATGGCAGTCCCAGCATCCGTGAAAACTTTCTTTTTCAAGTTACATACAGGAACGCTGCCAGTTAAAACATGGATGGAGGAGAAGGGGCTGTTATTGGTTGGTCAAACATCTGTACGCTGTGTGCGAAAGCCGAAACAGTGGAACATGTTTTCGTGGAGTGCTGGGACGCCGTATTTTTTTTGGGACGTTTTACAGAGAACGTTAAAGAAAGAACTGCCCATTTCAGCGCATGGCATTCGGTTCCTTCCGGTTGAGCGTGAAGATGAAGCCCCGTATGATTTGATCATGGCGCTGGGTCTGCACGCCATTTGGAGGTCCAGAATGGCTGTGCGACATGCGGACCCCAATGCGCTCACTGTAAGCAAGTATTTTGCTCAAAATGTCAGGTTGTTGTATGAAGTGTACAAGTTACAGGACCCCTAACTTGAATGGCTTCCTGTTTTGGAAGAGCTATGTACTTTTGATGTTTATTTTAAGTCCTTCCGTCAGCCAAAGTTTGGCAGGCGGTTTTTAATTTATCCGTGACTTGTATTACGTGTGTGCAAAAGGTAATAAAAAAAAAGCGTCGTTGGTATAGTGGTTAGCATAGCTGCCTTCCAAGCAGTTGACCCGGGTGCGATTCCCGGCCGACGCACTTTTTTTTCTTTCCCCTTCAAATGGTCCGCCCTTTGTTCACCTCATATGATGAAATTACCATTTGATTGCGACATTTGCTATCCTTTCAATTCGCAAATTTGAGGTTCGAATTTCGGTCACATCTCGCACAAAGACGGTTCATTTTCCGTTCAAGTGTCAGTTAGAGCGGGATGTTTTGAGATAAAACCATAATGGTGAGAGTCATTTGCTTCTAAACGAGCTTTTCATCGCCAAATGAACATCCTTCGTCACCAAAAAGACGAAAAGACACTGCTATGACAGCCTAGCCAGAAATAAAATTTCGCCCTGCATCCCTCCCTCCCTCCTTCCCTCCCTCCCTCCCTCTCCTTCTCTCTCTCTCTCTCTCTCTCTCTCTCTCTCTATGGGTTATAGCTATTTTTCCGAGCGCCTCGTGGTTCGAAATCAAGGAATGGGCAAGCCCATCTGCAACAAGCGCGACAACCGGAAACAAATCTCACAAACAATGGCGTCCTGTTCTGTGGCCAAAGAATCGGAATCTCAAGCTGCACGTAAGGGTCTCCAGTGGTGAAGGAAACAAAGAAAACATTGTTCAGAATGCAGGACGCTGGAAATCTACGCGCACAAGATGAATTCAGTTCAGCGGCTCTTGGGAGAGGCAGAAAAGAAGCGGGTTCGAGAATTTCGATGTATACGAAAAACAGAAACGCCCATTGGCAGAGATTTAGTCGCACGTCTAAAGATCTTGAGGGGGTTGAAATCAATCCACAGGCTTCCACAACGGTTCGTCTCACAGCACAAGTGTAAGCTGGCCGCGTTAACCGCTCCCAGTTTTGAATTTTGAATTTCTTAGGCCTTCGCCTATCATTCTGTCTTGTAAGTATTTAGCTGTGAAAGCGACACTGCGTGATTTACCCTACGAACTAGATACGTCCGCACTTTTTGTTGTGGCGTCATGGCATTATTTTTGTCTGGCGTTATATATAACGTATTCTTTTCGTCTGTTAGTGTGCGACTGTGTGGGCGGTCTTTTCATGATTCATATCAGATTAAAGCAGTGTGTTAATTCTATCTACCATCTGGCATTCTAAGGCCAACATTGTGGACGGCTGACCTCTTCAGTCTTAATAAAAGGACCCCCATCTCTTCGCCCCCCCCCCTTCCTACGTATTCGCTTATGCAACTAAAACGAATTAATCTAATACGAGCGATGGCTTTGACTTGAGACGCAATTGAGCTCCCAGTGTGGCCTTCGAAGCAACTGATTTCCACACATGCCACTCATTGCAGGGAGCAAACTCTAGCCCTCACCCTGCATCTGTCCATCCATTCAGCCCCAATAAAGCCACCAACTTTCGCACGCAGGCGAAGGAAGCATGAATCTTTTTTGAAACAGCATTGCCATATCTCACCAGAATACTCATTGTTGCCATTTAAAAAAACCATTATGGCGCACTGGTACGCAGGGAAATGAACGAAGTAATAGTGCAACAACAACCAGAAATATATATATATATATATATATTGATATTATATATATATACACAACAATATAATATATATATATTAACTATTTATATCTGCGGGAGAACTAGCAGGTTTATTCGGCGATCTAACACATTCCGAACACCGAGCCCAGAGCGATGACGATGATGTACGAGCGAAGAGGATGTGGTAATGTTAGTAATGTTAATTGGAAGGATCATGTTACGGTGAGGAGGGAATGCGGGAGCTTTGCCTCTATTCTAAAAGGAGTCCATGCAAGTGTCGTCGATGCCCAGGCCGTGCTGACCGCGACAGACTCCTGTTCATGAAGTGCGGCGCAGAAAAGGCTTCAGGCGTGACACGTGCACGATTTTGTGCTGCGGTACGACTGTCCAAAGGAGCATGACAAGATTGACACGATAGTTAACAGGGGGTAGTTAACAGTACACGGTCCTGTGAAACGGCTCAAAAACTTTTCACAGAGTCCTGGGCTTCGAGTGGCCGTCCAAAATAGGACCTCGTCAGTGGGGCCGAACCGAACAGTACGGTGGGTGGCTTCATGCTGGCTGGCTTGAGTCTGCAGACGAACAACTCGACGTAAGTAGTTGACACGGGAGACGAACTGTTCTGATAATGAATGGCCTTGGGGTTGACACGGGAGCCGATAAAAATGTGGTGTCCAGCATGAGCGGTGGGTCGCGGCCGAATACGAGGAAATATGGAGAAGGGCCGGTAGTCCGTTGAACTTCAGTATTATAGGCAAACGTAACAAATGGAAGAATTGTATCCCAGTTAGTGTGATCAGGCCGACTGTACATAGGAATGATATCCGAGAGAGCCCGGTGACATCCTTCAGTGAAGCCGGTCATTTGCGGGTGGTGGGAGAAAGTGGTTTTCTGGACCGCGTTCGAAGCACGAAAAACTTCATCAACAATACTGGACAGAAAAACTTTGCCACGATCACTCAAAAGAACATGAGGGCCCCAATGGCGCAAGAGTATCGCGCGCAGGAAGAAGTCTGCGACCTGTGCCGCGCAGCCACAGTGAATTAGGTGGTCAACTAACGGCAGTCAAAATCAGGTGGTTAAAATAACGTGTTACTGAGACCAACTGCTGTCAAAATCCACTGAAATCCTGCATCCGTGTAAGGAAGAAGCCCGTAGAGATCTATACCAACCATTTGGAAAGTCACAGACGGAAAAGGGAGCGGCGGCAACAATCCGGCAGTCGGGGATGTGGATCTCTTGCGCTGCTGACAAGATGGACACAAAGCGATGTAACGGGAGACGCAGGTGGACAGGCCAGGCCAAAAGAAACGACGGTGGACGCGATCATAGGTTTTGCTGAATCCTGGGTGTCCCGCTGTGGCATCGTCGTGAAGAGCTCCCAGTATTTGCGCGCGGATGGAGCGCGGCGCTGCGGGAACCCATCGGTGGCTAGATAAGAGATCAGTGGAATAGTACAAGATGCCATCCAAAAACTTGAAGTGTTGAAGCTGCCGACTAAACCTACTGTAAGCTGGTCGGTGATTACATCGCAGTATATGTTGGCACTTTGAATAGAAGACAGGCTCGAGATGTCCTCAACTGCTACACAATTGACAGGTGTGATGTGGAGCACTGTGCGAGGGACGATGGCCCGGAAGTTTAATTCGACTCCAGAGGGACGCGAGAAAGTGAACCCGCTTCTTGTTTTTTTTTTCGTTTGCAGTGCTTTTACGGGAGGTGGGACAGGTGTATGCTGTCGATATTTTAAGTGCAAGGCACTTTAGGGTCGCGCCTTGTCATCGTAGCTGGATCGCTGGACCCAAGTAGAGCCGGAGTTCCGTCGCAGCCGCTGTCGTCGCGGCGTAACCCAAGGGCTTCGAAAGCCAAGCGGTTTATATCTATCGTTCGAAACTCGTGAACCGCTGGCGCTTGTCATACATCTTCCCGTTGTTTAGCGCAAAGAAAACTATAGGAACATTTGAGGCAAGAAATACTCAATCAACAGGCAGCGCCCACGTTCATTTGGTTAGGCACGCTCGTTGGGTTGTTTTTTACGATAGTAAGCGAACAAAAAATGGCAGCGCTATGCCGGAGCGTGCAGGAGTTAAACGAAGCACAAAAAGAACTGTTCTGAACTCTTATTTCTTTAATTTTTTATTTCTTTACTGTTCTAACTGATATTTCTTAAAGAGCTTATTTTGTTAATGACCTTATTTATGCTACGTATTAAATAAAACGCACTCCAAATGTCAGGGCTAGTAAATAATGGTTTGAATTTGGCGCCACTGGTTCGAGCTGAGTCCAGTGGCCTACTTACTCCTCTGCGTGTCTCGGCCTCCGCCGAAATGAGGACTCGGCGTTAAAAATATTCGCTACACTGCGCTACGCTGCACTCGTCCGTCGTCGGCGTCGGTGGTATAGTGGTTAGCATAGCTGCCTTCCAAGCAGTTGACCCGGGTTCGATTCCCGGCCGACGCAGTTTTTTCTTTCCTCCTCCAATATTCGTGTTATTTTTCACTTCTTATAATGTACTTCCCAGCTTTCATTCTTTCAATAATCCATTTTAAGCTTAAGATTTTCGAAAAATTCGGAGAAATGCAGTTCATTTCCGCTAACGTGACATTTAGAGCGGCACTCTCGCAGACCTAACCATTGTGACTGTAGTTCATCAATCATCATCATCACCAGCCTATCTGCGCCAACTGCAGGGCAAAGGCCTCTCCCATTAATCTGCAATTATACCGGTCCTGTGCTAACTGTGACCATTTTATCCCCGCAAGCTTCTTGATCTTATCTGCCCATCTAACTTTCTGCCGCCCCCTGCAGAGCTTCCCTTCTGTAGGGATCCACGCTTGTGTCGTCACCAAATGAACATCTATTGCTCATAGCTTTGGTGTTTTGCGCGAACGCTTCGGAATTCGAAACCGAGAAAAGGGCAACCCCATCTGCAGGAAGCGAGACACCTGGCGACACATCGTCCAAACAATGGCGTCTTGTCGTATGCCCAAACAATTCGAATCTGAAGCTGTACATGAGTGTATCGAGCAGTGAAGGAAATGTAGAAAAGGATTTTCAGAAGGTAGGACGATAAAAACCGACGCGCGCAACATGAATTCAGCTCTAGGGACCACATAAAAGGGTAGATCAGGAGCGGGTTTCGAAAATTGAAAATCGGTGGTGAAATTTGAAAGCGTCCATGCGCCGAAATTTCGGCGTACGTTGAAGATCTTCAGGTGGTCTAAATTATTCCGTAGCCCCCCAGTACGGAGCACCTCAGACCCCTCTGTAGCTTCGTCGAGCTAAACGGCCAAAATTTTGAATTTAAAATTTTTTCAAGGCTTTCGCCTTTCATTCTTCATTGGCAATATACTGTTAAAAGGATACAGTATCCTGCAGAAAGCGATACTATGTTATTTACTACAAAGTAGATACGTGACGCATGGTGCGAACTTTTCCTTGTCATGTTACTCTTCTGTCTAGCTACTAAAGTTTTTTTTTCGTCTTTCAGTGTACATGTTTGGGCAGTCCTTTTATTATTCATGTCGGGGTTCATCCGTGTGTTACATGAAATACCATCTGAAACAGCAAGCCCGACATTCTGCAGGGTTGACCCTTTCAGTCGCATTAAGAATCCCCCTCCCCTCTCTCTGCCTCTCTCGAATGCATTCGCTGACGCAACTGAAAGTTGGCCAATACAAGCGATGGCGTTGACTTCTGATGAAATTCAGCTAACAGTGCTGACTTCGAAGCAACTGATTTCCACTCATGCCGCTCATTGCAGGACACAAAATCTTTTAGTTGCCGCCCGCAGATGACAATCCATCCAGCGCCACTGAAGTCTCCAACATTCATACACACGCAAAAGAAGCATGCACCATTTCCGACAGAGCACTGACATATATCCCGCCAGATTACTCCTTTCTCCCTCCTCAAAGAGCCAATTACGGCACACAGGTACTCCGGGAAACGAACAAGTTAATGAAGTTCAGAGGGGACAGTGGCGTTGAGAAAAATATTTCTAAGGGGGTGTTATACGCCGTCCGTAAAAAATTAGAACAAAGGAAGCCTTTGCCCAAACAATGTTAGTCACGTTTCATCTGTATCACTTTTATTCCCGTTTTTACGTGTTAATATATCGATGCGGTTTGTAAATAGCATGGGCGAAAAAAAGGCCGAAAGGCGGGGGATGCGGCGTTCAGAAAATTACGGAGAAGTGTTCCGGCAATGAAGCGCCCCCCTGGCTCCGCCCCCGTCGAGAGACACCTATCCTGGCCCCCACCATCAGTCACCCAATCCAGAATACTAACCTTCCACACGTAAAATTCAGTCAGCAAGGTCGACAATTTACTCTCAGTTAATGATGATGATGATTCATGGTTTTATGGCGCATGGCAAACTAAGGCAAGTAGCGTTACGGAAATGGTTAGATGAGATGGGATGTCAAAACAGGATTTTGTAATAGATGCATTTGTTTAAAATTTCACTACATGAGGTTGTTATGCAGGTCCATCATTTTTTTTTATTTTCATTTATTTATTTACCTAAGGGCCCAAGTGGGCATTACATAAGAGGAGAATGAGTTGAAAGCCGACACAACGTACAATATTGTAAGAAGAAAAGAATCAAGCACAACAAAAGTGACATTACAATATCATAAATGCACAAAAATCATACAATTGCAAAATAAAGCGAGTAACACTATATCCAAAACCAAAAAGTGTAAAAGTGGCAGAAAATCCCGTGTTTGAAAGCAGGAACACACATTTAAAGCCTGGAAAAGATGAGCATGGATGAAGACAAGTTACAGGGTATTTTGAATCGCTGCAAAAAGCCAGGAGTGCGGTTTAACACAATGACTCCAGCCACCTAAGCCGCAAAAGTCTCAGATGCCGCCATTAGTTTTGCGACAGGTCACGAGGACCGGTAGGATTGCAGGCGTTATGACATGTATCTTAAAAAAAGTCATATATCTTCAAGGTAACTGATGAATTTTTTGTAACGAATCATGGGACTACCTAATAATAATAATGAAGCGTGGAAGGGTACGTAATGTAGGTACATTTCATCAAAGCGGAACTATTTCTCGATGTTGCTTACCTAACATTGAATAAGCATAGAAGGACAGATAGCTTCCCCCTGCATCGATGACAATGGGGCTTTCTTTGGGTCAGTAAAAGGTATGTTCGTATGATGTGCGTGTTCAGAAAATCTAACGCTCACCCAAGGCGGACCTGGCAGGAGCAGGTAGTTCTTGGACACACGAACAGGCTGCTCACGCGCTCCGAACTTCACCTTTGCCGAACGGGTCGACAACCCCATTCACGCCATTTTCACCTTTCCCGGCGAACGTGCCTGTCTCGTGCAGGAACGGAAGGAACGACACCTGTGATTTGCGGTACTTGTCCCTGACACAAAACCGGTTAGGGAGAAGCACACTAGACAGCAGCACACTGGAAAAGCAGAGTAGAATAGTGGGCCTGAAAATTAATTTGCAAAAAACTAAAGTAACGCTCCATAACCCCGGGAGAGCACAGCGGTTTGAGATAGGTGGCGAGGCAGCGGAAGTGGTGAGCAAATATATGTACTTAAGACAAGTTGTGACCCCGGATCCCAACCATTAGAGAGAGAGATAATTAGAAGGATAAGAATGGGGTGGAGTGTATACGGCAGACATTCTCACATAATGAATGGCAGCCTAAGATTCTCCCTGTAGAAGCAAGTGTATGACAGCTGCATCTTACCGGTACTCACCTACGGGGCAGAAACTTTTAGGCTCACTAAGAGGGTTCAACTTAAATTGAGGACGACTCAGCGAGCAATGGAACGGAGGATGATAGGTGTAGCATTAAGGCACAAGAAGAGAGCGGTGTGTATCAGGGAACAAACGCGTGTTAAGGACATATTAGTAGAAATTCAGAAGACGAAATGGGTGTGGGCAGGGCATGTAATGCGAAGGCAAGATAACCGTTGGTCGTTAAGGGTGACAGAGTGGATCCCTAGAGAAGGCAAGCATGGCAGGGGGCGGCAGAAAGTTAAATGGGCAGATCAGGTCAAGAAATTTGCGGGGATAAATTGGTCGCAGTTGGCACAGGACCGGGATAATTGGAGATCCATGGGAGAGGCCTTTGCCCTGCAGTGGGCGTAGATAGTCTGGTGATAATGACACTAGACAATGGTTCACCACAATGGCCTCGCTGGAGGAGAGAGAGCGAGAGAGAGAGAAAGAGAGAAAGAGAAGCTTTATTTGTATTTCTTTATTTGTATTTGTATTTCTGGAGGAAAACGTGCCAGGTGGAGGAGCAGAGGAGCCGGCAGGCGACTTTCAAACCGAGGACTACCAGAAGTGACCAGTAACGATGCTACCTTTCGCCCGCTACACCTTATTGCATAAAATACCCGTTCTCTCCGTCTCTCTTAACCTCAAACCCGCAACGCCGTTGCCACTAAATTAATTCACTTTGACGTCTATGGCGCCCCCAAATTTCAATGACTGTTAAATCAGATTGCGGTAAATAAATGTAGCCTAACGTGCGTTTAAGTGTTATTTGATAGCCAGCCATCGCGATTAAGGTAAGTGCTCCGGTTTCGGGTTGAATTGAATTAAAGTGTGTTTGATCAATAAAAACAAAACACGGGATTTTGAGCGTGAAAGCTTTGTATGAACAAAGATTAGTGCTGTTTTAGGAGTTGAATGATTGATTATGGCTTCTTAGGCATCTTTCATCTGGCGCTATTTAGCGTTTGTCATACAGAGCTCTTCCAGTGTAATGACACTGTTTCTACCATTCCGTAGGGTGGCATGCTGGTTCGTGCTACACCGCACGCTTAGTGGAACCAGCCATACGGCATTGCAGTGCGACCCAACTGCTTCACGCGTTTCGTCATGATGTGAGCATTTGCGTTGACAGCTAAAGACGCCTCGCAATGATCCAGGTAAGCATACAAGGACCTGAACCCATGATTGCTGTCACAATTAAAGCGCTGGGAGTATTGCTATTCGTTTGTCCTTTTAAAAGAAACTGGTTTTTCAAGCTTTGTCTCAGGACTGTAACATCATGAACATGGCGTGTTCGAGCGCATTGCATGTGTTTTAATGCGTAGCATTCTTTGCCGGAGTACCCCCACAGCTAAGACAGTGTAACGCCCTGAAATTTCCACAAAAATACGGATATCGCGGAACTTCCCACCTGTAATCGCTATAATAGGCGTAAATGGACATAACTAGTCGTACGTAAATTCTGAAGAAGTAAAAAAATAAAAAATGCAATAAAAAACGGAAAAGCGCGAAACGTGTAACGCCCTGCATTTCTACAATAATGCAGATTTCGCGAAAGTTCCACCGGTAATCGTTATAATAGCGTAAGTGTAGATAATTGGTCGAACGAAATTTTCAGAAATTAAAAAGTAACAAAAATATTAAGCAATTACGGAAAATGGCAAACCGTATGACGCCCTTCATTTCCGACCATAATGCAGATTACGCGAATGTTCCACATATAATCGTTATAATAGCATAAATGGAGATAACCGGTCGGACAGGGTTCGGAAAAACCAAAAAAATGTGGCTGTAAAAACTCACACTCAAGACAAGCGGCGTAAGAATGCTACGGATTAGTACATGATTCTCTAAATTTCTACAGAATTTTTTTTTTTGTATACAGTTTTGCACACGAACAGTGATACAAAGGGGCTGTCAAAAGAGGTGAAGACGAAGCGGTATCTTCCCGAAAGACTTATCGTACTTTGCGATAATTGAGATAATCGAACTTTTTGATCCCTCGTCCGTCCTTATATGGACTACGAAAAATTTACCTGATTCATGCCACCTTTAAGCGACCAGGTAAGTAGAAGGGTCATTCCATGCCAAACGTCCCAGCCGTAAATTAGACCATCACAGATTTGCTCAGTAAAATTTATGCGTCATCCTCGCATGGCCCACCACGCTCCCTGAAAGTGTTTTTGTCCAAAAAAATTTTGTTCTATTTGTAGCGGCCCTTTTATCTCCAGGGTTTCAAGCAAAGTTACGTCTGTGAAAAAATTCATGAAAAAGTAAATTCTCTTACAATGGCCGCCATTTTTTGTGAACATCATGTCGAGGCCGTGGGCTGCTGTATGCCGAATTTTTAAAATATTTTTCCTTTTCTTTGCGGTGATTACGCCATTCAGAAAATACACGATGCCGAGCATTTTGAGACATTTTTAGCAAACACAAGCACATTCTCTCAGCCAATGAAGCATTTGTACCTGTATCTCAGCATTGTGGAAAATTTGTAAAAACTATATTTACACTGAAAAAAGGTGAAGTGTGCGAGAAAACGTACAGGTACAAATGCTTCATTGGCTGAGAGAATGTGCTTGTGTTTGCTAAAACAGTCTCAAAATGCTCGACATCGTGTATTTTCTGAATGGCGTAATCACCGCAAAGAAAAGGAAATATATTTTAAAAATTCGGCATACAGCAGCCCACGGCCTCGACATGATGTTCACGAAAAATGGCGGCCATTGTAAGAGAATTTACTTTTTCATGAATTTTTTTACAGACGTAAGTTTGCTTGAAACCATGGAGATAAAAGGACCGCTAGAAAAAGAACCAATTTTTTTTGGACAAAAACACTTTCAGGGAGCATTGTGGGCCATGCGAGGATTACCCACAATTTTTACTGAGCAAATCCGTGATGGTCGCTTTTACGGCTGGGACATTTGGCATGGAATGAATGACCCAGAACTTAAAAAAAATTAAGTTTTTTTTGCAACACCAATGCTAACAAAACAGTCTATTTTGTTCCGGTGGAGTGGTGTTTTTTTTAAAGGAAAGCTGCATACCTTTACCCCCCAACGGTTTCATCGCCGTGGGCAAAAACGATCTGCGTGAGCAAAAACCCCACGGAAAACGCCCGTGTGTACGAGATTTCGGTGCACGTTAAAGATTCGCAGGTGGTCAAAATTAATCCGGAGCCGTCCACTACGCCGCGCCTGATCGCCTTCGTTGCGTCGGCGCGTTAAACCCTCCAATCAATCAAAAACGCCGAGGCGACAAAGGAATAAGACGCCGAGCACATGTGTCACGCTAATAAGGAATACAGCATAGAGCTCAGAATTCGCTTAAGGAAACCGCAGAACAAGCATCAAAACCGCATTATGAATGATAAGGTGCCTGTGAACAATGACACCCCCAACCATGTGTTCCTGGTAAAGATTATGTTTGCAGGTTATCTTTCAAAGGTAGACAGGGCTGGTGTCACTAAATATAGCAGTTCTTGCCCAAGACGCCGAGCGCATGCGTAAGGCTTGACAGGACCCAGCATTTGCCGCATCTTTGGACACACTGCTGCCGCTGAAATGCTGTTACACGCGTTATCTTTGATTCGCATTCAGATCGACGTCAGTCGCGCGCAGCCGCGGAGCAGAGTGGACAAGCTAAGCCTACTAGAGGTGTCTGACTAAAACGTATAACCAATAAAATGACCGCACCTATGAACCATCCCAGTGTAAACAAATGTCACGTAATGCGAACTCACCAATGATCGTGTCGGCGGCACGGAACAATATACGAAAACAGTACCGATACTCTTTACCCTTATCTAGTGGCGCTAGCCGAGCTCAACCGACAAGTCCGCCGAGACGACGAGAAACATTTCATATCCTCCTTCATAACCATTTGTAGTGGTTTACAACAGCTTTTCTGGACATCCACTTTCGCAGGGCGCGATGGCGAGCAATTTTTTCGTCGCTACTCAGTTAAACATAGCGGGACAACCTGCACGATGTAACAGCAGTTCGCACCGTTTATCCTCCATTCTTTTTCAACAGACGAAGAACAGACGAAGTTCCACAAGTTGGTTACTAACTAATGAATTGATGGTGATAGAGAACATTACAACGGACAATGCAAAAGAAAGGACGGAATACGCGCAAGAATTCAACTCGGTTTACGCTACAGGAAACGATGCTACGTCCTGTGTAATATTCGCTAGACCGATGACTTCCTTAACTACAGTGACACGGAACGCTGAAAAACCTACTTTGGCATTTTGTTTCGAACCATGTAGTGCAGAAAGAAACGCAGCGGAGCTTCTCCCGGACTGAGTCAGCCTTGCCAATTGGTGCGTCTGGAAATCAAGCCTAATGTCTTAACCGCTCGCAAAAACCAGAGGTCATGATCCTCTTGCCGGCAACGTAGTGTTCATCCATATAGGCCTGCTGACGTAGAGAGCACTGCCTCATTGGCGGCCATAAAGGGCGCCAGGGTCAGGTCCCACCAGAAACCTCGGAGCGTTCCTTCTTCTTCGACGGATCAAATCGGGGCCAGGGAAATATGCGCGGGCGCGCCCTTGCTACGCAACGGGTTCTCGCTGGCTTCGGCAGTTTTTATATACGCGGATACGCGACGAATATGCTCGGTCGACCGTCGAATGGCTTGCGCGAGCGCGTATGCGTCCCCTTCTACCGTTAACGCCAGAGGGCTCCGCGCGTTATTCAACCGTGTTAGTGCATACACCCGGCAACCACCCATGGACGATTTCTCGTACACGCCTCGAGCGTCAATGCCTCGCGCTCTTTTCTAGGCTGCCTCTTATCTGCTCGAAAGCTCTGTCCACACGTGACCTTTACCGTGGCCGCCAATCGGCTACTCGTACCGGAGTTTCTTACGTCCTTTTTAGGCCGGGTTCATACCTTTGCCGCAACTGTAGTAATAACTCTAAAAGAATGACGTCATTTCACGTGTCAGCCAACCGAACTGCGTGACACGCCGTCTTTTTGCGTCCGTAGTTCACGATGTGGCTTTTGCGTCGGTAGTCTAAACATAGCCTTACTCGTCGTGCCCTCTCTAAATCTTACTTTGTTATTCGTTACTTCTTCCTTTCTTCCTTTGATTCTTCTCTTCGTTCGTGTATTCTTGGTGTCTTTTTGTGTTCATTCTGGCCTGAAGGGCACATTTGTTTTCCGTCTCAGCGTCGCTGCATCGCAAACAACATTTCTGACCCCATTGCACTTACAACTCCCGTAGTCCCTCCAGCTTTATCAGGCTGGAGGAGCTCTAGTACCTTGCGTCGTGATTTTCTGGGACTCAGCCACTGCCGATGAGGACAGTTTTACTAGCCCCTGATAGCGAGCGAGCAAATGAATGTGGCACCCCGTTTTGAGCACATGGCGTGGTTGCGTATACGCGTCCAGTCTCTCCTGCGTAGTTGCCCATTGGTGATCTATGGCGCTGTAGTGGAGCTTAGAAGCCAGAATGGACCCTCATCGTGACACCTGCGGTCTATATGTATGTTCTTGTGTTTGCCACCACCCCAGTGGCCGTGCCCACCGACTTGCTGCCAACTTCTGGAGACCCAGTGGGACCTTCATCCGCAACGACGCAAGCTTCTGGGCTACTAGCTTCAACGTCTAACGCCACCTCTTGCACGACCAGCTCCGCCAATGTGCAAGCTACGCCAGACGGTGAGGACATGCTCTCTGACATAACAAGTATGTCTTCTACAGTCATCTACAATCATGAGGAGCTCAATATGTGTGACCAAAACGATGGTTTCGAACTCGTACTTCCTTCAAAGCGCCGTCGTAGCACAAAGCGCTCGCACCTCGCTTTTGACAGACAACCTCATGTAAGCGCCCCTAAGCGCAACCTAACAGTCATTATTAAGCTCGTGGACGCAAAGAACGTCATCACCCGTTTTAACCCGCTAACACTCAAAGACGCCTTTGAGAAAGTTCTTCCTGACAGTGTTCTTCAAGTTAGACCAAATCACCGCCTCAACCTCCTGGCTTTGGACACACGAAATGCTGCCGCTACGGAGCGCTTCTCGAAAGTCTCCGCTGTTGGTGGCATTGCTGTCAGGGCTTATGAGCCCCGCCCCAAGAACTGTGGAGTTGGGGTGATCAAGGACGTTCCTGTAGACCTCTCAAATTCTGAAATCCTTGAAGCACTACGGCAAAGGGTTCCCGTTACGTCAGCTAGGCGCTTAGGAGAAAAATCCGAGAATGTGCGGATTTTGTTCTGCACAGAGACCACTCCGCAACATGTAATCTTGGGCTATACCCGGTACCGAGCATACGAGTACCACGAGACTCCACGCCAGTGCACCAAGTGTTAGCGTTACGGTCATGTGGCTAGTGTCTGCAAGCTTTCGCAGCGATGTCCTCGTTGCGGTGGGGATCATGAGCGTTCTGCCTGCGTCACTGAAAACCTCCGTTGCGCGAATTGTGGACGGACGCATGAATCGACAGATTCTCATTGCTCTGTGCGGCGAAAAGAGAAGGCCATCTACAAGCTGAAAACCTCAGAAAACATGGACTACATGGCGGCAAAAGCCGCAATGCAGAAGCCGCGTCATTTTCTCTGCAAGGATGGGTCAGCTTCTGCTAGAAATGCAACTCAGCAGACTAGAGTGAACACCACGCCTCCAAAGCTAGATGTTCAAAATTTCCCTCCACTATCGCCACCTCAGCCTAGTCAAGCACCGGCAGAGCAAGTGGCGACTATGCCTACGCAGGGCCCCGGTACGGAACCGCCGAAAGCTGCACCTCGCAGGCGATCCAAACAGTCGCGCAAGCAAGGCACATACCCTAGCTCGACAAACGTCTTCCATTTGGTGGTAATGATACTGGGCACCCTTCGCAACTTCCTCACTCCTCCTTCCTCCCCAGTGGCTCACGCCATACTTACTCTCATTGATTTAGTCTCGCCGATATTTTCACCATGGCGGTAACAACAATGTCTACATCTCCAGTACCTGTACTAAATGAAATTCGTAACAATGCTACTGTCTTTCAATGGAACGCGCGTGGTCCCCGCAGCCGCCTATCAGACCTCCGGCAACTCGTCCAAAAGCACCGCTTCCCAATTATAGCTATTTCAGAGTCCCGGCTGCCTTTCCAAATTCGCCTTTCTGGATACTCGATTTTCCAGTCTGCCACAGGCGCAGACCAAAGCAGGGTTCTACTTGCGATTCGGAATGACTTCACCTTCATATCGCACACTGTGCCCAAGGTCTCGTCGAATGAGTATGTCGCAGCTACGGTGCAACATAAAAATATTACGTTCACTGTAATCGCAGCATATGTACCACCCCGTGCCATGTTTGACGCCAAACGGCTTAGTTCCCTGCTCACGGCTACCCAGCCACCACATGTGCTAACAGGCGACTTTAATGCTCATCACCCTGCTTGGGGAAGTGACAAACTCACCGTGAGGGGTCGTCGCCTGCTGGACATGGCCAGTCAGGCAGGACTGGTGGTGGTAAACACAGGAACCCCGACATTCATTCGTGGCTCGATGGCTAGTGCGTTGGACGTCACAATGGTTTCTTCCTCGTTGATGAACTCTGTAACCTGGCACGCCGACATTGAAACCCTTGGAAGTGACCATGTGCCAACCTACATCCTTATCAAGGGTCTACGCGGGGATCATTCCAATCCAAAGTTGCTAGGGTAGATTGGAATGGCTACAGGGCTCATTTAGAGGCTTCCAGCGGCAGAATCACAACTCACGACGAGCTTGTCGAGATTGTAACAAAAACCGCTACCGCAAGCACAGTTCGAGTTCAACAATTGAAGTCACGCTCTGTGGCGGACGCTGAATACGAACGGCTTCGAGCCATCCGGCGCCGAGCCGAACGCCGCGCGCGAAGGACGCTATCGCCAGATGATATCCGTGCTGCCCGGCGCGCACAAAAGCACGTGAGAAAACACATTGCAAAGCTTGGCAAGGAGCAATGGAGGCTGTTCTGCTCGCGGCTGGACCCACGCAAGCCTCTCTCGCACATCTGGCGCGTAGTCAGAAGCCGTGTCAGATGCGCCCATTTCCATCAGTGGCTCTACGTGGCGGACTCAGTGAGATTGAAGTGGCGGAAGCGTACTGCAAGATCACTTTCCCTTCCACCTCCACTGTAGTGTCTTTTTTCGCGACATCCGGACTCTCTACGTCAAATGCTGTGAATTTGGACTGTCCTTTCACCATGCGGGAGCTCCTTAATGCCTTAGCGTCTGTGAACCGATCGTCAGCACCAGGCTCTGACAAGATTACCTATTCCATGTTAGCCCGTCTTGGTGAGAAGGCCCTTCAGCAGTTACTCTCCATCTACAATTTTTCCTGGAGCACAGGGCGCCTCGTTGCCAGCTGGAAGATCGGGCTTGTGAGACCAGTTCTCAAACCGGGCAAGTCACCAACGGACATGAACTCCTACCGACCAATAACACTTTTGAGCTGCGTTGGCAAGGTTGTGGAGAAGATGGTTTTGGAGCGCCTGGTCTGGGACCTTGAAAACAGGGCAGTATATCCACCACAAATGTCGGGTTTTCATGCGTGGAAGGAGTAGCATGGATAATGTTCTTATGTTATCACGGGACATAACCCAGCAGATGGCGTTAAAGAACATTGTCGTAGCTGTCTTTCTGGACATCAAAGCTGCCTTTGACAGTGTCGCCCATGATGCTATTTGCCGAGAAATGACGGCTGCAGGTATCAGGGGGCAGATGTTTACGTGGCTAAGGGACTACCTTCAAGACAGGACTGTATATATGACCACTAGTAGCGGAGATGCCACCCGTCACACTATAAGACAAGGTGTTCCGCAAGGCGGTGTCCTTAGCCCCACTCTATTTAACATCTGTCTTGTTGGTCTCCCAAAAGTATTACCCTCTGGCGTGAATGTATCATTGTATGCTGATGATATATGTGTCTGGAGCTCAGGGAGAAACCGCCGAAGCATACGAGCGAAGTTGCAACTGGGGATCCGACGATTGGCGCGATACCTGAAAAATTGTGGACTGGTTCTTTCTCCTGAAAAATGCGCTGCGATGGCATTTACAAGACGCGACATGTCTCGTTATGCCCTGACTGTAGCAGGCTGCACCATACCATATGTGCGATGTCATCGATTCTTAGGCATTGTATTTGACAGGTCAATGTCATGGACTTATCATATTCGATGCCTCAAAGACAAACTACAGTCTTTCGTGCACATCCTACGGATGCTTGCAGGCACTGCATGGGGTTCCTCGGTTGCTTCGCTGCTACGACTCTACAGGGCACTCTTTATTGGTCTGCTACGCTACAGCCTGCCTACCCTCGGTTCACTGTCCAAGAGCAACGTCAATCAGCTAGAGGCACTACAGGCGCAAGCTCTGCGTATTTGCCTGGGACTCCCTAAGTGCACTTCAACGTCCGGGACACTTTGTGAAGCGAGATGCCTCTCAGCCAGGGTACTATTAAGACAAGAAAATATCCGTGTCTGCCTCCGCCATGTTAGCGGTTCATTTGCCCATCCTTTGGCAGATAGCTCCAGAAGTCATGTGCAGGAATTCCTGCCGGTTTACTATCAACGTCCTATTAGACCCGAGTTACCACCTTGGCAATTTTCTACGTGGTCAATAACAACAGTGCCTGGAATCGGGAAAAAGTCAACGATGCCTCCACCAGCCTTGACCTACTACACACTTCAGCATATATCTCGCTGCTATGGCGGGTATACCCACGTATATGCTGATGGGTCCGTGACTTCTGAATCTTCCGCCATAGGTGTATGGGTGCCATCTTCGGGGGTCTGTGTGAGCCAAAAGCTCAGCCACAAGACATCGTCTACAAAAACCGAGCTGGCGGCAGTAAGAGCTGCGCTGCAGATTGTCAGGGACTGCCCTCCAAAACCTTTGGTAATTTTCCTGGACTCCCGCTCTGCGCTACAAACGCTTCTCAAGCGTGGAAGTAATCAAGGCCAATTAATACAAGAAATCAACGTCATACACACTGAGGTACTCCGCAACGGGCACACTATTTCTTTGCAGTGGCTGCCAGGACACTGCGGCATCACGGGCAATGTGATATCGGATCGGCTCGCACGCGAGGGCCATTCCACGAGCTCACCAGTACAACTCCCTTTATCCAAAGAGGACATCAACGGAATAGCCACAACTCTTGGATGGCGCATGCAATTGCAGCACTGGCGGAACCCGGACCTGCAGTACGCCCCTCTTTACGCTATCGACCCGCAGTGTACGTTTCGTATACCTCACGGTTTATCGAGGCAAACAGAGTGTGCTATACATCGCCTGCGCCTCAAAGTAGCCTATACAAAAACCTTTCTTAACAAAATCGGTTTGATGGCATCACCTCTGTGTACGCTTTGCGGTGTACGAGAAGACACGGAACACCTGTTCTGCGTTTGTCCACGTTTTATCTCGGCGCGAACGACAGCGCGAAGTTTATTACGGGCGAGAACTGTCAGCATAGAGGACTTTTTTCGGCCCCTGGAACAGCGAAGACAGGGCGGTGCGGGGTTTTAAAGCTCTTGCGCGTTTCCTCAGAGACTCTGGACTCGACTCCAGCCTGTGACTGTCTGTGACTTTTTTTTATGTGTGTTCATGTGTCTGTCTGGTGGAGTTTCTTTCGTTTTTTTTTCTTTTTCTTATTTGTATTAGTCATGTAAGCATATCACTCTTATCACATGTTTCACCAACCATCTGAAGTAGCAAGCCCAGAATTATGCAGGGCTGACCTCTTCGGTCTCATTAAAGAATTTTCTCTCTCTCTCTGCCACCCGATACGGCGCGCCATTTTTTTATATTATGGTGGTTAGAGGCGTGATTTATATTGTGAAAGAAGCCATGCTCACCACGGCCTTTATTCGTATACATCGATTTACTAAGCGCCGGCGCCCTGATGAGATGCACACAGCTATGATTACCACGAGTGAAGCCACGGGCGTCCCACAAAGAAGGCATCTTGGGCAACGTCATTATAACAAAATCCGAGACACCGAAGCATCTTAATTGGCGCCTATAACAAACCGTAAGTAGCTGATATTGTAGCCGACAAATCAGGTTGTAGATAATAAGAAAGGGCAAGGAGAAGCCGTTGCCTACATCACAGCTGTCTTTACTGCTTGTCTCAATGTCATCCCCGTAGACCGTGTGCACGGCACGTAGCAGCCAGTCGGTGCTAACAAAGAGATAAATCTCCAGTACTCTATCGATGCCATAGCGTGAGCTACAGAGAGTTTATTAGGCGTCTGGTTCCTCATGCCGAGGCGAGTTTTCATGTGAGTCCCATCACTCCACGCAGCGCCCGGTTCAACCAGCTCCATCAATCACACCCAATTCAGGTCGCGGTTGACGTGGATGACATACTCGCCAACCCGCGCACCGTAAAGGTTTGTGACACGCTTGAGGATGTCATTTTCCGTTGCACAAGCCTATCGGAAGGGCAGTGTTTTAAGCGGCTGCTTTCCGCTGACAAACCGGTTTACCGTTGACCATCGCAGGTCCTTCGCCAGATGCAACCTGTACCCACCAACGAATCGTCTGCTTCCGACTTCAACCTACTGAAGGTATGTTTTCGGGAACGACTTGCTTTGCCTGTGCGGACGATCCTCTCCACGGCTTCTCACCTTCCTTTGCTCGCGCTGGCCGCGCCTGCTGAGAAGTTAAGGGTCGTCGTAGCATTACATGCACCAGCGTCCTTGGTGGCATCCACTTGATCGGTTGACCTTACCATCGTGGTGGTCCCGGCTGCATCCATCACCTCATTAGCATCGGCTGACTTAGCGCTCTACGAAAACGCATGCAAAACCTTGAGGAGCTTGGCGCGTCCGCTACTTGAAGCCGGTCCCACTTTTACAACCCTCAAACAAATTGAGATTGACATTGCCCGCCCTTCCTCGAGAAATTTGTCATCATTGCATTTTGCCCCATGCATAGAAAGCAGGCGATTGGGGACCTTGTGGGGATTACTTCCATTCGAGTGTGGCCCTCCTTCCTGACGGGCATCCCTGCCTAACATAGAAAATTAGAGGGAGTACCACCTTTTCAAAGCCTGACATCATGAAAGTATACCATCAAATACTTGTAGCCCCGGATGACGTCAACGAATCTGCCGTCATTGCACTGGTCAGACTCTTGGTGTTTACTACGATGCTTTTCTACATGGGCAGTGCAGCTCAAACTTTTCAACGCTTTAGAGGCGTCAAGTTCCGTGGCCTATTTTTTTGTTTTCGCCTACATCGACGACGTTGTCGACATCGACCTGCACCATCTGCGGTTAGTTTTGAACTGAATTGCAGAGCATAACCTCAACCATAATAGAGGGGTGAGTGCATTCTGCTTGCCGTCATTGAAATTTCTTCGCTTTTTGATAATCGCAATAAAATTCACCCGCTACCGGACGAAATCAAGGTCATAACCAAGTTTCCGTTGGTGTGAGTCATTGCGCTAGCTGTGCCGTTGCCCGGCCCCGTGATTTATCACCGACTATTTTTCCCAAGTTTTACGGCCCCCGTTGCACTCCCGTAAGCTATCCGTCAGGCTGCTGAGACTTTTGCGTCCAGTTTTGGATGGTTTGACACGCTGATCACGCCTTCATTAACATCAAGGGGCGCATCACCTCTTTTACTGTCTTAGTGCACCTACGGCAAAACGCTCCCATGAGTTTGACTGTAATGTTCGCACTGTGTGTCGGATGCGCACTGAAACAACACACTCATGGCGAAGGGAACCTGCTCGCTTTCTTTTCAATGGATTTTCTTCAACGAAGCAACGCTATATACAGAAGTGTTGGACGGGGGCTCACGGCGGCGTACCTTGCGGTGAAGTCCGTTAGCTTTTTCCTAAAGGGCTGCAGCTTTTTAGGTATTCACCAATCAAAAACACTTTATAAACGCATTCAGGTGCTCTTAACCGCATATTTTCGCCAAGAGACGTGTCGTTTGGTGTGTCTAGCAGAGTATACGATGGGCATATATCCCGATAAGGGGGTCAGCATTTACGGGCGGCTCCCTCAGCGGTATTGTTGTCATGCAACGCCCCAGTGTCAGCCTACGGGGGTTGGTTCATATTCAACGAGATCACGATGCGATCTGGACTCTGCAGCTTCGAACAGTTCCTCTCGTCAAGTCCTGAACGTCCTCCGCCCGCACTCCGAAATCCGCGTTCTTTGCGATGTTTACCCGGTCTCAGCCAACAACAGATGTACATCACTGCTTTGCTCAGACCTGTTGTCGTCAACGCCGATCACCACCTATCTCATTCTACAGTTTGTGCATCACAGCGTTTTCTCGCTAAAAGGTACGGCGCTCCGGGCATGAATACTGACGCGCGCGCACAGGCTCGTCATTATCTTGCTAGCCACCAGTGGTAGGCCTCTCAGAATGTTAGAACGCATTTGACTCCACTTTCCCCTTACCGGGCTCAATGTTCTCCAGAATTCCAAAAAGAGGGAGATAGAGAGAAGCACTTTATTAAAGGAGGAAATGTAGAGAGGTTTGCCAACATGCACTCTGCAGGAAGGGGAGTAGATAAATGAGTAGTAAAAAGAGGAGTAGTAGGTGAAAGGAGAAAAAAAAAAGAGATAGGGTCATATAGAGGGACATGTGATGTAGCGAAGACTGTCCGCATAAGGGGGGCCATAAAATCTGAGCGACGCCAATATCGCCAAGACAGCTAAATAAGGCATCCAAGACTTTCCGGTGAGATGGAGAATGCCATGGTCCAAGTAGCAGGCTCAGCGTAATTGGTCCAGGGTGAGTACATGTCATCTGCTGTAAGCGGCTCCTTGCGTCAGTGTAGGCAGGGCACTCTAGGAGGACATGTTCAACGGTTTCGGGGGCGCCACAGTTGTCGCAATATGGGCTTGGACTTTGGCCTATGCGACGTAAGTAGGCACAGTGAACGCCTCATTGAGTCGCAGCCTATGAAACAGCGCTTCCCACCGGCGAGGTAGTCGTTCTGCAGCCTCAGTCTTATCTTTGGGTCGATTGAGTATGGAAAGTTATCATGATGTTCCGGAAAGGACCATAAGGTTTCTTTTTGCTAGAGCTAGTGCCTTGGTCATAGTTGAAGCATCATTTTTTGTATAGAATTCTTGTCTTTTGTTTTCCATTTCTAGGCCCCTGCGTGCAGCCTGATCTGCTCTCTGATTTCATAGGACACCACAGTGTCCAGGGAGCCACTGAAGGGTTACGCGATGGCCAGCAGCGTAAGCGAGATGGTGAAGGCATTTTACTTCGCGCTGGATGTGGTAGTGGATGCTGAAGCAGCTAGCACGTCGCAGGCTTTGTAGGGTGGCCTTCGAGTCTGTGATATGGTCCATTGTGTCGGTGGCTGACGATGTATGTACCGGATGTCTTCTTTGATTCCATAAAGTTCAGTTAGCGTGGACGAAGTCGCTCGCTCAAGCCAGCATGACAGTGATTTGTTATCTGACGGAATAAAAACTCCTGGAGAACTGCGCTCAGATGTTGCCGGTCCATCGGTAAAAATATGGGTCGTGGCGGAGTAAAATTTGTGAATATGGGCAAGTGTAAGCTGAAGTAGGACATTTTCGGATATGGGCTTTTTTTAATCAATTCCAGGTATAGAATGTTTTATGGTAACAGCTGGAGGCGTCTTGATCCGCAATACCAGCCAGGAAATGGGTTTTGGCATGTAGCCTGTACCTAAAATTAGACGCCACAATTCCAATGCCACTGGTTAGCCCGCTGCCACCGCCCAAGGGCTACTGTTACATTCTGGACTTCCCTTGACCGCTTTACCCGCTGGTAGGAAGTTGTCCCATTGGAACATATCAACTCAGACTTGCTTCGCGCTCATCTGCACATATATCGATCGCCAGCGTTGGTACCCCGGCAGAGATTATCGCGAATCGTGGTCGCCAATTGTCCATTTCTTCGCCACTTATCATGCCTACTCGGAATTGCCCACCTAAAAAAAACTACATGAAAATATCCAGCTAGCGTCGTGATCATACTGTTTCAGCTTCAGTTTAAGGCGTCTCTGATGGCTCACGAAACGCTTGAGCCGCAATTCACCTTCCTCTTGTGCTGCACGGGTTACGTGTAGTCATCAATGATGAATTTGACTGGACCGTATATCAAATGGTATACGGTACGTCGTCGGGTTTCCTGACTGTCTTTATAGTTCCTCCCAATATCACGATAATATTTTCCCGCTTAGTCCGTCCTCTGCAAGTGGCCGAGCCTGGGCTTTCACTGGGCTGAACACAAGCGCCATAGCTGTGTTCCATTAAAGCCACTTTATTTCACCCAAGTATCGATGACAGTCAAAACGTCTTCATTCGCGCCTGGAGTACCGCCGGCCACTCGAACCACAGTACATCGGCCCTCATCTGGTAGTTTCCCGGTGCCAAAAGTTCTTTAACGTTCACGTCAGCGGCCGCGATGTTGTTATTATAGCAAAAGCTGTATACCTATACCCTTCAACTGTTTTATCTCTGTGGGAAAAAAACTCCAAGGCACCAAAACAAAACTTAAGACGCCGAGCGCACGCATCAGGCTAATGAAGCATACAGCATAGAGCTCAGAATTCGCTTAAGAAAACCAAAAACAAGCATCTAAACCACGTTATGGACGACAAGGTGCCTGTGAACAATGGGACCCCCAAACAGGTGTTCCTGGTTAAGATCATGCTTGCTGATTATCTTTGAAGGCTACAGACAGGCCTAGTCTCACTAAATATAGCAGTTCTTGCCCAAGACGCCGAGCACATGCGTCAGGCTAGGCAGGACCCAGCATTTGCCGCCAGAGAAGCCGAGCGTAGTGTCAGTAGGCCATAGAGTACCGTCAATGAGGCACGCAAGTCACCATCAGCGGCCATGTTGGCGTTTATCAGTTTTTCGAGATTGCCGCATCTACGGCCTTGCCGTTAACTCCGACCGGGTAGCTTGTTAGCAACTCTACCGCATATGCAGAAAAATGGCATCTTTAGACACACTTGTACTGCAAAAATGCTGTAAGCTTAGAACACATTCGGGTTCGTAAGGGCGACCCAAGTAACCCTTGTTTTGATTAATTACTTCGTGGACAGAAGCCTAAACATGAACCCCCTCTTCGTGGTGGTTGCGTACATAGAATGCGTTGGCTTAGGGCGTGTTGGTAGCTGTTATTGGTTAACACAATTTTTCTAATGAATACGCGCAGCACGTTTTATCGGGGTACCCCGTTCAAATGTGTGGAACGTACGTAATGCCACCCACTTCGTTACGCGGGATCGGAAGAGCACGCGTGTAGTCCGTTACGGTAACACCATGTTCCCGTTAAGCGATGTATTGCAGTCGAGTCAGACACGCTTTCTGCTCCCGCTCGTCTGCATGCGTCACGTCTTCGGCAGGGCATGTACATTGGGAGAGGCGGCATCGGTGCGTGATTTCCTGTTCGCATGCAGATCGCGGAGTTATGTGCTCTCAATTAGCATGACCCATCTCGTAGCCCGGGGGTGTACAGCGTGTCTCGTAATTACTGCGGTTTTCTCGATGTCAACGAAGGAAGCCTATGAACGAAAGAATTTTGTTCGGGAAAGTAAACTGCCGCACTTTGTCTGTATGCATTCTGAAATGGGTAGTTTGATGACTTGAATAGAAAGAAAAAGGCAGATTGCACCAGTGCTCAAAGCAGTTTTCAGGGTTTGCATTTTATCAGGTTGTCGAACCAGAACTATACGGGTATTTTCGCCGGAACTGAACCCGAACCGTTATTTTTTGATCCCGCTGAAACCGGACCGGGGCAGAACCGGAAAAAGAAATAATAGTTTACGGTTCACGGAAAAACGGTTTGACTATGTAGGGTTTGACTATGCGGCCTACATTCAGCACCTCGAAAGCGGAAAATTTTGGCAGGTTGGCACATAATCGTACTAATCAATACAACAGTGCGACAGACGGGATACAGAAATAAAGAGACCCACACTTGTGCTGACTATAGAAATCTAATACAGTGGAATCCCGATAATACGACTTTCAAGGGACCGCGAGAAAGCGTCGTATTACCGGGGTGCCGTACGACCGGGGTGCGGGTAAATGCCGGCCTAGCAGACGGGCTCACGGGATAGGTGGGCTAAGAACATATTTAAATTACTATATTTAGCGCGTTCTCGCATGATTTGCGAACCTTTAGATGAAATCTCAAATAAAAAAAACGCCTATGTTGTGCCTTCTACCCCTCAACAGGGTCCCAGCTAACCCGACAGCCAAGCGCCGCGCGCTACGTGACACCCGTGCTGACCGGCGATAGCCCGCAAGCCCCGTGCCTTGCGCGAGCGACCTATGGCCGAAGTGGTCGAGCAAATTGAGAGGTGAAAAAAGGAGTGTAAAACTGCCAAGACAAAGCGAAACGAACGATAGTACAAAGCGGAGATGGAAACAAAAACGACATTCCCGTACTGGGTACAGACACCCTTCCAACGGTCCCGTGGCGCCGCTATTGTTCAAAGTGCTCAACGCATATCAATTTTCGTTTACACAAGAAACAGCAATGCGAAATAGATAAGATGATTCAAACCTCGCGAGTAAACCGCTTTGCGGCGAAAATGATAGCGCGGTCTTGCTGCAGTGACTTGCTGCGGCAACCAGCCAGTGACCCAAAATGGCGGTGCCAGCGTATACCTGTCTCCACCGTTCCACCCTTGCGGAGGACGCTCGTTAATCGAGGCACCGTGGCAAAGAACAGAGCGGAGTGACAAGGCGGCTTTGGAAGACACTGATAAAAGTCAAACCTCGGTACAACGAAGACCACATTAACGAACTTTTCAGATTACGAGCGTTTAAGAAATCCCACGCCGACTGCTTATAGTTTTTTAAAGTAAAATTATTTCACTACAACGTACTTCAGAATAGCGAACGTTTCAAAATAACGATCGTTTTTTTTAGTTCCGTGCCATGTTAACAACACCTCAGTACTACGAACTCATATTTTCAAGGCCGGGGACTCTTAGAAGTAGCCGCCGCGGTGGCTCAGTGGCTAAGGCGTTGCGCTGCTGAGCACGAGGTCGCGGGGGTTTGATTCCCCGGGCCCCGGCGGCCGCTTTTCGATGGAGGCGAAAAGCAAAAACGCCCGGGGTACGAGATTTCGGCGCACGATAAAGATCCCCACGTGGTCAAAAATTTAAACCGGAGCCCCCCACTACGGCGCGCCTCATCGCCTGCGTGCGTCGGCGCGTTAAACCCACAATCAATCAATCAATCAATCAATCAATCAATCAATCAATCAAACAATCAAACAAACAATCGACTCTTAGAAGTCCTTTTAAAAAATCGCGGCAACCGGGGCAGTGTGCTAGTAGACGACACGGCAAAGCGCAGCGAAGAAGAGGACGTCTTGCAACTTGCTCCGCGGAATGCGGCAGCCGATGCAAGAGGGAGGGAAAAAAAGGGGAGGAGAAGAGAAAAAAAGAAGTATGGGGAGCCTTCTCCGTCCCGAAAGCCGCGGCCGCGCTATTCGCGCTCACCCCAACTTTTTCTACGTTCCGCCGCTGCTCACGTGGCTTGCTGGATCTTCACGGACATCAGCGGAGCTGACAACAGAGGACATTGCCCAGACCGTGAGCGTTCAGGATGAAGAGTAAGATGGCAGCGAGGATGGCATGAACAACGATGCCTCTGAGAGCGCCGCAACAGCACTCGAAGACTACGACGAGCACGCGACGACTGCGGATGTGGTGGACAGCATACAAAAACTCCGCACATGTCCGGGGAAAAACCGCCCGGCCACTGATTCACTCCCGAGGCATGTGTAAGAGTTTGAGTCCTTCGTGTTAGGAAGCTTGTGCTTCCTAAAATCGCCAACCACTTTAAATAAACGTGCAGTGTTTCATGATCACTAGTGCATTTTTTTTTTGAAAAATGACTCCAAGGATGCACTGCTGTACACGTAGGTCGTTTTAGGCATTTAAAAACTATTTGTTTTCTTAAATTTTGCGATTTCACTATAACGACCTTTCAGAATAGCGAGCAATTTTCCACGGTCCCCTGAAGTTCGTTGTATCGAGATTTCACTGTAATCAGAAAGCAGAGATATAGGGGAGAGAGAGAGAGAGACAAAACATTTTATGAGCTCAAATGTGAGAGTGGAACCCTAGTCCGGGAATCCATGCGTTGCCCTCGCCGTCTTGGCCCGTGTCACCAGGAGAGTCTGGTCCTCCGGTTGACAGCTGGTCAACAGTGTCTCCCACAGCTCACGAAAGGAACAGTGGAGAGGGGTGGTAGGGCGGGGGTTTTGAGCGCATTCCACAATTATATGCTGGAGGGACCTAGCTGTGGACAAAACTTGCATAGCGCGGAGTACTGTGTGGGAAACAATAAATTCATTCGAACCGGGTGAACGTACGTGCCTGCTTGTAATTGTCGGAGTGTTATTTCCTGAGTTTTGGTGAGGGATGGGTGAAGGCAGAGAGCGCCGTGAATGGAAGAAACTTGGATCGACTGGGCGAGAAAAGCGCGTGTTCGGTCGTCGCTGTGGGATTGCGTCGTATGTTTTCGCATTCGTCGCGGCTCCATGGGACCTTCAAATTCACGGTCCGCCTGCCACCTGAACTTCTACTTCTCCCGGATGGCACGTTGACGAACTGCTGCCGTGTTGCGCCTAATAGATTTTCAGTTTTCCCCTGAAGCAATGTCTAAGTAGGCGTGTCGTTTAGTGTTTGTTGAAAAAATTTTGTGACAGAAAGCTACGAGCCGAGCTCCACTCTAAAAAAAAGTGGCAAGCAAATGGAGAACAAAACGATCGAGTTGCTCCCGTATGGCGAACAGTAAAACCTCGTTAAGCTCGGCCGGGGTGGAATAGGCGAAACGGTGTTACCGCTTAACCGGTAAGAAAACAACTTTGGAAGGCCGGCTCGGTGGTTCGACGTGACTGCTTTTTGCTGTCAGCTTTGCACTAACGAGGTTTTGCTCCGTCGGCGAGCGATGGTTGTTCCGCCTGACTTCGCGAGAGGACGCCTCGTTTGTTCCCTTAAAGACCGCCACAGCCATGTTCCACTCTTCAGCCAGGCAGATCATCAGTTATGCACTGGATGACTGATATCTCAGATGTAATTACATTTACGATATCGGCGGAACATCCCCAAGTTTGTTGTTTTGCCTTTTTAGAAATAGTAACTATTGTTCGATTCGGACAACTAAAGCACAAGTTATGGCATAGACGCAAGCGAGGCAGCAGTGAAAAACAAATTACAGTCTCGGTCGAAGTAATAAACACGGGTTATACACAAGAGCGTCGAATGTTCTGTGAGTTTTGCGACGCCTACCACGGAGTATAGTGCAAAGAAGCGTACATTCTCCCTTTAAAACGTTGTCCAACACATTATACAAGTCAAACCAGTTTTTTGTTTCAACATTGGTACACTGTTGACGTTTTTGACGGTCGTCCAATGCAGGTGGTCGTCCACGCGAGACTGAAACAGGGGAGGAGGTCAATCCCAGACAATAAACTATATCCTAGCTCAGTAATGTTATCTGAATATATGAGGGGAAATCTCAACCAAATCTCGCAAACACTTCGCCGCAACTCTATGCTTTATAATCCCCATCATCATTGTCATCAATGACAACAACCACATCATCAACAGCCTACTCAGGTCCAATCCAGGAAGGCCTCTCCTGTACACCTCCAACGGCTTCTGCCCTGCGCTGCTCGAGTCCATTGTTTGCCTCCGAAGTTCTTATTTCGTCCCTCCATCTATAGTTATTTCTCTTCCCCTTTTTTTATACCCGCCTCTCGGTATCCACTTCTGTTGTCCTGGTGGTCCAGTGCAGGTTGTCATTAAGCCTAATCACGTGGACTGCCAGAGTGCATTTATTTTTCTTTATTTGAACTACGATATCAGCCACTCGAGTGTGCTTCCTTTGTTAAAGCTGCAATGATAAAAAAAGCTGGTGATACTTGTGTTGGCGCGCCTTCAATAACGATCACGCAGAAAGAAATCGCACTCTTGGGGGTAAGGGAAAACCGGAGGTGGCGTTAACTTCAGCGACGCCATAGTGGTTTGGTCAATAATCCGCCGCTCGCTTGTGTGCGCGTTAGGTGTGTTTATCTATGAAAGTGTGCTACTTATTTTTCGCAACTTTCAACAAAGTTGTAAGTTGGTAGTCAGCGCTTTTGTAGTGCGCGTTTCTGTCCGTCCTTCGACAAAATGCGCGCTGTTCCCCCTTGCGCCTCACCACCAACTAACCCAACATGGTACCCTTCAGGTAACATGGTACCCGCTCACGAGTACCGGCTTGCTTGCTTGCGTCTGTTTAGCAAGGGGTCTGGCCCGCCGGCGGCCCTTTGCACATCAAGCAGCGTCAAACAAGGGTTGAGATTAAAGAAAGGTCTGGATGCGGCGGTGAAGCCGTGTAAAATATTGGAAAAACGTCGGTTTATCTGCGCCAGGATCCGTCATATGAAGCGGACCGCGTGCACCCTAGCGTAATATCATCTGGGTTTTTAATGCATTGTTTCTATAGGGAGTATGCCGGGACCGCGGTGATCTGTTGAAGAAGCGGGTCGTCGTAAGTCCGGGGGACGAACCATCGGGGTTCCACGGTTCCACTGTATTTTCTATTGGTTCGGGGCATCGGCTTTATACAAGCGAGGAGAACTCCATGCAGCAAAAAAGGGTGAAAGATAAGGGGAAGGGGGGACGCATAAATAATTTTCTTATGCTAGCAGAAGAGACCTGATAATGCAATATTTCGAATATCAATTCGAAATTTCAATTATTGTAATTTTTCCCATTGAGAGGTGTGTGATTTGGGTGAGTTGGGGAAAGTTCATCGTTAAAGATCAGCGCGAGAAAAAAACACGACACAAAAGAATGACAGACGGTGAGGACAGCGTGGCACTCAACAGTTTATTTGCGAAAGAAACGCGGCTTCTATAATCCAAAAGGATACCATCTTGGGTTAGTTGGTGGTGAGGCAAAAGAGGGAACAGCGCGCATTTTGACGAAGGACGGACAGAAACGCGCACAACAAAAGCGCTGGCTATGAACTTACAACTTTACTGTGAAGTTGCGAAAAATATGTAGCACACTTTCATTGATAAACACAACTAACGCGCACACAAGAAAGCGGCGATGATTGACCAAACCACTATGGCGTCGCTGAAGTTACCGCCACCTCCGCTTTTCCCTTACCCCCAAGAGTGCGATTTATTTCTGTTTGAGCGTTATTTAAGGCTTGCCAACACAAGTATCACCAGCTTTTTTTATCATTGCAGCTTTAACAAGCACACTCGAGTGGGTGATATCGTAGTTCAAATAAACAAAAAATAATGGACTTGGGCAGTCCACGTGATTAGGCTTAATGACAACCTGCACTGGACCACCAGGGTAACATTGTGGATACCGAAAGGCGGGTATAAAAAAAGGGGAAGAGAAATAACTATAGATGGAGGGACGAAATAAGAAACTTCGGAGTCAAACAATAGACTCGAGCAGCGCAGGGCAGAAGCCGTTGGAGGTGAACAGGAGAGGCCTTCCTGGAGTGGATCTGAGTAGGCTGTTGATGATGTGGCTGTTGTAATTGATGACAGTGATGATGGGGATTGTAAAGCATAGTGTTGCGGCGAAGTGTTTGCGAGATTTGTTTAAGATTTCACCTCATATGTTAATGTAAAATTACTGAGCTAGGATAAAGTTTATTGTCTGGTATTGCCCTCCTCCCCTCTTGCAGTCTCGCGTGGACTATCACCTGCATTGGACGACCGTCAACAACGTCAACAGAGTACCAATGTTACAAAAAAAATCTGGTTTGGCTTGTATAATGTGTTGGACAAACGTTTTAAAGGGAGAATGTACGCTTCTTTGCACTATATTCCGTGGTAGGTGTCGCAAAACCGTCTCACTTACAGAACATTCGACGCTCTTGCGCATAACCCGCATTTATTGCTTGGACCGAGAGTGTAGTTGGTTTTTCACTGCTGCCTCGCTTTAGTCTATGCCGTAACTTGTGCTTTAGTTGTCCGAATCGAACAATAGTTACTATTTCGAAAAAGCCAAAACAACAAATGTCGGGATGTTCCGCCGAAATCGTAAATGTAATTACATCTGAGATGTCAGGAAAACTCAGGAGGAAACGTGCAAAACTGATGATCTGCCCGGCTGAGGGGTGGAACAAGGCTGTGGCGCTCTTTAAGGGAAGAAAGCGAGGCGTCCTCTCGCGAAATCAGGCGGAACAATAATCGCTATCCGGCGGAGCAAGGTTCAGTTAAACCTCGTTAGTGCAAAGTTGACAGCAAAAAGCAGTCACGTCGAACCACCGAGCCGGCCTCCCAAAGTTGTTTTGTAACCGGTTAAGCGGTAACACCGTTTCGCCTGTTCCACCCCGGCCGAGCTTAATGAGGTTTTACTGTACGCCATACGGGAGCAACTGGATCGTTTTGTTATCCACTTGATTGCCGCTTTTCTTAGAGTGGAGCTCGGCTCGTAGCTTTCTGTCACACAATTTTTTCAACAAACACTTAACAACACGCTTACTTAGACATTGCTTCAGGGGAGAACTGAAAATCTATTAGTTTAGGACGTGCCCGAACAGATGAAGGTAATTAAAATCCCGGGAGGCATGGCCTGCAAATGGCGAAATGCCGTTGACAAGTCAAACAACATCCAACGCCACAGAGCTTTGCGTCCCAGAGCAAAATGAAGGTATCCAGAGGCACCTTCGCCACACGGGAAGTGACTCGCCGCATTACATGACGAAGTAGGCGGTCGCATGCTGCCGGAATCTGAACGGGTTTTCTCTTCGTTCTGCTCGGGTTGGTGTCGTCATTGGCGCACAGATGCGGGAGGGGGAAAGGAACAAATGGTTGCATCTGCATGCTGACCTGCGCGCTTCGGCAGCGGAATCAATTACCGCGCCGCGAGTGAACACGATGTACGGCGACACCATCCGGTCTGGAGGCACGGATAATTATTGGCCGCGCCAACCGCTACGTAGAGGGCTATCGCTGCATATTAGCGGCCCAGCCCATTCCACTGAGTGTTCCCACACGCGGCGTAACAGGCCGCAGGCCCCTGTGCGCTCATCTGCTTCTTTGAAGAAGCGCTAAGGGGTGCCCTAGTTCGGTATAGAATGCAGAGAAAAAGATGTCGAGTAGTGGGGACTGTCCCGTGCGAATGAAGCAGCAATTGGCCGCCGTCCAATTTGTCAGTATGGTGAAAAACGATAATTTTATTGGGTGTGTATTGAAGGGACCAACACCTTGACCCTCTTCCATTTCCATTGCTCCCTGAATGGCGGGTAGAGGGCAAGGCTGGGACGTTCGGCAATAAAATAAAGGGAGAAAGCGGTTTTTGTTTGTTTGTTTATTTGTTATTTTGGGCATGATATACGTACATCACACGGTACATTTCAATTTTCATATTCTGTCGAAGTGAACGGGGCAATAGGCGTTCGAGACGCCTGTCGAGGCCCCGTATCTGAAGATTGCACAACGGCAGAAGCGACAGCTTAACAAAGCACATTTAACAACGGAAGAATGCAGATTATGACAATATATTGACACACTGCGACGTAAGTGAGCATGCATAAACATAATTAAAGGTTGATTTTACACCATAAAGCACAAGTGAACATAGAGTGAATACGTAATTTAAGAAATGTTAGAGACAGTAAAATAATCAAAAGAATTTTTAGCAAACTCAAAGTTGTAAACCAGAACAAACAATACCGAGACTAAAGGAGTTACTGAGATCGGGGATGGTACTTATAGTATATATGGGGCTTATACCCAAGAAAAATAGAATACACAATGACATCGTATTCAAAACCAATGTGATGGCAAAAAAATATGACCTAAGGTGCTCAAGTTCGACAATTATTTTCTTTGAAAAAAAAAAAGATCTCTGATCCCTCTCTGATCTCACACTGATCTCTCATAAAATGATAGCCCCAAGATGGTTTCCGTCTAGTGGTAGTGGAATCACAAGAAGTCAATCGACAATTATAGTGATGGTCATCCTGATACTCATGAGAGTCATTTGTCTTTTTTAGGTATATCGAATCGCAACCCGTCCCGTCTAGAGATTCAGTGTGCATGGTTACCCTATTTGTTTAATGCCGTTATTCCTGTTAGTGGCAGGGTTCACACCATCCATTCCTAAGAAAGAGCAATGCCGTGTCATTCGCACTCACTAGGAGGAGAAGTGCCCTTGAAGCTTTTTCTTTTTGGTGGTGACCACGACGGCTGCGAAAGATCCCGGGGAGGGCGACATAAAGGAAAGTGATGGGATTCAAACGAACAGAAATCAAAACGAAATGCAAGGGGAGTGCAATGCCCGCGGCAGCGACGCAGCAGATGCCAGTACGCAGGAGACTTCCGGTCTTTAGCTTCACTGAAAGAAAGGTCCATTGCAAAATGGCCGAGAAATTTCCCGCTCGCGCGTGTCAGCGTCTGCGCGCGTGCGCGCTTGCGTGCGTTCTTGCGTGCGTGCTTACGTGCATGTGTGTGTGAACAGGACCTACACAGAGAAGAAAATTACAGCCATCCGATGTGAAGTACAGCGCACGGTGTAGAAATGTTGATCACTTGTCGCAGTGGGTGAGACCGAATTTCGTTTCGCAGGGGGCCGCACTAGAGTCCTACCCCTCCTCCCACACAAAAACAAGACGAACAATAGGTGTAGAGGATAATAACAAGAGAAGAGGAAGTAAGAACAAAACCAGGCAAAAAATCCGCTCAAAATTAGGAACAAGAACCTCGGGTTTCAGTGGACTGACTCCGCAAAACTTTGGGATTATTTCGTACCTTGAGAAGGAAAAAAAAGTATACGGAAGACCAAAAAGTCCTTGGAGCGATGAACTGATTTGGGGGAAGAAGGATTTGACAAACGGACAATACAAGAGGCTGGGAATTTTTTTCGGTTGCCATCATCCTGCAGTAGACGATATTGTTTTTGTTCAAGGTTGCTGCGAAAGTACTGATGGTCGTAGCGAGAGCATAACGTCGAAGCTACGTAAGCTTGGCCCATCGCATTTGGCAAAAATGAAAGAAAACGGTACAAACTCCGACCTTTTGTGGCAAATAATTTTAAACGGACCTCACCGTTTTGGGGCACCCGAAGTGCAAATAAGCACTGAGAGAGAGAGAGAGAGAGAGAGAGAGAGAGAGAGAGAGAGAGAGAGAGAGAGAGAGAGAGAGAGAGAGAGAGAGAGAGAAGGCTCTTTATTGAAAAACAGGGAGGTTTGCCGGCGTTTATAGTCGCCTGCATGCTTCTCTGCTGAGGTTTGGATGGGGAAAAAGGCCAAGAAAAGCGGCAGAAAAAAAAAAAAAAAACTGTCGTGGACTTCGCGCGATAACGGACTTACACAGATGTGGTTTTTGGTCTGAGCTTGGGCAGCATAGTTTAATTTTGAAATTAGGCCAATGTCATCCAAATAAGAGAACAAACTCCGTAGAGCTTTGAGGTTGTTTGTTATATTTATCGGCTTACCATAATTGCTAAAAAAGTCAAAAAGGAAGTTTCTATCTCCCATATTACACTGAAAAAATGTGCAACATTTCGACTGCTATTAATTAGACCTACTTGCTGCGCCCGGCTGTGCCACGCGAATACGAATGCAATGTTGCGCGTCTCGGAAAGGCGAGGGCGGCAACAAGGATGAAAGAAGCAAAAGGTAATGTATTCTATGAAATAGACACGGCCGGAGGGCTACCGGTCGCACGCGTTTTGTGTGGCCTTCTCAACATATTAGAGGGCGTGGTCTACTAGGTCGCGATCACATATTTTGCGTTGGTCCTGTTCACAGGCTCGATGATGTCACTAGGTTGGCACTGGGGGAGCTTGAGGCTTGAAGCAATACTAAATTGAGATGTGCCCTGCTTCCGAAGAAGATTTTGCACACAGTCATCCGTGCTACTGAAGCATTGGCAGTGAATATTGACAGACTCTGTGTTGTTGTTCGGCTGCGCAGGGGGATCATTTTATGGAGCCATGCGATTCAGTTATCATACCAAACCCACACTACTTAACTTTGAAGGGGTGCAAACAAAAGAAACCAGTTTCCTGAATACGAAGTCTTGGGTCTGATGTAGCCCGCTATTAGAACATTAAACAAAACAGCGCTAGAATAGAACATTTCGACAAAGAGCGTTAACCATCCGATACCATGCTCGGGTCGGATGGTTAACTGCATCCGACCCGAGCATCCGAAAGGAATAATGGCAAAGCCCGGGTTATTTCTTTGTGAAGAACGTCTTGGCATACATTTTTCATTGCTGCAATTCCTTCGCATTCACATTCGCGCATAGCTGTCCTTTTCAAAACCCACTGCAGGACACTCCCCGGTAAAAATGGGTACAAACGTCCCTCGGCCCGGCACCCGGCTTTCTCAGGGGTGTACGCTTGAGAAGCAGCTTCGCAGACCCCCCTACGCCCTTCCGGGCACAGTTTCGAACGACACAGCCTGCAAAGGCGGTTCAAACTTCACAAAACCTGGCCCTCTAGCTTTCCTTGCAAGAGTAAAAAGATCATTAAATAACAATGACATGACGTTAAAGCACTTATAATTACTGACACCGGTAAAATGTGTCTGGGCTTGGCACTGAGGTGACTCTATTACACTGATTTGATTGTGGGGTTTAACTCGCCGAATCCAAACTTGGGCTATGAGGCATGCCGTAGTGGTTGGTCCCTCCGGCATTTTTTGGTAACCTGAGGATCTTTAACGCGCGCCGAAATGTGGACACGCGAGCGTTTTCGCTTTTCGCCTCAACCAGAAAAGCAGCAAGAGCGCCCGGGAGGGAACGCGCGTCCCTGGACTCAGCAGCCCAATGCCATATCCACTGAGCCACCGCGGCGGGTGACTCTACTTAACTAGCATTAATGGCAGGGCGAGGTACGTATCTAAGTCTAGGTGTACGGCTCGGGGAGAGATCCTTGCCGACTGGTTCGCCGAACTGGCACGTGTCACTGTGGCAGAGGATTTTTCCATGCAGTGCATCGCCTGCGGGGAGTCTCCTGTGGCCCGCCCAGCAAATTACTGCTCATCTTCGAGCGCAGCACGGGAGGTCTGCCTGCGCGCTTGAGTATAATGAAAAACAGGGTCTTTGCCTGTAGGTGTAACACGTGCAGGTGTTTCCAATTGCGGCCTATTTGCTCTATTACTAGGCGATTACAGTAATTGGCCGTGTGGCTGCTTCACCCCGGCACCCCCAGGAGTTGAGAGAAGCGATGCTTGTTATGTTAATTATCAATCGGTTGGAACGCACCTCCTGGTGATTGTCCTCCAGGCGAAAGAAATCATCCGAGGGCTCCTGAAGGAACGGTACCTCTTACCACATGCCAGTCTGTACTTGCAGCCGAGAGATATAGCCATTATCTTAATTTCATTTGAGCACATATACAAAGATCTAGTTTGGAAGAAGAAAAAGTAAGAAAACTGTCTTGGATTAGCTTCAGTAGCAACCACTGACTTTGATTCACGGGAGTGGATGCTTGCAAAAGAAGCAGAGGCGCAAGGTGGCTGACTAAAAGTTAGAGTGAGCATTAACTAATACGATAATTTAGCATCTGGGGCAATTGAAGCCTGTCAGGCCAGAATCAAAGTAAGACCTACGGGGTCGGCATGAATTACCAGATTACCTTCTCAGTACGGTTGGTGGTAGAAATCAAGGCAGATGCACAACGCTCTTCATTCAAAACAGCTCCCCCCAAAACCAAACGATACTAGTAAATCCTGCGTGGTTTCCCTGCTCACTTTAAGTTTTCTAGATTTTCCTGTTAGTCGTATTTAAAATATCTTGCCATGTTGCAGCAGTAGTATCCCCTTATCCCATTTTAAGGTTTATTGAAATAAAAAGGGCAGGGAAAACATAGCACGGACTAATCGTAAAGAGCCTATTATAGGCTGGCAAAAAAACCGTACCCCTCGCGGTACGGCTTTCTTGCCAGCCTATGTCTCCTATGTGAGTTACTTCTAGGTTGAGCGCATTTCCATCACTGAGAGAAATTTCGAGTGGTCAATGACTTCTTTGTAGTGGCTCCCACGAGTTTCTGCCCAGATAAAGCTTACGGAATATTTTTCTGTGGTATACAATTGTCAACATGCCTTAATGGTTACCAAGCAACACGCTGATAGGTTCTGTTTACTTGATGAAGCCGCATATGCCGCACACGTGAAAGAATACGCGAGCACATTACTGCGTGCAAATTTAATTAGTCGCACGCATACACACGCGCGCACGCAAGTGCACACACACACAAGCACGCACGCAAATTTTCTTCTGGCCGCCTTTTCTGTTACCTTTGGGGTTCTCGACCTGTACAGAACAGATAAGCGTGCCAGTGGAATGCGAAGTCGGCGAAGCGTAAGGAAGAAATCTGGTTTTATTAGCAGCCCAAGCGCGTCCTCCAGAAAGGTGCGGTGTTCCCAATATGGTAATAACTTTAAATAGAACGCGGATCTCGTAATGTGACATGCTTCTCGCCGTTTTTCATCCAACGACAGAAAAATTGGCAGCTCGTAACGCAAAGGGTGAGCCCGTCTAGTTTCATTGCAGGTCGTGTCTGTGATGTCTACATCATTGGCCTTGAGTTTTGCGGCGGCTGCCCCACCTGTCACCGGCTTTTCCATAACGTGTACGGTGTAGTTGTTAGTGCGGGAAAGTTAATAGGTGCTCTGGCGGTGTTTTGGCTTTCTCTGGCTTGTTGTTTACTGTACGTGCCCTACAAAAATCGCCGCCAGACACTCTGTATGAAAAAAAGAAAACGCTTAGGACACTGTGAAAAATAATTGAGGCTTGTTACGTCGACTAAAGGTCTGTTAGAACGGGTTTTGCGCGTTTAGAGCCCTCACGATAGCAGCAGACTGCCAACAGCAGACGGCGTGAGACGCGAGTACGTTTATTGTATATATACGTAAGCGTGTTTAGACCTGTCAATTCGATTAACTAAAGGTTCGCTTCAGAATTGCAAAACGTAACTTTATTCGTGACGATTGCGGCTCTCGTCTGAACATAAACGACATTAGGATGTCAATGTATACGCATCCGATGACTCCCTGTATACATCTGACACCAGTTTGTGCGGCTCGGGAGTCCATGGGCCGGCCTAAAATGCTGTAAGCAGCGCATGGTGCACATCTTTCAGTATGCGCACACTCAGCTAAACATTTGCAGTCTGACGCCTTAGAGAAAAACGCTATGAAATTTAAAGAAGCTACGCAATAAGAAACTGCATTCGAATCAAAAGCTTATACGGGTTTGGAAAAAACCTCATGCGGCCTTAGAATTAATACTGCCATTTCATCTTGGCGGAGACTCATCGAACACAAGTAGGCGCGAATCCCACTGCAATTTCAGAGTGCAGGCCGAATGGTTTGCTATCGCTTTGTCAAAACGCGGAACAAAATCACGGAATAACCTTGTGGGGAGGCGCCCTAAGATTTTGCGAAGTTTGTTCTCGATTCTTTTTTTTTGAGCAAACAGACGATTCCACGAAGGACGTGGTTAAAAACTGCGTCGGGCGTATGATGACCTGTCTATGTTGGGCGATATATACGTGTAGCGCAGTTGAGCGTTGCACTGCTGTTAAACAGTTAATCCTTGCAGTCAAGCATTTTTGGAAGATAGGTTTTTGCTACAGGTTAAAGCCGCCTAATCTTTCTCTACAAGCCTTTTTTGCCATCAAGAGATGTTTCCAAGCTGTAATCCGTGGGCGGAAAATGTTCCCTGCCGCTCGCCTCAAGGCAAACCTACCATGCGTAAAAACTTTAGGACGCGTTCTTACAAGATATCGTACCGTGTGTCCAATTTAACATTTTTGTAAAATGACAGCGCACTTTGTCACATAACACTTACAGTAGTGGCTTGTACATCGTCGTGAAAACTGAACAATGAGGGTGTAAGTCAGAATCTGAGGTACGACACTCGCAAGCGAAACCAGTGCGCCGTTATGTATGAGTGCTGCGATCGGTTATCTGAGTGAATTCTGTACCATGACCACCTACATGAAGCAGGACTTAAGTCAGAAAGGCGCAGAAAAAAACGGCATTCTAAACAATGCCGATAAAGCCTTGTTAGAAAGCCTACAATCCAAGCAGTTGCAATCAACGCGACATCACCCGCCGGCGTCATGACGCTGCAGCGTTATTGTGACCTAAGCGTCGTAAGACTCGTCACTGGTAGGGCCCGGTTGTTTACTAAACTGAGTGCCGTGGGGTGGGGTGAACTCGATATGGACGTGAGGGCACCACACACCACCGCAATCGCATCCATATCGACGTAGACCGCAATGAGTACGTCTTCCAAAAGGTGCAGAATGGAGGAGATACAATGGTTTTGCCCGAATTTACCGTCTCACTTCGTTCTGCTCTCATTTTTCATGGGCGACGCAGCCTCGTGTCTAAAAAGCAGGTGCGTTTCTATGGCCGTGTTCCAGGCACCAGCCACCGGCACTGTGGCGCGTAGTTCGAGTTATCCGAGGCGGAAGGTATACTCCCGTTAGAATTAACGAGATATGTGCTTGGTCGGACAATGGAGGTTGGTCGTACAAAATCGTACTGTTCGAATTATCCATAAATTCGAATGACTTAAGTTTGACTTCGCCATATTTCTCTGTAGTGAATGGCAGCCATAAGGGGCCTCTTGTGCCCCCGGATTCGGGCGATACCGTTGGTGTCGTTCGTATACAAAAAGGTGGCGTGGCTTCTTTAGCTGTTGCATGAACCGTCTAGTAAGCAGAAATCTGCAATTTCTGTCTCGTTATTTTATGTCACCTATGTGTGAGCTGGCCTATTTAGGGAACTTGGTCAAAGCGGGAAGCATTTCTCCGCTGGGACAATATTCAAACCTGGCATGGAGGCAGAGGATGGATTCGTGGCCTGGTGCAGAACATTCTGGACTTCACACAGCCAAAAAAAAAACAGGGACGAAGAAGAAGCACGTACAAACAACACAGTGCCGAACTTCGAACTAAATTTTATTGAAAAAAAGGCGTTGCTTATATAAACAAGAACTAAAACTAAGAACATTGTGACGTCAAAGTGCATCCCGTTTCTAAAGAGGGTACGGTGTAAATATGGTTTTCAGTGCTCCCAGCAAAGCTGTAAAACTTATGCCCCTTGATAAGTAAGAATAAAAAAAAAGAAGCCTTGTGCAAAGAACCACGCTATTCGCTACACAGACTGCAGCATGGGTGCAGTGTACGAAATTCCCTTGAGCTGCAAAAAGTGTAAATAGGGCAAACGGAAGGTGTTTCAATGAGAGGGCGAGGGAGCACAACTGGACAGTTGCAAATAGCCGCCTTTCTGAGCACTGCAAAAGATGCAAGCGTAGCCCCATGTTAGATCACACAAGGTTTTTTTAGGGCAAGCGGAAAGCTTTAGCGGGAAGTTCTTGAAGCTCATTTTACCAGATAGGCAGGGAATAACTGCGTTAGTACTCCGTTCAATATCGCTGTCAAATAAAGCAGTAGCCTTTTTAGGAACGTGATGCACTTTTACGTCAAAATGTTCTTAGTTTTTAGTTTTTATGTATATAAGTAGCCTCTTTTTTGCACGGCCACCTCAGGTAAACTGCTGATATACCCAATGCACAAAAAAACGTTCACCGTCAGAGGACAATCACGAGTGTAAACAACTTCGGTTTATTTTTGTAGAGAATGAAAGCAGCCTATTCATTATGGCGCTTGACGAAATTGCAGACGTTGAGAGACAACCTCCCCATCATACTGAGTCCCGCGGTGCCGCAAGGCTCAGTTCTGTGCCATTACTTTAACAGCGTTTTCGTAAATATGGTGCGGAGACAAATTGTCTTGATGCAAAATCTCCGATATTACGTAAACGGCTGCGCTAGCTTCAATAACAGTGCATGGGATCAAAATCAAAGCGGATCGCGCAGGCTTGCTGTAAAGTTGCCACCCAGAAAATATCGTGCGATGTGGGCATGACCAACACTATTAAATGCCTTCACTGCCATTGCTAACCGAAGGACAGCTGTGAACCTTATTATAATGCGGTCCCTTCCCGGCGAGGCAAATACCACGAAAATATTATAACGGCTACCTACCAGGATCCACCGAGACGAAAATATGGGACTCGTCTTTTACAGGCCATATGCTCAGTCTCACCTAAGGGGAAACACTGGGTGAGCCTCTGTGTTTCCCTGCTGCTCGTCCTTTCTTGTTTGGCGCATCCAGTATGTTCCACAATTTTTATAATACGCAAAAAAGATTCAGATATTTCCAAACACGGTTTTTGTTTTTTCTAGGATTTATTCAAACGAATTGGGAGAGCGCCTCGGCCAGCTCTTTCCTCGACGTCCAGCGCAAGTTGGTGGAGAGGGCAAAAAACGCAGCCAGTGCCAATGGACTCCGGAATGAGGAGGGCACCCTAAAGACCTTTACTAAGAAACAATAAACATGTTTATTCCCTCTCTCCCTCTCTCTCAAACGAATTGAAGAAAGCATGTTTTAAAAACGAGTAATAAACCTGCTTAGAGAAAATTCTCCAAGTCGTCCTTTACGTGGTAGGCGTTCCCACGAAGGAAATAAAAAATATTGTTGGTTGCCTCATTGCCTTAAAAAAAGTTACGAATTTTTGTAGTACGGTGTTTGTGGACCCTGCCAAAGACATTGTTTATTGCACTGGAAAAATTTCTAGCATTGATGCAATATACTTCGTCTCGCAGATGGAGCGCAGAAAAAGGATAGCTCATCGGTTGCAAAGAAAATGAGTGACCCTCATATGAGCGAAACGGCTGTATCCCTCAAAGCGCAGCCGAAATTTCATACCTGACACAGAAACATGTATTATTGCTTTCTTAAGGCTATCCTAGGACTTGCCTTATTACTTTAAGGCCTATTTTAATCAACGCGTTTCATGTTTTGCTGATTTCTGAGTAAAAACACAGTGCAAAACTGTAAACACATGTCTTTTACACTGCTGACTTAAAGATCTTAAAACGGCTAAGTTGGGTTCGTGGTTGCAAACCGGAAATAATAAACTGATAAAAATGGGATGCGCTGCCCCCTTTACGGCGCTCTATACGATAAAAGTCGCGTTTAGATTCAGCCATGTTTACCTTAAGCCCTCTTTAAATTCAAACAAACGTCAAGTTAGTTGCACTTTAGCGCAAGACGACTGACTTTGCGGAAATACTGGGCATTACTCTGAGGGCATATAGGTTGTGCGCGCATGACTACTGCAATGTCCCGCGTTTTACTTGCGCTCAAACGTGGCTCTGGATAGTAAGTGATGCACATGGTCTGTTGTAAGGACGTATTGAGTAAATGGTACGCTCATACGTATCGATTAAGCAGAGACGTTACGACCAATGTAGGTGAATATTTATCCCCGTGGAAGTTTATCTGTCTTGTCTGTGGACTTTTATGATCTCAGTATCTTGGTATACATTAGTTTTCAGTTCTCCGTATTACTTAAGGCAATCTTCAGTCTTGGGCGGCGCGGCTATAAGGCAGAATTACCACCTGGCAGGGCCATGCCACCCTTTCAGTCAAGGTGACAACTTATCGCGCAGCACATGAACTGCGAAATATAGTTACTCACCGGCAAAAGAAGAAATTGCTTGACTACACATAAAATGTACTTGTCTAGCATGATGTAACAAAGAAGAGGAATCACTTTAGAAAAGATCATTTAAAAAAAACAGATGCCATAATTACCGTATTTTCGCGATTCTTAGCACCCCCGATTCTAAGCACCCTCCCCTATACTTTAGGGAAAAAAATTAGAAAGAAAGTTTGCATGCGAGTCTCAGCATCCTCTTTCTGAGCAAACATCGCTAGGTGGATTTCAGACGCGTGGAAGCCGGCCACAGTTGACGTTGTGGCCAAGTAATTTATGAAGTTTTCAATTACAAACAACTTCAGAGGAACAGAAGACGACCTGCTGAGAAACTGAGAGCGGCAGCCCAAACGGCCCAATGGATTCGAATGGTAGTTATAGTAACTGAGTATCAGACGTAATCGGAGGGTTCTTTGCCTGCACCTATTTTTTAATGTTGCCCAAATAAAACATTGTTCCTTGCGCCTGTCTTGCCGAGATACGGCTGCGAGAAACAGTGGCGGGGGTTGGAGTAATTTAGGTTCTTCGAATCTAAGCACCCCCCCTCGCTTTCGGCATCGCGGTCATGGAAAAAAGGGGGTGCTTAGAATAGAGTAACTACGGTAGTTTGTCACCCGGACAATGAGGCGAACAGTTTATTATATTGATTGTTTTTCATCAATAACACAGTAACTGATACCATAAGGCAGAAACCAAAACTTAGAACCTGAAACAGAAACCACAAAGGAAATATAGGTTTGCCAAACGAATAAACTTTCCCTTGATATATACTGGACAAGACAATTTTCAACAAGGAAGAGAGTTTTGATCATTTTTTAGGACTTTTATTATGAACCAAAGCTATGTAAGAGGATCAGGGTCATAAGGTACTGATTATTTTATGGTGTATTTGAAAATGTCAGTTCGCTCTTCAACATAACCCGTCCCCGACTATGATTGCGCGATTAAGCTAGTTCTTCATTCGTGCGGGTTTAGGTTTTTATGAAAATCAGTGTTGAATGTCTGATATCTACGCTATATGTCTAAAGACTGCTGATACTTATATAATATTTTGGTATTTAGAATTCCACCTACCCCAAAGTAAAGCATATAAATCTTCGGAAGCATTGTTACTTATAGCTCGCATCGCCAGTTTTGCAAATAAAAAAAAAGGTAGTTTAAATTAGTTTGTGTAATGGTCGACCTTACTAGGCTACAGTAACTTAATCGATAATCGGCAAGTAAATGATACTGTTTTCAGCACCTATGGCTCGAGAAAGGGTTTTCTACAAGGCGTCGACATGTGCGTCCAGGGCAAATTTCGTTGAAATACCAGAAGACGGATTGTTTCCAATTGGCCGACATAAGTATTTTGAAATTTTAGACTCAAGTTAGCAGGTGCAATTTTACCTCTGTGTCTAAAAAGAAGGTACTTTGTTTTTGCGGTGTTTAGCTGTAATTTGTTAGAGGTATAATGCTACGTATAGAAGCCAGGCATCTCATTGTTGGCATGTGTGAACAGTTATGTCCACATCTGAATAAAAATCGCGTTAGTACTGTCTTCGTGTAGGAGAATTTTAGCGTTCCCTTGTATATAAACAACCTAATTAATATATATTACGAACAACATAGGCCCAAGTATTGACACTTGAGGGACTCCATATTTAATTGTTGAAATTTTGGAGTTGTGACTATTTATTATTGAATATTGTATATTTGTACGTTTTGTTTCTACATATATTGTCAGAATTAGCGCAGGCAAAGTAGAAGGCAACAGCATCAAATTTATTAAATGCCATCCAAGCATAGAAGAAGTGACACCCGTTTTTATTAATACAAGAAGAGTCCCGACGTATGCCCGGCAAGCACGTGTGATGATCAAACATTAAAGCCAAACATAAGCGGCTTTTTAAGTCGTCCTACAAACTGTGCACACAGCAGTTCAAGGCGAAGGGGGCGGCTCCGTCCTTGTTAAGCCATAAAGGTAAAAAAAGATAACCGCTTATTCAAACTCGATACGCGTGGGTTATAAGAACCGATTGCGTGACAGGTGTGCCGGCGGCGGCAAGAAGGAAGTAGGGGTCAAAGGTCACCTGCAAACTTGCATACAGTAATGGATCGTGAGGAAAAGTAAGAAATCAACCTCTACGTCGGAGAGGACGGGGAGGACATTACCCTTCCTCCTCCCCCCGATGTTCAGCGAGCGGCACAACTTAGTGTCGCCGGGCTTACGCGGTGGCCCGAATTGGAGAGGTCGGATGGGGCGCGAGCCACAACGTGGTCTCTGCGCCACTTTACGCCGGTCGGTCGCGTCGGCAAGAGTCGCGATTTCCGCCCCGATCCTCCCTCCCGGTGTGCGAGCATCTCGGCTGCTCATCCGTCCGATCCGCTTTGCTCTCCGGGCGTCGCGGAGAGCGCTCCCCGTGCTCGCTGGGCCGAGACGGCGACGACGCTGTGGTGCCGGGATGATGACGACTGCTACGACGCTGGCTGCGGAGGCTGCTAAGGAGAAGGAACGCCCTGCATCGACCTGACTGCGCCTGCATGTACGCAAGCATCGTCGTTGCGGTGAAACCACAGCCGCGGTGCCCCGACCAGTGTCCCGCGGAGCTGAAGGGTGTTTTAGAGAGACTTGCACGTTCACACCATGGCATCGACCGCCGAAATTTTGGCCAACTTCACTGCCGATCTACTAGCGCAGAGTTCCGGTGGGTGCTGTTTTTCTCCTTGTCGTGCTCCTCATGGAAACTTGTACCCTCGACCAAAAATGTCCATAAGGGCGGAATGTTTCTGTGAATACTACGCGGTGAGAAGCTTTTTCAAGGTGCGTTGGAAAATTTATCGACCGTGTCTAGGAGTGCCCTCAGACGGTATTATAAGCACTCCACTATATCGACGTCCACCGGCGTTTTGTAACAAAATTGCCGCGTCTTGCACTACAGTCGGATCTAGATAACGTAAAGCTAGACAACCCAATCTAAACATAACATAACATGACCTAACGCACACCAAGAAATTGTTTAAAACATCAAGACTAACCAAAGCATCAAAAATTACAGTTCAAAATAAAGATAAAAAAACAGAAACAATCGAGGCAACGAACCACCGACCTTGTGAACAAGAGGCTAAGACAGATTCTTTAAACTACGACAGACGCTTTGGTGGTGTTAGCCTAGTTTTAAACATCCGAATGTCGTCGTACGGCACACTAGCCATGTCTGCTGCGATCAGCTAGAGTGGCGTCGGACGGCGCTCTAGATACTGCGAAATTTATCTCTTGCTACGACATTCGGTTTTCCTTTGACGGTACCATCCGTATCGAAAGCTATGCCGGCAGTAATCCTCTGCTTCGGCTCAGGGGCGAGCATGTTGTGAATGATTGCGCTAGTAAAGAAGACCGGTTTTGTGCAAGTTGTAGACGTCCCCCGGTGCATAACCAAGAAGTTCCACTTCTTGAGTACTCCGGGAAGACGTTACCGCGGAGCTCAGACAGCTGCCCTTTCTTCAAGAATTACGAGGCTTTAGATATCATGCCGTGTATTAAACGCTCGGAAATAAGACGAGTCAGGTACACGTCGGAAATACATTAAAAGAGTTTTACAGCACCTGTCTTGCGCAACGTTCTGACCAAAATTGTGAGCGGCTTTTGGGTCGCGTCGACAAAGAATGGAACGCGTTTGCTCTAGAGCTAGTTTAAAATGCTGTGTAGATCTCAATCTAATATAGGTATCTGAAAATAAAATTCTACAGAAACTGGACGCTAAGGCAAATAGATAATTACTCCGAGTTTCCTTTACTTGTAATAATCAGTTAGTGCGTAGTGAAAGTGCTAAACGTTACAGAATTCTCCTGTGTACTGCGAATACATGGCTGTCTGCGGAGGGAGTGTAGTTACAGAAAACGGGTGCAACACTTGTTTTATCAAAATTACCCTGGAAAAATTATGCGAGCAATTATTTAGGAGTAGTTGTAAAGAAGTTTATGTGAACGTGTTTTTTTATTCCGCCAGTATAGCAAATACCCTGGCATAACTTGATATGGCAGTTATCCATCAATACAGCTTCGCCGGTCTTTCATTCTTCCATTAGTGGAAGGGCGTAATTTTTTTCAGTGACGCATATTTGTTTTAAATGTAAACTAAAGAAATAATATTACAACTATCATAAATTATTAAGGAAAAATTTGGCAGACACATAAAAGTGCTTACGTGTAGGGATGCGAAAGCCGAGGAACTGCACCAGAGCACCACTGCACTCCTCCACTGACCAGTTTCCCGCCACTGAGGTCACGTGACTTATTCGACCTTCCGCGGTGACGCCAACGACGACGACGGTAACTTTTCGCGTTTGATGACACATACAGGGATTTAGCCTTAATAAAACGAATCCGTTTGTGCAATTTTACGATTTGTGGCAGTGTTAAGGTACCCAAAGATATCAAAACTTCTGAAGGCTTGATTATTTGTAGGGTTTAACGCGCCTGACGCAACGCAACCGATGAGGCGCGCCGTAGTGGAGGGCTCCGGATTAACTTTGACCACCTGGGGATCTTTAACGTGCGCCAAATCTCGTACACACGGGCGTTTTTGCTTTTCGCCTCCATCAAAAAAGCGGCCACCCCGGCCGGGAATCGAAGCCGCATCCTCGTGCTCAGCAGCGCCACGCCTTAGCCACTGAGCCACCGCGACAGGTAAAAAAACTTCTGAAGGCAATGAAAGCACACTAAGTTGTAGCGAAGAGGCTTTCTCCGGAAGCCTCTAATTACTGACGACCCCACATGTTCCCTCTCATTTTGAAAACGGTATGAAACGAACACGTTTGAGATCTCTGAACTGAGCTCGCCATTCTGGACATTTGTTGATGTTGTAGGCGCCAACGCATAGCCGCTTGTCAGAGCGTCGCCTCCGCTAGCATCGGCCCCCGCCGAGTTGGTCGCAAAGGCCATGGTCTCAGTTTTTCCGTTGTTGCTGAAAGGGTTCTCGTTTTAGTTTCACAGAGCTACTCCGTAAACGGCCGCGGTAATTGTGAAGATAGTAGAAAGGAATGAAATTACAGGGGTGAAGAAAGTGCGTAACTATACGAGGCTGGTGACGTCAGCCGTCCTAACGTAACATAGAAGAAAATAAAAATTTGCTTCCTAAGCACCGTCACGACCTGTTAGCTTTCTATATGCCTCGAGCGATACGCCTGGACGGGCCCAGATAAGCCATCACCGCCTCCTGTTTTGATTGTTCTGGGTATAAACACCACGAGTGAGTGAGTGAAATACTTTATTAAGGGCGAGAGGCCATGATGCTCTGTGGGGAAGTGAGGATGGCGGAGGGGGAGCAGAAAGGGAGAGGTCACAATTCATCACAATTCACACAGTGTACACACTTCCAGTTTTAAGTTCCTATTCACAAGATGCACATTTCACTCTGTCAGTGGCACCAAATGCACAGTTTGCACTGTTGACATTGGTCGTCGATGGGAATGGCCAGTCCGGGAAAGTCTGTCAGACCGCTATACCAGCTTGTACAGACCGTTTTCAAGCGCGTACTGGGTAATTATTTCTAGAGTAGCGGGGTCTTCACGGACACGACTACGTGCTCCAGTTCAGTCGTGGGTGCAGGACCCACAGTTAGCAGTGACGGCGGTTACGGGCGAATATAGGACAGACCCAATTAAGTGGAATAGATTTGGTATGGCATTACTATTGCAGTGGGGGCATCGGTGCAGTTGAGAGCCTGCCGGGGCTGACCACTTATGTACATGTGTGGTGCTGTACGCTGCATTTGCATACACTTTATTGGCAAATACCTCGCCCGAACGTGAAAAGGGCTTGAGAGGCGCAAGGATGCCAACGGAGTTTCAGCTTGCAAACGCTTACTGCTTTCTTTTTTGAGGAGAGGTAGCTGGAGTTGCCAATGTGCTTGGAGAGAGGGACGGGCGTGGCGGGGCACCGTGGGACGTGATAGTAGCCCTCTCCCTGGCAGCGTCGTGAGCCGATGCGGTTGCATTGTGCGCCGGAAGTATGTCCCGGAGTCCTAAACAATGCGAATTTGAATCCTTCGAATTTGTAGGTCTCGTATCGGGTCAGGATATTGTTCGCCGTGATGTTCGGGAAAACGGACGGTTTCAATTCTCGGACAGCAACATAAGAATCCGTGATAATGCGAAATTTCTTCGTGGTAAGATGGGTGGAATGGTCATAAATTTGCGGGTGGCTGCCAGAATTCCCAGAAGTTCTACTTCTACAAGGCCGTATGTGTTGGAAATTTGCCGGGATCCATTCAATTCTGGGAGGTCAGACAAACTGTCCTGGTGTTTACATCGGTATTCCACGTAAACACAAGGACAGTTTGTCTGGCGAGGCTGCACTCGCCAATATTGCTTACAGTAATAAACCATTTATCAATTCACTGTACAGCTACTGTCATCGTACCTTACCTTCTTGCAATACTCCGCCGCTGAGTTCAGTCTTTTTGAGTTCTCTTACTGCACACACTATGGTCACTGAAATGTCTTTGGGCTTTGGAAATGATTTGTAGCCTCCCAACTCAACAATATGTCATTAAAAGACTCCATGTGGGCTCTTGTTTTTTACAAAGAATATCGCAAAGCCTGCACTAAGTCTTGCATGGCTTGAACCATAGCGAAGCTGCAGGAAATTCTTTCCTACGCGAATACTGAAGGACACACCACCACGCATTTGTACAAGATGCGGGCAGAAGGGATATGCACTCCGCGGGCCGTACGACGAATTGCGCACGCGCGCAAGTCCGTCGTCGTGTTCTGGGGGTATTCTGGAGGTCGTATTCTAAGCCATATTCTGAACCGTAATCTGAAGCTATACTGAACCGTATTCTGGAGGTCCTGGGTTCGGATCTCACCCGGCGGGCATTTTTTCTCCACTTTCATTGTCTTTCCGAATTTTTTATCTGTTTCAATGACCTACTCTATTCTCCCCTTTGCTTTCCGAGAATTTTTTGACTGTCAACCGTTATCCCTCCCTCTCTCTCTCTCCTCTCTCTCTCTCTCTCTCTCTCTATATATATTATATATATATTATATATATATATATATATTATATATATATAATTATAAATAAGAGTAGAGAGAGAAGAGAGAGAAGAAAGAGAGAGGGGGGAGAGGGAAAGGGAGGGGCGGCGCTGAAACGCACTGAAAGCAAGATAAGAGACTTCCGTTCATTCGTCTTTTCTCTCAGCACTCAGTCACTGTTGAATTTTGCCGAATTTCGGCATCCGGAAGTTTGAAACGGGAGCAGAATCTTAAAGCGACCATGGAAGCAGAAGCTTATAGCGACGCACAAGCCGTCGGCTTTCTCTTACCTAATATAGTGTTACACCGTGACTCTAACTCAAGAGATTCCTAGTTCTACCAGTGTTTTTGGTTGGGAAGGGAAGTGATGTCAGCAAAACGTTTCATCGTGATCTGCGAATGCGTGCTTCTGTCTAACCAAGTTTTCAAAGTGCCATTGGATTGCAGTAGGTGGGAAAAGTGGCAGTGTTCAAGCTACGGGGGGGCGTAAGCGGGTTTCCCGTCTGTCGGCTGCTCTTGTAGACCGCTCCGGACAGGACCCGGCGATTTAAAGGAAAGTTCTTATTCACCTCAAGTTGTCAGAGCTGCCCCAGAAGCCACTTTGAAGTACAGGTTACTGTTACAGACACATTAATACACTAGAAACGGGAGGAGAGCACAGCCGTCCGGTCAGCTGAATCTGCAAAGCATTGTACGCGTAATTCAAAGGTTGTGAGTTAGAATCCGCCGGGGTAACATATCTTACTTCCCTTTTTGTGTTCTCAACTCTAGAAAGTTTTGATTTTGTCTGAAGGAAGAGAGCAGCTACTTCCTCTGTGTTGCTTCCTGCTACTCGTGACTGCTGGGTCTCCTAAACCGTCTTATGGTAATGCTACGTTCGCATTTTCTTCGTCCCCTTACTTTGGGAAAAAAGCTGCGAAGCTATGTTCAGACGAACCTTTTCAAGCAAATGACAATCCGAACCCACCGCGGTGGCTCAGTGGCTAAGGCGTTCCGCTGCTGAGCACGAGGAGGCGGGTTCGATTCCCGGCGGCGGCCGCCGCTTTTCTGATGGCGGTAAAAAGCGAAAACGCCCGCGTGTACGAGATTTCGGCGCACGTTAAAGACCCTCAGGTGGTCAAAATTAGTCTGGAGCACACCACTACGGCGCGACTCATCGCCTACGTTGCGTCAGCGCGTTAAACCCTACAATCAATCAAATGACAAGCCGCCGTGAGCATGCGTTCCGTGTTAGCGATGTGTTCGCATGAGACGAGTGACTCTCACCTGAAGTCCTTTGCTTTTCAGTAGCTTCGGTTGGGTTCGTGAAGGAAAGGTGAGCGAGTCCATGCAAGGTAAATTATATGTAGTCGTTCAGCGCAGCGAACTTCCTGCAGTCCATACAAAAAGCTCCTTCATTTGAAAATCAATTTATGTAGAGTCACCAGGAAGAGTGTTTAATATATGTGTTTTCAAAACAGTTCGTTAAACAGAAGTATTCGTTTAAATGAGTGCCGTTCAGTTAATTTTTACACGTTTTTTTTCGGCGCAGCTGCAGCTGACCCCAACGCTATTCGGAACGTGGAGTACGCGGTGGGCACCATGACCATGCTTTTTCTGGCCGCCTACTACCGAGCTTACTCGGAGCTCTACAAGCACTACAAGAAGAACATCGCCGACTACAGGCACCACCAAGGTACGCGAGCTGCGTTGGGTTCATCCGGAACCGTTCGATGGGGAACTGGGGGCTGTCGGTTCCGCTGGAAACGCGGTGCGAGGCCACCGTGCATCTAGAAACATTCAAGTACTAGAGACATAGCAAGGAAGGGGGGTATAAGCCCCTCCCCGTTCTATTCTTTTCCAGGCGGCGTATAAGTGAGTGATTGTGTCACTTTGGTGAACGTTTCTGCCTTTCTAACCCATAACACACCCCAAGAAATTCTCAGGGTACGGCCCTGGCTCACACCCATATTTCTGCACGTCGCGAATTGTAGAACACTAATCCGCTTCAGCCGTTCATCTGGCGGCAATGTGCGACGTTGCTATCAGACAGTTAACGTGTCAAATCCTTATCGAAGTCTTAAAATAGCGAAATACCACGTTTTAATCCTTAAAGCACTATTCGAAAAAGCTTTTTGGTTCACGGACAATATTTTGCTTACTTTGGAATGTCGCGAGACATTTTGCGAGACATTAGGAATGTGGCGAGATGTGCAAACCTCAGCGCATTGTGATGCTAAACTCTCAATTATTATTTCCATTCTAAATACTGTCACTCCCTCACCTGCCTGCTTAATCCTGCTTAGGAACTTCAAACCTTAAGCGGAACCTCACTGTAGTGAAGAAGCCAGTGGGTTATTTCTTACTAAAGCTATAGGCTTGGCTGAAGACTTCCAGAGCCTCTCACCACAAAAATGATGGTGATAAAGTTAAATGGCGCAGCTAGAGTGGAATTGCCCGAAACAGTGCCTTCTGAGGAGCGGACTATGACAACGCACCTCTGCTTTTTCAACCATCATTGCGTTATCGTCCCCCTTGAGGAACGGGGATGTGACCTCACACAAGAAAGCAAATGCTAACAATAATGAAAAAAATCACAGCGCGTCGGGGCGGACGCAATGAGGAGTACAGATCTGTGCTGCCGAAGTTGTAATATAGGGCTTCACCCGTGTGGTAACTTTGCTTCGCGCCATGACACCACCACAGACCGCAAGCACCGGTACTACGAGATGAAGCGAGTCTGCTACTTCGTGCTTCCTCGGAAAAATGGCACCTTACACTGGGACAACTCAAGCCATCAGTTGAGCCCGGAAGCGCTGGACGAGACGCTCTGCACGCACGTGGTGGTCGGCGCGCTGGTCGTGTCGTCTGACGGCCGCCTCGTCACCACGTTACCGGAACACGAGGAGGTCATCGCCAAAGTCTCCGCTACAAAGCTCAAGGTAAACGCTTGCATCTTCCTTTCTGATTGCCAGTAATGGCTCCATTTCAGGACGGTTAAAGGTAATTGAAAGATCGAATACGCAGGCACGGCTACACCACTACTTACCAACTTCTGAACGTGCTGTTGTGTGGATTCGATGAATCTCGTCACACACAACTTTATGTGCGGAATGGCGTGGTCGAAATCTTTTGAGTGGTAGTTCAGTAGACGATAGAATACGCGCTATTTGTTACAGGGGCCTTAAAATACTCATCGAACTGCTGCTTACCGGACGCACCCTGACTGCATACAGTGGCGATGGCAGGGAATATTCGGAGTGTTAAACCGGCCTACCTATTTCATAATTTCAACAACTGCTTGCGAAATTACACCGCAGCTAGCGCCATTTACAACTTGTGTGGTCTTTACTCATTTACTGCTCATAATGCCTTTAAACTTCACTAACACGTTTTGTGTTCGCCTGAGCATGAGCGTGTTGTGCGAGCGGTGTACGCCAAACGAAAGGGTTTTACCACCCAATTTGGCGAGATTTTTACGGCCACCATTTTAATTTTGGTTGTCGTGTTGTTCTCTAGTAGTTACCTGAGCCGTGTGCCAGCATAACTGATATCTGGAGTTCATATGTGTATACCTGATATGAACAGACATATCACGGTTACAAGGTGGTTCATTTGTAATTTTAAATGGTTATTCCAAATGGAGCAGCCGGTCAGAGCATGCCACTTTCTATGCGTCCAAGCTCCTTTTCCGTTTTGAGGACAGCAATGCCCCTGTCCGCGTGATTGGATAAACTGGATGGACTCTGTGACTCGGCAAGGATGGACTGACCATGAGTCTGGAACGGTGGTGCGTGCATCTGAGGGAGCCGGATTGGTCGAACGCGCCAGGAAACGCCTCGCACGGCTAAGCTGGCCTCGGAATTCCGTATGTGGCTATCTATATATGTATGTAATGCCTATTCGTTACCCGCAGTGGGAGGAGGCGAGTACGGAGGATGGCATAGCTCAGCCAACGTTAAAAGAAGAACGCGGATTTGAGCGCTAGTGTCGATGAGATTGCAGAGATTGGTGGCACGGTCAGAAACATGGATGAGGCGAGAGGATCTGGGGCGAAGAACACCGGTCGCCGTCAGTGTTTAGCCTGGCCGTTTCCCGCGTAGGAGCAGGGCGACGGCACTGGCATGCGTGAGGGCGGTAGCGGCGGTGGTAGAAGCAAAGCGTTACAGGAGCCACGAAACGGTGGCCAGAATGACTGCGATTGGGACGGCGAGGTTGTGATGAAGAACGCGCCTGACAAGTTCGAGGGGCAGCCAGATCAGTTGTAAGCTTCGCGACGTGCCGAGTGGTCTCCGCGTTAGCATCGCGAAGGCCTGCTTATCAGTCACCGGCAGGTGCGCCGGGAGAGAGAGGTGTAAGGAGGTCGACGCATAGTGACCACAGGGGGAGCCGACATCTAAACCTTTACGGCGAGCTGAGCCAGAGTTTGTAGGGTCTAGGCCGAAGACACGGTCAAAATCATGTGAATCTGAGGTTGAAGGCGCTGCAGGAAAAGTTCCCGCAAAGTGCACTGTCGGTTAAGGCAGCCTTGTGTTCAGGCAAGGTTCGCATGCGACGTAATAAGCCTGTAGGTTTCCGGTCGTCGAGCTCCTCCGATGCGAGGGGCGGCTGCTGTCTACGCGGTTTCGTTTCGGTAGTGCTTTGGTGAAGCACCGCCTTAAGGTGGTCATAAGAGAAATTGGCAGTCAGGGAATGTAGAACGTCGCGAGCAACCACTGCAGTAGTCGGCGTTAGCATAGCTGATTCAACGAGTTTTCTTCAATATATTGACCCCGTCTTCTAAAAAATAACAAATAATAAAGGCCGTAAATACAGCCCTGAGGCACCCCGGAAGCTGTTTTTTAACAGTGGAGCTGCTTGGCAAATGGTAATTTTTGTGTCCGCAGTTAAACATACCAAGAAATTACCAAGCGCGCACATCGGGCCTCGCGGCGCCCGCCCGGCAGTTAACAAAACCAAGAAAATGCCTAGCGTTTATGTGTGCGTGCCTCGCGAAGACCACCCAGCGTCTCCGGCGCACGTCTGTCAAGCCAAGCATACCCACTTAGGGAGATTGGCCAAGGTTGGCAAAAAAAAAAATCTCCAGCGTTCGCCGTAATCGCGGCAACACTTGCTCGGAAGGAGAAAGACACGTCCTAGCATACGCCCCTCCAAGATGATGTCCAATGATTATCACTTCCAAAAAAGTTAAACAAGCTCACACTTATGGCAACAGTGATGGAGTAAAGATCGTTGCCGCAGCGAAGAAGAAGCAAACCGGCTGCAATCGTAAACTTAAACCTTCGTGAAGGCTGTCTACAGCTTCGCTACCTTCATGTCTGACGCGTTAGTGTGAGCTTCCTTCCTTTTTTGTCGCAGATTTCGAACCGCAGTGACTGACACGCTGAGTGCCGGGTATTTACGACATTACCATTGAGGGCCTGAACATTGATTTGTATTCCATACTGTGTAAGCTTAGGTAATACGTGACATGACCGAAAAGCTCTGTAAAAGGACATGTATATGCCTAGAAACAGGTTTTTTTCTTCTGGCACACTCATTATAAACTCCTTTTGGGTAAGGGTAGTTCGTACGTTTTTGTCTTGCAAAGACATATTGCCGGTGCGAAATAATCCATGGCTTGTTAAAAAAACGGTTGGAGGCGCGATTGCACAAATTTCGTCTTCTTTAGAAAAAACTGGCACAACTAAAAGGGGTCTCAAGTGTTTAAAATATTAAGTGCAGAGCACTCTAGGGGCTCGCCTTGTCGTCGTAGCTCGCTGTAACGCTTGATGTCAAGCGAGATAATGGACCCATGTATAGAGCCCGGCGCACCCGTCATAGGTAGTCCCACAGAGGCTTCGAAAGCCAAGCGGTTTATATTGTCACGGCATGGGTATGCTCCCTCTGAAAGGAATATGGACACCGAGGCATTGGCCCCAGCACGGACAGCTGGTGTGGTGGACGGTTGACCGACGAGGAGGAAGAGGACGAACCATCTCGCTCTCTGGCTGCACCCACTTTATGACTGTGCGCTGCTGTGTTCCCCACCGTGCGACATTTTTAATTACCTGCAATATACCATTTTCCCCGTACCAATACAGTCATACCCGTTCGGAGCTCGCGAACCGCTGTCACTTGTCATACATCTCGCCGTTGTTTAGCGTAAAGAAAACTGCAGGTACATTAGAGGCAAAACATACGTAATTAACCGGCAGCGCCCGCGTTCATTTAGTTAGGAACGCTGTTGGGTTGGTTTTTGCGTAAGCGAAAAAAAGTGGCGGTGCAACGCCGGTACTTGTGGGAGGAAAAGCAAGCACAAAAAGAACAGAACTCCCGCTGACGCTGTTTCAGGCAGGGGGCGCGCGAGCTCTGTGGAGGCGGGGAAATTTGAATTGCATCGGGTGGTAGCAGTGAGCGGATAACGGCGCTACGGTCTATTATGACGAATCACTGCTCTGCCATTCCGACATATTTCACGGTTAGTGTAAAGGCTTTATTTTTGTTACCTTCTTTGTGTGTGTGCTGCCTTTGCGGTTTGCATTCCTCTAGGGAAGCAAATAGTTCGCAGTACCAAAATGCCCGACTTTGCTTAAGTTACAAGCTACAAGGTCGATAATATATGTGACGGAGCAAGCTCAGTTTCGTTAGCATCCATAGGCAGTGAATTTTGACATCAGCAATCCGCCGTATTAAATATAGTGATGATGATTGACTCCTAAATATTGTTGCAGATGTACGAAGCAATGGTGCCAGTAATAAAATTTTAACCAATATTCAGAAGTGTACAACAAGTAACAAACCACCCTGTCTAATAAACACGCAAATGTGAAACACACATACCGATACGTAACCCCTAACGGACATAGACTTGTTCAAAATACATTAAAACTGTTAGAAATTAGGCTGAGGCAAGCCTGTATCAATAAAAGGGTCATTCAGTAATTCAGAAAGTTGTCTACTAATGCGTATTATCTTTAAGCCACTTGTCTACACTATGAGTTTTTTACAGCCTGATTTGCCTGTAAGCAGGCTAATAACGTAAGTGATTTTATTGTTCTTAAGTTTCATTTTCATTATTTTTTGCCAGTGATGTAAATTTACACCATTAAGTCATGAAGTGCCTTTACTCCACCAATTACGCATTCTTCCGTAGATGCAAGGCGTAGTGCAGGGTTGACCCGTTTTATTGAGTGTTTATTCCTCTTTTCGCCATATTTCTGCAGGCTTGTTATTTTTGTCTCCGATTTTAAGGGGGCATTATAATGAATATTTTTCATTTGGTCGGTTCATTTTTTAAATCTTTATTTTTTTTATTTTTGCATTTTTTGCTTCAAGCAATTTTGTTGGACCAGTTATCTATGTTTCCGTCATTACCACGATTAAATGCTTCCGCCAATTGTGCATTTTTGGTGGGGAACGCAGTGCGTTACATGGTTGCCCGAAGTTCTCTATTTTTGGTTCGTTTCTCCAACGTTATTTGCGGGCTTTGTTACTTTAGTCTTCATTTTTAGAGGAGTTGTATAAGATTCATATTCGTGATTACTTCGGATCATTCTTGTAAAATATGTATTTATTTGATTTATTGTAATTTACGTTTTCCTGAATGTGTTCGACGAATTATTTACCCTGTTATAACAATGAAATGTTATAAACAGGGCCTCGGGCCTGTTATGCATTTTTGTACAAATGCAAGGCGTTACACAGACAAGGCTGTTGGGGCACACGGCAAAGAATGCTACGCATTAAAATAGTCCACAGGATAATCCTGATCGGCATATAAAGCCTGTGAGCGCATATGCCGCCATCGTGCATATTGATTGCATGTCTACCGGATAATTCTAATTGGGTTCCTATAAATACCAAAATGCCGTTCGCTCTCGCCTTCTGCAGGTGCTGCTCTCCGTAGGCGCGCACGGTCCAGGTGCGTTGTCCCGTGTGGTCGCCTACCGGTGGACGAGGCTCAAGTAAGCAGCGATTGGTACGAGGGTGCATCTATGGCGTTAAATAGGATACTCCTGCTCACACAATTCCTTCTTTATCAGCTCACTCGGACGGTTGGTCTCGGATATTTAGGCGTGCTGGTTTGGCCTACCTAATTCGACTGCGTTCGCACACATTTATTTAGCTGGTGACACAGCAATTGGCAATAAGTTGACTACTATTAGAAGAAAGAAGGCAGAATAAAAAGAAACAAATTTGGCCCTGTATCCGCTCCTTTCATTGCAAATGTCGACGAAAGACGATAGCTTTTCGTCGACATTTGCCAAGTAAATGCCTCCCTTAGCTTTTCCGCTCACCTCTTATGCTGTTCCTCTCCTGTCGCACTCCTCCCAAGATAAACACGCTAGAGGTTTGCTCAAGTCCATTTAAATTTACCGCGTTCCACTGCTCCTGGCTGGGTGCCTATATGCCAGCGCCGCCGTACGGCGGAGATGCACGTGAATCCAGGCGCCCTACTTCAACGTTTATAGAACCACATTTCCTTACTTCACGTGCATTCCAAGCGGAGCGTGGAACCTATCTCATGGAACCTTTCGTTGCTGTTGCCATTTGATTTCTTGAAATGCCGCAAGAACTTATAGGGGGCGGGCGACAGCAGGCGACACAGTGATTTTTTTTTGTGCAGTGGGACATAATATTAAATGCAGAGCATTTCTTTAACTCACGATTTCACCCGTTCTAGGCGTCCGTAGTATTTCCGCATCACTCGCAGGTGCGCCCTCTCCCCCGCTCCTCCTCGCCTACTCTCCGCTCGCATCGCGCACTCTCTCCGCGGGTTGTTCGCGCCCAACAGGTGGGGGCGCGCCGCGCGTGGCGCGATCGTGGCGTGATAAAGGCGGGTGTCGGCGAGGCTGGAACGCACTCATCGCCGCGCTCTCTCGTCAGCAGTTGCCACAAGTGCAACAAAATTAACGTAACGCAAACTACTTAACGTCGTGCGCCCCCGGAATGCTCTGCATTTGATCGTGCCCCTCGCAAAGGGGGATGTTTTATGTTCTTTGAAAGGCTATCTTTGGCAGTTATTTAAGGTTTTCATTGCTGTCGCAAAATCAAGTATAATTAAGGTAACACTGCAAATATCTCTTGTGTATTGATTTCCTGCCTCATATTTGCGTAGGTCTTGTTATTGCCCTAACAATGTTGACAAGTATGAACATTGACACAGGACTTAGACGTTTAGATTTGCTGTGTGTATATAAGACTATTGCGCATGCATCTGTTTCACTTGGGCCGGCCGGCTGAATCGAGTGACGACGACAGACAGACAGACAGACAGACAGACCAGAATTTTGCCGTTCAAGTAACCCAAGAAATACTATCGTCTTTAGAAACCCCGTAGCGTTTGAGTGACACAGTCGTCCGACGTATAGTGGGAGGTGAGACGCATTTGTATGACTTTGCAATAGTCTACTATTATTCGAGCAAAATTGTATCAACTGTGTTGAATCAAAACCGTACGGCTAGAAGATTTTCTGAAAAAACTAGTTGGGAAAAAAATCCATTTTTTGCAGTTATGAAAAAGGTTAACACGCTGCAACTCCAGGGGCGCCCTTTCATGCATCCACATGACAGCTGCTTGGTTTAGCAGTTTCCCGCAAGATAATTACCTTTTCTAGGCTCCGAAGTGTCCTCTATGATATTCCCCCGCTAACGCTGGGAGGGAATGTGGGCGAATGCTGACAAACGATGTATCTACTCGTACAGCTGGTAGTCACTCCCTGGCAAGATGGCCAAGCAACACGCAACTGCTAACTCTCTGTCGTTAGGACACGGCAACCCGTTCTAGGGTAAAATTGGCTCCAGCCGCGTTTAGGTGTCAATGTAATCGGCCTAGTTTAAGGAGTTGTTCGAGAACGCCCACACGCAACGGCCTAATGAGGCGTACCTGGCTAATTTGCGGTTGTGAACAAAGCGTGCACGTACGTGGCCTTGTAGCGAAGTGGCTTTAATAAATTGCTCCAGAGTGAAGATTACGTGGACCAAGAGGACGTAAACCCTTGGATAGCAACAGGCTGATGCGGCGACATGTATGCCCCTTACGACGCATCCACAGCCTTTACTTCCAGTGTAATCAGCTTCAAAGTTGACCACCGAAAAGAAGACATTCGGTGCTCCACACGCGTGCTTATACCAGACCGGGAGGTGCAAACTCACTGGTGGGCTCACCCACCGCGAGGAGGTGAGCTCTACGAAGGATTCGCGTCGGCGCCGCACTTACACCAGCCGTAGCGCGCACGTGGCCCCCGGATAGACGAGCTCCATTTGGGCCTACACTCTAACTTGCTCGACGTCGGCACCAACCACAGACATTCACCATCTTCTGTAAGCTTGCCATGGTCTCTAGTGTTGCTGACAGCGAGTATCAAACACTGTGGTACTCAACCGAGGCTGGCCGCCCAACTACACACAAGTCTCTCTGGGTCGTACCAGCGGAGCCTTATACACTTACTCACTGATAACAACCGGTTTGAGCATATCTTCCTCCCTCGTCCCCACAGTTGTATGCTGCAGAAAAAAAAAACTCACAGAATTAAAAAAAATGGCATCACGATTGCATCGCAGGCACGAAAGTGACATGGCTTTTCGTTAGTGGTAGGGCAAACATCTACACCAGCACGTTCAGCTTATAGACTTTGGCTTCCGGACTTAGTGGCCCTGTATGGGAAGAAAGCATAAGCTTTCGGCGTTTTGGGGATTCCCGCACATTTTGCCTCAGTATTCGGCGGAGTAATTTGACAGGACGGCTCACAGGCAACGCTTGCCTTGCAAAGTGCACGCCAGTCCACGCTCAGCGCTCCCGATCCCCTCAATCAAGCTTCTAGATCTTCTGCATGCTGTGGGGAGGCCAAATAAAGGGGCAATGTTGATCGCGTTGTCGAGTGCTATTTGAATGTTGTTCCTCGGTGAGTGGGTGAGTGAATAAGTAAATGTAATTATTGAGCTTTGGGTACTGATGTCAGGCCACTCTCTCGGTGAATGGAATCGTAGTCAGGGAAGCCCGGGCTGCTGCATGCTGCCCGGGCCGTTTACAAACAGACCCTGGGTCCTGGGTTGTTAGGGCCCGGGATGGCAAGGCGTGCTATCTACTGCTCGTACGAAGGGGTGGTCGTGGGAGGTAGATCGGGCGTGAATTATTTCCCCCCTACGAGATGGTACAGGGTGCCGAGTGGACAGAAATTACAAATGGCGGGTTAGTGAGTGGGGTGGATGACCACTTGCGACAAAAAAATAACTATGTAGTTTTGATTGGATAATGCATTCAGTAAGCGTCATCTTCAAATAACGGTTATCAGTAGTTTTTTTTGGGTAATACGCAGAGTTATATGTCACTGTTGTCACCCACCCGCTACGAACTAAAACTTTTAGTGGAGTGCTTTGCTGCCCCCTCAGACTGCCGTATGTGCACCACTGGTACAAATCACCCCCACATCGCCACCACGTTTTTAATGACCAGTCACGGGAATCGACGAAAGAGATCCTGGGAATGACGACATGGAGCGCGTAATTTGGATGCGAGATGCGGTCGGTACTGTGACACTGTGCGACCCAACATACAATATAGCGTTTGCAAATCCGATCACAGTCCTGGTCGGCTCACTCATACGGATTTCTACACCACTCTGAGAGGTGGGTAGTTGATAAGGATGCATGCGAGAACCCGTGGTGGCATTTTAAAACCGCACACATGGTTTCTGTGCACTCTCGTTGTTCGTGCCATAGACGTTCATGCCCGGTACTTAACGGTATGTTGAGGGAGGATTAAAAGAAGACAAAAAATCTTCGTCTTACCTCTCTGTGAAGAAGGATGACCAGAGAAGCTGGACACGGTCCAAGTAGTGCGCGAAACAAAACACGTTTGTTTGTAATGCGGGGTTGAGGATACTTCCTAGCTAATCAGCTGAATGAAACTAGGTGCAGTTCTGCTCTAGGGGACAAACATTGGGCTGTTCGCCTCCGCCGGCGTAGGCATCGTACTGTTTTTGTAACACACCAGCCCAAAACGCTCGACCACGGAGGAAAACATTCAGGTCGCACCGGGCCGTGAGGCGACCTCGTTTAAATCTTCCCGCCAGCAGCACGGGTATGTCAATGGTGAGCGCTTTAAGCCTGCCTGCGCTTGCACGACCCCTCAATTACCCCCATTCCCTCCGCATAAAAATGGCAGAGAGGAGATAAACGCCGCAGTGAGTGGTTGTAAGTGATTGATTGAAATAGGAAGTGGAAAACGGATTGTAGGTGGTCCAGTTGGTACCTATTTCTGAGATTAACAGTGCGAACGAACAGGACAACAAAGGAGCAGACTAACACAGCGCTGTGTTAGTCTACTCCTCGGTTCTCCCGTCCTTTCGCGCTCTTAATCTCAGAAAAATGGAAAAGAAGTGGCCTGGGGATATTTTGAACTCATTTGTTAGTTCACTAGCATACAACCCAGTCCTGGGGAAGGGGTGAGGGGGAATGAAAGGGTATAAGTTAGAACAAATGGAGACACAGAAGGAGGGAGAGAAAAAAAGTGATAAGGGATGCGTAAGGGTGGGCGGCAGGCATTTGGCTACAGCCGTTGGACGAGCTTGGTCTCCTCAAGAAAGGCCAGGAGCAGCCGGAAGGCCTCCCGCCGGATGGAGTTGGGGCCCGTCGCAAAAAGCAGGTCCATCAGGCTGTGGCTGGGCAGCCCGAGACGCTGGAGTGCGGCCCGAAGCTCTGCCCTCGGGGCGTCGTTCTGGTGGCAGGAGCAGAGCAGGTGCCCCAGGGTCTCGGGCTCTGGGCAGTCAGCACATTTGGGTGACATCCGGTGGCCTTGTCGGTGCAAGCGGGCTGCCACAGTGCAGCAATCGAGCCGCATGCGGAAGAGTATGGAGTGGGCATCCCTGCCGATGAGGCGCGCTTTGCGAGCACCATGTGTACACACGATTCGAGAAAGAGGTGACGGTGGTGGAGAGGAGGATAAAGTGGTGCTGTAAACATATTCACTCCGTAGATGGCCATGCTGCACGTCGCAACACACAATGTGGGAAAGCCAGCTTACAAAGACCAAGCTTACACCGATCTTCTTAAACTCGGCTTTACCTCTAAACACAAATGATATCTGGGAACGATTTTTTGAGGCGCAATAGGGGACATAAAAATACGGAGGCCATTAGACCTTATTAAAGTTTTATTAATTTTTCTAAACACTCAACACAAGTTCTTCGAGTTTGCGTTCCACACGTCGAGGTTTCCTACGGGCGTGAGAACCAGGGAGATTGGACATATACAGCTTCCCAGTAAAATACCTTTGGTTCGTACTATTACGTATGAGCGGGCACCGACCAAAACCAGCAGTGCGGTGCTTCGTTTTACTATTCCGTTGCAGGTTCATCAGGTCTGCCATGCGCATGGTGCGCCGGTTCCACGTGAGCGGGATCGACTTCGACTGGGAGTTTCCGGGCTGGTACAGCGGGCACGTGGGCGACAGGTACCTCTTCAGGCTTCTCATACAGGTGCGTCCCGCAGAGCCTCCGGCTGCGCTCTTGCTTTGTTACGGCTATTTTTGATGCCTTTGATGGCAGGGGAAAAATAACACCCCGATCCTTCTAAGAAGTGGTGCTGCTTTGCCCCGTTCGAGTCTTTCTTTGCGAACTTGCTTGAAATTATAAGAATGTTGTTGCATGCTGCTCTGGGTTTTAGAGATAGGCATGCAGTAAAATTCATTACAAGATAATTCTATGATTCAGAAGTTTGAGGAAAGCGCTCGATATCTGGGAAATGCGTGGGAGGGTCTCTGCGCACCTAATACATAGAGAATTAGGTCATTGTGAATCGTTCGTGTGCGGTTTTGGTTGAACTTCCGAGACGTCTAGGCTTGTTAACCCTGGCTATGTCCTGTAGAGTGTATACGCCGGAGTTTACATCGAAATCAACAATGCATTGTGGGGAACTTTTTCGAGCAGAAGCTCTGATATGTGTAACAAATTTTTGCGCTCCCGTTGAGTTCGGATTAAAATAGCTTGTGTGTTCCCAGCGGATGATTATTGGGGACGCAAATACAATCAAAAAGGGTTTTTTTTCGCGGCACTTCCATACAGTCAGTGATTGTGAGTATCTAGTGGCCTCGACCAGATTTAGGGGAAATGCCCAAGGTGGAGTAAGTTTCTGTGAAGGAAAGTTTGACATCCACCTAAATGCAGCCATACGGCTACAAGGGAAAGCTAGACAGCTTTCTCAGAAACTTCGCAGCTGAAGAAAAATTTGTCCTGGTCCAGGATTCGAACCCGGGACCACTGCTTAACCGGAGCAGTCGCTCTACCAACTGAGCTAACCAGGAGGCTAGTCGTTAGTAGCGCGAAAGCGAATTCATCAACAACTCGAAGTGAAGGACAGGTCTTAATCGACCAGATTTAGGGGAAATCCCCAAGGTGGAGTAAGTTCCTGTGAAGGAAAGTTTGACATTTACCTAAATGCAGCCATACGGCTACAAAGGAAAGCTATCTAAGGAAAGGCTACAAAGGATAGCTTTCCTTTGTAGCCGTATGGCTGCATTTAGGTGGATGTCAAAACTTTGCTTCACATTCTAGTGGCCTGACTAACCAATACAAATTGAAATTTTGGGGCGTTTTAGAAAGGTGCGGATTAATTTAGACAACCTGGAAATGCTGATCGTGCTCTGAAATCTCGACACACAAGTGGTTTTTGTGTTTCGCCTCTATAAGAATCCCCCCCCCCCCACCGTGGTCGGAATTGATTAGGTTATGCAATTATTACATTTTGTTGCAATGAAACGATTTCATTGCGGGATCATTTCTAAAGCAAGAGCTGGTGTGCAAGCTCCGTTACTGTTGCATGCTGGGGAATGATTTTTCGATCATTTATATGTCACAGCACAGCACTGCGATGTACTATGAAGCGAAAAAAGGGTGTGCAGGAAGGCATGCCTTACGTGATTTTCAGGACACTCGATGCGTAGCTAATACCACGCTGACTGGCGTACGTAAGCCCTCCCCCCACCCGCGAGAATTCTCGAACCCAGCGGGTGGTGGGGGCGGTAAGACATGCGATGAAAATAATTGTGCCTGTAAACAAATAAGGACTACCGATGGTGGTTTTTGTGTGGATAAGCCCCGCAGTAGGCCGATGCCGCTTGGAAGTATGTTCGCACCGCGAATATCAGCCATTTTGCAATTTCTTGTGTGATAAAATGAACAAAACAAGCTGAAACTTATTTGAAGTACGACGTCATCTTGAAGTCCTTGTATTTTGAGTTTTTGTAAATTCCTTGCTTCGGGTTTTTATTGTTCTTGTTTTGTTGTTGTTATACCTTTTGCTGTTGTTATTAGTTGCTTTCCTTTTCCCTTTCATGGGCTCCCCTCCTACAAAATGAGTTCCGGCGTGCGCCACTGACCACGTGGATACCCCATCCCAACCTTTCCCGCTGTTCAATTTGAAGGACTTCCGGACGTACATGAGCGAGACGAAGAAGGAATTCTTGCTGACCGCCAGCGTATCGGCCATACCCGCGGTCATGCTCTCCTCCTACGACGTCCGGGGATTGGCCAAGTGAGTGTCACGTGACCACACTACGAGCTCCTCATTTAACATTGAACCATATGCGGCGAAGAGGGGGCTGTTCTGTTTGAGACGATGCAAGCACCCAGACCCAGACTACCGACGCGAATTTCTGTCGACCGAACCATTTCATTTGCTATTCCTTGAGCCGTCGAGAATTTTGTGCGCCGCTGTGTGCCAGCGACGCCGGCTTTTCGACCAACCGAGCATAAAGTGTCATACTAATACATGCAAGAGGGAAATCATTCGTTCCACGCCGTTGTTGGCGCCGCCGTAGTAGAGTGAACTCGAATTGTTCACTCTAGCCATAGCAGCGAGCTACGTTCCTCGCCTACATGGCTTGGCTAGCCAAATGGCTTGTTTTTGCTCTTTAAGCCAAAATCAACGAAGAATGGCAACATTTTTTTGTTCGTCTTGCATAAAGCTTAAAATATTCCTTGACAAATAAGTCTTTTTGGAACTCCATTTTTATAATAATTAAACACATTTAAATCGTTTACAATAACATAGTTGCTTTTTAGAGCCACAGGCAAGTTTTCAGCCTGTTCATGAGCCATGCCAAGGACAAGTGGAACGTGCCTCCTCGGTACATGACGGAACGTTCGCTGAAGCACGGCTCGCTTACACACTGGTGCCAGATTCTCCTTTAGTATATATTGGTATGAAACGCTATGAAACCGAGTTAACTAATTATTTCTTTTAAAATGGCTGCAAGGGCGGGTGCACCTAGGCCGGTCGTCAGCATGGAGGAAACGCCGCTATACCGAAGTAACAGGGGCGCCCTGTGCTGTTCTATACAATCATCTTCATTCATCCGTTTTCATTTCTGCATTTTCACATTTTGAGGTTACTGAAATAACGATATCACGCAGCGATTCCGTATGATAGGGGGCCCCGTCGGCTTCCGACATTACATCTCTCTATTGGTCCCTCGAGAAGGAGTAGTTTTTATTTATTTTTCTTTCTAGTGCAATAAACAGAGAAGGGTAATGTGGCAGCGTCAAGGACAGCCAACAGATGGTGCTTTAGAAAACACAACGAGGCAGCGAGATGGCTTGCGGCGCCACATTAAATAAATGCGGCAAATGGATATGGATAAAATAGCCTCGACCTGTACCGCCGAAGTAGAACGGGAATATTATACCCAATCGGGAAACAAATGAATTGGCCGAATGGCAAGTGAAATTGTTGATCACCCGAGGGAGGAGACACGCAGAATTAGGAAGCTAAGCCCTCTTTGCAGGCGGTTGGACTTCATCAACCTGATGGCGTACGACATGGACTTCTTCAACCCGCGCCATCCACGCACGAGCCACCACAGCCCGCTCTTCCCCAGGCTGCTTAGCAGGCAGAGGCAGCGAGTGGCGTACAGCGTGGTGAGTAAGAGGTGACATGGCACTAAGGCGGGTTTTTGTGTAATGTAGTCACCATATGACTGGGGTGACATGGTGGTTGACGTGGACTAGTTGACACCATGCAGGATACCGGACATGCAGGCAGCTCATCACGTAGGTTCCTCGTCCGGTCTACATCGAGGAGATGGAGCTTTCATAGCTCCCCGGTACCACCGTAGTATAACCGGCTAAACCCAATTGCAACAGTGCAAAAACAGGCCAACCGGCAAAGAGAATTTTGTCCACCCGAAGGTGGAGAGAAATTAACGGGGAAAGCTACCTTGTGACCCACCGCTAGGGGGACGGGCCCGGGGGTCCCCTCCATGTCCCCCCTAGGAAGAAGCCGGATTGGGTGGGTTGTTGGGAATGGGAACTTGGGCATTGGGACGGGTTTTGGGAGAAAGAAAGGGAATGGGGGGAGCAATTTTGCTCTGATCCAGACGTATGACTCTTTTTCAAGACTGGTTGCTCAGCGAGGGCATCTACAATGCGAGTGCAAAACGTCGTCGATGGTCACTGAACTTACGGCCCTGCGTGCTGCATTGCAACACATTTTAACTGCTCCAGTTCAGGCATGGGCAATCTTCACCGACTCTCGAGCAACCGTCAGCACCTCTTGGTGCTGCCACAGGAGCAGCTTGCCCAAGAAATCAATGGCCTGCACACGCAGGCAATAAACAACCACCACGTCGTTGTTCTACAGTGGCTTCTATCTCACTGCGCTGTGGTTGGCAACGACGAAGCCGACAGAGCTGCTGCATCAGCGCACTTCAGCCCAATTATTACTCCAGTGCCTTTCCCAAGGCGAGACGGAGCGACTCTGGCGTCATCGCTTGCCAAGAGCTCTCAGCGGTTGCCGTGGATCGACCCCAAATAAGACCTATGTTCCATTGCGCACAATAGACCCAGAGTGCCGATTTCGGATGCCAAGCGGTCTGTGCAAGCGAGATGAAGCTGTTCTACATCGCATCCGACTCAATGTGGCTTACACTAGGCATTTCTTTTTTTAAACTTCGCCAGGCTTCCTCACCTATGTGCCCTACCTGTACAGTTAGCGAGGACCTGAAACACGTTCTCTGCACGTGTCCTCACTACGAACTTGAGCGTACCACAGCTAAGCTCTCTGTGGGCCTGCCCGCGTCCGCCCAGATCTCTTCGAGGCACCTCCTTGGGCCCTGGCTTGCAACCGGCATGGCAAGTCGCGCAACAAAAAGCACTCTTAATATTCCTCCGGAGCACTGGACTTGTGAGTGAGCTATGAACTCTCGGACGAATGACTATATCGCCTGATTGTGTGTGCTTTTCGTGTACGTCTGTGTGTTTGAGTATTGATGTGGGAGTGGAGAGTTCTTTTCCTATATTTTCATCCCATCTTCACCCCATTTGGGGGTAGCAAGTCGGGAGCCCAGCCTGGCTGACCTCACTTGCCCATTAAAGATGTTTTCTCGCTCTCTCACATCTACTGCCTTCTCTTTTCCCGCTAGCCATACATCCATCAGTAGTGTTTATGAAATAGCAACCGGTGTCGCAGCGAGGATGTTTAGGGAATGCTAGTGCAAGAGCGCTGGTCACGTAATAAGGCCGTGGACATGACAATAACTGTTTTGAACGTCCATGGCTTTAAACAACGTTGGATGCACTATTTACTCCGAAGCAAATGCCAACGGGCTGCTGAAGAACACCATTCGCCTTCTTAAAAGGATTAAATCACAAAAAAAGTGCCCGACGACTACGGTACTCCTTAATGCGGAATTTGAGCGAAGCTGTTTAGCTGTTTCGACTGTGCAAACTATTTTGAGGCAGAGAATTTCAGACAAACATATATGTATAGTTACAGGCCACATTTATTCTTCACGTATTTACTCCTTCTTCAAGAAACGCTCCTTTCCGAGTCCTTGATTATCAGAAGGAGGTTTTGTGGTCGGAGAAATGGACGAATATATGTTCGACTTGCAGAACCAATGGCTAATTTTGTAAGACGAGGTTGGTGCAAGTATTTTGCGAGGGGGTGACAGCCTTGGGAGGCCTTACGAGGGCGAGGAAAGGAATGTTCTCGCACATGAGAGGCAGAAAATTTCTGTTTGTATTGATATCTTGAAGTCTTGACTCATTAGAATCCCCGCTACTAATTTTGTGTAGACCGATGGGCGGTTAATTCGAGGCGCAGGAAGCGCACTACGACTGTGGGGGCCCGGTAGGCGAGAAACAGACAACCACTACTGCAAGCCGTGCCGAACTTTTCGGCACACTGCTCACCAACGTATTCGGACGTACTCGGACGTCCCGGACTTATTCGGACGTACTCGGATTTCTCAGAAGTACTCGGACGGTACTCGGATATTGGGCGTATTCCGGATTCAATGGGCATTGCTGACAGACCCATATGCAAGTAGATGGCCCCTCCTGCCGCTCTCTCTGCGAGGCGCATAACTGCTGCTTCAGCAGTGCGCAGCGTCTGTATTCTGGCGCTCGGCGGCGCTGAGCCACTGCTCGGGCGGCTCGTTTAGATGCAGCGGCAGACGCAACACTTCGATCCTTCGTCTCAGGAAGTGATAGCGTCGTCGTCGAACGCACGACAGCACGTGGTACTCTGGCTTTATCTCGCAGCGCGTCGCCACCGCCGAGAATGTCTCGCGGTGGCCTCAACAACCACCCCCCGCTACTCCCCCCCTTCCGCCATACTTTCAACCTCCCTTTTACTTATCGCTCGTCTCGTCTGCCTTTGTGCGTCTTTCGTTCCTTCGTTATACTACGGGCCGACGGCGACATCCAACCACAGGAGCGGGGGCTTAAGAGCGGCGCTCTAAAATCAGATGGCACTTGCACACTTCGTTAATAGCTGTGAGTGCGAAAACATGCATGTCCAATTTAACGTCTCGGAGTGCACCTTCGTGTTTGGCACTTCAAATCAAATCATATGAAAGTTTATTTCACTCACAGTTACATACGACGTGAAAAAAAGGTACGTCAATGGGGCAAGGAAAAAAAGCTGCAAGAAGCAGCTTGACAGAGCCCTTGCCCCGAGTAACTTTTTCAACTTTTGCCGTGGGCTGGGTAATAAATATGTCTGTTAGTATTTACAACCGACTGCGTTGTTGTAAAGAAATTGTTATAAGCGCAAGAACAGTGTCTGCTGACAAGGCGTGCTATGACCCTCCGCAGTATGCAAGCGAAGGTGCGCAGCTAAAGGGTGCGTTTACGGGCGTGAGGGAAAAATAGCGTTCACTGAGCTACAACAATAGTGACTATCTAGCAGCACCTTTCCCTGCACTTATACCCCGGTGAAAGATGTACAACGCCGACGGCACAATGTGCATACCACGGATGGCTTTTATGTTGCGCGGGAGAGGCAAAACTATTCCGCCCAACATGGGTTGGAAGACAAAGAAAAATACAACAGAAATATTCGGCTCATTAATTGACTGAAACACTTTATTGACCCAAGGGATAGAGGGTGCTTCTCTGCGACACTTCTGCGGTTGTGGCGCAGTTCTACACCAAGCTGACTTTTCCCCGCGACAGTAAGCTGATCTGGCAGGGTACATGCCTTAGACAGCCAGTCCGGAACGGGGAAGATAAGCAACTGTGTCAGGCAAGTGGGACATTAATAGAGGAGGTTTGATGGCTCAACAATCCCAGAAGACAAAACTTCCAGCCTGAAAAATTATACAAAGTTCTACGAAGGTCTAAAGAGTAAAAATGCGTGGGGAAGTGAGAAAAGTCATAGCCTGGAGGAGCAGGTCAGCAAATACCACGTCAAGCATATAGTTAATTGAGTATAACTTCTCGGAACAGGTAAAGGTCCACCCTCCGCAAGACTTTACTGCTCCATCGCAGGCGAGAACTCTTTCGAACGATTCCATATGTTTTAAACTTCGACAATGACGGCTACATTAGCGCGGTCGAGGCACTCTATTTCTAGTTTGCTTATCACTGCAGTAGGAGGAAATGAATACGCACTGTTTTATTTCTATTGTTTTCATAAAACTAATGCTACAAAACTCCAATGCGAGGTGCTACAGCTGTTTTTAAGGCTGTCTCATTGCCGAGGTTAACGCCAGGATCATTTTCTGGTTGCTGTAACTTTTCGAGTGAAGCTTTTGTGTTCTCACAGATGCGTCTGTAACGTCAGTATGCCATGCACGAAAGCCAACTTTCTCTGACGATGATGATGACTGACCGTGAGTGAAGTAAAAGAAAAAAAAAACGCTTGCGGTTGCCAGAATCAAATCTGCGTCCCTTGCGCTATGCAGCCGGTGTCTAAACGATTGCTCTATTTCTTTTCTTCTTTCTTGGATTGCTTCATTTCGACGTGGTGAAAGGGGTTCGGAAAATTCAGACCACCAAAGAATTCGTTGCAAGAAAGCTTCGTGTTGAAGCATCGTCATCTTAGACGGAGGGGTGCATAATTTTTTGTACTACTCCGAAAAGAAGTACCTGTTGCGGATAGCGATCGCCTGTTCATTGGAAGCTGTCCGTAACCTAATAAAGCTCGCAGCGAAAGACGGCAGAATTGCCAAAATTGTCACGTCAATTAGCTGGGCGAACTGGACGCAGAAAAAACAAGACGTTTAATATACCACGAAAATAACGCGCATGACTCCAGACATCACAGCGCTCCTCACTGCAGTAGCATAAAACGTTCGGGGCGCAAGCACTATACACAGTTAACTTCAGCTCACTTTCCACTTGATGCCCGTTGCTGGTTGCAGCTGTAGTCACTAGGGTCCCGTAGTCGATGGCCACTTGAGAGGCTTGCCGGACACGCTGCCAGAGACCAGGGTTCGTAGCACCGGGTGCCGTGGGGACCTTGTTTCGGGTGCGCAGCCCGAGCGTTCAAGCCAGGTCGCCCCGCTGGTAGTCGTCTCTGAAGCCGCCAAGGGTGCGTTGTTGCGCTCAGGATCGTTGCCGCGCTCAGGAGGCCGGCTGGGCGCCTTTCTAGGTTCGGTGCCTAGAGCTTCCGTGCAGGCGCCGCCGTTCCTCGCTCTCCTATCTCCACGCGCCTCTCTTCTTTCTTCTTCCAGTCCCCTCCTTGAGGGGTTTGCCCATGACATTCTCCACGTCTCCTTTTTCCTCTTCTTCTTCTACTAGTCTTCTTCGGGAAGTTATTCTCTTGGGGGGATTGCTCATGACAAATGGGTAGGTAAAGTGCCCTCCTCAATTCTGTCTCCATGTCACCCGGCATGCCGTGAGTAGTACGGCCGAATAGATGCCGTGGGGTTCTGCCTGGCGATTACAATCAATTTTCTAGGCGTGAAGCTAATACAGCGGCCATTAGTTTCGCGCTTTCGTACGTCGACATCATCTGTTACTGCTCGTTTAAGGTTCCACCTCTACATAAAAACCTACCTACCGCCTCTGACCTCGCCCCGTCCTTGCAGGTATCGGCGGTGGACCATTGGGCCGAGCTGGGCATGCCGCACGAGAAAATGGTGCTTGGCATCCCCCTGTACGCGCGCACGTACCGACTCGCGCACCCAGAACACCACGCCTGGGGAAGCAGGGCTGTCGGTCCGGGACCGGGACACCATGGTGTACTTCCTTTCAACAAGGTGTGTACGCATGCATGCAGTCCTGCGAAGTCTTTCGCCTACTGGCGGAACCAGTAATTAGTGCTATTATTCCACGAAGGCGACAGCCTTTGGTAGGCATGAAAAACCTTACATCTACTATCCTATTTTTAGAATAGAGAGGGATGTATGCGTGCTACGTATGCACCTTCGAACGAACGCGCGTACGCTACGAAATCCAGCCGCGGTGGTTTCATTTCACTGCTTGTAGCTGCCACAGTGGCATAGCAGCAAGAGAAACAAAGGCATGAGGTCGCGGGTTCGATTACCGGCCGCGGCGGCCGCTTTTCTGATGGAGGCGAAAAGCAAAACAATTTCACCATCTTCCCGTAGGGGAACCCTGAGTAGTATGCGAAGCAGCCATGGGGTTGACTCAAGTTCTCATTAGTTTTCCGTTCGATCGCGGCGTTGCGGGAGGAGAATGAGGAGAGCGGAGCGCGCGCGCGCGCGTCATTTATACCGCGGAGCCACAGTGGCGCCCCCAGCGGAGTATGCAGCGGCTACCGTCGCGCCTCTAACGCTAAGCTGCTTCGCATTATCACGCGTGGAGCCGCAGGTGTTGCCATTCGTTGCGCAATCCCGGAAAGGAGAGGAGCTTCGAAGAGGAGAGGAGGAATGCCGAAGAGGAGTGTCGGAGAGTAAAATAATTGTTGTAGAAAACAGGGGTTTATGTCTCGACTTCCCATCGCACCGGGCAATGTAAGAACTGAAAATCTGGCGAATATGCGTAGCGGAGAGAATGCAGTCAAGTATTGTCTTCGTGGGTGCGATGCCAGAACACTCCAGAGCAGTGCCGTCTAATTTGCACAAGCTCAGAGAGCAAGCTATTCTTGCAGACGTCTGCATAAGACTTGATGATGATATAGTAGCGCAGGGTGACGCGGTGGTACCTAGGTTCATGCTTTTGGCTTATTAATAAGTGACTACAACTGATTGATTGATTGTTGAGTGTAACGCTCTGACGCAACGCAGGCGATGAGGCGCGCCGTAGTGGACGGCTCCGGATTAGTTTTGACCACCTGGGGATCTTGAACGCGCGCCGAAATCTCGTACACACGGGGTCTTTGCTTTTCGCCTCCATCAGAAAAGCGGACGCCGCGGCCGGTAATCGAACCCGCGTCCTCGTGCTCAGCAGCACAACGCCTAGCCACTGAGCCACCGCGGGGGGTGACTGCAACTGCGTATACCGTTATATCTGCATTCGTATTGCTGTAATGGCGAGCCGCGAGTCTTGCAGGTTGGATAGCGTCGATCGTCGAAGTAGCAGTTTGAAGCATGGGTGAGGGTAAAGCGATCGAATCGTCGTGGGAAGATGCAAAAAAGCACAGCAGCAGCGAGTAATTGGGAACGGCAGCGGTGCAATGCGGAGACTCCGAGGTTCGTGCTTGTGAAATCGAGGCAGAACGTCTTCACCTAGTGTTTAGAGGGCGGTGTTGCTGGTGAGAAAAGTAGGACAGAAAATCTTTATTGTAGGTACAACCCAAACGTTTCCGCGCGAGAGGTGCGTTCGCGTGTGAAATAATTCTCATATTACAGCAGCTGACACCGAGATTTCAAGGACATAAGTGGTTTCTTCCATGGTTTCTTTTTTTTCATATTTTCGTTTAAGTTTCGCTTCCTTCCATTGCTCTCTCTATGTCTTTTCTGTTTGTTTGTGTGTGGGGGGGGGAGGGCGAGGGAGGTCTCCCATGAACTAAACAAAAACATCCCCATGCCAGAAGCACTCCACACACCATTAAAGAGGTGTATGGTTCGTAAATGGTTCGCACGCAGGTATGCGAGTTTGTGAAGAAGGGAGCCGTGACAGTGATGGACACGACGGCGTACGCCCCGTATGCCTACTTGGGCTCCGACTGGATCTCCTACGACAACGTCGAGAGCACAGTACTTAAGGTAAGACGGCGGCGTGCAGTTTATAGCGGCAGCAGTGGTGACCTATTTTCAGCTGAGAACGACGGTGTACGTAAGCAAAAACAAGGTCTCCTTCGTTGACTCGGAGATGGAAAAAAGCACTGCCGAGGTTAAAATCGTCATAAACTTGAAAATTGTGGACAAGCTCACCTTACGTCATCTGGTTGAACGGAACTTCAGGTGCAAGCTCGGGGGCCGTGTTCGTGAACGAAGCGCCAATGGGACACACCCGCACCAAGGACGGTGAGTGTAAACATAAGCGTATTAATCGGGCTGTTTAAAGCTAAAAGGTCTGCGTCATTCTCACTCTATGCAAAATAACACGTGCGAAAGCATGTATCCCGAGACCGTTCTGCAAGATTGGGCGCCTCCGAAACCACGTTCACTCAAAATATCCCGCGAAAACACATCTAGGGTCAGTTTTTGTAAAAGGTGCTTTCGTTGTTTACAATTACAATTGTTAAAAGCACACCAAAGACTCAACAACGTTTTTTAAACTCAAATTTTGTACTTTTCTCAGCTCTCTCGGCGTTTTTTGGCCGACTAACGATACTTCGCTTGCGAGCAATGAATAATTAAACCTGGCATTTCTCCCTGCTGCTTCGCTGACCATTTATTCGTGACGCCGAACAGCACGTCACACAGTGGCCAGCGCAAGCCGAGTCCCTATTGTTAATTTCATTCGATCTTCACCACATTCGGTAGTGTCGGTTCTCATTGGCCTTTTCTTTCGTCGCAGATTGGGATGAGGAAAAGGTTGTTCTAAAGCAAAGCTTTCTACCTCTATCTGCCAACGGTTGTTTCGTAGCGTGCGGGACAAGAAACTCCCAACACGGCTGGGGATGGGAAGGGCGCTTTTAATTCACGGAGCACAGTGTAGATGGCGCGACGATAGGGCACTATTACCCAGCGTTCCCCGCACGCAGAAGACTGCTCGCACCGGCTGGCGGGTCGGCGGGACGGCTTTGTCGTCTGCTTTAGCAACAGTTCTATTGGGCCTGTTGTGGAGCTGCTTCGGGTGCATTCCGCGCTTCCTTCACACGGCTTGAATACCTTTTTCGACAGGACCTGCTGGGTAACCCGCACCCGAAACAATCCGCCTCTTTCACAACCCCACTGCGCATGCGCAATCCCCTAGCGGCCAAGTCCCTAAGCAGTCCAGTAGGGGCAGCAGACGACATTCCCCACAGCTCCCGCACAAGCGGGAAGGGGTCGTGGTTGTATTTACATCGTTTGATTTTTTGTGTGTGCTCGTTGTGCGCGGAACAATGCTCACATTAACTTGTGCTGCGTTCCGCTGTAATTCGGAGTGCCGAAAAGGGAACGGTGTCGGCTTCTATCGCTTCCCGTCGGCCGCACGCGATCGGCTACGGCGGTTTGCGTCGCTCGCGTCGGCTCGGGTGATGGGAGCTTTAAGCTTAGCATCCTGGCGGATATTTGATCGCTGCTATCTGTGCAACTGCGAATGACAATCCGCAACACAACTTTTCACTACACTATCATCCCCTTTCTCGCATGTGGAACTCAAATTAAGTTATAACTGCCGTTTGAGCGATCGGTGATCAAGACATCTGCGTAGCCTGTTTCGATTCTTCCGCGCAGGTATCGCCATCTCTCGGCCGCTCGGCGCACCGCGCGCCGCGGCGACTGGTCAGCGTAGGCTTGCATCGAGGCAGATATATCTGGTCGCCGCTTTTAAAATAAGCCCTGACAACAATCCCTAGCACAATTTTTCACCACACTAACACCTACTTTCTCGCATGTGGAACTTTTTAGCGATCAGATTGATTCAGAAGAGCAGCGACAAGCGCGGTTTCTACCGTGGTCTGCGCCGGTTCGAGCCGCTGAGTGTGCCGAGCTGGCAGGCGCGGCCGGCGTGTGCGCGGACTGTTTCTGAAGGCAGAAAACGCTTCACGATTGCTTGCTTTATCCATTTCTTGCGAACAAACGCGCAGAATCTACAAACTCAGCTCAGCGATCATCGTAATTGACCATGGGGCAAAAACAGTGGGCGGAGCGACGCCGACGACGCATCTCATGCGTGCATCGGGCCGTCTCAAATTCACGCGTACGACTAGTCGTGGCGACAGTCGTAACGATCAGTCGCATGCGAATCGCGTGTACCAATCGTACATGTGTCCAGCGCTTAAAGGCATTTTGCGAACTGCCGGCCTTTGTTGAGCTGGCGATCGCACTTCATGCCAGACGACTCCAAGTACTGCTCGCTCTGCTGCTCGGACGGCACACGGATCTGTCCGAGATTTCTCTGCCAGCCCTCATTCAGTGATAAGAAGCCGCCTGGTATTATGTGTTGACCAGGGGCTGTCATCTTAAGGCGTTATAACACCAACACAGAAGAAAAACTTCGGCTGCTCCTCGCCGTAATGTGGGATTGCCGTGCATACAACGAGAACGCAGCCGGAGGAAACGCCGGCAAACCCTACAGCTTCAACTTCCGCTAAGCACGCTAGGTGGCAGCACACCGCAATGAAAGAGGCGGATTAAAGGGACACTGAAGTGATATGTAAACATTGCGGGATTACTAGCGCAAATTGTAGTCCGGAGTCCCCAGGCCACGTTTCAACCACTCTGGGCGCGTTTACGCGATTTAATTTAGTAGAAAAATTAATTCGAAAATGCTGTCCTCCTCTCTTTACGCTCGCCCATTTTCTGTGGCGTTTTCGTGTGACGTCGGGAGGAGCCGAGCTCGCAATTGGCTGCGCTACTGCACGGTTCGCCGACCTTCCGATCGAGTCAGTCGGCACAGCGTTTAGATTCCCGGCCGCCGACGGGTCGTCGCAATTGGCTCGCTCAATTGAAACTAAGCCACCACACGTTTGTGAATGAAAGAATGTGCCTTTCTTTACTTTGTTAGTTTGTACACTGTATCTAGCTCCAAGTCGAATCAAGGTCGCCTCACACAAGCGCTGCACAAGGGCATATGCGACGCTTCGCTGACTTTACGCTAGTAGGAAAATCTAAGGCCACTTGAAGGCGGGAGAAGAGTCAACGAAGTCAATATTGGTACTACGAAAATAAAATCAACTGAAACTTTTACTGTACAGCGCAAAACTAGGGAGCAGGAAGCACTTTTTTTTGCGCTGAGTGAACAAGCACAGCGGTCAGCAGCACGGCCGCACATCTGCGAACGCTTTTCCGTCCAAGAAATGCAATTGCTAGACGTGAGATATTGTGGAAGTTTGGGGGACGCTTACTGCACGGGCGCTATACGACAAATAGTCACCTAAGCTGCTTGGAATGCTAAAAATAAATAAAAGTGTAAACTGGTTATACATTATATAGCTTATATTTCCATGACTGGCCGTGCTCGTCTGTGGCCGAGTGGTTTGGAGCGCTAGGTATGTCAGCGCAAGTGTTTTGCAAGTCACAAGTTCGAATCCCCGTGGAAACGTGCTTCTTTTTTTTACAAGTTAATTTTTCGTTTTCCGCCGATGTTTTCTATACTGAGTTCACCTTTTTTTGGGTCGCAACGTTCATTGCTCCACGAACTAGTTCACAGAACGCGCGCAGGCTGGCACTGGCGCGCTAGCGACTTCTCGTTGGCGTGCTGTTGCCATGAGCACCGACTGCTTGCAGGCAGTGGGCACAGGCCAGAATCAACAGACCCTTGGCCTGTTGCGAACACGCTTTTTACGATACAGGCATGAGTGAGGCAAGCTCCAAATATAGGGGAAAAGCGCATGGCATTTTAGCGTCTGCGGGGACGCGGAGGGCGTTCATGCACTGCGTAGGCCTCGGCTAGTGAATGCTACGATTCCAAGCCGTCCTGGGAGGCTAATCTTATGCATTTTACAGCCGACAACAGGCAGAAGCGCGGTACGATGATTACTGAGATATTGAGAATGCCTTTTCTTCTTAGGTGGTTCGGGTGAAAAGGAAAAGGAAGTGCACTGGGGATATTATTGAGCCCAACTGGGGGCTCACCTGCATACAACCCAGTGTGGTGGGGAGGGGGAGGAGGGGGATATGAAGATTAGAGAGGAGAAAGGGGGCGATAAAGAGATGCCCATCCAACAACGCCATTGGTTGTGTTTTACAGAACCGAAACCGAAACTTGTTTGACTGCTAACCTTGAACATCGTCCAATCACGGTGCCCCCTCCTCCCAACGTCACAGCCTTAGTTGGTGCGGCCGCCGCAAACCGCGCATGGTAGTTTTTCTTCTTTCGCGCTTTGTAAATTATTTACCGATTTGTTAACCGGATAAACGATGAAAAGTGTGCTAATTTGAGCCAGTCTACGCAGTGCAAGCAAAAACGCGAGCTTGACAAATTCACTTCAGTGTCCCTTTAAGTGGTCGTACGGCAAAGATACGCTAAGATTGGTTTGCAGGGCGGCAAAACAAAACGTGGAGACCACGTACAGACATGGCCGCTAGAGAAACGCTATTTTTTGCGCACTGCTTGCCACGAATGCGGCTCCGTTTTCTAAACTGCTGAATACCGATTCAGTTGTGTTTTATGAGGTATTACAAAGGTCTACTGGCGCAACTGGCTCTTATAAATAGCGCTTATAAAAGTTCCGTCAGCTTTATCGCCATTCTCAAACTTACTAAACTAACTAGTTTAAATCGGTGTAAATGGGAATCACTACGCTCACATGCCGAATTCTTTCGGTGTCTGCGCTTGTGTCGCCCGAGCTAGCATATTAGGATGGTAAGGCTCCACTGTTTCACCCTTCCAAAGACGCTCCCCTCCGTTTTCTTTTCGCCGACGCATGGCCGGGCTATAGCGGCAGCGTCCACCGCTCTAGTCCGGCCGTGCCCGACGCTCCTGCGTTCGGGACGCTGCCCCCGCGAATTCCAGGTAATGGCTGGCAGAATCTCTGGTTTCACTCTTTGTAGAGCCATGTATTTGAATTCAAGTGACTCCGCTTGGGCAATTGTTGTTGGTGTGGTTTAAAGCTCTGCTTTCAGACGACCTGCACAGCGTGATTGGAGCCTTTTTTTTTTACACCATTTTGCTATGGTGGTGTCCAGGCCATAGTTTGTCAGCAAGTCTAGCAAATTATAAGCGAAGCGTGAGCACCCTGGCGAAGCTTTCCATTTAGGCGCTGCTGCCTGGGATCAGACGTAAAAATTACCCGCTCAATTATTAATGCAGTTGTCTGCAGCCTCGCTTCAAAACAACTGTGCATGTAAGCGCTAATTTTGCCACTGGTGGTTGTATTTAAGGACAAGCGGCTTACTTTCATTCGATATTTTGTTTAAGCACATGGTCGTGCTGAAATATTTCTGGTGTACGGATTACCGAACTCTCAATGTTAAAGCGATACCTCTGCGGCATGTACCTCATTATATGGCGCCAAGGGTCCGTACCCATTACTGAATGGCTGCAAGGCCGTATTATCTACTTGATATTTTCAATGAATTGCCTGACGAAATGTTCTTTCAACTACCCGGAAACGTTTTCGAACTGCCATTCTAGCATAAGAATGATGGTGAAGTGTGTGTGTGTGCGCGGTTACCGTTTGGTTGGTTCTCTTATTTCTAATGGTTTCTTGGTGAGAAGAAAAATGCTAACAATGTAGTTATTAACCAATTTTGATTTATTGTATTTTTGTTTTTGTCTGTTTGTGTTTATTGTTCTGTTAGTCTTTTTTGCTTGTTTTTCTCTCTCCTTTTGTGGAGTTTTTTTTCTTTTCTTTTCCGTTTTTTCTCAGAATTCAGTTATCGCTATTGCCAAGTACCTTTGACAGCAGTGATGACTGCTGCTGCTGCTGTATGATGCCGCGAAAGCCCACCTGTTGGCTTTGGCGGGCGTATTTTAGGCTCTGTATGCACTCCTTGGCAATAAAATAATAATTATTATATACGCGATAGTTTAGCTACTAAGAAGTTACGGTAGGTTCTCGCGTTCACCCGCACGCAGGCATCTTTGACGGCACTTATATCCAAGAAGAAACAAATAAAACCAAAATTGAGCAAGCCAACCGCCTAGGTTGAGGAAGCCAATGTTATGTTGGCTGGCTGAGGTTTCTTTTCTGAAGACGACGCGACGTGAAAACGTTCCAGTATAGATTTATTTTGCATTTTTATGTCTCTACTGCTTCACCTTTTTTTTTTCAGAGAAATGTTTAGCGAAACAACATTAGCATGGGTGCTTCATTATTCAAAATTGGCAATGTCACAAAGTGTAGCGAGGGAAAGGGCACACGGCGTGATCCTTGTTTCAAGATTTTGGCATTTTTTGTATAAGGCTGATAGGCAACTATTGCTGCTGCGAGTGGTATAGTTGTATTCGCGACCTTCTAATACGCCGACATGGACAAACTTACTTTTAAACATTTCTTTATCTTTAGGCGGAAGGACCATCCTTCCTGTGTGAAGGGTTCGCGTGCGTGACCCCGTATAGAACTACTAGACCAGGTTTCAGAGTATCGGCAGTCTTTTGTCTCATTGTTGTATGCCGCCGACAGCGCCATCAGTCGAACCGCGTCATGTGACATTTGTTTACCGCGGAGAACCCACGGGCGCTGACATTTTGGTGCCTCTGTGTTGCAGCGTGCGCGCGTTCTTCGATAAATCGTGATTTTCGGAGCGCAGTGTGGCTGTATGACACGTTGAGAGTGAGCTTTTAAGCCACAGACAGAGTAGCGATACCGGGCTACTTTGTACTGCGTTGTTTAAACCGGCCGGAAGGTGGAAAACACCTGCTTTGCTTCCCGCTGGGAAATAACGACGGTGGCCTAGCGGAACCTACAGCCAGCATAAAAGCGTAGATTTTTAGTAGCTATAGTGTAACCTGGAGCCTTTAAATAAGCTACGCTTGCGTAAACGAGCCTGACCGTGTCCCACCACGCGCTATCCTCGAAAAGTAAACACAGCTGTCATGGCTCACTTTACCATGGCTGCCAAGCTCCCCCCGGACCGATTCCGCCCGTCAAGGTCAGCCTACAATTGGACGCATACAGCTGGCCACCCTGGCGCCAGCCACCACATAGGCTGCCGTCTCGCGTATGTGCCGTTACTCCTAAGCGCAGCTTATTTAGTGGTTCCAACACCACCCGACGAAGCGACGACTCGCAAAAAAACAGAAATCACCGGTTTATTCTGGGGGAAAAAATGCGGCACGTGCAGAAATATCAAAATGAAACAAAGAACCGGCATTAAACAGGGAGACATGGGAGCAACGCGACAGCAGCAACGAACTGCACCGATTGTGCAGAAAATAATACGGCGCTTCCCTGAACACTCACGACGATGTCTGAGTCCATTGCCCTATGCCGCCCCGTGCGCGCTCACCACAGTGTTGGATAGTCCAAGCCGGCCGGGGCGTGGTTGCCGTTGACTGCCCCTTGCTGCTCCCATCGTGGTCACCCGCTGCCGTCGGGCTGTTCCGTCTAACTCCATCTACTGCACTCGCGCGCGCCCCTTTTAACCAGACTTGATGGTTGCGCGTATGTTCCGGGTTTGATGCGCAGTGCCCATGTGTTCGTTGCGCGCTCACTGTCCATCGCACACGCACGCACAGGACACATGACACATCGGAGTTCGCGCCCATATCTATGTTTCACTGAGCTGTGACCACCATGCGCGGGCCACACTATATGTAGGGGCTGCGTCCCTGCAATGTATTGAAGTTGAAAGTAGTCGCTAAATTCTGGGCTGCGATTTTTAGATATAAGTTAATTCTCACAAAGCACTTTAGGTGCCTTTTTAGAATCCCGGTGATGCCATGTTTACACACCTTAAGGCCTTGGAAGTTGACTTTTTTTGACCCGCGTACACTTTGAAACCTACGGCTGTTCACATTATTGACGTACTCTGTCTCTTGGTTCAGGTTGCGCCTCTGCTCCGGCACTGTGGGCATTTGCAATGAGTGGTGCTAATCAAAGCCCCATTACTTTGTTTCATGTAATTACTCAACGTGTGAAATGCTACTTGATTTGTCCGAAATTCCTCACCTTTCGAAGCGGGAGTCATAGAAGGAAGATCACGGTGGTGTTCCGGAAGCCCCATATATCACGGTAACCTGTCGAACCTCGTTTATCACGAATGTCGTATGTCGGCTACAGGAAATCAGTTCTTTATATATGTTTCGTTAACAGTATATAAAAAAAATCGGCTCTGACAAATCGACAATCTGAATCGTGCATAAATACTTGAAACAAGAATGCATTTTTAATGCTTGGAACCCGCTAATGTACAAGGTAACCTTTATCCTTTCTCCTTGTTGCATTTCGAGCTTAATAAACCGGGACATGAGTACGCGAAATTACAACAGAACAAAATTAACTTGTCCCAAACAGGCCCTCGCTCCATATTTATTTAATGAAGGCATGCTAATCTTTCGTCCTGGTGGGTACTTACTCACAGGAACTGCTCAGGATGAAGCTTTTCCAGTGTTCATGAACAAAAAGGCCCTTTTATACTTCTGTAGTTTCGGACGACCGGTTTTTTTCCAAATATCTTCTCAGCCTCGTGGTCAAATTTTTCTTCGTTATATTGATGCGTGCACGTCCCGACGGTTTAAGTTTTGTTATAAAAGAATAAGTGTCATTTAAAGAACGCGCGACCAAACAAAGTTTGTATTTAGTTCGCTGTAGCCGATAATTCGTTATATCAGTGTTCGTTATCGCGCGGTTGGTCTGTATTTGACTCGCAGACTCAACAGCAAGGGCCTTAATGTACTGCATCATTGTTGACCGCGGCATTTATGTAAATCTTATGTAGATATTGACGGGCTTCAGTCAGATATTGCAGAATTCCGCAAACTTGGGGTGTTGTTCCCCAGAAATCGGGGGAAAAGTTTAAAAGAAACTGTCCTGCTTTCACGAAATCAATTCAGATTTTACACCTTCCAGTTGGGTGTCCACTCTTGCAAACGGACGCGTGCCAACAAAACACGGTTATATAAAACAAAACTGCGCAATATGAACACCAGCAAAGAACTCGAGGACGTACGGAAGTTGCAAAATGCTCAAATGACTTAATCAATACTTTTATGTAATCTTTTCTTCTAAAGCGCCAGATAAAGTAATAGCATTCCTCATGAACGGTGCGCAGAGTTAGATACTGCTTCCATCTCTTTTTGCCTGAGTCGCTGTAGCGCTTTTATTATTTCAAATCTACCAAACATTTAGTGCACGCGCATACATGACCTAGTATCGCACGCAAAATAAACATTACATTTTTCAGGTTAAGACTCGGTGTTGGCAACCTGGGTCGCCCTCCTCATTTGTGAAATTAGGGTGTGAGTGTCTTAGCTCGACTTAGTACTTGCGGAGCGTTAGTGCAGTCGTGTTGGTGGCCATCCATCATCCGCACGTTGATGTGTTGGTGACTCAACAAAGTCCTCTGTTTCAGTGTCTGTGGGCAGAGTCCATGGGCCTCGGTGGCGTGATGACCTACGCGATCCAGATGGATGACTGGGAAGGAAAGTGCGACAACAAGACCAAGTTTCCTATCCACAAGGCAATCTGGAAGACCATCGGTTGAACGACGACTCGCGCTAGTGCACCGCGCGGACGAACTTCGCCGTGTTCGGTTTTGCCCAGTGGCCGTACGGCGTCCGACGGAGGTCAACGCAGACTGGACCAGTGCACAAAGAGAAGAACCGGTGACCGTGACAAGTTCACCCACCACAGTGGTGCAGAGCCATGAACAATAAGTGGCGCAGTGGATCGCGGGCTCGATTTCCTTTCTTTGCGGTGACATTAAAGGGACACTGAAGTGAACTTGTTGAGGTTCCGTTGTTGCATGCACTGCGTAGACTGGTTCAAATTAACACACTTTTCATCGCTTATCCGGTTGATAAGTCGGTAGTTATTTTATAAAGCCCGAAAGGAGAAAAACTACCACGCGCGGCCTGCCGCGGCCGCACCAACTAAAGGCGACGTCGGGAGGAGGTGCACCGTGATTGGGCGATGTCCAGGATTAGCATTCAAACAAGTTTCGGTTTCGTTTCTGTAAAACAACATGCTTGACATCCGACGTTATTGTTGGACGCGCATTGTCGATGTCTCAATAATCGTCATACCGCGCTTCTGCCATGTTGTCGGCTGTAAAATGCCTCAGATAAGCCTCCCAGGACGGCTTGGATTCGTAGCAATCACTAGCCGAGGCCTACGCCGTGGATGAACGCCCTTCGCGTCACTGCAGACGCTCAAATGCCATGCGCTTTTCCCCCATATTTGGAGCATGCTTCACTCATGCCTGTATCATAAAAAGCGTTTTCGCACCGGGTTAATGGTCTGCTGAACCTGGCCTGTGGCCACTGGGGGCAAGCAGTCGGTGCTTGTGGCAACAGCGCGCCAACGAGAACTCGCTAGCGCGCCAGTGTCAGTCTGCGCGCGCTATGCGAACTCGTTCGTGGAGCAGCGAACGTTATGGCTCAAAAATGTTGATCTTAGTATAAAAAAAATTTAGCCGAAAACGAAAAAAATCAACTTACAAAAAAAAAAGAGGAATGTACGCTTGGGGATTCGTAATTGCGACTTTCAAACTAGCATACCATGCGCCCCAGCCCAATCGGCAACGGCACAGCGTTGCCGGAACTGGAAATATAAGGTATATAACGTATAACCTGTTTACACTTTTATTTAGTTTTAGCATTTAAACCAGCTTAGGTGATTATTTGTTGTATAGGTCTCGTGCAGTAAGCGTCCCCCAAAATTCCACAATATCTCAGGTCTACAATTCCATTTCTTAGACGGAAAAGCACTCGCAGATGTGTGGTCGTGCTGCTGACCGCTGTGCTTGTTCACCCGCAAAAAAGTGCTTCCTGCTCCCTAGTTTTACGCTGTACGGTAAAGGTTCTAGTTGATTTAATTTTCTTAGTACCTATATTGATTTCGCTGACTCTTCTCCCGCCTTCAAGTGGCCTTAGATGTTCTTACTATCGTACCAGTCTCGCAGCGAAACGCGTCGCATGTGCGCTCGTGCAGCGCTTGTGTGGTGCTACCTGGACTTGGAGCTCGATACAGTGTACAAAGTAACAAATGAAAGAAAGACACATTCTTCCATTTACAATCGTGACGTGGCTCTGTTTCTGCTGAGCAAACGAATTGCGATGACCCGTAGGCGGCCGGCGGACTAAACGCTGGGCCGACTGACTCGGCCGGAAGGTCGGCGAGCTGTGCAGTAGCGCCGTCCAGCGAAGTCATCTCCTCTTGACGTCACATGAAAACGCCACAGAAAATGGGCGGGGATGCAGAGAGAAGGACATCGTTTTCGTATTGATTTTTCTACTAAGTAAATTCTCGTAAACGCGCTCAGAGTGGTCGAAACATGTCCTATGCAGCTCCGGACTACAAGGTGCGCGAGTAATCCCGCAATGTTTACAAATCACTTCAGAGTCCCTTTAAGATGGGGGCTAAATAAAGCAATGCGTCAATAAAATAAGGCATCTGTCAACAACATCTATAGAAGCTTTATAGATTACGAAAATTGGTTGGCCCAGTGCAAACACAAGCAGTAATGGAAGTGTTGAGAGCCGGAGTTCAAGACTGCCGGATAGCTTTTTAATCAAACAAGGAACGTACGGCAATGACAGGACTTGGGAATAAGAGGGAGATGTTTTCCGGCAGTACGAACGCGAGATTGGCAGAGACAATCTCAGCCCGAGTATTTAAAGCTTGGCCACAGGGGTTACTCCAAGGCTTAATAGAGGAATAGGGTGGGAGTGAATGGAGGATATTTAGGCCACTTTAGATTCACGAACGATATCGCCTTGCGCAGTGAGCCCGAAGAAACCCCATTCAGAAATTTCAGCTGTATGCCAATATGAGAACATGATTACAACGCACTATTTTGTTTCTTGTTAAAGAAGCGGCCTTCTATAACGTCCGGAACTCTACTCCTGTACCTAGAAACGTTGTTTTCACCGAGTAAAAGGCCGCAAACTGTAACAAACTTCCAAGCTGCCAACTACGCAAGGACAGGACAGGCGCCTGTTCTCGTTTGTCACCAAGTTTGTCTGGAAAACTTTCGCATTTGACGGCGGTTGATGCTTGCCCCAGTTAAATACTGGCATTGTTTGCTAGTATTCAGCTTCGACGAACAACCGGAAATAGTCGCCGCATAATGTTTGCTGGCAGTTTTTTTCGTCGGGGGTAGCCACTCCCACAACGCCCCGTGACGTCACAGGGGTGGCGCGAGAGAGTGACTGGCGAGTTGCGTTTCTCTAATCGTTTAAAAAAGTATTTCTTCGGCTACTAAAACGCCGAACTTTTGCTCTCTCTTTATGTCTGTCGGTCACTGACTCGATTCAGCAACCCGGCCAAAGTGAAGTAGGAGCTGCGCAATAGTCTTATATACCCACTGTTGGGAATTGCGAAGACGAGGCGCTCGAGCGGAGCGTGCACTACTATCATTGTCATTGTAACTGAGTCATCGCCATTAAAAGGGTTCCATCGGGGCTCTCACGGCTCCGTTTCCTAGTGGCGCACCCGCAACGAGGTCGTCGCTCCGCAACACCCACAGCCTAATCTAGACGTCTAAGTCCGGTGTCCTACTTGTCAACACTGTTGAACAAGAACAAGACATCAGGCAAATATAAGGCAGATAATCAATACACGGGATATTTGAAGGGTTATTTTTTTAATAAAAAATCATGAATTCTTGGTTTTTGCAAAAGCAAATCAAATACTTAAAAAATCAAATATCTATACTCCGTCCGTGTTGCTATAGGTGTGACCTTCCTTCATTTTTTTGGAAAGGATAATCATTGCACGTCACCTCGGACGGGCGTACGCTATAACGTGCCTAGGCACGTTCCAAGAAAGGCAGTTACGGTGAATGGTGGAGTCTTTCTCGTTCCCAGCAAGTGTTTCCACGGCCATGGCGAACGATGGAGTTTTTTGCCAATTTTGGCTAATCTCCCTCAGTGGGTACTCTGGGCTTGACAAACGTGCGCCAGGGACGCTGGGTGGCCGCCGCGATGCCCGAGATCACGCGCGTGCCCTCGACAATTTCTTGGTATTTTGAACTGCGGACACGAAAAATTGCGATTTGCTAAAGAGCTTCACCGTTAAAAGAACAAACATTAGGTGAAACGCGGGATTCAGGCGACACACAACAAGAGCAGGGAGAAGTGTGTGGGAAAGGCTCTATTATGCAGTAATTAGAAATCGACTAATCATGACATCGCCCAATGCCTCTTTGGTACGTCGTACGCAGCTCGTCCGCCTATAGTGGACAGAATAAAGAAAATTCCCCATTTTGCGTAAGTATGCTTACGTGCCCTGGAGGCGAAACCTTGGTTAAGCCTGCCAACGAATTTTTGACTGCTATTCATTGTACCTGAGTCTCCCTGTTTGCTTTCGTTTCTTTGTCTTTCGGCGGGAATTACATCGGCATAGTGGAGCAAGCCGCTGTTTCCTTATAACCGGCGTTCTGCATGGCTGGTGTGCACTTGTTTTACTCACGTGGCATCGTGTTTACGAGTCACGTGACACGCACTTGACGTTTGCAATTCATAGTCTGGTAAAGCGTGCATAGTATTCCCACAAAGCTCCCAATTCCTGGCCAATGCTCAAGGTAGGTAGGTGCTGCGAAGACATGAACAACCAAGCAAGACAATTGTTCCACCGCTCCCAGCGCTACTGCGGAGCTGCGGGCCCAAACGTTTTGTGAACTGGAATGTGTTTTTTATGTATTATTTATAGCTGGGCCACTTTTTTTACCACATACAACACCACCTATGGTTTTCCGTGCTTCCCCCGTCTATGGTTTTCTAGCTTCCTCTGGTTTTCCGCACTTCACCCTATGGTTCCCCCGTCTTCTGGTGTGAGCGTACCTCCCTCCCAAGTACTGACCGAGCGCAATGCTACCACTTCCGGCCACCGTAGAGTGCTGACGTGAGATGACGGGCTCTTTTAGAGTGGTTTCAGCGCGCTACGGGCCCGCGGTAACAGGTTTATTGAGCATGACAACTAGTTTCAGGTTTTGCCTGCCCACGATGCCCACCGGACGAAGTGTGTTGAACACCGTTTTTTTGCATGGCGACCTACGTGCCCGCCCGTGTCGCGTCAAATATTTTCGCGATACGCTGGCGCAACTGGGACTGCTTTCGGAAGCAGTCGCCCTTGGGGCTTATCAAATGAGCAATTTATGGGTGTTTGCTTTCAAGAACCCGGACGGAATGAAGAAGGTTCTGGAAAACCCGGAAGTCAACGGGAAGGGGCACCGGTGCATGGTCGTCGACCCGTCAATGCAAAAGGTACGACTGAAGCTGCACTGGTTACTTTACAACGCAGCTGACGAAGACGTCCGCGTCCCCCTCGCTCTGTACGGGAAAGTGGGGGAACTTGTGCAAAGAGAGGTGGCGAGTTACTGGAGTTCAGGAGAAAAGCTCGACAATCGGGAAGGTCAACATAACGCTCAAGGCTGGGCTTGATGTCGACGGCTTGCCCCACCAGTTGAGAGTAGCTTGAGAACTGGCCCTATTAGTAGTCTAGGGACGCGAACCACAGTGCCTGCGTTGTGGCTCGACCGGGCACGTCTGGCGCGAATGCAAAGTTCCGTGGTGCATTTCCTGCCGCCGCTTTGGTCACGAGACCAGCCATTGCGTGCGTACGTACGCCAAGGTCACGGGACCAGCGCCTTAAGCACAGCGGTGGGTCAACCACCTGTGCTCAGTCAAAGCCCTCGTGTGAAGTGCAAACCGCATATAATGTATGATAATGGCGTTCACCTGGTTTGGATTAGCGGCGAACGGAGCAGCGTCTGGGGAAGTGGAGGGCGGGGATGGCGCTCTGTGGCGGCGACCCATGAAACAAGAGTGAGGGGAGCAGTGCGAGAGAGGACGTCATAGCCGCGCGTGCCGTCCTCCACCTCACTCTTCGCCTTAGGCTCCTCTCCGTTTTCTTTCCTCCGTCGCTGCTGCGTTCGGTCGTCTTTAGTTTCACTCTTGTGACGTCGCATGGGTAATCGTTGTGGGTGTTTATAGCTTCGCAGTCCAACCACCTTCAGAGCGTTGATTGGAGCCAATTTTTTCAAGTACCGCCCTTTTTCTGCTTTAAAATGTACATCAACTCACTGCTACGCCAACCTTTCGTAAACAAGGGCGGTCTAATATCTTTTAGGTTGTTTTAATTAACATTCTGCATGCAACAGAAAGTTGCGGGCTTGTACCTATCTTTGAACGGATTATCGCGCTAAACGTACGTTACTTTTGTAGTGATGCGATCAAACGGAGCTAGAGGCCTGTGTACAAAGGCCCATCATGTTTCTTCAATGCGGTGGTCTCGATTATGCCCCCTTCGGTTGCGGCGATGTTTGATGTGTAATCTTTATGATGTTCATGCCGTAGTGATCGCGATGCTGTCAGCTGGTGGTGATTTTAGCTGAAGGGAGAGAAACATAGAGAATAAACATGTGTATTACGAAAAGCAGCGGGGAGGAGTTCTCAGTACAAAGCCGATTGAACGCTTTCAGCCTAAAAAGCCCGCAACACCAGCAGACACTGGTCATTGAGTTCGAGACTTGTCAGAGCTTTCTCCCGAAGCTCGCAAGAAGAATGGAAGGGATTGCGCGAATGTAGTTAAGCGTGTGCCGGCCTCTCGGACCATCGCCTCCTTAGCAGCAAACCTCATAAGCCACTAGGGAACGCAGTCTTTCCTACTTTTCGCATTAGCATGCTCAAACTAGTCGTGTTGACTTTCAGTGGGGGATTGTGTACTTTGATCGTCGTCAAGGTGATCTTTCTTTTGCGCATTTGTATTCCCTGCGTTTCAATGACTGAGAGGATTCGCCATTCACCCCTTTTAGCAACGCATATACGCTGCTGGTGTACAGGTACATTCCTACTTTTGTAATTAGCATGCTCAAATTACTCACGTAAGCCTTCAGTGGTGGATTGTGTCTTACTAATATTATCCATATGGCGCGTTACTGTTTGCGCCGTGTCCTCTTTCTTTTTGTTAGTATGACAGTCTGGCTTGGGCAGTCGCCCTGGTCCGCCCTTCCTATATGCTGTTGGCGTAAATACGCAGTGTGATTTTCATGGTTAGTATGCTCAAAGTTCCAATGACTACAGTGTCGTCCTACCACGCTCAAGCTCGACTGTGGAACCGTGGCTACAGCCTGCAGCCATGCCGATGTATTAATGCTATTCTGCGGCATCCATAATTTCAAAACAGGGCTGCCGTGGCGTGGAACCTCTGGTATAATGGTGTATTGGTTAGGCCGTGGCTTCGTGCTGCAAAAGGCCGAAGATAGAGTCCGGCGCTTGTGGGTTTTTTTTTGTTTTGTTTTGTTTATATAAAGCGAAGCGTTTTACCTCTACCCCGAAGGTTTCTGTCGCGTTCCGTTGGTGTCAACAGAAAGCCCCAGCAAACAAATAAAACATCTTACTAGCACCGCCAGGAATCGAACGTGGAATAAATAGAGAAACGGAGCGAAAGCTGGTTGCCTTACCGATTGAGCTACGAGCCCACGTGGAAACGGGGGAGACAGACGGTGCACTCACCGAGCACATCTGCGGGTTTACGCCATGCGTTCTCGCTGAATTTCCTGGGATAGCGCCACGCGACCTCTCACGCTGCCACAGAACGTGTAGCGGCCGTGCAGGCGCCATGCGAATGCGATAAAAATTATAAAAATTAAAGGCAACTCACACCAATGCATGGCATCTCACTAATCCTCCGTCTCTGCCGCCTATCTCGTAGCACCGGGATTGAGCTACCATTAATTTTATTAAAAAACGTTTCCACTCATGTGACTCACCAATACAACTCAACCAACCATCCGTTGATAAATAGTGAATTGATTTACCCTAAGCAACGAATATCTCTTTGAAGTAACAAAGGATGTGGTTAAGTGCATTTCACTTCTCTCTGGTATCACTCTTTGTAGAGCCACGTGTGTGGATTCAAGCGACGTCCCGTGGATAATCGTTGTGGGGGTCACTTACAGCTTCGCTTTCCTACCACCTTCCCATGGTGAATTGGCGCGCATTTTTTACTATTTCCTCATGATTTATTTGATTTAGGCTAAAATTTGGTTTTAGGTGTTATAATTATTTCCTACTCTTGGTTAATAACGTTACTTAGATTAAGCTCAGTTAGATTTGGTCCGGTCAGGCAGCGTTATGTTATATTACAAAGAAAGTCACGCTATTATGGTGCGGTGTGCAATGAAGTCAGATAAAAAAGGGGGGAAGGGAGAATCTAATAAATTTTTTATCGATGGAAGACGTTAGATAAATATCACAACAGGAAGCAGCTTTCGCATTCAAGGCGTGTAAGCGCACCCATACAATTTCTCGCATGCTCATGCGACAATTTTCTCGTACCTTGTTTTACAGACGTGCTTCCTGGTTTCCCGTAACGAAATTAAAATCGACATTTTTACATGTTGTGACGAGTCAATTTTCTTGTTTGTAGACTTGCTTATCTGCATTTCTCGCAATAAAAGTAGTTTCGCCGTCTCCGATGTTGTGAGTTTTTTCTTTGGTGCAGTGCAGCTGTATTGGTTGTACGTCGCAAGTAGTCTGGGATAGCATTGTCTTTGCCGGATCTTCCATCATTCATGGCTTCCGAAATGGGGTTCGGCCGCCGCAAGTTTTGCTCTACCCTGATAAGTTTCATTGCAAATTGTGATCGATTCTCATTATAATTGGCATTGATTACTCTAGCCTTTTAATTTTCAGCTTTCGTTTTGTTTTTATCCGAAATGGTTCCCATCACTTTGAATTATCTCTTCACAGTACCCTGTTGTTTGATAAGAAACTTTTTTCTTTCACCGCACACTGACGATTGGGCGATCCTGACAGGATATGTTTCATAGCAACGGAACAATAACAACAACGAGCATTAAAGCAAAGCTGCTAGCCTCGTGTTGTACGGCTGACGACAAAAGATTTAACCAGCATCAATCATTGGTTTTTTTTTTTGTAAAACAAACCTTGCTACGAGTCGGCCAGTATCCATTGGGGCCGGCGGCGGCATCAGTTTGATAGATGACTGTCCGTTCAGCTTCTACGCCAGAGCTCACTCAGCTGAGCATCAGAGCCTCCCAAGTTCTTGGTGTAGGTGCGCCGTCAGGATTTCACAATGTTACCACTTAGATTCAAATTGACCTGGGTAAAGTTTACTAAGTACTAGCGGATCTCGGTAGGTTCCAACCTGTGACTCGCGTGAGATTGTCTCTTTCTTTTAAAGCGAAACTCTATCCTCTCACTGGTGCCGTTCTACGCCAATACGTCCTGCAGGAATGCCAACCTTCTCTGACAATGATGAGGAATGATCGTGAGCGAAGGGAAAGAAAAACATCAACTACCCCCCTGTTTAACGACAACGATGACAAAACGCGAAGCTTTAGTCGTTGAGTTTGTCGTTTGATCGTTGAGTTCAAGCTTGACGAAGGTTGGACGCGGAGCGTTCTCGTGATGGATTCTTTGGTTATCCACTTTCGAAAGGTTGGGTTGAAGCATTACTTTTTTTGGCGCCGAAATGGGCTGGCCGCCTTGTCAAGCAGGTTTTCCCTTGTGAATTTTATCCATTTGATATGTGAATAAACCTATGTCAATTTCAATTCAGTTTTCCAAGACCTTAGATATTGACTGGATTGAGTATACGGCATATATTGGCATTCTTCTTAAAGCACCGTCCGTTTTTAGAATAAGCACCTGTGCTAAACACATTGAAGAAAAGGAAGGGACGAAATTGATTGCAAAAGTTGCAACAATGCAGGTTTATTAACGTGTTTCACATACACGATGAAAACAAACGCTGTATGCAGACCAAAAGATGTCCACTATGTCACAGATATTTATGGCACGTCATTAGGAATTCATCTTTGGCACCAAGTAGGAACTCGTGTGCGAGAAAGAAGTATGTGGCCTGGGTTTCCTCACAAACCAAACTACTGCAACAAGTACCTTTTTGTGAATTTTCCACAGCCCAAACTTCTAGCTGTACTTAAAGTTTGTAAATGACTTGATTCATGCTTCTGTTTTTGGAAATTATTTGTTGTGACTGCACGCCAAAAGTGTCACAGGGTTCTAATTTTACTTGAAGAAATTTACATTAGTAATTCCATAATATTTCGCGCGATTCCAAGAAGACAACATTGAAGTAAATCGGTAGCCATTGCAATATTTTTTATACCTCGTTCAAACCGAGGAATTTGAGAAATGGTGAACGAGAACACCCTGTTTTATGATTCGTTAACCAACGAGTTCTATTGGAAAAAAATTTTTTAAACGTTTTTTTTCTGTTCGTTCGTCTTTTTGTCTGGCGTGCAGTGGGAGAGCTTGACACCCATGAGCTTGTAGCTCCTGTTCGGGCATTATGTAAAAAAGCGCCCGTGCATGGTTCTTTTCACATACTACTAAAACGCTTCAAAGACTGTAAACAGATGTTGGAATACTCAAAGATGAGGCGGGGCAGTAAAATGGCCGCCTGCAATCTAGGAAGTTACTCTGCCCTTTTTTCAAGATAAATTTATAGACAACATAACGTGACGTTTCAAAATTATTCTTGACGTCATCCCATCAAAAGAAATGCAACATCAAGTGCAGGGAAATAACTGATAAGCTCAAAAATGGCCAGAGGAAATTTCTTACACCATTGAAAGATCTCTTCTTATCAGCATGCGCAGTGCGCCACTTATATTTCTACAAGGGATTTTACAGAGCAGCGAGGGTGAGAAGTTTTTTGAGGATTTGTAGTACACTGTACTCAAATGTTCAAGAAAACATTGAAGCAACGTCAGAAGAAGCATATGTTTCGCCTCCTGGAGCAACAGAACGTGCGAAAAGTAGCGGCACGCAAGTTATCCCTCTGAATCTCCGCGGCTTAGAGGGATTCGGCCTCCCTGCTAGCACGTTACTGTGGCTGCTGATATGAGTAGGTGAACACGGAGGCGAGAGGTCACCTCGGACCCTAGAGCTGCCGAAGGACAGCGCGAGGATGACAACAAGATGGAACCATTTCATCTATGCGCCCCTCGGACTTCATCAAAATGATAGGCAACACCGCGTCACCAAAAACGTTCTCTGCCCGATCACAAGCTCGTGTAGTACTGCCCGTCTTCGGTAGTGTCTCCGTCCTCTTCCTCGATGACCTCAGTTGCTCGGCCCGATGTGACGACGTCCGGCCGCGAAAGCACAAACCACGGAGGCAGCTCTTCTTCTTTGTCTGCCTCGTACTCGATCTTGGCGTCGCCAGATTCTGGGTCGGCGGGCACGGGGTTATGCCTCTGGGAATGAGCCTGGCAAGCCAGCTTCCACAGCTGCCGTGCCATGGACGGACCCGTGTGCTGCACCATGGCAGTGAAGTTACTCGACTCGCTCTTCATCAGCTCGTACGGCTCATCGAACTCCAAGATACGGCCGGCGTCCAGAACCTGCGAGGAGCAAAGGCTGCCATCAGAGTTTGAAATCTCGCATGTACGAGCTACTTAACGGCTGCCTTGCACGTTTACTTATAATGCAGTGCATCGTATTGAAGCGGTGGCACCTTCAAGTATTTTCCTGAAATACACGCATAGGTTATCTCCAAAAATCAGTGCGTAGGTGTAGCTCCGAGGGTATGCTAGAGTGAGCATGCGCAAAACCCTTCCTGTGCAACTAGTGAACTAGTGACACTTTTGGCGATGAAGCAAATGAGCAACGAGCGGGTTCCAAACGGTGCGATGTGGCAATATGCGAGAAATAAAGCTTCCACCAACCCACCGTCCTGTTGTTTGAAACCACTTCTATTACACGCCATTAGGCACAGCCGTTAGAGGGAGTACCGGGGTATCGTAAAACCGTGGCCCATTTGACTTCCCTTTTTTTATCATTGCAGCTAGACGATTGTACATCTGCAAAGCTCATGAGCAGCTGCTAAAAGCGTTGACAAATAATGAAATATAGCGGTGATTTCTTCAGAGAAGTTATGATTCCGGAATTCTTAATCTGCGCTGATCTATTTTATCACTTTTCTTATTTGTGGAGAGAGAGAGGGAGAGGGCGCGAGAAGGAGAGAGAGAGAGCAACAGAGACTTTTTATTGAGTGCTATTATGTTCGTGGATAACACTGTTTACACCACAGATATTGCGAACGCAAGCCCCCTATTCCGATGGTCCAATCACTTTTAATCAAGCTTTGAGCGTGCTTCTAGTCTTGTATATCATCGAATGCAAGTGAATGATTCTTCAAATCTTCGGCACATAATGCAATACGCGACGAAGGTCTTGTGATAAAATAAACACGGGGGCTACTGATACTGTGAAGAAGTAGATTCACTTACTATCACTCGGTCCGAGTCCATGATGGTGTGCAACCGGTGCGCTATTGTAATCACTGTGCAGTCCTTGAAGTTCTCACGTATTGTAGTCTGTATCAAGGCATCAGTCCTAAGTGGCACATGAAAGAAATGAAGAGTGTGACAATTCTAAAGCTGTCGCTGCTCTCGATATGTCCTGAAAATTCATCCACTTCCTTCATACATGGTTAAGTGTCTGGTGGGCGTTGCAGGTGATGTAGTGCCCTTGGAAGCCTATTTGGTCAGTGTCTTGCCACTACTGATGCACTAAATGTGTTTTCATATGACATTTGCACACAATATGTGTTTCCTCTCCCGCAGCGCAATTTAATACCCTGGTTATTGTAACAAGAAATACAGTTTGTTGCGTTCCTCGAAGTGTTGCTCTGAAAAGCGCTTAGAATTGAATAGTCTTTGATAGTCTGTAAGTTCATACGAAATTGAGCCTGTAGCTTGGATCTTTCCGTTACTGAATAAAATAAAATAAAACGCGCTTTTCTTGAAGCAATGGTTTTAGGGTACACACAAATTCTACATTTGCCATACAAAACTTCAGCCTTAGAAGCTGTTGAGGATATCGCGACATCGGCGCGAGCAGAACGCAGAGTTTTCCGAAACTAGCACGGGTGCTGTAAATGAACTCTCAGTTTGCGTTTTGCCTTTACTCCAAAGGCGTAAATAATGAATGGTCCATCCAGCTGCTCAAAATGCTGAAGCATAGCGATTGTGTGCGACGATTCTTTCAAAGCGACATGTAGGTATTGCAAGAAAACAGACAAGTTCCGCTTCGCTGCCATCGGTAGGCCGCGCTTAAGGATTGAGGCTGATTCCCAATAACAGGCAAACATCCAATTTAGTAGGGTGCAAAACTGCTACTGTAAGGATGTTTTTTTATAGGAACAGAGTCTGGTTGGTGTTCTGCACAATTGTGCTAGTGCAAGTTCAAGTCATTGTTTTCATACATTTTTGTTATAGAAGTTAATCATTTTGCCGAAGAGCATTACTTTACCATCTGAAATTTTAACGTGCCGATGGTAAACAAGAGTTACAAGAGCCTTAGACAGTTGTCATGTTATGCAATAAAACATACTGTTTTACCACTGTCTTTGCCACGAAAGAACCGGAAATGGTAGAAATCTGGTTAAAATTATTTCTGTATAGCATGGGCTCTCCACAAAAGAGCCATTTTTTCGTCGAAGTAATCATGCTGCCTCTACCGAATGCACCATAGGACATAATGCGCTGATAAACAGTGAAATGTTAGACGGTTCTGAACAGGTTACAATAAACTTCGTGTTGAGAATTAAAGAAATTGTGCGTCAACCCTATTCTAATTTAGGCTGCTACAGTGCTTAGAGGGTGCGAGGGTGTCGTAAAACATTCTCTAGTTACATAAGACGACACTTGGTGTTACACACATTGTAAAACCGTTGCTGGCATCTTATTACTTTAAGTGAAGTTCGTGCTAGTACGACGGCCTTCTTCTAGCAGGACAGATACCAGTATTCTTCTCCACGCTTCCCGTTAGCATCCTTTCATCTACTGGGGAAAGCCCCGTTCTACGGGCACTTATTGCGGATACTTCCAATGCACACAGCACCCTCCTGTGACTGACAATGCTATTGAGTGCAGCACTATAATCCAAGAAGTCAAGGGGTGTGACGCTCTGTGAAAAGACCTTGTACTACACGCGCACCTTACAGTGAGGCAAAAAGGTGCCGCACGCACCTGGGGTCCACGTTGGCCGTGGCCTCGTCCATTACTAATATCTTGTTTTGACGCAGCACCGCCCTGGCAAGACACATCAGTTGCCGCTGGCCGACGCTGAAATTGCCGCCGCCTTCAGACACTGGCGCAGACAGTCCACCTGGAAGGTCCTCTATGGCGCTTTTCAGCCGCACCTGGAAGGGGGAAAAAAAAGAACGTTTTTTTTTTTCATTTTACCTGCTTGTTCTTTCCTTGCAAGCACACTCTCGTTTGGAAAGCCTCTAATCTTAAGGGTAAAATAAATAAATAAATAAAAAATAAATAAATAAATAAATAAATAAATAAATAAAACATTGTAATGAGGACCATCTTTTTTTTCTCGTTTAAAAAATGAGGACGATCGGTGTACAGTGTAGTCACACCCAAAGACACTGAGCGCAATGAGCAGTGGCTGCGCAAGCGACATCGCGAGTGCAAGTTGAACTACCACCGTTGACGACGACGACGATGAGCGGCAGTCTGCAGCATCGCTAGCGAAGAGTGCACTACAGAAAACCGGCTCCGTCTTCAATTGCGATTCCTGCCTCTCCAGCATCACACCCCATTAGAATTGGTGGAGGTTGCTGCGGGCCTGCCATCCGTACGCTAGAGCTCCGCAACAGGACGCTCACCACAGCCATGGCCCCTCCCCGTGAGACACAATGCTATGATCAATGTCACAAGCCTTGCGCAGCTGGGTATGATTCCAGATAAAGTTTTTACCCGCGGCACGATATTAAAAGCGGAGCTGTTGTACGAGCCGACGGTTCGCCGTTGCCGGAAAAAATACCAAAAGAATGCCGAGAGCTCGTGAACGTGTGCCTCTCCACGACCGCCGAGGGTAATCGGCACGCGCGGCGGCTGTGGCAAAACAAAAACTGGTAAAAACTCTAAGGAGTGGGGCAATAGCGAGCGCTCATGAGCACGTGCCTCGCGGAGATCGCCAAGTCCGTGGCTCGCGCAGTGGCTTCAGCAAAAAGAGCCTCCAGCTATGTCGTCAGGAGCTACCGCGCATGTATAAAAACCCTTCCAACGCTAATGGTAAAGATGAAAAGACAACCTGCTTGGGAGAGGTCACCGCGGCTGCCGCATTCTCTCGAAGCCATTATGGATAATTAGAGACATCGGTAAGAGGGTGCCTAATCCTTCGCGAGGCGATTTGCAGATCCCGCCACCGCTGCCTCGAGTCGATGACGACTCGAGGCAGCGGTGGCGGGATCGTGTACGGTGGCATTGTAGAATGCTGTAGATGACTTTGCATCCAGCACTTTCCGCAAAGACGACGACCTCTTCAATGCATATAGGCGATTACTAGCCCCGCAACTATGCAAATAAACAATGATACTGAAACTTCACCATGTGTCCGGCAATGCTCACAGACAACAGCTCCGTCAATAAAGTCTTGCGCGTGAGTACAAGCTTCCCTGAAGTTTTGCGTACAGTCGAAAGCATTACCTCTTCTAAGGCTTTCCAAAGGTCCTCGTCGCTGTGCTCCGAGAATGGGTCCAGGTTTCGTCTGATTGGTCCCGTGAACAGCACCGGATCCTGCCATCGCCAAGTAAGAACCGTCATGCACAGTGCTAATTGCAGCAATAAACCGCTATGGAATCAATGGGCCCCCCATGGTGTATACAACATCGGGAAACAACGCACATTACAGTACGCAGCGGGAAATCTGTGCTTAGTTTGGGGTACTGAACTATAAAACACACTGAGCAAGTCAAAATTATCAGGGTTAGATCGAATTAAACAATTTTTCGTTTTAGTGTCAACATTACGAGGCGTGAAAAATGAGGTACTCCACATCAGGCACATTGAAACACGAAAATAGAAACCCTATACGGTGGTATTCCCCTGCGACATGTGGTACAAGTGTGCCCTTTAATAGCACACTGGAGTGCTTGAGGGGGCAGCAATCGGAGACGGCTATCCGCGTGAAACTTCTTCAGCATTCGCATTTTGCGCTGACTGGCCCCTTTGTGTATACAGGAACCGGTTTTCTGCAAATTTCCTCGATAAAGTAATTTGAGTTTCACGATGAAATTAGCACAACGCTCCTTTGATTGTATATATATGAGGGATATTAGGCCCATGTTGAAGGCAGCAGCTTGGATCCTAATAGAAGCCGCACAGTATCTGTAACTCTAGATTTGCTACTCGATATAACTCTGTGCAATTTTGATTTATTTTTATTCGCATGGGAACGTTTAATGTAATGCCATGCATCTCAGTTGAGATATTCACTCTATCTCTCTCTCTCCTCTCTCTCTCTCACCTGAGGGATGATGGAGATCTTGCGGCGCAGATCATGCAGGCCAATGTAGCGGATGTCGATGCCGTCGATGAGTATCGGCCCGTCCGGCTCCGTCATGCGAAACAGCGCCGCGATGATGGAGCTCTTTCCCGCACCCGTGCGTCCCACCACGCCAATCTGCCAGAAGTAGCGCAAAATCAGGCGGGGCGTTACATCTTGCGACAAAAGGCTTCTTTTTTTATCGGGACAGGTCATAAAAACCCTTTCTGTGAGCGGTACCTACTATGAGACCTCTTAAACCGCTATTCAAACAGCTTCTCCTCCGCACTCAAACTTCATTAGACTTTTCCGCGAGTATTAAAACCCGGCTGGAGTAGGCAACAGTTTGTCCTTACGAAGCAGCCTTGCGCTGGAAAAGAACGACGCTAACACCATGTCTACTCGCATCTGCGTGAAGCATTGCGGAAGCAGTCGCATCAAAATGTGCAGGGAACAGGTACGAAAATTACGGCTCGCTTTATCCTCCCCACTGCCCTTTCCACGCTATGTCACCACGCAAAGGTGGCCCTAGTCGTCAAAGAGTTTTTGAAATGGGCACGCAATTTCCGTACAATTCCAAATAATGCGACTGAAATGGAACGCCAAGCCGAGAAAACTATGTGGTTCTTGCTGCTTATCAAATTGCATTGGCGTAGACGCAGAGGAAAGTTGAGCGTAGTATTTTTACTGCATGTAATTAAGGAAATTCTGTCGGCAGTGGACACCTGAACACTATTTTCACTTGCGCTGAGTTTGCATTTTTTTCACGCTAAGCTGAGGGCTGAAGTTCGAAAGGCAAGTAAAACTTCGTGCAGGCGGAGATGATTTTCATGAATACAAACTTACAGGTGACGTCTACGTTTACGTCTTAAAATGTACCACGCGTTAGCTTTACTTCAACGTCGACGGAGCGCTTTGGCCCGGCTGAAGGTTAACACATGGTAAGAAGAAGGTTAACACATGGTGAGTTCGCCACCTCAAGAAGAAGGTAAACACATGGTAAGGAGCTCAAGTATGGAACCTGGAGGCCAGAGCCCGAGATGCAGCACCTGCTTGCAATCAAATGACTCTGATCTTGAGGTGGCGAACTCATCAGGGCTGTCTCTCATGTCTCGGTAGAAGTATTTCTTATTACAACACGTTTTATTATGTTCCTGTTGATACTCAAGCACTCCGTAGTGTTTGTTTGTAAGCTTGCCGATAACCTTTCGCTCCATTTGTTAGTTATATGGCACAATACACGGAGTAAGACTAAGACAGGAGGAGAAACTGGATCCGTACGGTGGCTAGATAGCGTCACAGACACTTCGCAGATGCCAAGCTAGCAGAATATCTTGCGGGAGAACAAAGCCGTGAACGGCATTCCGCTGCACAGCCACGGAGTGAATTATGACCGCAGCGCCCACCAGATGGTGCATTTCTTTCCTTCACAGACGTAGCTCCGAGCTTCCTGATTCGCTTACTTTTCATTGTGACATTATCCGGTCGCTCGCTCGCGCCCGCTGCAATGGGCGTTTCGCTTCCTGTATATTCTTGCTGCGTGACACAACGCTGGCGCGGGCATCAGTTCCTGTTAGAAAGGCGCTTTGGTGTGATGGCGTAAGTTGCGAGCAATGCTGGCGGCTGAGGCTGCCGTACATGGGGCCACAAAATGGCGTAGAAGAAACTCACTGCTCAAGCGCGGCGCCTGTTAAAATCCTGTATCCTTTCTTTCGTCTTCGCTATAGTACCATTGCACTCCTTTCTACAATCCGGTTCCCGCTGCACCCCACCCACTCCAGGCGAGCCCTCGTATCTCGCTACCTCAGTTGTAGTTTCCTGTTAGCAGGGGTCACGTACTCCCGCGAACGCTGGCTTAGAACGGGTGACGGCGAATAGCGAGCACCCACAGAAAACAATCCGAAAATAAGCCTAACAATGCTATCGCCTAAAGCTGTGAGAAAACAACAAAGGCTAGTTTTTCATCTGCACCCCGAAGAACCCTCTCAATCATGTTTTGAGATCTTGTTAAAGCCTTGCACAGAATAATGCGGAGCGCGTCAAATTCATCCAGGCCATCATTCGATTCATCGAGGTCATCAAGCGGGGAGAGTAACGTTGCTTTTAAAGAATATAGTCTTTCTTGGGTTACCTGAAGGCGGGAAATTTCGGTCTGTCTGTCTATCTGTCACTCGATTAAGGCGCCCGGCCAAAGTGAAACAGGTTCTGCGCTACAGGTTTATATACACACCGCCAAATATAAACGTCTAAGACCGGTGGCAATGTTTATACCTGTCAACATTGTTGAATAAGAAAGAAACATTACGCAAATATGAGGCAAAACATCAATACATAAGTAATATTTGCAGTGTTCCTTTAGTAGAAAAATCATGGATGCTTGATGATCGCGATACATCCACTGCAGAAAAAAATTCAGTCTTTCGTTTGGTGTTGCCCGCGCCACTATAGCTCCTGGTACAATTTTAAGAAATCAAATGGCAACAGTAGCAAAAGGTTCCACTACGTAGGTTCCACGTTGCACTTTGAACGCACGTAGAGCAGGGCGACGTGGTTCTATAAGTGTTGTAGTCAGGTGCCTCGATTCACGCGCGCCTGCGACGTACGGCAGCGCTGGTATATAGGCGCGCGGCCAGGAGCAGTGGGACGCGCTAAATTTAAATTGACTTGAGCAAGTTTCTAGGGTGTTTATCTTGGGAGCAGCGAAACGGGAGAGGAACAGGGTAACAGGTGAGCAGGGAAGAGACGGGAGGCATTTACTTGGCAGGGGCATCCGACGACTATCGTCTTTTGCCGACATTTGCAACAAAAGGAGCAGATACGCCGCCATTTTTTTCTTTCTCCCACGTGCTTATGAATTCTGCTATGCCAGTCTTCGTAAATGATGGTAAAAAATACAAGAACACCATTCGATTGCCGGGCCTGTCTTCTCATTAGTACAAGGTCATGTACCGTCTGCGCGTTTTTCTTCTCTGCGTTATTGATTGTAACTCGGCGCAAACCACCGTTCTCCTCACCAAGAAAAGAGGACATTCAGTGCGGATGTACATTGCTAGTCCCCTACTTGCTACTTTTGTAATTTACATGCTCACATTACTCGTGAAGGCCTCTCAGCATGTCTCTTACACGTTTCGTAGACGAAGGCGACGACCACTGGCACATCTACCTTCGCCACTTCCCTTGGTGTGTTTTCTTGTCTGCGCTATTATGCTCCGGCACATATCTGCGTTCGCATCACCGGCCACGAGGACCTTGGGCGCGGACGTACTTTTATATGGCCTAGTTTCTACCTCTGCAGTTATGTGCGCAAACTACTCACGCAGACCCTAGAATATGTCGCTATCGCACGGTTTATAAGTAGACAGCCACAACGAGTTGACTAGGGCCACATTTAGACAGCTGCATTCGCCGAGCTTTGAGAGACTTACTTCCTTTGAAACGGTTATTTCCACGTGGATGTCGACTTACGCCATGTTGCATGCTAGTCTTGTAACACAGAGGTCCCTGCCTCCCAACTCATTCATACCCAACTTTATTTACCTGTTTAACCATCGCCTCCTGTATTTTTATAATGCCAAACACATCAGCCCGGACCGGCCAAACAAACCCTCTCCTTCTACTCAGGCCACTCTCCCCCAATCTGTAGCCTTCCCAGTGCTATAGTCACGTGACCGGTTCATATCGAGGGGACGCGTGGTGGAAAGCGGCAACGTTGGCAAAACGTGCTCCACCGCGGCTCTGAGTTTTATAACGCTGGCGCGAGCGCCATTACTTCGGAAATCTCAAAAATCGGTTGCCTTTGGCAACCAGGCACAAGCCGCTATCGAATTCAGTTACGGTTGGGTGATCGCGGTTCAGCTCGAGGCGCCACCTTACGACATGTGGGAACTGCAGGCGTACCACTCACTCGCATTGGGAAGCGCGCGATGCGTTTGGCATTGCAAAATACAGGAGCCGATGGCATAACTCAGTTTTTTTTGCTAACAATAAGCCAATTTTCTCTCAAAAAGGAGCGCGTTTCTGGTCTTTTTTTTCTATTCATCGTTTCTGCCATGTAGCTGCTGATCGCCGCCGATAAGCATATACAGCCGGATGTTGGTTCCCAAGTATTGAGGGCAGATATGATTGGTTCAGGGCAGCGCACAACTCGTCCTGGCATGACGTGGGTAAGTCGCCTGCCCTGCCCCCGTTGCTCACCTTCTCCATCGGTTTTATGTGGCAGTGCAGGTCTTTCAGCACTGGTGGTTCGCCCTTCGCATAAGACAGGGACATGCCATCCAGGGTGATTGAGCCATTCTCAGGCCACGTCTTGGGCGGCTTCTTGTCCGGGGGAGACTCCAAGCTTGCCTCTGGTTCCACGCTGCTGTATTCGAGTACACGTTCCACAGACGTCATCTGCGCGTTGGAATGAGCAGATGTACTGGTAAGCTTTATTACATTTCACATAGTATCTCGGAATTTGGGCTTGCATGCCCCTCTCTCTTTACTGCCTTTCTTTCTCTCTCTCTCTCTCTCTCTCTCTCTCTCTCTCTCTCTCTCTCTCTCTCTCTCTCTCTCTATCTTTCTCTCTTGCATAATATCTGTAAAAGTGTTAGGTATTACCTTTAAACACCATGGCTTGGCAGCACGTGAATAAACGAAGTCCAATGCCCATTGACCCTTCGATTTGAAACCGGCGAAATACGTATTAGAGGGGCCGTACACATAATGAAACGGAGACGAAACTCAATAGCAACGATTCCTGTTAAAGGTAATTGACATCAGCCTTAAAAGATCTAGTGAAAGCACATTTGCCAACCTCTCTCAATTTCTGCGAATCATGTAGGCGTTGTAAATTATATTGGCGTAATATCACGGGGCAGCGTAAGCAAGTTTAAGGTAACCCGAGTGTTTATATGGAAGGATAATTTCCTGGTGATGTTTGAGTCCCGATACACACTTTGAGATCTGTACATGATTCCTTAGTGCTGTCCGTGTCTTTAACTAACGAGCCCAAAAAGCAGCCGAAATACATCGTCGCCTTGTTCTCGCATTGCTTAGTCAGCCATCCTCACTAGTGAGCTTCAAAAGGATTTTCCCCTTTTCATAAGAGTTTGCTGTCCTCCCAAGCTAGTCATGTTGGATGCCAGTGCCCGCCCTGCTCACAAAAAAGCCGTCTGCCCTTGAGTCTGGTAAAGACGTTCGAAACTAGTCCTACTATTATCAGCCACGAGGAACGCGAGGTGCAGTGGAGTGCTAATAAGAAAAGCAGCCCCAGAGAAAAGCGTAGATTTTAAGAAACACCGTTAAGGGTGTTCGGCAGGAATTACCATGAGCGTTTGGAAGCCATCGCGTGGTTATTCGTATTGCCTATTTTTCAGATGGGGCGAAAAACAATAAAAACGCATTCATTTTTAGGCACTGCAAAGTGAAGCAGACATCTTCAGAAGCTCTAAATTTACCGGATTGGTACAGTAAACGCCTCGCAAAGATCAGACAGCGTTGCGGAAGGTTAAACCCTCAATAAAACGGTTCGGTTGTTCATTGATTGTAAAGCTTAACGCGCCGACGCAACGCAGGCGATGAAGAGCGCCGTAGTTGAGGGCTCCGGATTAATTTTGACCACCTGGGGATCTTTAGCGTCCGCCGAAATCTCGTACAGACGGGCGTTTTAGGTGTAGAGCACTTTAGGCGCTCGCCTTGTATTCCTAGCTCGCTCGCTGGAGCCAAGCATATCGCCACGGCGTTAAGGTGTAGCCTGTCACGGTCCCTTCGCCACGGCGTAACCCAGAGGCTTCGAAAGCCAAGCGGCTATGCCAGGATATACGTAGCGTTAGCTAAGGTTCAGCTGGTTATTCTTAGCTTTCTTGGTTGTCTAGGTTTAGCTGATTATCATGCTTACTGCTGCTTATCATCCAATCTAAATCCAATCCAAAACTAATCCAATCCAATCCAACCCGAGCCAAGCCATGCCAAGCCATGCCAAGCCAATCCAATCCAATCCAATCCAGAGCTCCCGCTGGCGCAGTTTCAAGCAGGGGGCGCGCGAGCACTGCGAAGGCGGGAAATTTGAATTGCATGGGGTGGTAGCAGTAAGCGGATAACGGCGGTACATCCCATTAAGGCGAATCACAGCTCTGCACTTCCGACAGCTTTCGCATTGAGTGGAACGGCTTTAATTTTTTTTTTTCGCCTCCATCAGAAAAGCGGCCGCCACGGCCGGGAATCGAACCCGCGTCCTCGTGCTCAGCAGCACAACGCCTGAGCCAGTGAGCCACCGCGGTGGGTTACGGTTCGATTGTAATTATCGCAGTTAATTTTGCGTGATTTTCTGAAACCTTCACTGCCTCATCTAAACGTGGTAACCACGCGGACAACTGCTGCTCAATTGATTACGTAATCGCCTTAGAATCGGAAAAGGCGTTCCTTTTTTTTGGGCAAAATTACTATAATTGGTCATGAGAAAATATACCGCGTCACGGGCTAAAACTGTGCAACATTTCGCCTCCTACGATACCGGGCTTAAATTTTATGCCGATATTTATTCTCACAAGCATGCCCTACAGCCGCCCCCTTCCCCTCCCGAGCACTCTCACACCAATTAAGCAGCAGCTACCATGAGGGGTGTTGGTGATAGTCCACGGAAACATTTGCAATTCTCTCAGGCTCGGGTTGATTCACGACAAGGCCCGGTTACCATCGCAGTGGTCTTCAAAAAAATTTTTGACGGGTGGTTGCACGCTTTGATGCAACTTCTGCTATCCTAGCTTCCTACTGTCTGCAAGATGAACTAAGTGCGCAGCGACACAACGAGCAGTGCCATGACAATCAGTCAGAACTACAGCATAGCAGAGGAAGGAACGCCAGATATTGCGCTCTCATTTAGGACAGTGCTGAGTACCTCTGACAGTTGTGGTTTGAAAAAAAAAGAACTCACCTGGCTCTCTATTTCGGCCGACTGCCGTACGCCCCACTGGAACATTCCGGTGAGCATAAGCGCGTTTGCGATGGCCAGGCCCACTCCTCCTCCGGACACTGAGCCTGTGGTTAGAGAGGGCTGTGGTTGAGCAGATTTGCTTACAGGAATTCCTAACAGCCGTGTATCAGCAAAGCCCAGCCTGTGGCACTACGCATTCTTGCTTACAGCAGGGATTTTTTTTAATATTTTACGTTAAGGTAAATCCTGTAATATGCAGCATACGCAAAATCACGCTTTCAAACATTGATACCAATTTGTTTAAACTACCTTGATGTTGTGAAAATCACTATCTAGAGAAGTTATGTTTGTATTGTAGAATTCTCATGTTAGCTGCAGTGATTTCGAACTGTAGGAATAGATCATAATTCCTATTCATTCGTCTCATATATTTATCTTTTTTAATTGGAGGAATCAGCGGTATATTTGCCCATCTTAGCCGTTGTACCTTGTCTTGACCAGCACTGCTCTGTGGGTTTAATTCAGAAACGGACGCACAGTAGCGTGCGTGATTTCTCTGCGTCATAAACTAAAATTAGTCAACGCTCCAAAATGTTTTATTGTTTGGTTCTTGGAATGGAGGGAGGGATTTACGTACTAAATTACCGAAGATGCTTTATCATTTTTTTGATAATTCTTTCCCCGTGGTATGTTGTCTTCTAAGTATGCAACGATGCACAATAGAGAGTACCCAACTGCGCCATACTTCAGATGTTCTACAAGCGCTATGCATAAACAATGCCGAAATACATTTTTGGTAATACCATACAGGATACAGCACGGAGTTAAAATCCTATAGCAAGCACAGAAAACCTAGAGCAAATGCAGCTGCCCTGTTCGACCTGGTGGAACCTAGCTCACAGTTCTCGCGGAATTCATAGATGATTAGACGCACTACCATATTTAGGACACTCATTGAAAGTGCACATGAGTACATACACGAATTTCGTATGCAATAAGACCCTTTCAAAGTATAAATTTCTTATGGTATAGGACTCTTTAGGATATCCTAAAGGACACTGGAGTGAGCAGTCAACATTGCCTTATTATCTTACTAAATAAAGCCCACTTTGCGTAGGCCATATCCTCACTTCTTCGATACTGTTGACGCGCGTATTGCAAGAGAACAGTGGGGTTCATATTGTCGCCGCCCTTCCGCCGTCTCGCCACGCCGAATCGCTAATGTCGGCTGTAAGGTCACTTCGGCAAATCCACAAGACAAAATTTAGCAAATTAGTAACATGTCTTACTTTTCAAACAAAAAGTCCTGATTAGACATGCAGTTGGTCAAAATGTAGTTTTTCAATGCTGAAGTTTCATAAGAACACTCTGAAAATGATTTTGATTTTATTTTGTGTAGGTGGCGCAGCGTCTGGAAGGGGCGTATGACATTTCCTTCACGTGTTGCCGATGAAATAAAGATGTATAGTCCGGTTAAACACTCCTCTTATGAATGGCAGAGATCAATTATACAGTACAACCACAAGTGGAAGTTACAATCAGTGTCCGTTAGAAAGCAATAATCTGTTTGTGGCAAAGACCGCTCATGTGAAACAAGCATGCTCTACACTGAGCGCCTCGTACCGTCCGACGAGAGTGCCAGAGACATGGTGACGACGGTGATGTAGGCGAAGCAGATGGAGTCCAGGGTGATCCCGAACCATCGGGCCGTGCTGAGGAACATGTACCAGGCCGAGGTGTGGTGGTCCTGCTTCAAGTCGAACATGCGCTCGAAGGTGCGCTGCGCGTTGAACGCCCGGATCGTGGTCAGCCCGTACAGCGACGTGCTCAGGTGCGAGAACACGGGACTGCGTGCTGCGGGCAGAGGCAACAACAGAGACGACGAATGAATTACGTGGAATCTGCAATGATTAATGAGGCCTACTGCTTACGATCCAGGTAGATACTGCTCCAGGCTTCCTGCTTAACAAGATGTTCAATCAGGAAGTCACAGACCGTACTGTTCTATTGGGCACTTCAGATAATATGCCTCGTCAAAAGCCAAAGAGCAGATCAATGTTTCCAATGCTTCTCCTGAAACTTAAGCTGTGAATTTATCTTTAAAATGGATTGTTTAAATAAAACCAAGCTCGCCTTCGGCTGTCTTTGACCGTCTCATGTAGGTGCACCGGAGCGACAAGAACGCTGAGACCTTTTTCAAATAACATGATTTGCCAAGAGTTTGCAAACATACCTACTGGAAATGTACTTCAGTATTTCTTGAAATCTTTTTTATGTGTACCCTTTATCCTTTGATTGCATACTTTTTCCGCACTAAACTTGCTATTTGTGGCTCTTTTTAAACTGATGATTGCTCAGAATTTTATAGGTATTGTACTATGTGCTGATCCTTATTTTTTGATGTTCCCAATCTGCGTATACATTTTCATTGGCAATCCTTGATTGTTCGTTTACTACTGTATACTTTCTCATTTTTGTGCCTCAAACTCGCCCAAAAGTACGCAATGTTATTATAGAAAAGAATTAACTTTTTGTCGCCTGACCCTTACACGATAATGGTTATAATTACTTTGTGTGTATTTCGTTCTGGCGCTGTAATAACTTTGTCTTCAGCCTTTAGAGCCAGGACGTCCACCTGACAGTTTTTACTTGAGAGCTTCTTTCTGTGCTAGCATCAATTACGCATTGTGTACAATGCAAGTACAGTGAATTAAAATCATACATAGCAAAGCAACAGCATGTTTAGCAAATGAAGGTACCATTGAAATATTTCTTTCCAATGATAATGGCGCAGTGAGAGCTAAGAGGCTTCAAATCGTTCGCAAAGGGCACTCACTGACTCCTTCCAGGCGTTTGACGTCTCGGGCGGTGCGCATGTAGAACCGCCGCAGGTAGAAGAACAGCACAAACAGGATTAGCGTGGGGATGATGATCCAGGGGCTGATGACGGCGACCACGACCAGGACACCGAGCAGGTTGAGGAATATCTGCAGTGGTTCGCACACGCTTGTGTCAAGTTCGAATGACATGTGGCGCTAGCACGTAACACGGCTACCGGAGTACAAGTGATGTACCTAAAATGAGGATTGAAATTATGCAAAAACGTCTCCACTCACGAAAGTAATGTCTAATCCAGTCGGTGGCAGAAGATCGTCGATGGTGCCCAAGTCCTTGGCGAAGCGGTTTTGAATCCTTCCTGCAAAACGGAATTACTTTTTACCGCGCTGCCTTCAAATTGTCCTAATCTATGCAAATCGATTGTCCCACATAGCTACTTGCGATACATTTGTGGTGCGGGCAGGCATGCTTTTTCCCTCTCACACTTTGTCCCATCTAAGTAAGCAAAAAATTATTCCTTTTTTTTTCGGAAGAGAGCGGTTGCCCTTGCTGCGAGTAGTTGGAATAGTATTCGCTCGTAGCAGTTTATTAGATGTAAAGCATCTCTTGCTCTTGGTTCTGTCATCCGACGTCCGTCCGTCGTCCGTCCACACCTCTCCCCCTCTCCCCACCAGCTGTGTGATAACACGCGGGCGCTTCTCCTCCTCTCACTCTCTCCACGCCAGCTGTGCGATAGCGCGCGCGCTACTCATCACCGCAGCTGCGCGATAAGCGCGCATGCGCGTCTCCTCTCCCATCTACTCCTCTCCACTCCATCTGCTCTATATAATAAATGACACCACCTTCTCGCGAGGGAATCTTGAGTTAATGCGAAGCCTCTCGGAGGTTCCGAAACGTTCACGAGATTGGGTATCCAAATAACGGAAAATAACGGACCTCCGAGGTGCTTCGTCTCAACTCAGGCCTCCCTCACGGGAAGGTGGTGTCATTTTTTGTTGACCATTTTAACTAGAATTCCACAATTATCGGCAACTTAGCCAAAATAGACATTCTTAGAGGCAATGAGCCCCTAAGTGAATTCGGCACACGTAGCACGGTGAGTTAGTAGCGCGGAATCTATAATCTAATTCTCTCAAACGGCAAATTTCGTAAGTAGTCCGAATCTATAATCGCATTGTTTCAAACGGCAAATTTTTGTAAGTAATCCAAATTTACATTCTCATTGTCTCAAACGGTAAATATTTGTAAGTAATCCGAAAATATATTGTCATTGTCTAAACGGCCACGTTTGTAAGCAATCCCAATCTATATTCGCATTTTCTAAAACGCCAATTTTTTAAAGTAATCCAAATCTAATAATCGCACTGCCTCAATCGGCCAATTTTAGTAAGTGATTTAAATCTATAATCGCATTGTCTAAAACGGCCGATTTTTGTAAGTAATGTTCCCTGCAAATTACTAATTTAGGGCTCTTCAATTCTCTAATACTTTTAACTGAATTTTAACCTAAGCTCAAATACAAATATTTTTAAACATACAGTAACATATGGGAGAAGTCAGTCATTGGATACTAGGAGGCTGAGGACTAAACGTTTAATTGAGCAGTAGCATAAATTTTTAGTTTGTAGAATTTGAAAAAGCTGCCCGAACCAAGATCAAAATGTAATACCTACACTGAGGAATGCTGCACCAGAAGAATTTAACAGAGCGTAAAATTTCAGATCCTCAAGAAAGTCCGATGACTCCAGAATGGCTCGAAAAGTTTCGTCCGGCTGTCACATTTTTCTTAGTCATCCCACCCGCCGCGTGTGTATTTAAATGACTCTTCAAAACCACGAATATAAACTGAATGACGGCAAGGTTGAAGTATTATTGGATCTCTCATTCTTTTTTTATTGTCAGTGAATGATTGTGTTCAGCTGCACACTAAGCGGCAATTCGGTCAAAAACACGAACCTTAGCTGCGCGTGACACCTGGTTTTCCAGCGACCACTTTGTGCTTCAATTAACACCAGAAACACTTTCTTCGCCACACAAGAATTTCCTCCGCACCCAGGGCAACCACCTACGGCAGCACTTTTTAATTCAGAAGCTGTTCCTAAAAAAAGACAACTGCGAGCTGACTAGCGCCTCCAGCGCGGTGAAATCACACAGCACTGAGCACGAAAACTTTTAAGCGGTTGGTCAAGACTGTAGATACTCTTTACAGTGGACAAAAAACCCACATTTGTTATTTTTTCCTACTGGAAATTTTGTTTGTGCTGAACTGTTTTGTACGAAGTAGTAGTTAGTAGGCTGTCTTCTATTTAAGCAGTAATGCAGCGTTACCCACTATTCTTAGCTGAGGCCGCGCTCCACACTAACTACAATGGGACGTGTGCAATGGCTACGCGTGTTTCGCGCGATCACGAGCGAGGGCAGCGCGTCTCACCGATTGGGTTCGTGTCGAAGAAGTAGATGGGCGCCCTGATGATGCAGCGGAACATGCGGTTGTGCAGGTTCACGGAGGCACGCATGCACATGACGAAGAAGGCCACTGTTCGGGCCATGGAGGTCAGGATGAGGCCGCCAATGATGATGGCGTACACGACTACGTTGTAGGTGACGGTGTCCAGGGAGGACCACCACTCGCTCCACGCCCACAGCAGTGATGAGTCCAGCATTGCCTGGTCACTGATGTTGGATGCGGCAGTCGTGGTTGTTGTCGTAAGAACACTGGTGGTGCTGTTGAGGAACTCCGGTGCATCCGTTGCATTGAACACGGAAGCCAACGCGTTAGCTCTTGCGTCTCCCTCAGACTGGCTTGTCCTACAGTGGGTAAAGAAAGTATGGCTCGCTTTTAAGCGCACACTGGTGCTTAAAGTTCTGTCGATGACAAGATAGCGTTGACGAACGTGAGAGTCAGCACAAATGTTCTTAAACGAATTCGCAAGCACAAGGAAAAATTGCGCTGAGTAAACTACATACGTGGTATCTTTTCTTTGCCTGCGTAGAATAGTTCTGAGGAGTTCCTGGACAGCCCAAATCTGCTCTCGCAATATATTCAATGCGCAAACAAAATACCTGCTCTGGAGTAGTTTGGAGTAGTTTTGAGCCGTTCAAGATGACAAATAAAACGAGACTACGATATATCAGTGGATAGTTCATGGCCTGGTCCGGAATGGTGATACGTAGCCTTGAAGAGTGCACGTTGTGAACATTGCTACTAGTTGCAATAGTATTGTAGTTTAGCGGAGCTTTGAGAATTAAATACGGGTTTACAGGCGGAAGCTTAGCTGCGCTGTCGGGACAGTCGTAGTTAAACGCTGTGGATTATTTCAGACCACTTGACACGGTGACGTGACGGAATAAAAAAGAAGTGGGCACTGGTGCACAGCGCCAAGCAGGACCCTCTAAAAATGACAAAGCCGAGATCTGAGTGCAAACATTTTTTTTAAAATCCTTTTAAAATACCGTGTTCCCTCCCTCCTCCTCTTCCCCCCCAAGAATAAAGAAAAATAAAGTGGGGAACAATACCCGCTCCACCAAGGCTATGACAAGTTTAAAGCCAATATAAAATAAATGAGTTGGGTTAGGAGCCACAATGTTTTTTTTTGTTTGAAGAAAAGCCAATTGTCAGGGTTAAAAAAACTACTTCCTGCGTTTTATATGCTCGGGCAGCGGGCACATAGAGCATACGAAGAGGATGTGATTGAAAGTAAATAAAGAAAAACGGGTAGCAAAATGTCCTAATCGTGAAGAGCAGTAGGAAAAATGTAGTTAACAGCGTGGCGAAAAAAAAAACCCGGATAGGTAGCAGAGGAAAAAACAAATACATATGCTGCTTCACTCATAAAGTTCGTCACAAATGTCTGTATAGAAGTAGCTGTTTTAAAATGAAAGTCCAGTTGGGGTATTTCCGTTCGCGAGAATATCTAACTGCGAGGCCCTGCTGGAACACGGCACACATTATGAACAATATTTACAAAATACAAAACGAAGCACTACCGAGGCACTCTGATGGTAATAAATGGAAAGTCACTGGGTCCAGCGCTAAACAACGCAGCTATCACTGCGACGCACTGTCACATGGTACACACGATAAAAAAACGACACCACGCTGAAGAAAGGCATGAGTTGTCCCAGGGAACAGGACTCCAGAGGAAACACGCATGTTTCCTGTAATGTTCACTCAAAACAACAACTTGAGGAAACCAGGAAAAAAACACGCGCACTGGCAAACCGCACAGATCACAAGTTACATGTTGGGTACCTTGCTGGTGTACAGGCTGCCAGCCATTAAATAATCCCCTTTTTTTGCCATCGTTCGCCGTGCTTCTCTGACCACGCAACAAACGTGCCGCCGCTGGTCAACAATATCCTCATTCATTCATGTTAATGGTACATATGCATACAGTAAACCTTCCGTGTAAAGAAATCACTTTACTCAAAGTCTCGCTTAATTTGAACCGTTTATTGATCCTCACTGCAGCGCACCAAAAGCAAGTAATTCCCGCTTTTAACGAAGTTTCGCTTATAACGATACGGTTTCCTGTCGCGAAGACTTCATTTTAGCGAGGGCTGATGGTGTTTTGCAGCATGACGTCCGAAATATATTCGGTGAAGCTAAAGTGGGGAGTTATACTGTTGCAAGATAGGCTGGCTGAAAGGCTATGCATTCCCACAGGCCCGGGCAGCTTTCCGCCGTAAATCGAGGAGGCTTCAAACAATGAGGGAACATTTTAGAGGATACATGCTGTCCTGATCGTTAAGGACAACAGCTCTTCCATCCACATAGAATTAGGCAGCGTAAAGTATGTCTTCAAGGTCCACCCATGTAAATACGCACCAGTAGGTGAGCCAGAAGTCACTGCCGTTGAAGATGGCCTGGGCCAAGATGCTGCTGACGAAAAGCAGGGGCATAAGGAACGGTCCGGCACCAGCTCGCATGTAGCTCCAGTAGACGTGGCCCTTGACGGAACCAGTGCTGCGTGATTCCTCCGCCTCCACGGGAGTCTTGAGGGCCGCGTCGCCGCCTTTCAGAGTCCACCAAGCTCTGCGCCCAAAAACCGCTTCATGTTTGAAAGGTTATAGAGACTCTGGAACACTTCTTATAAACGCTTTCACTCTTTCGTTCCCGTCTGGAAGCAGTGCGAAACCTAGTTATTGCCAGCTCTAAGCGGCACTGCGTGATTCACTCGTCGCAGCAGATGCAGCCTCATTTCTTCTTTGGTTTTGCGGCATTTTGGCGAATGGCTATCTCATGCGTTCATTGCTGCAACTGAAGGCAAAGCCTGCCAAGTAGTCCGCTACACCGCTGGTTAATGAAGTAATTCGAGCGCTCAAGGAGCGCCAAGACAGAGAAAGAGAGAAAATTCTTTTGAGAAAGTTTCTAAGTCATCTGAGGGCTCTAGAGTAGTAATTCTTGGCTGAAGTACTTTGTGATCACTCAACATAGAACTGCGTGGGTGTGTTGTTTACGTTCTCAGAGCAGTTAAGATATAAAGCAGTCGAAGAAAATGTTGCAGAGTCTGTTTAAAAACAGAGCCACTGTTCGTACAATGTTGAGGTATTCTGTTTGGTAGCTCTCTGGTACTTTTCCGTCACTGCTCTCGCTAATGTTGCGTCCTGAATACCACAGTGACCATTGCTGAAAGTGTGTGCAGTTAGAGCAGTATCAAAGGAACTTTTCAGAGTGTTAGCATTCAAAACTGTTCCGGTTTACTTGGAATAAAGTATTTCTATTGCACGAACTACGGACTAAGTTTACCGAAAATTTTTGTCGACAAGTCATCCGCGCTACACAGCCGTCTATGGTCGAAATACCTCTGCCATTTCTATTCGGTTCCTTATGAAGAGGCTGCTTTCCACGATACAAGCTTCGAGCCAAAACGAAACATAACCGCGTATTCCTACACTACAGTAAAATACCGTCGCGCGGCTTGGCGACTGCTTCGGCAACGAGCATTCAATGTTAGCCTTTCGCATATTTCCGTTTCGTTGAAGTCGGCTTTGAAAAGTTTATAATACCTCGGAAGCGCGTGTCTGTATTTGTAGCCCGTTAGGAATTCAAACTGATTAAAACAAATTCTTCTGCTGATACTGTCCGAGCGGTACGTAACTTATTGCAAATGAAGTTGTCACATGATACCCCAAGTAAGACAAATGTTACATGATAAAATAAACAGCACATTGAGTAAATACAACTTAAATACAGGAAACCACAACGTTTTAAAAAAGCAGCGAATTCAAACGAATCATACTAGTTTCAGACTGGGCAACCACGTTCAGCATATGTTCCACTCATTCGAGCAGATTTGGCGACATTTGAGTTTATTGTCGTTGTCAAGACACGCTCCATTAAATTCAGTTACTGCGCACAGCGGACGCTCGGGGAGGGCTTCAATACCTTTTAAGATTTTCGCAGTTTCAAATACTGGTCCCTTTCTGAGAAGTGAAAAAAAGCGAAGTGAATACTGCCATAAAAAGTGATGTAGGAACCTAATTCACATTTTTCCAAGTACGCCCTTGCCATCTGGCGACGAACGTAAGCAACTGCATCCTTCAGTCCTGGTTGCTTTTTTCTTTGCTGATGCGTCGCGGCCGTAATGGTTACCCGAACAGTCACTGATAGCGACCCTGAAAAATAGCCCGTCGCGGGGTTGTATTGCTGGATATACACGAGTACGAATGCATGTTCTCGCCAGTATCCATAGCAGAGGACGGGTATCGGAAAGCTTCAGGATAAAGTACTTCAGAATCTGATTTAAGTCGCAGTGAACAGGGCATCCTTCTAGAGTCCTTTAGCTTTGAATAACTGCCACATTGCGTTTAGCAGGGTCTGCTTTATAGGGAAAGGAAATGCTTCCTTGTTTAATAGGTTTCATGAGAATTTAATTGAGATATCTTTCTTCTTTTTCCTCGCTTCCTAATAACCCCGCCGAGTCTCAGTCTTATATCTAAATTCATTCATTCATTCATTCATTCATTCATTCATTCATTCATTCATTCATTCATTCATTCATTCATTCATTCCGTTCATTCCATGCAATGACGCTGCTTTGACGCGTTAGTTCATATAGCGTTATCGATTCATAGTTCGTACACCATTGTCGAACAGTCTGTGACGAGCGATTCGAACCTTTGAGTTCGTGGCGTAGTTTGGCAACAATGTGCAAAACAACTAAGATTGCCTAGGCATACAGGTATTCTGGTGCTAGTTCCCTTTCATGCTCGCCTGATATTTTGGCGAGGCAGCATTCCGAATAGCGGTGTTCTTTGAAGTAGGGTGCGTTACCTCTGTCGATTAAGCACTCTGTCCTGATAAAACGGCAAATCATCTGCAGTGGCCTCAACGACTGCACCAACAGCAGCGCCGAAACCAACGCTTGTTGGGAGCGCACGACATCCGGGGAACTGAGGGAGGTATGCTCCTTTGATCACGGCGAAACGCTTTTCCATTGAATGTGAGGTTGCGGAAGAGACAGCACTTGTGCGGAAAGGCTGTTTGAGAGATGAATCGCGTTTGTTCAGCGCTCATGCGCTGCTTTATTCACGTTTATACGTGGTTTTGGCGTTCCAGTTGAATGAAACGAGGCTAGAAGGAACAAACAGATTTGGCGCTCGTTAATACCACAAATCGCCAAAGTGATCCGCATCCCTCCGCTACGGCACGGTTCATGGCCTACGTTCCGCTCGCAAGGCCGCTAAATTTACATTTTTGAACAAATGAAAACTGGTTGCCAGTAGGCTTGTCTGTATGCAATGGGATCACGACTCAGTGAGAATGCCAAATGCTTACAATTAGCAATTTTCCCCGAAAGAGAGGAGAGAAGCAAAGCTGCCATTCCTTGCGTTCTGCTTTGTTTGTTTGTTTTCCGCTGCGTGCCACCGCGTGTTAAAGATATATCCACAGCAGTAGCTCGGCGACTTCGCCATCGAGCAACGGGGTAGCTTGTCCTCTTGGGATGATTTTAATGCAGGTGGCATTTAGAAATGTCTGTTTGTTTTAGGCTCCGATGCATGTTAGGCGTGTCTGTAGGAATTCAATAATGTCTGCTACAAATGCGAGTCAATGTGCCACTCGGTAAACAGTTGGTAGCGCAGAAATAAGACCCCCCCCCCCCCCCCCCCCAGGTCTTCGCAGTAGTGGCGAACGGCCCGTCGACGCCAGCCTGTCTTTTGATAAGTGTTTGTCGGGCTTAACTAATGACTGCAGCACTCGTCTGAAGCATATTGCAGATTTAATGCAGAACGACTCGCCACAAGAGGCTCGCATAAATAGAAATTGTAGCAATCCCTTCCCAGTTAGCGGTGCGGAGCATGCAATGCAGCCCCTACTCACGTTCACCAGCTTCGGAACTGCTCAAATGCAATCAATCTCGCGCGTTCTTATAAACAACTTTCTAATAGCAATGAGCCATTGACGAATATCAGCATGTACCGCAGGTGAAAAAATCGTACCGAAATTTCAAGAATAATCTACTTCTGCGGCAGCATTCTTACACCCTTTCTCAATTTCATCAACCCTTATTTTCGGTGTTGGCCCTGAAGAAACACGTTCAAAGCGATTGTATCGACTTAGCCTGAACACGGTTTGACCCCTGCTTCTGTTTTGTTTTCGACGCATTCTTTTTCCTTCTTTTCCCTTTCTCTCTTTTTGTTACGACCTGGGGGAGGCGGCTTCACCTGTATTTTTACCGCCACCAATCACATATTAGCATTGTACTATTATCGCAGTTGCCAATCCGTCATTGTTATTTTTTTATATTCAGACGCTGCACTGGAGGCTTCTCTGCACGCACACCGCCGATGCGGGAAAGAAAGCACTAAACCAGCCTGTGTGAAAGATCCGGGTAGGTGAACATAATTTCGATAGGATCGGCCTTTACCAAACACATGATGAACGCCCCAGAGCAAAAGACGAAGCGATACGACGCATTGATCGGTAGCTACAAAAGGCGACACCTGCTCCAACCTAGTCGAAGATAAGAAGAATAAACAGGTCGCAAAGTAGGTTGTCAGTAAACAGAAGCGCGTGGGAGATAGCGCTAATCATTGCGGAGGGTCTCTAACGTGGCTAGGTGTGGCCCACGTGTCGCAGAGTGATAAGCGTATCCCCATTCTTTGGTTACTTGTCAGACGATGCACGCGGTGAAAGAGGAAGTGAAGGGGCAATAGCCCTGGCAAGCCGCGACGCCTAACGATGTTCTCAAGGTAGATAAGGGAACCTTAACCAGGAGGCAGCTGAGAGAGTAAAGGATATGCGGGGACGACCACAAATGTGCTGAATTGCAGTCTACGCCATGCTGGCTATGCGCCATGCTATATGCAAGCCTTGCTACGACAAAGCAAGGCTTGCATATAGAGCGGGCGGCACTCGATGGTAACAGGAGGCTACGGTACGTAGTAAGAAAATTAAGTTCGAAGTGATAAACGTAAACAGAGCGATGTGAAGAGTCGAACGGGACGCGTTGTTAAGCTTTTCAACTCGATTGGGGTCCTTTTAGCTCCAGGCGAGAAAAACAGTGTAGGGACACTTGGGGAGATAGCGGTAGCTTTTGGAGGAGGTCCCACGAATGTAAGAAAGCGAATGAGGGGAAAAAATGTAAAGGCAGCGACGCATGCATACTCAGCGCTGGGAGTCAGTCGGGCCAAGACATAAGGAGCGGACCTCTAGATGTAGAAAAAGCCGGTGTTAGGGAAAATGAGACCGAAACAATTCAGCAAATTCCGCAGATAAACACCAAAATATGATCCACGTAGGTCTTAAGTGAAAATAATAAAAAAAGATTTGCAATAGTAAATTGCGAAGCGATGAAGAAATCCGACAACTCTTTTAATTATTTACAATAATAGGGCTGCCGGAAGAAGCCTGAAAACTGGTTATAAATAAAAACTACATTTGAGCAGCAGCACCTAGAAAGCTCATAGACCGTTATGTCTGGGAAGGGTGGAACAGGGCACCACAGGGGACGGGGACGTGGGAAGAACTTGCGGATAATGACGAAAGTTGGCAGGCCCGTATTTCAGGGTGCATTTTTCGTTTGTGAATTCGGTGTAGGTAATATCCGTATTTTCGTATAATCGCAATGGCTTTTGCACTGCCGGCTAACATTAGAATTTTCGCACCTGAGAAGCATAGTTTTCAGACCTAACTACGCCTTAAAACGCAAGACGTATTTTACCTTCTCAACAATTTATTTTAGGCTTTTTTGTATTAAACGAGTACATGTGTGATTTCATGTAACAAGTGGCAATTATTTGCTAATATATGCGGAAGCACACTCATCGCCAAGCTTCAACCCCTGTAGGTTTACGGTCACTTCCAGCCACATGCTGTCGCGTAGCGCAGTGTTACGATAGCCTCCTAACCGTGCATTCAATAAATGTGGCCTTTATTCAACATGCCTAATTAGTCACTCGTTGAAAAAACCCGGGCAACATCGCGATGAAAAGCGCGTGGGACTGTTTTCGTGGACGCGGGTTCGATTCAGGGACGTGGTGGCAGCATTTCTAATAGAGGCCGAAAGCAAAAACGCTTCTGTGTACGAGATTTCGGCGAACGTTAAAGATCCCCATGGGGTCAAAATTAATAGGAAGCACTCCGCTACGGCGCGCCTCATCGACTGCGTTGCGTCGGCGCGTTATACCCTACAATTAATCAATCGGGACTGTTTTCGTGGGACCAGCGCCTATTGAGCGAACGCCATCTCGTTGCAAAGTGTGCTGACGGTGATGCCGACGTCCACCTATCTGTGTTCCCATTCGCCTCCGGTCTGCCCCACTTCCAAGAAACCTGAGCCCTCAGCACTATAAAGGCAGCAGAAAGGCGAGAGCGCAAGCCTTTGTAAGACAGGACGGTCACTCAAAAGCAGCAGTATTAACAGACGCAGCCGCCTACGCACGTGTAAATGCCAAAAAACCGGCGGCTCCCACCCTATATGGTCTTATTACAAGTTTTATTCTTCGCTTAGCTGCTGTCTTCCAATCGGAAGATGTAGCCTCCAACTCGCGTGTTTCAAAAGACATTCATAAACTACTGTATACGTACCCCTGCCCTCTCCCACTGTCATGGATCCGGCGTAATACTATAACCGCTCATATTGCGGCGGATAGTTCCTGTCACTTCACGTCGGTTCCACGACCGCTGCCCTTGCTGACAACTGACCCACTTTGTCCAACTAAAGGAAGATCTGCATCGCGCCACACGCGCTCTCATCCCAACGTGTGGAACAGGCCTTCCCAGTGGGCTCGCTCGCTGGGAGGAGGCCCCTGCTGCGTAGACTTCGAGTTGGGCTAGCCCTCTCTCCTGCGGTAACCCGGGCGTGGCCACCACGATACCATGCCCCGTTAACAACACCTACCCCTTCTGTACGGCTCCTGCCGAAGGCGCTGACACCAACCACATGCTATGGACGTGCCCTTCCCTGAGTGCAGCGAGATCCTGATACCTTCGCGGCACACGCCTGCATCCTGAGAGCCCCCCTCCTCCCCCCCCCCCCGATCTCCAACGATGGCTGTGGGGGCCCCACCACTGCTGTCTTCTGGACTTCCTCAGGGAAACGGGTGCCAACTTGTCCCTCTAGGAATTTATACCTAAGGGCATACTATCGCAATTAAAAAAAAGAAGAAGCGGCACTTACACTAGTCATAGCCCGACCCAAGTCGAAATCATCATCGGACTCGCAGGGGTCGAGCCGAAAGTACCCATCCGGAAGAATTTCCAAGAAAGCCCTACGTATCCTGTGCCAAAACCCTCTTGAAAGAAGAGTCAAGATAATTTACGCCTACCCACTCATCCCTACGCGAAAACGGAGCTGCTCACGCTCACGGTTAAGATCTTGCTCTCCGGGCATAGCAAGAGGACGAGAAGCCCGGCCAGAAACTTCCTCATTACGATGATGATGATGATGGTTGGATGTTTAAGGCGCAAGGCCAACTAGGGCAAAAAGCACCTCATTACGCTCAATACATACGACGATATCACTCAAGACTACATGCCCACACGACGCACCTTCTAGTCACCGGCTGAAAGGTTAACAAAGGGCAAGAAGTCACCGTCCGACAACTGCAAGGAAACACATTCCCACACCCCACACGGCTCACGCCATTCGCCCCACAATATACGTGTACCCCCAATGCTGACACTGAGACAATCGAGAAACATTCCACCAAATGGTTTCGGCGTCACAGTCAAACCGAGACCTTTTAGCTAGTTCCTGATCCTACATACGAGCAGTGTGGCAGTGCGCTTGCCAGCTCGAGCCTAAGCAAGCAGATTTGGCTTGCTGAAAGGGCGAAGATGGCAGGCCCCACCAAGGCACCTGTACTGAGGGCACCGCGCAATAACCAGCTTGATTTCACTGCTGAATAAATTTGTCCCCTCCTCTGTCGAGATATGCACCACTCAGGAAGACAAAACTTTATTCAACAGGGAAATTGGCATGGTTAGTGGGCGGGTCCTCATTCCGGGGCTCCATTCGTGCCCAAATTCAAGTGACTGAACCTTGAACCGCGATATCTTTTCGATCATTCGCTCGCTCCGTTTCACTCCCCTTCGCAACCAGGACATACATGGCCCGCCAGACAATCAAGCTATTCCTCTTTCTCGCCTCTTCATCTCCTCCCCACATTACCGCACAGGCGGTGTTCGCAGGGGTGTTCGGCTATGGTGGCTAGAACGAGGTGACGCCAACGGCCGGCCAAAACCAAAAGCAATGCGCCGCTTCATGCCTGGCGCATGGTGGCGCTGCTTGCCGTGGTTCGATGCCCTCCTGGCCACCCGCTCTACGACTCGGCGCCCGGCGGAAGCTCAAACCAGCAAAAGTTCGCCCCACGCGCAAGTATAATTTTACTAAGCACGAAGGTGGTTTAAAGTGGCATATACCTCACAACTCTCACTGGGCACTTCTAAGAGTTCTATTCCGATACGCGTAACCTGTGCAATCCCCGAACTTCAAGCATCTTTTGCTCCGACTTCCATGTTGTACTCCATGCTTCCAATTCTGTACTCGACGTTAGTTCGGACAAAAGTACAAAGAAGCGACCATGCCCGTTTGCATGAACATACAAAGCACGAAAACCACGATTTATTTTTTTCAAGCCGAACTTACTAACGACTGCACGAAAACAAATTCAAATGGTCTGCATCTGCGACTGCCGCACTTCACTTCAACTACTATAAGGAACACATTATTCAGTTTTGACGTAGAGAATCTTTCTTTTACATATTTAGACTGGCAAACATTTTACTGAAAGTGAATAAAAAATGCAGTATAAGTCTGCAACTAGGAGGTCCAACAGTAAAGGCACTTTATTTTATTTTAAAAATGCACAAATATCAAGGCTGAACTGTAAATGCAATGGAAAACATGTGCGTTTAAGTACTGCAGTGTTCAGTCTCGATGTCAAAAATTAAATTGCTACGTCTTTAAATTAAAATTAAATTTCTACCATAGGTTCGGCTGTTCCTATCATTAGGCACTTTTCCGCAGCAGCGGTGCCCCAGCAGCAAATTCGCAGGCGAATTCGCACCATGTGCACAGTGATTAAGGAGCCCCCACGGGTTTAATGCGGAAGCGCAGCGAAAAGCACATGGTTAGAAGTTGCTTGTGGACTGGATGGAAATGGAGCGAAGAAAATGAAGGAGTCGTTAACTGCCGGAAAAGAGACGTTGGCGAGTTCGAAGACTCAGGGTAATGACGACATTTTTGGTTCCGCGTTCAATACTTAAAGCATCTTTCATTTAACGGCAGTCATTTTATTACGTGAAATCAAAAGATTTCACGTAATGTGTGTTGTTTATATCTCCACCCTGCCTGATGTTAGTACAATGAAATGGCTGTACGCATTATTCCACGACATACCTGCGCCAGCTCCGACCTCCCGTCATCGTAAGATCCGGCCAGCGACAAGTTGGACTCGTAAAAGGCTCCAGGTGAGGCAGCGTCCAGGGTTTCAGTCCCCACGGGTATCGGGTACGTCTCTTCGGCGAGGGGGCTCCCGTCGAACGGGTCGACGCAGTACGAGCTGCGACGGGACTCGAGGAGGGTCTCGGCCGAGACACCCGGCGGTATGGCGGCCTTCTCTTCCAGGAGGGAGACGAAGTCGATGCCGGCGTTCTGGAGCTGTCGGTAGCTGCCCAGGCCCAGCATCTTGCCCTGCGTTTGCCCGTTTAAGAAGAGAGTGTGATATCAGCGAGAGTATGAGAATTCAAAAGGGCCTCTAAAGCAAAATAGAACCTTGGTTCATTAAAAAGACTGATTTGTCCTGATAACATGATACCAGTTGTACCGCCAACTTCCAACAAAGAATCGTGATAGACTATAAGACATATGAAGCAGTGCCGACTCCCCACCCAGGTTTGAGCAACTTCTGTACGACACCAAGGGTTTTGCTTGAGCGGTTGGCAGCCGCCGGCCTAAACCCCCGCCAAGAAACATGACTGGACGACAGTAGTGGGGCCGCTAGTTCCGTTTGGTCGTATTACTGGCATCCAAACTTGAAGCTAACACGCTGATAACGACGGTTTTAGTGCTGGCCCGTATTGCGTTTCTCCCGCTTACAGTACGCTCATCTGGAACAAAGTTGCAAAGAATTTAGAGATCTTTTCTTTTTTTCGGTTAAAAAAAACCTTTTCTGGTGGCTGGGGTGTACCTGAGCGGGCTACCAAAGTCTAGTTCTTTCAAATTGAACGAAGTTGTATTTTGTCGTTATGGCACCGTTAGCACGACACATGAGCGTGTTATTTTGTTGCACTGCTGCTGGTAATGCTTTTTTGTAATAATTACCTCTGTATTAAGTCTTCGACGGTCCCTGCACAGTCACTGACTTTGGTATTCCCTTGTATGCAGTGTTTTTACTTATGTGCTTTTCTTACGCACTCCAATAAAATCTTTCTTCTTCTTAGAAGCCAAACACTTCTAAAAGACTTTTCTTAGAGAACATTAGCTAGAAAATACGGGTTTCGCGATTGCTGTGTCTCAGTCACATGAGTCGTCATGAAACTCACGATGCACAAGATGCGGACGCAGCTCCTGATGGATAGCTTGTGGCTGTCTAGGTAGCCCCCAGCCATAAATCGACGGCACGAGGCTGGGAGCGGACAGCGCGTGACCTCCAAAATCTACAGACGACAGCGGAAACGTTTTTGACGTGGCTATACGGAAACAGTGTTGCGAACACATTTCCTCACCTTCAAATGCATATGGCAGCGCAGCAAGCATCGAGAAGTGGAATTGTAGAGTGTGATTATTGTCCCCAACCTGGCACACTGTATTCCACAGTATGTTAGCGTCAACAAATCCCATCTCTAATCACCCCCCCCCCCCCCCGCCGCCCCAATCCCTAGCCGACCGGCCTGCTGGCGAGCATCGTCTTTTCATCAAGCGTAGCCTGGTGAAAAGCCCCGTCCTACCAGTGGGGACCAGATGCCCCTAGACTAGACAAGACCCACCCCCCTTCCAATAGCGTCCTCTTTCAACCATCGTGCTGCCTTGACTCCAATTAAAAATAAAAGCTCGCTCGCTCACTCACTCAACGAGGTCTTTTCCATGGGGCAGTTTCAAAAACGTGTAAAAGCGTTGCCGCAAACTCTGTTGCTAAGTTTTCGTACGGTACCAAGGAAAGTTAGAAGCGTCGCCACGGGCGCCTTTCCGCTACCATAATCAGGGCTCTTTCACTCGTGGTCGAGGTGCAGCAGTTGTATGCTGGGCTGGCTCAGTTCACGGGAGGCGCCATGACGCTTGAAAGACACCTTGGGTAAAGCAACGTACTCTAGAATTAAGTCGACATGCGACGAGCCAAGAAAAAATGACGTTAGTTGCAGGTGCCATTAAAAAGATGCGCTGAGAGCTACAACGAATTGAATATTTTTTTGTTTTTTATGGATATTTCTGAAATTACGAGACTAAATCATAGCATAAATGTGGGCTGGTTTGTTAGTCGCTAAGAAATTAATCGTAGTAGCAAACAGTACACAGGGCAAAGCTAACGAAGACACGAAATGCACGCGAAACACACGTCTAGTGTGTTCTTCGTGTCTTCTTTGTTTTATCGTCTGTATGGTTTGCTGGTACGATGCACAATGAATTCTTTAGTAACGAGGGGTGGACCATGTACAAGGTCTCGACATGCAGTGTATGACAAAACCGGAAAAAGCTCTCCTACGAACCAATTCTCTTAGCGCGACCTTAACAAGTTCGTGTGTTTGGTACTCACAAAATAGAATGCTTGCTGCTTTAACCAACCAATATTTTTGCTCCTAATGGCAGTGCGGGCATCGTGTGACAAAAGCCCAAAGGGCTGATAAAAGACAACGAGTAGAATTGCTTATCGAGGGTTTAAAAGCTCTCACTGTGACCATGTACACGGAACTGGGAGCATTTTAGGAAGGAGTCAAAGCGCTTGTCGTATTTAATATACGGGTCAGCTAGTTTCGGTTCCAGTATTTGATTGTTTAGTTGTGGCAAATTGTATTGGGGTGTACCGAGACAATGATGAGTATAGTGCATTTCCGAACCACAAATATCAACGCAAAGTATCATGGTTGGCGCTACAAGCTTGCGCAATTGGTAGTGTCGTAATTACCTCTTTCAGCACAAGTATGTGGTTCGCTGACTTGAGAAACTGCAGCTGGTGCGTGCAGAGGATGACAATCTTGTTCTTCAGGTAGCCCCGAATGCAGCTGCAACAGAAAGCCAAGAGCATTGTGCAAGACATTCTAGGTCCGCTGGGAGGGTTCCCGATACTTCGCCGAATGGATGATAATCCTGCGTGCATCAACAATTGAGGGGCGGTCTAGAAAGCCGTTTTTATAAAACATGATAATACACCTGCAATAAAGTGTGCATCTGACATCTGCAGAGCAATGCAGCAAACACGGTGCTCACCTTCGTACATAGTTTTGTGCCTTTTTGAGCACTTTATAGGATCTAGATGGTCCAATTCTCATGGGATGCGAGTTGCTATAATTCGCTGTTAAAATATGAATGCATGCTGTTGGTATATGAGCTCTGTGAATACAGGTTCACAAAAGTTCATTACTTTCAGTTGTGAGTTCATGAATAGGGGGAATTCACCCTAACTAGCATTTGGGGTTACTATGTCCTCTTCTACAGCGAAAATATATGTAAAATGGCATTTCCTGCAGCAGTTTTTAAATCGTTTTACTCGAGTATAGCAGCTTCTGGTGTAAGCATTCTCAATGCATTCTTGCTGCAAGCGTATGTTTGAAATAAATGGCGCTCCAACACTCGGTCAGGACTCTCCATAGAAAAGTATTTAGCCTAAAATTTTCGTACTGCAGTTCGGCATCGGCTTCGTTTACAACATGAATCTTGACCACAATGTTTCATCAGGTTATACCGTAAAATGAACCCAAAAGTATGAGAGATGCAAGTTTCCAAAAAAATAGGTCAGCAATAAAGTATCTGTTCCTGTCTTTTCTAAAGCTATCTTATACGGGCATTACGTTCCAAACGAGTGAAATAAGAACAAAAAGCTGCATTTAGGGAACTCATAGCAATCCCATGAAGCTCACTCCCCTTAGAACGTGTACATTTCCACGACAATCTCACGCTCCAATAGTTCCGACATACAGGTTACTTGATGTATCAGAAACACCCATCATGACAGAGGGGTGCCTTTTAATAAGGCAGGGCGTATATTTTTAGTGATGGAGTACTGACAGAAGGCTGTATTATGTTTCCGAATTATCTAAAGCTTCCTTGAACCGTATTTCTCGACTGACATCCTGTTGAATGTACCGTATGAATGCAATGTTAGAGGTAGTAAAAAGCATTTATACTCACACTTCAAACAGGTGCTTAGCCACGGCCGTGTCGACGGCACTGAGAGGATCGTCCAGGAGGTAGATGTCTGCATCATAGTAAAGGGCTCTGCGAACATAATGGTTAATGTTGATAAGGATCGGAAAGGTTTGACTAATTCTAGATACGTGCAGCTTAAATTATGCAGTATGTAGGGACACGGATAGACGCCCTCTATAGTAGTCAGGCGAAGACAAATTGCATGCTAAAGCAGGCTGCCTGATCCTAACGTAACCTGAAACGATAGTCATGTTTGGTCAGATTATTGCGGGTGCAATACGTGCGAAACTCTGGGAGCGCCTGGCAGTACATGTTCAGAACAAGTCAAGTACTTCCCTAAACTGGGCAACGTAGGCTACCGAACCTAAATTCTCGAACTTGCTTATGTCGTTCCAGGTTATGTTTTAGCAAATTTCACCAAAGCTGTGGCTGATGTGGAAATATTGCCAGCACGGCAAGTCTACTCTGATCCTCACGGAGAACGTATGTTCAAAACGAAAGAAGCCAGTCAAAATTATCCCACTCGTTCGAGCTACTATGCAGATCTCACTCAACATTAAAGTAGAATTCTAGAAGAGTTTAGGCTTAGTGGTGTCAAACTGCTTCCTGCACATTTTTGAACCATTTTAGCAAGAATGGAATCTTCTCTTCTAGTTTGTAGTGAGAAATATATCAATTGCAATGTGGTTATGTTGTGACAGTAAGCCATTCTTTGGTGGCACACCACAACCAAGAATGATTATTAACCCAGATATGTCCAGAGGTGGCCAAAGCAAAATTCTGTTAGAGTAGCGGCTAAACGATTAATAAAAGGAATATTTTTTCGCACAATAAACAACGCTTAATGAAGTTTTTCTGATGATTTTTATGCAGCAATTTTAATAGCCTTCCGAGACGTCATGTTGACTCCTTCAGTATGAGAAAACAGTAATTGGGTACCTTGCGAGGTTGACCCTAGCCTTTTGGCCTCCAGAAAGCGAGACGCCTTTATCGCCTACTAGGGTCCGGTCTCCATACGGCAGCAGTGTCAAATCCTGCGTGCAAAAATGAGAAAGCAAGTAAAAAGCATAATGAAAACATTCAGTAACGCGGACCGCGTGAGCAATGAGTACTCTCATGTAAACAGAAGATTGGGCTGGAACGTTTGGCACAACATTCGTACAAATTATCCCGGGCATAGATATATCTGTGTAGTAACACTGGCTCCTTGAACGCTTTATCACAACTGGTCAGTGACCCTTCAGCGTTCATTTTTGGCACAACTTTTATAGTGATGAACAAACGCCTTAAAAGATGTGAAGCATTCTTTACTTTCGGCAGCTAGAAGGGCGGACAGAAAAATACGACGGTGTAATATTTTTAGCAGAGGAGATGCAACGACCAAAGCAGCCATCGGCTTTGCCGTTCACTTTGCTGTACAGCTGCGCAATTTGTACTGCCATAATGTTCAGTATTCGCGAACACCACCACACGGCTTTCAGTAAGTTTGATAGTTGTTATGTTCTCTTGTTCTTGCAGAAAAATGGTGGCGAATTGTGGCCACTGAAATGGTGGCCACTGAAATGGTAATGAAATGCGGCCAGAGAAAGGCCACTTACTGTTAAACAACCCAATCCCCCGGGTACTCGAACAAAAGCAAAGTAAGCTGTAAATGTTTTTATTGATTACTTGAACGAGAAAATTAACCAGCCTACGGTGTGGGCATTAGGCGGGGGCGGATTGTTTGACTGCCTCACACGACAAGGGGGCGAAAATCGAATAATAATTCGTTGAGTGTTATTGGCAAAGAAGTATATTTCTCCTGAATGCATTTTTTCATTGTCCAGTGCAACCGAGCTGCGGCCCTGCATAATAGAGCGATCGCATGCAGGTCGTGCGTACCCTCTCCATGGCGGCAGCGTGAATGACTCTCTTGTAGCGCTCTGTGTCGTAGGAGCTGTCGAAGACCACGTTGTTTCGCAGGCTGCCGGTGAACATCCAGGGCTCCTGGGAGGCGTACGCGATGCGGCCCAGCGCCTTGGCATTGCCGCTTGTCAGTCGGAGCTCGCCCAAAATAGCCATCAGAAGCGACGTCTGCGTGTACAGGCACACTTAGTGACAGTGCCAAATGCCATTGTGGGAACTCGTGCGAGGGTGTGAGAAGTATAAAAAGACGAACGTTTGCTTAAGCTATCAGCTGTCTCATGACAATGACCGTTTCATTTATTCATAACAATTCATAACAATCTGAACACATTCGACTTGTTGACTTTTCCGTTTTGTGTTTTGTTCCTGTGCCTAACTATAATGCCCGGTGTTGAAAGTGGAACACACATGCAGTTGGTGGATATGAGACCCACCCCGGTTATCCTGTTTGCGAGGGAAATATTGTAGTCAATTACTGGCCGAGATGATGGTGACCATATCGTCCAAGCTCGCTTTGTGAAATTTTATTTGTACTTAGACCTTCCGTCATCTCCGACTTTCTGACACTATGAATAAACGCATCGTCATAGTGACGACCCATTACGTTCAGGACACGTCTCAATAGTAAAAAAATGGCCTGCTATCACTTTTAATTTGCATCTGAAAAGCATAAGCGGTTTAATAGGAGTTGATCTTATTAGAAAGATCGTTTCATTGACGGTACGCGAAATGAGCGCAATTGATAGTGACATTGCGCACATTACCCAAGTAGCTCAGCCAAATTACAGGTCTCAGTTAAAAGGAGGATTTGATCTAGAAATTTGTCCACATAAATAAACCGAACATTAGAATAAAGTTAGGGATTTATAATTTAGTTCGTTAATGAAACAAAATATAAATAAATGTTCAATAATTTCACGGAAGACGTTGCCGTGCTGGGACAGGGCGTGCAGTGACATTTTCAGGGCTGTCGCTACTTATAAAAGGAGAAAGCCTGATTCCGGAAGCCTTTTCGTGTAACTAATTTTTAACGTTATTTTTTTCCTGTCGAAATGTGCTTGCGGTGCACCCCAATAAAACGTACTTACATAAGCACGTAATGACACTTTTCGGAGCTATTTTGATAAAGCCGACGAACCTGCGCAACACATTTTGACAACAAAATGTCTTTCGGGAGTCATTTGCACAGGCAAAAGGGTGTTTTCTTTGTGGTGAACAAATTTTATCGCTTCTGCACTTTTCCGTTCAAACACACCGCCGCGGAGATTCTCCGGATTTGCTACATCCGATCAGTTATTACACAGTCGTTGCTCTAAAGTTATTGAGGGGGACTGACCTGATCACATTCCTATGGAATTACTAATTCATGACCAACGGGCTTAGAAAACATCGTGTACGAACAAAAAGTGTTACAGATACATGAAGACTCCTAACGGCCCAGTTTGCTTCTTTTAAATATAGCACTTTTTACTGAAATAAAAAAACAATAAAGATTTAGTTATCTAGTTTTCATTAGATGCGCTAGCGGTCTAGCATGCGAGAGATTTCTTTTTTATTTCAGTACAGAATTGATATCTCTCTCAAATAAGCCAACTAGGCAATTGTGAACATGGAAATGTATTTGTAAAACTTTTCGTATTTTTGCACGATGGTTTTAAGACACGCGGGTCATGAAGTTGGAAGTCGCATAGGAATGTAAACAGGTGAGTCCCCCTTAAACATTAGGTATATTCTTAAGCCAGATTAATCTGGCACTCGGGCCTCAATGCCAGCTCCTATTGCAATTTTTAAGGGGAATACCTGGAAGAATCACATTTCGTTTATTAGATTATCATTGCTTGGTACGGCCAGCTGACAGCCGTCCAGTAATAGTGCCACCCATGTGACTAAGCTGCATACATATTTTTCCATCTAATGCGTGTTGCAGTACTTTTAGCTGTATATTACGTGTACAGGGCACTCTTTCTAACGAACCAAGAAACCAAGTTGGTTGGGTTATCTAGCATTTTGACTCCACCCTAGCTCCTTTAATATACGCTGTGAAAATGTGGGTGTTTTAAGTGGCCTATCACATATCACCGGCGTCTCGATCCGCGAAGTCTGCAGTGACTCTCGAGGGTGACAAGAAAGCTGCCCATGGGTTTTACATTCGCCTAAACTCCTGGAAAGAGCAACGCTTAAGTTTACGAGTACCGGGTGCACTATCAATACGAATGACAATATGCTGCGCAGCCTGACATGGTTCGCGCAGTGCAGTCGAGCTGAAGGTCGCTCTAGCTTTAGTTGTTATACCGCGTACAAAAAATCAGCCCATGCTGTTCAGGAATATTGGGTAGCCCCTTTCCTTTTGGTGTTAGGAACGATGTATGTTTAACGCGTTAGGCGTAAGAGGCTATCCCTTCATGTCGCTTGCCCCGTGCCCTAGTAGACAGTGTGAACTATGTTACATGGTGTTCTCGGGGCTAGAGGACGCACTCACCTTGCCACAGCCCACAGGGCCGACGACGACCAGTAGCTCACCGGGCTTTACGGTAGCTGTGATGTTCTGCAAGGTTGGTTCCGGAGACTCCTAGGAACACCAAAGAAGCAGAATAATTTTGTATAGAGAAGTATGAAAACCAATAGCGGAGTTTTTTAAAAGCCCTTGTTTCGCGATGAACGGACCTTCGACCATGATGCGGTGACGCTGTGAAGCTCCACACGACAGTTCTGGATTTTGGGACGCAGCTTAGAACCACTCGGGGCACCAGTCTGCTCTTGCTCTTCAAGAAGGAGGAATTTCTGCAAACATGGGAGGGTTCAAACAAACAAAGAGAGTTTCGACTACCCGTGAAAGGGCTTTTTCTAAAGTTAAGCTGGTGACTCTTCTGCCTGAACGGGTTTTCACAGAGCGTAAATTGCCCAAAGCATCATAAACACCACTGAACGATAAATCTGAATGACTCGTCTATTTTTGCATCGTCTATTTTGCATGTTCTTTTGTTCAGAAGTTTATCAAGGTATGCGGTATTAACTCATTACTATAAGGCAGGTTTATATCCCTTCCGTGAACATGTGCGTACTGCCTTAGTTAAGTTCCCAGCTGCAAGGTCACAATAAACATGGCAAAGTTGGGCAGAGCTTCTCTTTGTCTCGTAACGGCTTCGTGCCGTAGAGGAACTGCTTTGTTGTCAAGGGTGAAGAAGCAAAGTAAACTATTTCTCTTTGTGCAAAATCACAATTGTTTATGATTCTTCGATGGCTGTTTTGCGCATAATAATGCACGCACAAAGACAGCTTACTTTCGCGCAAGGGACCCGTGTGACTGCCATAATATGTAGTAAACAAAACGGCTCCTGATATTGTAGCTTCAAAAAACGCTCTAATCAGGTGGCGGTGATAGGGCTTTTGGAACCACATACTCAATGGTAACTGTAATTTTGGCATAACGTACGCTGCGTAACGATAATTATCTCATCGTCTTTGCCTTCATGAATGGTCAGCCCTGCACTTTCTCTTACAGGCTTCCCTTTCAAGGCCTCGTCGACCACTGTCCTCCAATTTCAAGCTGTGTAGAACTGCAGGATTTATTAGGTGTTTTTAGCTAATGTGGTATTTTTGGTAACACTATAGCTTCGGTTTTTTCGGTGTTTATTACTTGAGAGTTTCGCGCAATCCGGGAAAACGAGCTGCACCGCATACAGGCAGGTTTTCTCCATACATCCGGCCTCCCTACGCCTTTCAACAGGGTCTGTATCATCAGCGCAGCTTAATAACAATACGTACCTGGAGCCTTTTGACGGAGATGAGCGTCTCGGCGCCCTGTCCGACAGCCGAAGGGGAAGTACAGCGTCATTGCCAAGCGGAGGCTGTTGAAGAGTGACATGCTGACGAACACGCACTCCGAGGTGAGCGTGTTGCCAAGGAGGGCGAACGTGATGAAGCAGAGGAAAAGCACCAGCTTGGATGACATAAAGAACATTCCCATGTTCACAGCGCGCAACACCGATGTCTGCTGAATCTTGCGGACTTCACGCCTGGAGGTACGGCATGCGAAAAATTGCCATTAATGAGCACCCACGTATACGCTACAGCGGTCGGAATAATGCGTTTTCAGTATTATATTCAGGCTTTCCTTCCTTCTATATCAGCAAGCGGTACTAAGTGACGAACCGGGAGAAATGTGCTTAAAGGAGGAAGCTAACAAACACATTTGCAACTAAAGCGAAAAAGGTTCACAACGCGAATAACAGAAGAAGGTGAGAAACCTAACCTATCGAGAACACAGTAAAAATTAATCTCGTAAGAAAATTCAACAGTAAATTCAAACTCAAATTGAAATTCAAAACAGTAAAATTCGTCTTGTCATAAATTTTTGTCGGAACATCTTATTAGCTTCAATCTTCTCCAAACAAAGGGAAGTCAAAAGGCTTTGCAACTCGGCTACACCCAAAAATTTCACTGTCATCTCGCTGTAACTTTTGCTTCGCTCATATAAACCACGGTCCCAATATCAAGGCTCCCGGTTCGTCACTTAGTATGCACTCGCCAGTTAAAATATGGCGCAAAACACATGGTGTTTTGTGACAAGAAGCACCCGCTCCTTCCAGAGAGCACCGCTGATCTCGTCTCTCTTGACGAGGCTTGAATCCGGCAGTGTGCTACCGAAAAACTTAAACGATCACTTACAGTCCCGATCTGCCCCCTACATGCAGTTTTTCATAGATCTGAACAAATAACTCAAGGAAACAATGTGAGATGATGCGAACGCCCTGCAAGCTGCCAGGGCCCAGTAGCAAAGAGAAGTTTTTTTCAAGCCCTCGGAGGAAATAGAGCAAATTGTGTAAGTATATATAACGTTGAAAAATGCCTTTTCATGGCCCTGCTAACTTTGCTTGTATGCGAATAACAAAACTTTCTGGTACTTTTTCTATGCGCCGGGTAAGAAATAACCCAATCAAGCAATAACCCAATGACCCAATAAAAGTGTTTTATCTGCACCTCCTATTGTGCTTTCAATAGTCGAATCCCGATGGCCTATTGGGCTCTGACAATACCCCCAAAAAATTTATATGCGAAATGATGACCTTGGAATCATGTTTTTTGCTGGTAATACAGTTGTTTATAAGGCGCCAGCCCACCACTTCAGGAAGTGGTGTCCCGCTGCAGACTGCTACGGCAGCGTTCCAGCAGACACAGTACCTGCGCATGTTATCCACAAGGTTGGCGAACGGTGTCTCCCAACTGTACATTTTGATGACCCTCATGCCAGCCACGAACTCGTTCACCAGCCTGATTCGTTCGTCCGTCAGAGCCGCCGTCTTGGCCCTAGACGCAATGGCAAGCAAAATCACACGCAGAAAAGGGTACGAGTGTTTTCGCTATGACGGGCGACATCACATATTTGGAAGGATTAATGTATTTAGTTTGTCCATGTTATCTGCTACCAATAGCAAAATATCAATGCAGAACTTTACGTCAACTACACCGTATACGAAGCATAACTGCTGGTGTGATACGTCCATATGACGGCAAAGAAATGGCACGATGGTACGAGTTCTATACCCAGGGGGGTGGACAGGTAGAAAATAAAGTCATACGCGTTGATGGATACCTTGAAAACGTTACTCAATGCTACAGTACATTCTTAATCCTAGGGACTAAGGAATCCGTGAAAATGTGCACTAATAGAAACGGAGGATAGCTTTAAAGTGTGAGGCATTTGGAAGCGGGCAGCTGCTTTTGAATAAGGCTGCCATGTGCTTTGTTTTCAGAGATATGTGCTGCATTTGGCCATTCACAGCCGAGTCTGCAGGGAATAAGAAACGTTGGCCCATTATTGTTTGGTTTTTAAGTGCTATATAGCCGATTCGTAGCAATGTAACTGAGCTCCACTAAGTTCCTGTGTGCACAAGAGCCTTACATGACGTAATGTCGCACATATAGTTAAAACACGACAAAATGTACCCCGCATATGCCGGCGCTTCCGTCTTAAGACAGCCCCAAGGTAGCACCGTATCTGTATTATTCTTGGTAGAAATTCTCTCACACCCTTATGAAGAAGCGTGAACGGCACCCTTTATCCCTGCCACCTCACGCAAAATAAGAGCTCCTATGGTCTAACACGTTAAGGGGTATAATGGTCATACCAGCACATCACGAATAATCCTTTGGGTAAACACGTCTGGAAATGCCGATGATTAGACCATCAGCAGGGACGTACCTCAGTTTCGAGAATGCCCTCCCTAGACAGCCCTGAAAGGGTATGTAGAGAAGCACGAAGGAGATGCCCGCCAGACAGCTGATGCCGAGGTGCTGCCACAACACCCATGTCACAATGGCTGTTTGCAGCGGTCCCGCCACCAGGTACGGCACGAACAGCACCGACTGCGCCAGAGAAAACGTCTATAGTCATCCCATACTGTAAGCTATATAAATAGAGTCATTGGTTTCCTGGTAAAACCCGATTTTACCATATTTTTACACGCCGAACACGTTTTACGAGAATCGGGTTAAAACCGCGTTGTCCCCGAATACACCCCTTAATAGTAAAGATCTGCACAATCGTGTGCTGATGGTCCGGCGTTCTCATCCAGTACTTCCTTGAAGCAAGTCCCACAAACAAACTTTTGAACTCAATGAGTATTGACAGGGCTCTACAGATCGCTACCCCAGGCTGGCCAACGCTGTACTGACAATGTTGTGCCTGGCTTATGGAAGCTGTGATATCGAGAAAACTTTCTCTCAGCTGAGGTACGTTCAACAAGCGGACAGGTCCCCAATGGCGATCGACATGTTGCGCATGCAGATGATAATGTACGTAAACAAGGATATATAATAACTCGATGAGTAGCTTTTTGTGAATAAAATGTTTCGTTTTTTAGAAGTTATCAGTGCTTTTCAGCGTCATCATTAATGATTCATTTCTAAGCAAACGCCAAATTTCGGAGAGTGTTTGCTAGGAAACCCTGATATCTCTCCGATTACCAGCTTGCATCAAACACCAATTTCAACGAGTTAGAGTTAAGAAGCTTGTGATATCTGCTGATAAAATTAACTGAGTGCATTACTTAATGCAGCCGTTGATTCAACCCGAAAGAAACCGAATTTTGGAACGGTTTTACAAAAAAAATTTTATTCTCCCAGATTTCCGATTTTTACCCCCCCGATAGCACCCGATTTTTTAAATTTTAGAACCCGAAAACTGAAAAACCCTACGTATAGAATGTGGGCACGCGAGTGTGAACGTTGGACGCTATCAACGATAAATTGTTTATACATTGTCTTCCCCGCAAATTATTATGAAACGTCATGCCCACGTTCACCGCCTCCGCTAGGGGAATGCCCATAAGCTGCTATATATTCAGTCTTCATGTGAGCAAAGTTTCCATACTCCATACGAACAAAGTTTCAATTTATCTGGTCAAGGGCCTCACCTGATCAAACCTGTTTACGTCGTTCGACAAAAGGTTAACCATCTGCCCCACGGCTGTCTTGGACAGTGCTGCCTGGCTCAAGCGCAGTGCCTGCAATGAAAAGAAAGCATTCAACCATCAGAAATCTTTAAGTGGATTCGAAACTAACTGTACCATTAAGCACGTCTGGGCTATGAATGCATGAATTATGAAATTAACATGAAACTTGGTGGAACCTTGCTACAATTTTTATTAATATTCTTTGATGTTTTCTTGCGATCGGGTCGACTCTGTAAAACAGCGAGTTAAAAATGTGGCTGCAGTGGAGTTACCAGAGTGTGCTTTCGTCGAAAACTGTCACACCCTGCCATACATATATACCTTTCGGTAGACGAGGCTGCAGCAGGCGATGCGGATCCGCATTCCCATCCGTTGCATGTTAAAGAAGTATGGGTGGTGGGTGAAAATGTGCATCCCTCCCAGGATGGAGACGCCGGCGGCCGACAGGTAGAACTCCGTCTTCCCTATAGACTCCGGAGCGGCGAAGTACCGCACCACCCAGCCGAGCATAACTGGCTGCATGACGTTCTTGAAGCACTCCTGCCAAAGGAAAGCAGCATGTACCAGAAAATATGGTGACACACTCGAGACCTTGATGACGGTACAGAACACCATAGGCGTGTCATGGTGCAGCAAGAGAATCTTTTGAATCACTATGTGTGCTAGATCACACAGATGGGACATTCAAACTATTCTAAACGCTATCAAAATATCCTTACTGCGCGAGCGGAGCATTGGAGTCTACTTCTATACAAAACATATAACGGTGTGAACAAAGGGTCAGCAGCCAAGCGATCTCATCGCATAAGGGTCGCTACAACCAAGCCATGTAACTTCGGACCATGTAACTTTTTGGGATGTGGAAAGCTGGATGACTCCCAGCCTCTCGACTAGATAATTTTATCTGCAGCTGAATTTATTGTTTGAGTGGCGACGACTGCAGCTCTAAGCGTACGTTGGCCAGAGCAAAATGTAAAAAAATACTCAAACATAATTTAACATGGTTGCCGATTTTCCAGTACCTCTTTAGGATACAGTATGAGGATAGTTACCTCAGTTTTTATTCAGTTGACAATATTCGGTCTTCCCACTGATTTATTTACTGAAGTCCTATCAACTGAGATTGTCGATAGAAAAAAATATAAATACGGACATGTTCGTACCCGACTTATTTTAAGTCTAGTTTCTACAGAAGAATGTAAAACAAATCCGTTTTTACCAAACCTTGGCCTAATACCACGTGCAAGACGAGTATATGACCTTGTAACCAACACTAGCAGTACCCTCATGCTTGACCCCGTAAATTCATAAAAATTATCCGAGAACAGAGAATGGCTGTACATAAATGGGCACTCGGAAAATCCTTCCTACTCTGGACTTCAGCACTTGCGTGTGGCTATGTGCAAATAGTGCAACGTTATAAAAATAATGCGAGGGTCTTTTTTTTCGTTCTTTAACGAAGCACCAAAACTGTCACTACACTACCTTCCGAGTTTCCCTTTACGCATTTATATTGCCTGTTTCAAACACTTTTTGTCCCGTGAACGCATCTAGGCATCGTCCTGGGACGTCATGGATCTACCGTCGTATACAGTGGCCCATATGCAAAACGTCTGCTAAAAAAAATTGGCGCAGCTTGAACTAGTGGGGCAAGGCTGGAGAAAAGCAGCGCTGGCAACCCTCTTCCTTCGTCGAAGACCTGGCTAACGCACCTCATATGAATTTAGCATTCACCGCTAATAGTCCTCCATGACTGGCAGGACCGTACCCTTTTGTCTGCAGGCTTCACATCTCTCCCAAAGTGGACCACGTAAGCACGCACTAGAAGCCGCGGCAACCGGCTTCGCGAACCCCGCGTCTGTAGCGCGAACTCGGCGTCTGTGCTCCCCACTTCCGGCACGAACGCACGGGAACTGGCGAGGAGAACAGCACACGAGAGATCACGCCGCCAAAGCTGGGCAGACTGTTCTCGAAGGTCAAGGTGGCCGACGCCGGGCGCTCCTCACGAAACGTCACTCGGTAATTCTTGGTATTTTTTCTGATAACGCAATACGGCGGAAATAAAAACAAACAGCTCTACTGTTAAACCAGTGTCTTCATGCGACCTGCCACCCCCTATGTCTATATGAATACTTATGTAAGGGAAAATGAAGGAAGGAAATCAACCGTGTTCTGCTGACTCATTTTAATTCAAATATTTTCCCAAGCGCCCTTGTGTTCATGCGTGTAGCCAAGGCTTCTCCCGCGCTGGATGTCAGCAGAAGCTGCGTCGCTGCGCTGCGTTCAGTCTATACTGCCTCACCCGCCGCGGTGGCTCAGTGGCTAAGGCGTTGTGCTGCTGAGCACGAGGTCTCGGGTTCAATTCCCGGCCCGGCGGCCGCTTTTCTGATGGAGGCGAAAAGCAAAAAAGCCCGTGTGTACGAGATTTGGCGCACGTTAAGATCCCCAGGTGGTTAAAATTAATCCGGAGCCCTTCACTACGGCACGTCTCATCGCCTTCGTCGCGTCGGCGGTTAAACACTACAATCAATCAATCAATCAAGTCTGTACTGCCTCGGAGGATGATATGGTCGAATGGTAAGTGCGGGTCAACGTTTGGTGCCGATCACATACCCGTAACGTGTGCAAAATATTGGCGTATTCTCCGCAGAACGACCAAGTGCCCGTGCCGTGTAAATTTCGGAACAGCTGCGTGAGTCATGTCAGGTGGGTAATGTGTAAGCGTATTTGTTGGAGCAAGGCAGAGTCCCTTGCTGTTAGGATAGGATCTGATGCGGGATGTACCTCGCGCCACGCTCTAGAAGGCTTGAAGTATGCCCTCGAGCGGAAGGGCGGAATCGTATTGTCTAAGGGTAGCCGAAACGATGTAGTAGAGATGTAATATGTATTAGGGGTGTATCAGTACTTGAGATGCCACCGAACAAAACGTTTTCATATCCGTACTGCCTCAAAACTTCCCGCTTCTGTTTATTCAGCCGATAGCGCTCAAGATGTATAACACTTCAGATACTATCGATAAAGAGCGTTTCGGTGGTGTAGTGCTCGAAAGCTCCCCTCTTGCCTCCGGTAGCACTCAACAGCATGGCTCCGCTAGCGTCTCTGTGTTTTTTTTTTTCGCTCGCGGCAGATAACCGCTGTATGAATGAGCGCGAAAGTTGCTGTCTGAGAATACCTATTTTCTTGCTTTTGGTGTATCTAGGATTTGTTGCAGTTATTCACGAGTGATCGGACCAAATGGTGACGACGACGTGTCGGCAATGTCGCGCCAGTGGGATTTTCGATGTTATATCATCTAGAGTTAAATCCTTTTGTAACGCCGAGGCAATCCTAGCCTTTCTCTAGCTATAACATTTAGCCCAAGTATGGTTGAGACACTCTCTTAAGTCTTGGTTCTGCGGACGTAGTAGTGATGCCGAATTACTTTATTCCACCAGCTACCGAAAAATCCGCTCGAAAACAATACGTTGTTGTTTCTACAAATTCCATAGGACGTGCGTGGACCGATGGTTGCCTGTGATTTTTTCAAGGAACGTATACATTAAAATAAATTGTAAACATTTTCTAACAACTTTATCAGACGGAAGTATAAAGTTTGCAGGTCGTGTTCTGAGTTCTTGGTGCCGTTCCCAAGAAGAGCAGTCTCCCTCGCGCCATCAGCATCATCAATTTGCTGCCGTCGGCCATCATGACACTCTTGACAGTGCGAGGGGCAAAATTTGTAGGGTTTTGGTCGTGTATGACATATCTATACCGTACGCGAACGACGGAAAAGTGTATATTTGCAATCAAATTGAAAAACAATAAAATATTTGGGATACCCAGATGGCATAGAACGACATTGCTAACCATATTGACCTAACTGCAGTGGTACGTAAGTGGCTGCGCAAGGGCCATTGTGTTGTTTTTTTATGCATATGAATAAAAGTAGGACGCTCAAACGGTACAAATGTGGAGTCACCGCCCACCCCCTCTTTCGCCAAGTCTGGCAACCAGGGGCAGGGTGCCCCGCCTGCGCAGCGGAACATAACGTCTTGGGCCGAGTGAGCCACGTGGAGCCTGGAGCCGCGGCGCACGGGTGTTTTCGACGTGCGTGTGTTGACTGCCTCCGCGACCAGCAACGTTGCGACGGACTATCTGATCGCGGATGCGGTGACATGTCTGTGTGCGTGTGTGACGCCACCTAGGCCGCATGATGCTGTGAGCCTTAGTCCTCATTCCGGTATGATGGGAAATGGGGCGATTTCGTCCCTTGTGGCGCTATTTTGTCGCTTATTTTTTAACAGCGGAGGTGTTGACCAAATCGTTAGTGCGTGGTGTCCGCAGTTAAAAATACCAAGAAAATTCTGAGCGCTGTGCACGCGTGCCTCGAGCGCACGTTCGTCAAGCCAAGCATACCCACTTAGTGAGATTGGCCAACGTTGGCCTCTTCAAAAAAAAAAAAAACTCCAGCGTTCGCCGTATCGGGGCAACATTTTCTCGGCACGAGAATACACGTCATAGCGTACGCCCCTCGTTCGTTCGTCCTAGCGTCGTCGTGCGCATGCGCTTTGTATCGCAGCAAAGCAGGGACTTGAATGTCGAAGCTACTGTAAGTGATCATTGACTTCCCATGGCCCGGCTACGGATAGCTCGCACGGCCGAGGAAGAGGCCGCTCTGCTTCGAGAGGCTCGGCGTGCAAAGCATTCCGCTAGAGACGGTAAGTCGCGCCTGCAGAGTGGCGTAGGAAAACGTCGACCAAAACGACGAGCTCACTCTGGCCTCGCTCAAGATAAGGTCGTTGAAATGTCATTCCGCCGACGTCAACCACGACACCAAACTATTAGTAAACTCAACTTTGTGTCCGTCACCGATCATCTACAACAGCTTCGCCAGTCAAGTCTTGCGCGTGAGTGCAAGATTCCCTGATTTTTTTTTCTCTTCCGCGCATTACGAATACACCACGAGAGGAGCGCCCCACTAAAATGCAGAAGTAAATGAGTTAAACTACACTATTTAGCAGAAATAAGAGTTCCGAAAATTCCCTTTTAGTGTAGCTTAGAGTTACAGCGGGAAGGCTAAAAGACCGTGAAATTAGAACTAATTGCCAGAAACAATCGTCTGCGAAATTTACTTTTCGGTTCCTCCAAAACAGCCCTGTTTACAACGCAAGAAAAACAGATGGACAAGATTTATTCTTGAGCATGCATTCATGGAATGAAGCATGTCGTTATGCCAATTCACGGTGTAATCGGAAATTCGGATGGCTAATTACTACTGAAATGTCGATCTAGATGTAATTTCGGCATTTTTGTTTACTCGGGTCAAAGGGTCAGTCCGAAAATGCAAGTTACTGCTTAAGTTTACCCATTAGAAGTTAAGATCATTGGCATTGTGTATATGAGCATCCCATTAGCGATTTGCCTCTGTTCGAAGCTGGGCCAATGGTGGTTTTCACGAGGTATTTTAATCAAAATAAATTAGGGAAACTCCCAATGTGCCAGCTCCTCCTAGGTTGTTGTTTCACGAATACGAATAACGTTTTCTGTTCCCACGAGTGTTTTCGGTTCACAAACGCATGTTAGACAGTAAACCATTCCTGCGCCCGGGTGGCCTCATTGCAGGAGTTTCGGCTGCAAATTTCCGTACGCGCTGCATCTCAACTCTGGGCACCACAAAAAGGCGGGCTTTGTAGTTTCTCACCTCGACGAGTATGAGTAGGGCCACCATGACGTAGGTGAAGCCGAATGCCCTGAAGATGGCGTTGAGCAGGTTGGGCTGCTTGCCCTGCTTCAACTTCCGGATCTCCTTGTCCCATTCCCTGCGCGTATGTGTGCCCGGGCATGAAAAGATACTACGTCGACAATTCTGTTAAAGGGACCCTGCAACACTTTCGATAAGCGCTTTCACTCTTTCCTTCGCGTCTCGAACCTCTGCGAAAGCTATAGTTATCGCCAGCACGGAGCGGCAACCCCGCGTGATTTGCTCGTCGCAACCAGATGACGCCTTCCATTTCTGCTTGTTTTGTCGGCTTTTTTTAAGTTGCTATCGAAATCGTTCATTGCTGCAACTGAAGGAAATCCGGCCAACAGCCGCTACATGGCCTTAGTGACGTAATTCGAGCCGTCGAAGAACGTAAAGACCAGAAAAGAGGGAAAAAAAGTTTTTGAGCGAGTTTCCAAGTTATCTGATGGGCATAGAGCAGTAATTTTTGGCTGAGGTACTTTGCGATCCCCTAATCTAAGTACTGGGTGTGTTGGGTGACTGCGTTCTGCAAGCATTTAATATTTGAAAACAAGTTGAAAAGGTGTTGCAGGGTCCTTTAATTCACTCACTCAGAGACACCACATGGTCATTCCAACAAATACAAGAGGCTCGTGATCTCGGACTCCTCTTTTTCCCCACATACGCCACACTCTGAGACACTTCACGGGTACTTATGATAAAGTATATCTGATGAATATTTAAATCACTGCCAACAATGCATCAGGTCAAATTTTTTGCGCGGAACCACCAGCGCTGGCTTTGGTAAATAAAAAAATTCTCAGAAAGACCACGTGATGGTTAGGTAAAGGCGTTCGCTGTAAATAGTAACAGCTACGACTTAATGTGCCGATATTTACTACATGGTGCTATACTTCAAACGATCCCGTGTTTACAGTTCCCGTGAAATGGAGAGCTAATAAGTGCAATGCGCGTTCGGCGTAGTCATCGCCGTTATTTGGTGTGTCCACTCACGCTTGTAGCCTGTCAGTCTTCCTTTCGGAGCGCTCCAACTTCGGACAGGCGTAGAGGTCCTCAACCTTGCAGGGTGCGACGGTAGCCCTTGCGGAACAGTGGCGTCACCCAGCTGCATGAGAAGACAAAGGAAACAATAGGGTTACCTGATCTTCTGGCGCAAATGGCTCGAACGCATAATATATATTGACAGCTTACTAGTGTTTATGGCGCCATTCATTACGAAGAAACGGGCAATGACAATGCCGATCAAAAAGATCGACGGCATCGTATTGTATTCACCACTCGTTTACGACCGGCGTTATCGCAGCTGCGGGATGGCGCGTCGGTGTCTGTTATGAGAGGGTACGTAGCAGTACGACTTCCTCATTACTAGCGTGGGAACGGGTACTCCCTCCATTAAGAAGGGGTAAACAGAAGAAGTTGTGTAACTTGATGCACCTGCTCCGTTCACAAACGAATTTTATTTGAAGGGGTCACTTTTGTTGACGGTAAATATGTCTGCTCACAGTGACTTTTGCGCTGTTACAGGAAGAGGAGGGGACGAGGAAGGGGGGGGGGGGGTAGCAATTTTCGCGCCGAAGTTACATCTGAGCTACAAAGCACGCCCTAGTGGAGTTCTCCGTATTAATTTCACCGACTAGGGATTTTAAATGGTCGCAGGTAGAGCGTGACCAGTCTTCTTGCCTTTAACAGCTACAGGCGTACACGAGAACATTCTTCATATCGTTCACATTCGAATACAAACGTACTCCTAGGGGTAACGTAACGTCAAAACGTGCAGGTTTGACTCGGTCAGTGACCTCTCGATTGCAATAGGGTATAGTTCTGATTTAGAGCCGATTCATGGAAACGCGATAACATGCGCCACACTTCCGCGTTTGCACATGTGCAGCCGGCTGCTCTATCTTGTACGGCGAGGATTGTAGTGCTCCGTGCTCCAGTTATAGAGAAAGGAAACTTTTAAAGAGAGGATTATCGGGCAGATCTGGACTCAGAAAATAAGCGAAAGGCACGTGAACGCCATGTTTCCGAACAACGTACAGTTGGCGTGAGTTGTACGAGCAATTTAGACAATGATGTACTTTCTGCGCTTTGTTTCAAATGGGGCTATAATTTTACATATGTGACTAATTGAGTATTGGTGATAATGCTTGTTTGCGGCTCTTTTGTGTCATGCAAAGGTACGTCTTCCCAATCCGTTAGCAGCACAGCTCACGTGTATTTTCCCTACGCATAGCAGTAACTCGTGCGAACACAACTTCTTGTATCCAAGGAAACCCCTATATATATAGTGCTCTCTTCTATGCATCTTTTTTTTTTTGTTTTAAAAACGAGAGGTCAGGCGTCGCTTAAGTGTCAGGCCGAATAATCGCATGTACCTTTTCTACTTCAAACGCTGGGAACGCACCATAGTATGAAATAAGAAAGTAAAGCACAGCGGGTTTGGCGTGTTTTGAATAACAGCGTAAGAAACGTGCCAGGGACCATTTTTACCAAGCGTGGGCGCAATTTAGGTAGGTTGTGCTGTTAGCTAGAAGATGTAAGCGATACGCGCACGTAGTGTCGTTCGCGTAGGCAGCTAGATAGTGCGTGCACAGCGGTTGCGGCCGATCCCAAGTCTTCTCTTAAGATACCTATACGGCGTGTTAATGATGAAAGATTGTAGCTGCTTTTTGATTGGCACAAGGGCAACTAGGGCGAAGAGCGCCAAATAAAAGTTATGTAATGACAGTCGTGTAGACACAGGTGTAAAAATCTATCGCAAAAACTAGAAGTGAAATGAAACATAAGATCATGCAGATGGCTGGTGCAAAGGGCTAGGTTCTAAACTATGCGGGATAAGAAATTAGATAAAAAAATTACCTTCTAACAGGCCTTCAAAAACTCGCTTGATAGGAACCATGCCGTGATCACGTAGAAAAGAACGATGCCGGGTGGAGTGAAACGTGTAGTCCGTAAAGTTGTGGCAAGTACTTACGTCGTGTTCTGTCGAGTGGTTTAAGAATGTCGAGTGAATGAGAATGTGGATTACGGATAGGCTCTCTCCCAACCTGCTACACACAGGACTTGACGATCCCGTAAGCAGGTGCTAGTGTGTTGTGTGTGTGTGGACTATCCGTAACCTGGCTGGAGTGAATTGTGTGTGTCTGTTGCGTGTGTCAGTGAAATATCGCCCGAAGTGTGGTTTTATTACGGAACCACGCTTGCGACGATGCCCGTGGATTCGAACTTCAATCGTTAGAATTTATGAATAATTCGAGTTGTACGATTTGGCACGGCCAAGCTCCCATATGCGCGTGTGTATAAAAAAGCCCGTTAATTCAAGCATGAGTGAGCTCCGCCACGGATAATTGGAACAACGTGCCCCCGCGCCTGTGGCATGACGCTTTGTCGACTCCGGAACGTGCGGGAAAATGGTGAGGCACGATAAAATTGGGTAAAACCAAATAAAAGCCGCATGTCAGAAGCTTTCCAAGGTGTCTTTGCTCGCTAGAATGGTGAAAACGCGAATATAGCTCTTTGGGGTGCGCTGACAGATTAGGTTATTGCTTAAAGGCAGAGACACAAAAACTGTCGCTGCCAGACGACAAAGAGGAGGAGGATGCAGCACCAGTGCGGCCGTACGCTCGAATGGGTCGGAAGCAATACCACTCGTCTCCTGTTTAGTTTTAAAAAGGGCGACGCGAAGGCCTTCCATCGCCTTCCAGCAAAAGGTGATTGCTGTCGCCTTATCACCGTAACCTGTTTACTACCCGCACCTGTCTAGCCTGCGGTGCACTCGACACTCACAACCATTCCCCCTGTAAACTTCCCGCAGACCTATACCCCCCCCCCCCTTCCTTCCCTCCTCTCCCCTCTGAAAGCAGGCGTTGCGCGACCCGGGAGAGTCAGACCACTTCCCGGGCCCTGGCGGTCGCGGCGGCTCTCTGGGGCTCCTGCACTTCCAATACCTGAATCTGAAGGACTCGCTTCTCTCTCTCTCTCTCTTTTTCTTCCTCTCTCTCTCTCTCTCTCTCAATCTCTCTAGAGCAAAATGCAGGCAAAAACTACACTTTTTCAAGGGATACATTATTGGCATGTCGTACTGCTTCCTTATCTCCGTGAACTGTTCTTACTCTTCACTTTAATTAGTTCGAAGTTTCACCTAATCGAATTCAGACGGCGTCTACTTATGGTTCAAATTAACGAGCTTTTACTATAGTTTGTTGTCTTTGTATGTATGCTTGTTTTTGTATGTGAGCTTTGTATGCTTGAGCGCATACAAGCACATACAAGCGCATACACGCATTACTGGGCTCAGTTAGCGAAAAAAAAGGGCCCATCTCCCCGCGAGGGGGACTCGAGTAAATGCGTCCGCATAGGGGGTGGTGTATTGCGTAAAACGTTTAGTGGTTGGGGAGTTGGTGGTACTGAATGCGTTGTATCAGCAGCTTCTTGACGTAGTTTGAATGAGTCAAGGATATAAGGCGCGTTCGTAGCCTTTCATTCTGTGTCGGTTTTGTGGCGCAGTGGGAAGAGCACCATGTACCTCGCGTTCCGCCCACAGGTAGTGAATGCGTTCTATCAGCAGCTTCTTGACGTAGTTTGAATGAGTCAAGGATACAAGGCGCGTTCGTAGCCTTCCATTCTGGGCGGCTTGTGGCGCAGTGGGTAGAGCAGCATGTAGCTTGCGTTCCGCCCGCAGGGTCGTGGGAATCGAGAACCAGGCGCCGGTAAGTATTATTTTTTTATATAGTGTAGGGGGAGGGTTGCGGACCTTTTTTGAGAGCGAGGAGGGTAAACGTGGATGCGGGAGAGGAGGATTGGGGGAGAGAGCGCACCTCGAACGGCTGTTGCGGACGCCGAGGCACGCCGACAACGCCGGGTGACATCGTGAGTTGAAGAAATGCTCTGCATTTAAAAGGTGGCGCGTGAAGTGTAGCCGCAATATGTCGTCGTAATTCCCATTGGCTTGAATATGTGTCATCAGAATTCCCTGGGGTGCGCGTACCCCGTAACCTTCCATGATATTCTTATTGTCTGCTTCGAATGCCCAGCAACACACCCACTCAAGTGGACTGGTCAGTGACCATAGCAACATCAGAAGCTTACGCCCATTTCAACAATTCCCACGTGGCTTCCATCTGCGGTATGTGGCGGCCTGGCGTCCACATGGTGTATGTGATGGCCCTACGTTTATCCTAAAGCTACACGCTGAGGATTAACGTTATGAACGGGAAAACGACGATACTTGCCCGGTTTAAGTGGAACGACAGAAAAGTGATACCATCGGGGGGCGCGGCCAGGCCAATATGATTCGCGTAGGTTTCTCCGGTTTCACACCGATAAGCAATGCGGATATCGAAGAAACGCTTTCCTGATATTGTTCTACTAGAGGGTCCGGTCCGCCCAAAAGCGTATCGTGTTTCATAATTGTTATATGGAAACTGTTTTTAGATAAAACTTATAATCGAAACATAGCGTCGATTCACAAAGCATTTCGTACCCAAAAAATGAAGAGATAGTTTCTTATTTCAATTTGTCACTTTTTGCGGGCAACGCACTGCGCAGTGCGCCTGCCAACCAAGAGATTACGCGCGAGATATCGTGTATACGATATCTCGCGGGCGAAGTGTCTGACAAATGTTGGTCCACATAACCGCAGGCCGTCGGCTAACCCTGAGTTCAGCTCACGCTCCTTTGATATAGCATTTAAGCTGTTAAAGTGAACATTTTATGCTAACTCTCCGGTAGCGTAACTCTTTAAATACAAACATTAACCTGAGGAACTTTGATTGCATTATTTAAGGCCGGAGTACGAACAACACATTCCACAATAGGTTCTAAGCCTACAGAAAGAGCATTTCTTTGTTAGTTACACCTTTTAAAGCAAAGGGATCTAGCTCTACCAGCCAACGGTTCTTTCGTGGAGCGCGAGAAAACAAACTCAACTCCCAACGCGTCGGAGGCGGCGGCGGAGGAGACAGGAGGGCGGAAGGTTTCACTCACGGAGCACACTCTAGATGGCGCGGCGCATTTACCCAGCATTCTCTGCGCGGAAGTGCCTGCTCGCAGACGGTGGCGTCGGCGGGACGACTTTGTCATCTGCTTTAGCGACGGTTCTTTTGGGCCTGTTTTGGAGCAGCTTCGCGTCCATTGCGCACTGCCTTCGCACGGCTTGATTAACTTGTTCGAAAGCACCTCCAGGGTAACCTTCACCCGACGTAATTAAGTGGTCTTACGGCAAACATACGTTAAGGATTGGTTTGGAGGGGGATGGGGATCAAAATGTACAAACCACATACAGACATCTGGCCACTCGGAAACGCTAACTTATGCACACTGCTTGCCACGAATGGGACTCCGTTTTAGATGCGACGCTGAGAGCATCTCTTGTCGGCGGCCCTGTCCTTCCTGCGTGCGTCCGTCGTTGTTGTCCGCACCGCTGCGCCCCTCCTCCTCTCGCCGTGATAGCGCGCCCTCTCCCCCAACATCTGTGGCGCGCGCAGTGCGGCGCGCTCTCTCACTCCGCCGGTGGGCGGCGCTGCACGCGGCGCAAGCGCGCTGTGCGCATGTGCAGCGCCCTTTCTCTCCGCGGTCTCCTCTCCTTCGGGCGCGCTGCGCATAAAGCGGAGCGCCGCGCTCCGGCCGGTCTCTCAGTCGACGGTCGTCCGCGCTACGCTTGCTCTTTCTCTCTCTCTCTCTCGCATTACCCGACGATTGCTCACGCAATTCGAGTAATTAACCAACGGAAACGCACAATGAAACCCCCTTCAGCGTCGCATCACACCAGGATTCCCGCGAGGGGAGGTGGGCGTAATTTTTTTAAATTGGTGAATACCGATTCGGTAGTGTTTTAAGAAGTATTACAAACAGCGAAAGTAGCAACTGAGCCTGATAAATAGCGATTATTAAAGCTCCATCAGCTTTCTCCCAATACTCAAACTTACTGAACTAGCTAGTTTAAATCCGTATAAATGGAAATCATTAAGCTCTCATGCCGAATTGTTTTGGTGTCTGCGCTTGTTTCGCGCGGAGTGTAGTGCCGAGCTAGCACATCAGGATGGCTAGGTTCCGCTGTCTCACCCTTCGAGGGACGCTCCCCTCCGTTTTATTTCTCCCTATTCACGGCCGGGCTACAGCGCCAGCGTACCCCGCACTAGCCCGGCCATGGCCGACGCGGCTGCTGAGTTCGGAACGCTGCCCCCGCGAATTCAAGGTAACGGCTGGCAGAATCTCTGGTTTCACTATTTGCAAAGACATGTGTGTGTATTCAAGTGACGTCACATGGGCAATGGGTGTGGGTGTCGTTTGAAGCTTTGCTTTCTAGCCACCTCTACAGCATGGATTGGAGCCAATTTTTTACGTTGTGAAACAACTATTTCAACAGTAGTAAATAGTTCCTTAAGTTTTCCAGCAAGGTTAATGGGAAAATAGCATATTTAACGGAAATATTCCGTCACAATATTTTTAAAATACTATTTTCAGCCAATTTATGAGAAACTATCACCCATTGGGACAATGCAACACAGCCGCAATAAATCAGATAAGGCATTTTTCATTGCATCAGCGATTTGAAATAAGGTCGGCCAGACAGGAAAGTGCGTTAATAATTGCGCCTTATAACCCCCCTCCCCTTTTGCTTCCCCGCGCTACAAGCCATCGTCCGCCCGGAAATGTGGTTTCGAACTCAACATTAAGCAGAACGTCGCCTTCAATAAGACAAAACCAAGGGTCGCACCTAAGCCCGAACTTGGATGAAACAGTTCTTAAAAGAACCTAAACTTCTTGCAGCTTCCCAAAATATAGATTTCAGCAACTCTTATTTGAACCAGGTCGTCGAACCAGAACCGAGCCGAACCGAAAACCGGAACCCAACCGGTATTTTTTCCGTAATGGAACCCGAACCCGAACCGGAAATGAACCTGAAAAATAAATAACGGTTACCGGTTCGCGACAAATGGGTTGGATCATCCGTTCTTGATAATGCGCAGGCAATGCCATTCGGGCTTTTCTCCTTCACACAAGATCAACTTCGAAACCTTTCTTGGACTTTTATCCCTACAGAGCAGCCACTACACTATCAACGCTCTATACGTCGCAACATGGGGAAAGGTATGCAAACCAATGTTGCAATGGTATGTTGCAACTGGGCGCGCATGCAGAGAGCAAGGCTGAGTGAAAGAAATGACAACTTTCAGGCATTCTGCAGGCGATATGAAACATCGACTTCGCCCTTCCTTCACTCTTAGGCAAAAAGGACTAACAGTTCGTCTTTTGGGGGACTAACTGCCTCTGCCACAATCATTAGTCCCTTTGGGGACTAACTGCGAGGGGACGAACGGTTAGACCCCCCCCCCGGATGGTCTGTTCCGATACTCCCCAGAGACGAACTGCTGAGAGTGCAGAAAAAAAGAAAAAAGTTCCGGCACCGGCAGGGAAACCCCCGACGACCGGATATATACACAAGGAACCCGACACGCTATCCGCTGGGCCACGCCGCCGGGTAGTAGCTGCGGTAGATAATATTCAACTGTACAGCGCGTAGTTCTGTGCATAACGCAACAGATCCATTGCAACTGGTGCCCGAATTTCTATCCGTACAAGCGAACGTGACCGCGTTTTGCTCCTTGCGCTTAGCGCTTTGCTAGGTTTAGGGACCATTAGTCAGTTCGATTTGAAGTAGGGCCTCTATAGTTTTTTCTCGTAAATAACAATCAACTCGTCGTCGCCTAGTTGACATAGGTAGCTGGGCGATCGGATCACTCATGTGTTTTCGCACAAATTAGCGCAAGCTAAGTGTTTTCTTAGCGTTCGATACATATGTTAAGTACTCTAGGTATCGTGTGTGAAATCGGTCGCCTGTGTGATTGTCAGAATAGGGAAACGGACCATATTTTCCTGCATCGGCGAAACCAAATTCGGTGTTCCTTAGCCTGAATTCTTCAAGTTCGCGTCGCTAGACGATTGCGACTGGGAAATGCAACCGGGTTTTACAGCAGTTGCAGCATTGTCATGGCTTTCGTGTACAAGGCCATTATGTACCGAGTGCAAAAGATTACTTCGAGACGCTTACTTGTAGCGAGCATTTTTATTTTGCATTTGTCATCAGCACCATGCGACGGTAAAGTCGCATTCAGGCTGCCAGATTGCCGCGCAGCTCAACAGCGAAGGCACACACTCTAAGCGTGCCTTCCTATTGCATTGGATAATTTACTTTTCAAAAAGGTCGCACACCTGAAAAGTGTAAATACTTGAAAAAACATGATTTCAGTGGCTATTACACTGCAAAATTGCGTGTTCGATTACCGTTCCCGCCGGTAATTTTAACAGCAGAGCTGTTGAAGAGTTTAGTTCCGCCATATAGCGGTACCAGAAGAAAAAAAGTACCAAGACAAAAAACCGATCGCATGTGAACGTGCGCCTCGCAAGGAGCGCCCGACGTCAGCCACCTCGAACTTCAAGAACACTCTACCCAGCGTTTGTGGCGTAATTTCTCGCTTGCTCGTCTAGTCGCCAGTTCCCGTGCGTTCGTGACTGGAGTGGGGAGCACAGAGGCAGAGTTTGCGCTATACAGACGCCGAGTTTGCGAAGCCGGTTGCCGGGGGTTCTAGTGCGTACTAACGCGGTCCACTTTGGGAGAGATGTGAAAGGCTGTGTAGAAAACGATCCGGGCCTGCCAGTCATGGTGGAAAACTTTCAGCGGGAAGTTCGAAAATTCATGTGAGGTGCGATAGCTGGGTCTCCGACGAAGAGAGAGGGGCCGCCAGCCCTGCTGTTCCTCCGGCCTTTCACCACTAGTGCACGCTGCACCAATTTTTTAGGGGCGAAGCACCTTAGGGGCTCGGGCTTTCGGCGTCTCCTGTCGTCGTCGTCTCACGTCGTCACGGTAAATCAAGTCGCCAAACGATTGTCAAGAACCAAGTGTATAAGGGACAAAACCGCTTCAAAATAAACTAACATAATTCAGAATAATTTAAAATGCAGGAATGATGACGGTTCAGTGACATTATTAACAGAAATTAGTTAAACTCCGTCGCGAAATTGGTTTCAAATGCCAGGTTTTCTCGTGTAAACCGTACTTCTTAGCATGCTGCGGCATGTGGCACGACGACAAGCGACAGCCAGTCTGTCTAATTTAATGGTTTAAATCAGGTTCAACGCAAGAGAGGGCACAACCGCGTCAGCAAGCACGAGATTGCTCCTCCCACCGGCGCTTTTCGGGCGTACAATCAGCGCGCGCCATGTGGCAAGAGAGAGATTTGCCATCTTCAAATACCCTTATACACTGCATGCTTCGCCCCGCCACACTTTTCACGTTAGTGGAGATGGCGGGGATTTTTCCCTTAGATAGACGAAAAACGAAAGCTCCTACGTGTCGATATTTGGACGTTCGTTAAACATTTCCAGGTGGTCGAAATTTTTCTTCTGCCCCAAAATATACATCAAGCGCAATAGCATAAATTCCGGGGCAGTATTCTTCACAAATATGTTTCGCCGAAAAGAAAAAAGACGGGCCTATCGCTTGGCTATAATTATCCGCGCAAGATTCATTCATGAATCGTTTCTGCTCTTTCTGCTGTCTTTAGCCATTGAATAGGCACATGACCAAGAGGTAGATTTTTTCAACGTGGATTAAAATAAAGAAAACGGGGCCTCTTGCTAATACACGATTCCTATAGTGCAAAATAGCCGGGGAAAATAGTGCAAAACGAGAAGCTATAGTGCAAAATAGCCGCGGAAAATAGTGGGTCCGATGTGAAAATTCGGAGTTTTCCAGACTACGCTTTTGCTAAATTACGTAAACGTGCCTTCCACTCCCCCAACTTTCACATCTACAGACTTGTCCACACTGCTTGTAATACCTGATATCGTCGTTAGTTTCTCAGGACGCGTAGAGCGGACAAGTTTGTACCCGACATTGGTCGCCCCACGTAAAGTTTCGAAGTTTGTCACAAACCGCTATAATATGTCACCGCAATACAGCTACAAGGTCATAATTAGTGGTTTTGTAGCGCATAACTACATAACAATGCGACATGTTTTGAAGGAATGTGGATAAAGTACAAACTTGGCTTCGACCCGTGAAAGCTGGAAAAACATCCGCCAAATCCTTCTCTATGTTGGTTTTCAAATTAGAGCAAAACGTCTGACTTACCAACGTTTAAACGCATTTTTTGAATTAAACGATGTTTGCTACATCAACTAAAATTGGTACAAAGAAGGGAAAATGGTGTAACAGAACTTAGCAAATCGAACTCCCTGGCTTGCCTAAATAAATAAAAACGGACCCACCCTTCGGAAAATTTAGGAAATGTCTCATGTTTGTACTTTTTCATTGGAAAGGATTTCTTATGGCTACCACAAATAATACGTTTACGCATTTTAAAGTAGGCAAATTAGACAGAAAACAAAATCTTCGGCGACGCCTGCAACAGCTTGTGTTTTACAGAGTTAAAAGTTTTTTCTTTAATTTTTGAAGTTTTTGCTCCTCTGTTTAACTTCAGATATTCTCTGTGCCCAACTAGCTATATAAAAATCTTTTGTCAAAATTAGAAATGTCGTCCGGACACACCTGCCTATCTCTCGTGAAAACACCCCAAACTAGTCCCTCGGATGACATATGGGCTAGGGCGAAAAAGTGGCTAGAAAATCGTCACTACAAAGTCTGTTTTCGCTAGTATCTCATTCAATAGTTGTGTTTAAAAGTTGTCTTTAAAATTGCGTCCCCGTTATTGCTAAAAATTGGTATCTTGAATTTTCGTTTGCATTTTGTTTCTACGTATGGTCAACTTAAACTACTAAACGTTTTCTGTCATTTTGCTGATAATTCAACTCGTCGAATCAATACGCGAACCGGTTCAAATCTTCCGAACCGGTTCGCGAACACGTGCAGTAAATAGTTTAGTCGAACCAGAACTGAACTGGAACAAAATAAATTCACTCGAACCCGAACCATCAGCGAACCTGTATCTGTTTCGGTTCGACATACTGATTTGAACAGGTGCTATAATCGAGCATATAAAAAGCATGCCTTGTTTATCGCAATTAAAGACGCCCTGAGAAATCCAGGAACTATCTTTCCAGATGCATGGCCTTTTCTTATCTCATACCGTTTCTACAAATATTCAAATAAGGTCACCGGGGTCTATTGCTAACGCTTCACACCCCCCAAGGTGTAGCGGGGGCGCTTTCACAGGGGTTATTAGGGCAAAACAGCATGGGGAAAGTAGTAGGTTGAGATATAAAATGGGGGAGGTTGTAACTCTATGTCACTAATTTTGGTTAATATGAGGGATCGAGGAGATATTTCGAGGAATTAGGCTGTAAGTCAGCGGGAATGGTGTCTTTGACCGAATATCCTGCTCAGCATCCGAGTGAACGGTTTCATACCCTCAACTGCACTATGAGTGCCATTTCTCCAGTGAATATCCCATCTCCAGATCCTCTAAATTTATGTACATGTCATGGCCTGCTGAAAGCTCGAGAGTAAATAATGTTACGACGGAAGACCGAAACAGAAGAGGATGTGCTAGGTCCGCAACTCAAAGGTTGTTGCCACCTAAAAAAAGACAACGTCAGATTGGAGGACGTCATACGTGGACAAGACCACGTCTTCTCCGAGACCTAACATCCTTACGACGTTTTTATCGAAACCAGAGTGCAGGTTGCCATCGCCTGCTTAGGGTGGCTGTGAACTAGGCATAAACCTTATACAGTTCCCGGTAGGACAATGAAGCGGTTTTTGTTTTTGCTTATAACCTCGGAAGGGATGCTTCTCAGGTATGGTACGGGAATATAGCTTGTGTACATAAACGCTTATCTCAATGATGGGTGCATTTGAGATAAAAATTGCAGTAAAACAACCAAACAGCCTCAAACACTCCCGTTTGTATGCTTACCTGCGCCGTGTGACCCGGGCAAAACATTTGGGGTTGCTTGTGGCGTCACATGTTATCTCTGCGAAGCATTCGTTTTACGCGCGCAGTACTCTTTGTCTACTACGCCGCAGCCAGAGTTGCGCGGAGCAGACAACCACACCCGGGCTCTAAGGGAATTCTCCTTCCACTTTACGACGCTCTTTTTATCTCCGTCCACCCTCAGATGACAACGGTTAGGTCGTAGTTTAGCACCCGCTGCTACGTCAACCTGATAACGGCAGCGAGAAAGCTAAGAGTGCTCGGGCAATTCTAGGTCGAGGGCTGCAGAAGGAAAAGGGGCAGCTTCGTACAAACTCACCCGCTTGTATGCGTGATAGTTGCCTGATGGTATCTACACAGGCCAGCCCAATTTGTGTTTCGTGGTGATGATCTCTTCCATGCTTGTGAGCCATTGCTCTTAGAACGGAAGATTTTAGGCATCGTGTTCCTAACTAAGAAAATTGTTGACGTTTAACGCAATTATAAGAGAAGGGGGACCTTCCTTTCTAGAGCTCCGAATTACCTCCTCTCCTGCTTAGTGCAGAGAATATAACATGCGACCAGACGGCAATATTCAGCGAAACACAGCGTTGAAAACCGTAGAACCAGGCAGCAGATGTACCGTGCTTGTTAGGCAGCACGCGCTACCCGGACCATGGACTGAGGACTTCCCTCACAGCTCTTTTATCTGACTTGAATAAAGGTGTCCTTCTACTCCTCTTGGCCGCACATGTACCACATTCATCGCATCGTCCTGTGATGACAGGAGACGGTGTAGTGGGACTCTTACAGAGGCTTCTCAAAGAAAGGGAACTATGGACGAGAAGGTTTACTTGAGACTACCTGGATGAGGTAAATCCTCACTTAAAAGCGTCAGAAGATTGCCCATATGAAAACCATCACATGTGTGTTTGTATTTTTATGAAGAAATGCAAAAATAGTTCAAGGTAAACACTCCGATGACCTTTGGGCATGGTAGAGGGATTTAGGCAATAAAAAAAAAAACGAATGTTTGGTGATAGCAGACGCACGTGTTGCTCCCTGCACCACCTGTTGCACCCTTTAATGAATTATGTACTGAGAGTGAGTTTCACAATAAAAACCAAATTGAAAAGTATTTGTAGTTACACAATACCCTTCGACACTTCTACATCCGATACCCCACCTATTTAAAGAAAGACATCTAAATTGATAACTTAACAAACATTTTTGAAATGAACAAGACAACTGTCTCCGTAGACTTCGAAATGGCGCTTTCTTAACCGCAGAATGCTTTTATATTTTACGGTACTGCAAACCTAATGCCTCGAACAGCCAGCACTGATATACTAAAGTATTCATCAATAGAGTAAGAGTGAGGATGAAAGTGAAGTGAACACAGTCTCAGCGTGCACTCTCGTAGTCCTCGCACAATAAACGTCGATATTTCTGCTTTTTCACATCACTACCGCCTGCGAAATAGCACGACGCTGAAAATACGTGTGCTGGTGACTCTAGCAGTCGGCGTGTTTTTTTTAAGTAGCAAGCGACACTGTTCTGTCCCATCATTCGGACGTGCGAACAAAATGCTAATAAGGAGCACATGGCGATTCTCATGAGATTCCTCGACAGAAAATGCTTCGTGCTCGCTCCCTCTCTCTCGTTTTGTTGCGTCACTCAATGCCATTTCTCCCAGTCAAACTGGCTCATTCGTAGCCCGAGACTTGAGTCGGGCTGCACCAAAACAGCAATTTGAATTTGGGCCAAGAGCTGCTTACATTTCTTCCCAGGTATCCGCCGCGGTGGCTCAGTGGCTAAGGCGTTGCGCTGCTGAGCACGAGGTCGCGGGTTCGGTTCCCGGCCGCGGCGGCCGCTTTTCTGATGGAGGCGAAAAGCAAAAACGCCCGTGTGTACGAGATTTCGGCGCACGATAAAGATCCCCAGGTGGTCAAAATTAATCCAGAGCCCTCCACTACGGCGCGCCTCATCGCCTGCGTTGCGTCGGCGCGTTAAACCCTACAATCAATCAATCAAACATTTCTTCCCAGGCTAGGCAAGTCGAAAATAGACCAGGCCAGGCTTCTATGATCTATAGATTGAATATCTTTATTATGTACAGATGAGAACTCTACGTAATATATTTTACAGCGGAGTGGTTGTTACTGGCCGTAAGTTCGCCCTTGCAGGAAAAAATAACAAGAAATTAAAGCCGTTCCGCTCAATGTGAAAGCTGTCTGAAGTTCAGAGCAGTGATTCGCCATAATGGGCTGTACCGCCGTTATCCGCTAACTGATACCACCCCATCCAATTCAAATTCCCGGCCTTCGCAGTGCTCGCGCGCCCGTGCATGAAACTGCGCCAGCGGGAGTTCTGTTCTTTTTGCGCTTGCTTTAATTTCGTATGCTGGAGCTGTTTCGCGTCATTTCGAACACGTATTTTTTTAAAGACGATAGTCTTTCTTGGGCTACACAAACCCAGAAATTTTGATTTGTCTGTCTGTCTGTCTGTCTGTAACTCGTTTCAGCCACCCGGCCAAAGTAAAATTGATATTGCGTAATAGTCTTATATACTAACAGCCAAATGTAAACGTCTAAGCCCGGTTTATATGTTCATGCTTGTCAACTTTGTTGAACAAGAACAAGGCATACGCAAATATAAGACAGGAAATTAGTACACAATTGATATTTACAGTGTTCCTTTACTAAAAAATTCATGGATGCTTGGTTTTTCGATAACAAATGATATTCTACATCTACTGCAGAAAACCGCCGCCTCCTGACGGCATATGAAAAATCACGCGGCAACAGCAACGAAAGGTTCCACTAGCTAGGTTCCACGTTCTGCTTGGAACGCACGTGGAGCACGGCCACGCGGCTCTATAAACCTTCTAGTCGGTCCCCCCCATTCACGCGCGTCTCCGCCGTACTGCAGCGCTGGCATCGAAAAACCCGGCCTGTAGCAGTGGAACGCGGTAAATTCAAATCGCCTTGCGCAAACCTTTAGTGTGTTTACCTTGGAATGAGCGCGACGGTACAGGAACAGCATGAGAGGTGAGCGGTAAAGCAAAGGGGGGCATTTCCTTGGCAAATGTCTACAAAGACTATCGTCTTTTGACGACATTTGCAACGAAAGGAGCAGATACGCGGCCATTTTTTTTCTTGCACGGCTGGAGCCTTTCTGCGGAATTTCGAACACTCCGCTTTCTTCTTGCGCATGGAGCCTGTCCGCGTCATTTCGAACGCGTATTTTTTTTTTTCTTGCATGGCTGGAGCCTTTCTGCGGAATTTCGAACACTCCGCTTTCTTCTTGGGCGTGGAGCCTGTCTGCGTCATTTCGAACCCGCCATTGTTTTCTTGCGCGGCCGGTTTTTTCGCTTACTATCGTGAAAACTAACACAACGAGCGTTCCTAACTAAATGAACGCGGGCGCGCTGCCGGTTAATTACGTATATTTTGCCTCAAATGTACCTATAATTTTCTTTGCGCTAAACAACTGGAAGATGTAGGACAAGCGCCAATGGTTCACTAGTTTCGAACGCTTATTACCATATAAACCGCTTGGCTTTCGAAGCCTCTGGGGTACGCCGCGACGACAGCGGTACAACGGAACGTCCTGTTGCTCTACTTGGGTCCAGCGAGCGAGCTACGACGACAAGGCCAGCGCCTAAAGAGCTCTGCACTTAAAATGCTGAGCGATCGCGAGCGCGTGCCTCGTAGTGACCGCCGAGGGTCCTCAGCACGCGCAGTGGCTTTAGCGAAAAAGGAAAAAAAACTTCACCACTGCCGCCAAGCGCTACCGAGCATGTAAAAAAAAGAACTCCAGCGGTAACGCTAAAGCTGAGAAGACAATTGGGAGACGCCAACGCGCCCGCCGCAGTCTCTAGAAGCCAATAGGGGATAATTGGACACATGGCTACGCGTGTGCCAATCCTTCCCGAGACGACTTGAAGATCCCGCCACCGCTGTCTCGAGTGGATGACGAAGATCTGGTGGAAGACTGCAATGCTGGGGATGACTTTTTATCCCCCACTGGCTGCGAAGAAAACGACGACCTCTTGGATGCATATGACGACGATTACTAGCACCACAACTATGCGAATAAACAATGACACTGAAACTTAACTATGTGTCCGGCAATGCTCACCTGCAATTGCTTCGCCATTCAAGTCTAGCGCGTAAGAAGAAGCTTCCCTGATTTTTTTTGCTGTGTTTTGATGCAACCTGCTTTTAGAGTGAAAGATATGTCCTAGTGTGTGTTTCCCGAACTGGGTACGTCGTTGGCGCCTTTCGTCCGCATATCCTTCCGGTTGAGGCTCTTTTAGACCGACGATGTACGTTCGGCAAGTGGTTTTTCTTGCTCTCCCCCAACTTCAAACAGCAATGTAAAGAATGACAGGACACACGAATTTCCAGTTCATTTGCAGCATGTGGCGGATCTCGCCCATTAATGTAAAATAATTATGTAGACTTTTTAGTTTATTTATTTCGACACAGTGAGAGATTTGGGTGCCATTGAAGCACACGTCCTTGGCAGAACAACACGAGACATGTTCCCAGAACATCCGCAGTAACGGAGGGCATCTACCACTTCATGGCACAATATTTTATGCGGTGATACGCATTGCTGTAGCCTATGATCCCGTAGTGCTGACACCGCGGTATGGAACGTGCAAAGCTGCATGTTATTTTGGAGGTGACCGAAAGACAGCATTAATGGGCGCGAAGCCTCGTTCGAAGACCACGCAGAAGTGCGCACAGAATTTCAGTGCAAGCCTCACTGGCACTGGGAAGCCGTGTCCAGTCAAGCTGGGGTTCAGTTTTTAAAGACGATAGTCTTTCTTGGGCTACTTAAACCTAGAAATTTTGGTCTGTCTGTATGTCTGTATGTCTGTCTGTCTGTCCGTCTGTCTGTCTGTGACTCGATTCAGCCACCCGGCCGAAGCAAAACAATGCCTGCGCAATAGTCTTATATAGTCACAGCTAAATCTACCCGTCTATGTCCGGTGCAATGTTCATACTTGTCAACATTGTTGAAGAAGAACAAGACATTACGCAAATATGAGACAACAAATCAATACAGAAGTGAAATTTGCAGTGTTCCTTTATAAAAAAATCAAACATGCTTGACTTTTGCGAAATTAAATGCTTCATCAACTGAAGAAAAAGAATTCACTCCGCCGTCGCCTGCTGTCGCCCGCGCCACTATAGCTTCTGGCGCCATTTTAAGAAATCAACCGGCAACAGTTACGCAAATTTCCACTAGATAGGTTCCACGTTCTACTTGTAACGCACGTGGAGTAGGGAAACGCGGTTCTATAAACGTTGAAGTAGGGCGCCTCGATTAACGAGCGTCTTGGCCGTACGGCAGCGTTCGCATCGAGACACCCGGTTTGGAGCAGTGGAACGCGGGAAATTTAAAATGATTTAAGCAAACCTTTGGAGTCTTTACCTTGGGAGGAGCGCGACGCAAGAGGAACAACATGAGAGGTGAGCGGGAAAGCGAAGGGAGGCATTTACTTCGCAAAAGCCGATAAAGACTATCGTCTTTTGACGGCATTTGCAACGAAAGGAGCAGATACGCGGCCAATTTTTTTCCTGGGTTTCCTTTGCGTGATGTACTTCCTTTGCGCAAGAATAAAACTCTATTCTATTCTGTTCAATCTTATTCTATTCTGCTGTGTATTGTCGTTCGTTTGGAGGTAACTAAACTATTACTCCGAAAATTAAACAACCCGCATGCCATGTTGTGAATCTGCCAAATATGATTTCGCACTAGGACTTCTTACGCGATACCGGTAGCTGTATTTGTCATTAGTTTTTTACCATGTGGTGCCGTAGGAAGGCTAGTCATCAAATGAGACATATTTTTCACAATGCGAGGGGCGCTAAATTGTAACCTTTGCCAATTTTCTTTAAAAATTCTATGCGACGTAGTCGCCGAAATAGTCGCCGAAAGTAGTCACCGAAATGACGTGCGGATACAAGGCACCCAAAGTGCAAACGTAGCCGAAAGTCATGAATGCCCAAACGAATAAAACAATTGATTTTTGTACTCCGTGCATTAAGTTCGTGTTCGTGCTTTAAACTCGACTGCGTTTTTTTTTTTTTTGCTTTCAGCTGCATTGCTCGAAAAATTTACGCGGAGGCCGCTTTTCTGATGGAGGCCAAAAGCAAAAACGCCCGTGTATACAAGATTTTGGCGCACGTTAAAGATCCCCACGTGGTCAAAATTAATCCGGAGCCCTCCACTATATGCCGTGCTTCTTCGGCTGCGTTGCGTCGGGGCGTTAAACTCTACAATTAACCAATCAAAGCTACGAACATTTGGACTAAATTGAGCTCTTTGTCTTTAAAACATTATTGCGAACAGCTTGTTTTCGAGACGCTGCCTGCACATCTTGCCCTAATCCGGCTTATTGCGTATTATAGTCAGCCAAGAAAGGCACAAAAGTCTTTGTAGCAAACGCTACTGCGAGGCAGAGCGGACGAGAATCTGTTATCACCACCATCCAGTCATTACGCAGGTGCTAGAGATAAGCAACTGTTATAAAGCCGGCGCGGTTTTGTGATACGGACTTGCACACTCAAGATAAGGGTTCTCAGCAGACACGGCTTCTGCGCTGATCTGCGTGGCTGAGAAGACGTCATTTGCTGAGTTTCCATGGCGGTGACGGAAGCCCATCGAACCTAAGGGGTACGCTGCCCCCGGAAGTCGCAGCGGAGTAACCGCGACAGCAGGCTTGGACGTATCATTTGGCGCTGCGCTAGCTCTCTGCGATGTCCTTCTGTCGCGCAGTCATGTAAACGCGGCCATTGATGAGGGCACGGGGAGAAAAGGGAAACTGAAAGAGCGGTAGGTTAGCCAGAGGGGAAATTCTGAGTTTGCCAGTTTGAAAAATGTCCTATTTCGCGCCACGTACATCGTGACGTAGTTGTACTCGCGAGGTCTCCGCCAATGACGTGCGCAGAAACACACGTCCCGCGTCTTGCGAGCAAATCATGGCTCGCTCGAACGTACACTTTCAAACAAACATGAAATTGACAAAACCGAGACTACCGCCCCAGGCGTAGAGTCCGGTTTCCTATCCTGCACTCAGGTAGGAGTGCTCACGCGATAAAAGAGTGTCAAATGTGTCGATACGATTCGGAACTCGATGTTACAATGCTACAATATGGAGTAACCTGCAACTTCAGCGGCGTTGTAGTTCTGGGATAAGCCATATAGGTAGCTTGCTGCGGTCTATGTAGTTTCTGTGTGGTGCAAGGCGCACCTGGTGAAGTGCTGTGGGCTTATCTGCTGTCCTTATCACGACTTGTGCAGAATAAGCTGAGAGAAGTGCTCGGAAAGGGCGGTGGTGAAGTCGAGTAGAATCAATCAATGCTGTAAAAAGGGCACCCAAATAACTGAATATCTTGATGGGGGGATTCCCCACTATGACTATGAGTGCACTTCGTGGTCGCTTCAGAACCTAGGTGTACCCCCAAAAATCTATTTTGAGTAAAGTAGCCTTTATACTTGGCTTACCACCGTACCACAAAGCTTCAATGATGCCTTTTGGTTATGTCGGCTGGTCCGGTTTCTGGTAACATGAAAACAACGAGCCACAAAGGAAAAACAAAAATCCGTGAGATATCTTGAGGGAAGACGGACAGCCGCTGATGGTCCCGTTCTTCTCGCCCGTTAGATAAAAAAATGACTTCAGTACGGTTTATTCCTACAGTTGTACGGTTTATCACTAGTGAAGATTCTTCATCTGTGCCATATATTAGGACTACATAAGGCAGTATTGTGAAGCTATTCCAGTTGTTGCGTACCGCGAATGATAGGAAATCATATACGAACGCTCTCCCCTTTAATGCACAATCAATTAATTGCCTATTCAGCGAAAAACCTCGTGTGCGCCGTACAGCGTGTGTAGATCCGAAATGGCTCTGAACTCTCCCGTTGTCTGCGATGCGTGCCATACCCGCAGGGCTGTATTGGCCAGCGCTCAAGGGGACACGAACACAAAACATAAATTTGGTTTATTCAAAACACTTCTTTGTCTCTATAACAATGATACACCCTCCGCGGTTGCACAGTGGCTAAGGCGTTGCGCTGCTGAGCACGATGCCGCGGATTCGATTCCCGGTCACGGCGGCCGCTTTTCTGATGGAGGCGCATAGCAAAAACGCCCGTGTGTGCGAGATTTCGCCGCACGTTAAAGATCCCTAGGCGGTGAAAATTAGTCCGGAGCCCTCCACTGCGGCGCCCCTCATCGCCTGTGAAGCGTCGGTGTGTTAAACCCCGCAATCAACCAAATCAACCGATAAGAATGATATGAATATAATCGCAAACTTCAGGCACATAGCCTATATAAAAAAAAATAACAGATGAAGCAGTGGCGATTCCCCCGTTACTTTACGGCGACATCCATAGGACGTCCCAGGGTTTTTTCTGTGCGATTGGCAGCCGCCAACCTAAGCCACCACCAAGAAACATGACTGGGTTTTTGTAGCAGGGTTTCCAGTTACGTTCTCACTTAAACTTTAACGTGCAGTTAGCATACCGATACTTATGTTTTACTTCTCGCCCCCATCACGTTACTACTACTCATATTACGTCGGCGTAGCGCGAAATTTGAATGTTTTTCTATATATCTTGCGTTCCTTTTAGAGAGGGAAGGGTCAGAAAAAAATCTTCCGTGTCTGCGATGAAGCTAAGTGAGGTACTGAAGCCTAGTTCTTTGAAATTAAACAATGTGGCATTTTGCCTTCGTGACAATTTCAAGCAGCCATGAAGGCAAACAAAAACCTTGTTCATTAAGAATACTGTGCTCTCCGGCTAACAATGATACCAACCTTATCGCCACCTTCGAAGATATAATAAAAAAATAAGAAGACATATCAAGCCGTGGCGATATTCGCCCAGTTAGGTGTGGGCGATTTCTCTACGATAGCAGAGAATCTTGTTTCTGTGAATGCTGGCCGCCGGCCTAAACCAAAACGGAGAAACCTGACTGGGCATTTGCAGTGGGGCCCTTATTTCCGTTTGATCGGATCACTTGAATGGTACCATTCAGTGAACGATGTGACAACTGTCTTTAGTGCTAGCCTTTATTACGTCACTCCTTTTTACAATACGCCACTGCTGCGAAAAATATGGGCGTTTTTAAATAATTATTTATTTCTTTTTGTTGAAGAAACGTCTTTTACTGCATGAATGGAGCTGAGTGAGTTACCAAAGGCAAGCTTTTTTTTTAAATTAAGCAAGTTATATTTTCTCTTCACAGACCTTTCAAAGGGCCCATACAGCTAAAATCCAAGTTTGTTGTATTCGAAATATTTGACGTTTTATACTGCCCCCACCCCTGTCTGGCACCAGGCGATGCTTCATTCACAAAGAAATTAAACAATTTTATCCATAATTTTGACTCTCCCGCTGAATCGTGTGTTTTGTGGTGTGTGCGATGAAGCATCCAGGGCAAGTACTGAAGCGAACGTAAGTATGCGGGCTAGGGATGTAGCGATGGCAAAACACCTTGTTTGCTGTCAGTCCTCGTAGATGGTGTCACCATACCACTCGGAACCGCTCTCCAGCCCGGCTTTGTGCCTAGATAATGTTTGTTACGATCGATAGTACCCGTTTCGTGAAACATATGGGCTATGCTCGACAGAGCCACAGAAGAAAATGTTGCCTATGCTAGTTGGCTAGTTTAAGCTCAGCACGCCGGGTGACTATGTAGCTATAACCGGCATAGTTCGCTCAGTACGCACTGGTGCTTGTACGTTTACGTGTGCGTTCGTAACTTCTATTGTTTACCCCTTCATTCTTACTGCTATGAAAAGAATAGGCATCCAACTTAAGCGCAAATAGCTCGTTCTGCAAGCTATTAGATAGCGGTTCGCGTAGCCATTATGTTTTTACCTATATATATATATATATATATATATATATATATATATATAGATATATATATATATATATATATATATATATATATATATATATATATAAATACATACATATAGGTAATTTATTTAAGCGAAGTTCACGCTAAAAATGGTGTCAGCGTTTTCCTCACGATCATAGGGGCTGCATTCTCGACAGAAGCGAATGGTGTCAGTCAGTGCATCACGTCAGTGCACCGGTGTTTTCCGGCAGCGTAACTCTAAGGCATTGCATGTAGCGAAAAACTTCTACGACCACACAGCGGCGTCCCATTGTACGATAATGTACCCCTCAATGGTCTTCGACAACAAAGAGCTCAAAACACAGGGAGAAGGAAGAAACGGACGACAAACCACCATTTCGCACAGAAACACGTGATGTCAAGAATATGCGTGATAGGGTACCCCTCGCCAGAGTTTAAAGCATGAAAAGACTTCCCACAGTAAAAACCACTGCCGGAAGGGCATGCGCCATTCAAATAGGACGCGCGTTGCAAACGCAAATCGGCGAAAAACCCAAACCTTACTGGCGCAGCGTGTGACAGAGATAGCAGTGCTCATTGTTTGCTATGATACTGGGGCGGTGATAACACGGCGATAGCCGCATCTCCGTACGTCGCAGGCCTCTATCAGCTCTCCAGTTGTTTCGCCCCGATGCCTTGATGTAAACTGAAGCATCAGAAAACATTGCTGAATAGCACACTTGGAACAATGTTGTGATAAGTGGCATCAATTATTTGACCGCAAAGATTTTCAATGTTCTTCAAATCGTATATTTAAGCATCACACACTTTGACAACGTATTCATCCACACCACAGCGTTAACGGGTATACACAACACATGTTCACCTTGCGCTAAGAACAAAATGTTAGTGGTTTTGACGTAGCACCCTTGTTTTCTTGTTGGGTTTGGCACTTGCTGATAATGGTCGATTTTGACGTACCATTCCCTCAATTTTCTAGGGCCGACAAAACGTATTTATGTCATGAGGATTGGAAACATTCGTTAAATCATGGGACATCTTAGGTACAGCCGGTAAAACGCTTCTCTATAACAGCGATTTCAACTTCAACCAGCTACATCCGAGAACTGCCGAAACATACTCGTTCCAAACATGTCGGAGGCAAAAACAAAGGGCTAAGACTTGAGAATTCCGCAGTAGTTTTATTCAAATCCCGCTCCGGCAGGGCAGGATAGGGCTGAGAGTACGAACGCTGTGTTATAGACAAGCTTTTTACCGGCTGTACGTATAGGGAACGAAGACAGGTTTTCTTGTGGACTTTTTTCTGTTATGGCTACGCGAGTAATAAACGCGGCACGTTGGTAAAATTTTAGCGCGGTTCCGCGGAACCGCGCCGATCTATCAACACAGCCAGCGACAGATGAGCACAGAACGGCAGAGTAAAGAAAGAGAACACAGGTACAGCTACCTTCTGAAAGGAGATAGCTGTGCCAGCGTTGCCATGGTGGCGTCAAGAACAAGCACGGCGCGCTGCCTGCTTCTTCGCAGTCTCGACGGGTCCTACGACTCCCGCCACCGCTTGCACGCGTTGTACAACCGACATGTGCAGCCAGTGCATTTTAGTCAGTCAGGAAGGCAGGGCAAGGCGTGCGACTCCAGCCGAGTCTCAAGTTCGGGAGCGGGAGATGGCAGATGTTCCCGCAATATAAAGAAGTGACGAATAGATATTAAATTATTTTTATAACGTCAGCGCGCATTTTAACTCAACGTGAAGCACGCTCTGACGCTCATTCGGCATGACCACTCCTCACATCCCAGAAAAACAATTAATCTCATTGATAATCAGAACTGTTGCATGAAACTATGCGAGACTGCAGATATTGTGTATATATATGTGACTTGTACGCGTTGAAAAAAAGTGGCCGATTGCATTTACCTTTACTTCACTGCAAAGGTAACCGATTACAATCACAATTACAGCCCCAGAAATGTCATCGCACACTATGAAGAAACCGATTGCTTAACACGTTACTTTTCAGAACTTTTTTTATTAGGGTAGCACATATTACACATCTAATGTGGCATAAACAGCCCTATCTCGGCACATGGGCGCCCCATAACATCGCCCAGGCCACCCTCCCGACAGTCATCGGTGGACGCAAGGCCCTCTTTACAAGAAACTGTTAAACATCATTTAGGAGACTCGACTACAGTTTTCTGCAATGCATGAAGCCACCCGAATCATTTCGTTTTTTTTTTTTTTGTGTGTGTGTTCCACACATATATCCTCTCTTGTACATAGTACCTTTACGCCCTGTGGCAAAATGGTGCAATTAAAACAAACAAACAGCGAGGACATCACTAAGTCGTGTCGGAAAAATCTGTGCCTGCACGTACGTTCCACCAATTTTAGTCAAAGGTAATTTTAATAGTCCACGCTACGGTGTCAAATTTTAAAGCGCAATTCCCCTTGTGTGAAAACTATAACTACTTTGTCCAGAATTTCGATTTGGAGGGGGGGGGGTCGAAGTTATCCTAGGGGGTGTGCGGGGATGTTGGGATTGTGTGCATAAATCCGTGGGAAAGATGCTCGTGGTTGTGGTATCATTTTTGGAAGAAGGGAGGGTGGGTGTCGAAATTCTTCTGTGGCGTTCGGGGCGGGGTGTGTATGAATCCCTTAAAAACTAGCGGCGAAAGCCGTTTTGTCGAGAATTATTGTAATGGGCAATTTTGTTATCGACAATTGAAAAATAAAAGCAATATAATTACAGCAATCATTACTTCTTAAAGGGAATTATTGAAGCGTCGAAAAATTGCAGTAAAACGTAATCGATTACAAGTAATCCATTACTGGTAATGCGATACGTGCAAGTTTTGGTACACATTTCAACTAAAAAGCGTGCACAAAATCCTCCACGAGGCGAGAAAAGTTTTATTTAGTATCAGACAATTGGTTTTTTTAAAACCCTCGCTAGGAGTCCGCCAGTATCCCTTGGTGGCTGCATAAACCTTATTCATGATCTTCCGTTGGACTTCTAGGTCTGAGCTGTGAGCATCAGAGCCTCCAAAAGTGCGTATGGTGCGTGTGCCGTCTGATATCTGTGGGTCCGTCCATATCATGTGGACCATGCTTGCCAGGCTTTCGTAATGTTTGCATTCGGGTTCAAATTGACCTGGGTAGAGTTTACTAAGCAGTTGCGGATTCGTGTAGATAACAACCTGTAATTTTCGCCAGGTTGCCTCTTCCTTTTTGCTGGGTTTGCGGTCTGCGTCTGGGTATTCCTTTCGTGTTAGTCTATAGTACTGCGTAATTTCTTGGTAGGTGAACATCCTGTCTTTTTCAGACAATGTGTGTTCTGTGGAAGGGATGCCTGATCCTGGCCGGAAAGTGAGTCCTCGGGCGAGCTCGTTCGCTTCTTCATGGCCCCTGAGGGCCTGATGGGCCGGGGTCCAGATGAGTAAAACCTGATGGTCCATTGGTCTTTTTGGAAGGATTCTGACCGCCTCAGCTGGTATCCGTCCTCTGTTATACTTATTTATGGCGTTTCTGGAGTCGCATATAATTACCTTGGTAGGCAAAAAGCAAAAAAAAAACGCCCGTGTGTACGAGATTTCGGCGCACGTTAAAGATCTCCAGGTGGTCAAAATTAATCCGGAGCCCTCGACTACGGCGCGCCCCATCGCCTGCGTTGTGTTGGCACGTTAAACCCTACAATCAATCAATAAATAATTACCTTGGTATTCTTGGACATAGCTGCCAGCGCTATCACCACTTCTTCCGCCGTTGTGACAGACCTATTTCTGATCGTGCCGCATGCGCGTATGGCCATGTTCTCATTCTACGAAACCGCAATCTTGTGTCTTCTGCTATGGTGTTCCGCAGCATCAGTGCATAGTACATCGCACCGTCCTCCGTACTTCCTTTATAGCGCTTCGGCCCGGCTCTGTCGCCTATCCTCATGAAACGCTGGGTGCATGTTCTTTCGAGGGGGAGTAATGAAGTTATTGTTTCTGATGTCCGGGGGAATATCCTCTTGCAGGTCAGCTGTAGCTTTATAGGAGATACCGAGTTTGTTCCAGATATGCCTGCCCGTATGAGTTCACAACAGTACTTGGTGCTGTGCAATTCTTGCGGCCTCGATCAGCTCCTCTATGGTTTTGGAGACGCCTAGCTTCATGAGCTTGTCCGTCGAGGCCAATGGGAAGTCCTAGGGCAGTTTTGGTGCGTTTTCTGATGAGCGCGTCTAGCTTATCTTTCTGGTTCTTGGTTAGGTTTCAATATGGTACTGCGTACGTGATTCTTCTGATCAGAAACGCTTGAACAAGTCGGAGGAGGATGGCTTCTTTCATGCCTGAGTTCTTGTTTACAATTCTGCGAATGAGCCTACCAGTTTGTTGTGCACTGCAGTCTAGACGAGTTATTGTTTCATTATTTGTGCCGCTGGCTTGAAGCTATGGGCCCAGTGTGTGGATGGTTTGCACTCTTTCTATATCCGTTCCGCCTGCTTTAATCCGGATAGTCGGCTTCCGGTCACTAATCCTTGACCCTGGCGTGTGAAAGACGAAAAGTTCGGACTTTCCCGCAGTGCATCTCAGGCCCATGCCCGAGACATAGTCTTCAATTTCATCCACTGCCGTTTGCAAAGCTTCCTCTATTTTGCTGTCGTTGCCCCTTGCTGTCGAGAGGGTCGCGCCGTCCGCAAATGTACATGAAAGAAATGCGGGCGTGACGACTACCCTTATTGCTGCCCGTGAACCAAAAGAGCATGCGAAGGATCGGTTTTATGTAGTGTCAGCCCCTTGATCGCAAACACCGGAATTTTCGTGTAGAATCGTAAGCGAGGACGGCATTTATTACTGCGCCCCAAAGTCACAGCAGCTGTCGACGCAGGGTACAGAGCCGAGGGAAAGCGATCCAAAGAAGGCAAAGGCTATTCTATCGGCTAGGATGGCTGTGGCCGCAGTTTTTTTGTGCAGCCAAAGAACAATTCGTATACACTACTTGCAGGATAGCAAAACTGACTCATACGAGCATTTCCTCATGTGTTTGGCTTGCTTAAGCGAAGAGCAATAAAGGCGCCAAGATTGGTGTAAAGTCTCATTTCACCAAGGGAATCCACCGTCTTGCAAATCGAAAACTGGGCTCGTAATTGTTCCTTCACAGATGGAGGCGAAAAGCAAAAACGCCCGTGTGTACGAGATTTCGGCGCACGATAAAGATCCCCAGGTGGTCAAAATAATCCGGAGCCCTCCACTACGGCGCGCCTCATCGCCTGCGTTGCGTCGGCGCGTTAAACCCCACAATCAATCAATTGTTCCTTCACACACACCCTCCCGAAATGTTATTCGTATCAGGGACCGTCTGATCTCGTTTGTTTGTTTGTTTGTTTGTTTGTTTGGAAAGTTGAAAATATAGCCCGGCGAGATAAAATTTTCGAACGCTGAAGGTCCCTCAACCGCGGTCCCTGGTCATTTCTCTGCACATGTCAATTGGTAATTTTGTGACAAGTTAAAACAGTATGACGCTAGATTAATTGCGTGTACAGCTCTACGATGAAATTTGAAATAATTTCTTCGGAGGGGGGGGGGGTGAAAAATCTGTAATCCTGCCATTCTTACTATAATTACCGCGCAACCAAAGTACTCCTTTAGTGCCACAATGACCTTCACTTTTGTTAATTTCCGGGATGGAACCAATGACGCCTTCACGCATCGGCGGAGCCTTCTATTTGTTCTACTTTTTAAGCCATCAGTCCATTCGTGGTTACAATGGCGGAACTATAGGTCAAGGGCAAGGAATATAGCTACGGAGGGTAGGCTGCGCTACGGCTTCAACTCATGGACATGCTCTTGGAGTGGAGGCTCTAGATAAAATTGGGCCAGCGAGAAAATAACGGTTGTAAAGGGAAGCTTCAAGCCGATGTCGTGCAATAGAGTCCGACCGATGCAACCTGCAATTCGCACATTTCCCGTCGCCCAAGTGCGCGAATGTTTACGTCACATCCTAACCAATGAGCCGCAACTCTACTCTCTGTGACTTTCAACACGCCCATGCTCTCCCAACCCTATGGGAAAATATGCAAGACTGTGACGTCCACCGGAGCTTCAGATACAGTAATCCCTCTTTACAGCGCAATCGCTTTATTCGATATCTCACTTTGTCCGGTGTGTTTCATGCAACCCAGACGTGTGCAAAGAGAGCAAGTTGTCTCGGCTTTTAACGAAGTGTCCCTTATTACGAAGGTAGTTTACTGCCCCAATGACTCCGCTAGGGGAGTTCCGTGCAGGTGCCTAGTAGTTTACGCTACGCTTCTATGGGAAGTTCAGCAGCCCGTGCCTGCGCCAAATCCGCCACCTGGCCCGCATGTAGAAGAACACATTAGCGGCGCCGTACTTGAACGTGCCGTTTCCGAGAATATCACGTCAACCTTTCAAATGGGCCTACGCCACATCACGAGCGTATTTCGAGCGTTGAGAAATGGACTGAGTGAAAGTGACGCAAACAAAATAATTACATCCTTCCACTACTGTAAAGATGGAAGTCCAGCGAAGCTGTATTGATGATTAACTATATTGACTAGGTGTGGTGGTTCAATATAATGATGGACTAAATACACTTCCGCGTAACTTGCTCAACATGTCTTGTATAATTTTGTCTTGTGTCTTGCATCTTGTATAATCTTGTATAATTTGTTTCGGAAGACTTTGGATAAAAACATAGTTACAGGCATTTTCTGTAACCATACTCTTTTTTTTAGGCGCGGATGTATTGACAGCAGAGGGGAATTCAGAAGCTTTTACAACTTCACTGTGAAGTAAGAAATCACGACAAAAAAGTAAGTGAAACTCAGCCTGTTGATAGAGAAGCATCAGCGGCCAATTCTAGTACAATTTTGTTTTCCAATGTACCTATATATTAGATTGCGAGCTGCCTCTAGAGCGAGTACGTGTGCTTCGTTGCAACGAAGCACACGTAGCCGTAGACATGTCTACGGCTACGCGACCCGATGGACGCACGCAATGTCGGTTCAGAACCTGGCGCAAGACTGCGTTGCTGCAAAAGAGCCGGGCTCAACGCAGTTCCCGTGACTCCGACAAATGTCGGACTGCGGCACGTGCTCGCGATGTGCTGTGTATACTCGTGTCGCGACTGGCGGCGTAAGCGTCGGGAAACCTGATGCCAGGCAGTTTGTGAAAGCTGAGTTGACACGGGAAGCGTGGGCGCCGTTCGAGCGGCACAACACCGGGACACTGATCCATTCGTGCGCAAAGCAGCGTCGATCCTCATCCGCGGGCCGCATTGTTGTGCGGGTGGTAAACTATCTACAAGAGGAAAACTTTCAATGTAGATGCGGGATTTTGTGGCTGCTAATTGACAAGTTTGGGGAAAGAAAGTTTCTGCGCGGGAAAAGTTCACGACCACTTCAACTGCTGCCGATCCTTTTCCATGATTCTGGACCAGGAGGAATTTTTCTTGTGAGAAAGTTCTGCGGCTGTCTTTTGAAGCCTTACGGCTGCATTTCAAGTGGATGTCACATTTTCTCTCGCACATTTTGTTAGGCAAATTAAACAAAGAACACGAAAAGAAACGTCAAGTCTGAACTCGTTCCGCATCCGAGATGCCTCCAAAGATTTTTCATGACTTTGTATGTTATCGGAAGCTTTCGGATAATACGCACCCAAGCAGTGCACACAAGGCGAGCTGCCGTCGATGGAGAGCAGTGACCGGAATTTCACGGCATTCCGAAAGCGGAACGGACGCGGCGGCCTCGCTAAGTCCACAAGAATGTGAACGCCGATAAGCGGCTTCGCTGCTCTCCTTTTAACTCAACTGCAGCTTTACTGGCTCCGTTTTTCGTACTAGTAGTGAACACGTGGGGCCGCTGACGGCAATATCAGCAGACGACAACAATTGAGGCCCCGTTCTTACACGATGTGTTAGAACGAATACACACATGCGTTTGCGTAGTGCTGCCTGATACTTATCTGTCCGTTATCTTTACGGGCGATAGCGTGCACAGAAGTAAACTAAACAGCAGCCCCGAAGAAAAAAATGGCAGACGATTTGTTGTACTTGCGGTCCAATTGCTAACACCGCAAGGTCGACTGAAATCGGCATATCCAGTGTGAAATCAAAGGTGACGAAAGGAGGTTCTACTGCAGAAACAATAAATGGCCCAACTCAGCGGGAAACCGGCGTCCGACCTCCATAACAGCGAAACGGCTTCTAAACCATTTCTCTTTGAAACATTCCATAGCGCGAAGCGTTCAATAACCCGCCACTAATCTTGGCTGTAGTAACGGGCGGCCGTCCACGCCATTAGCGAGTTTTAGCTGACCGTTTTTCACGGTCCGCTCCGCTCCGATAGCAAGCGGGAGCGCCATTGCGCATACGTGGCGCGCTTGGCCGCGAACGGCATCGGCTCCGGTTGCGCCGACCGCGCCGCCGATACCGGAGCGGGCCGTCGAAAACGGTTTGCTAAAACTCTCTATTACTCCGCGGATGAAGTAAGGGATCGGAAGAACACGATCTTGCGACCGGTCAGACAGGCACCGAAATTTACTCAAGTCTCCAAATACATGGCGGCACGAACAAGCTGCGGCGCAACGTGAAGGACGCAGATCGAATCCATTTGAAGATGCAAGGCGTAAGCGGATTGCGAAGCAAATTGACCCAAGCGGCAAGAGGCCGAAGCTTGACAAGAACGCAAGGTGTAAGGAAAGCGTCTCGGGCTTTCCATCGCACATGAATGCTTTAGCGTTCGAAAGTGCTTACGTGTCTTCGAAAGTATTTTCCCCAAATACCGCCTATGCGCCAACGTATTCGCGAAAATTAGCTTAATTGTAGAATTTGCCGGACGACAACTGATGATGTGCTCCCAATTGTGCAAAGCTGCGATCGATCTTCGATTTCCGTTAAAGTTTACCATTGCCATAGACAGCTGGGGATGGGAGCACATTTTAGCGCTGCGACATCACGCCCACGATTGGACAATTACGGTGATTCCCGTAAACGTCTTTGCAATCGTCTGCGTCCACAAAAATATCCATGATTGTAATTGCATTTGCTGCTGAGTTTCGACGGCACCAACAAAACGGCCGCTGCAGTCATGATAGCAAATCATCTGTAACGACGAAGACCACGAGGACGGTGCGGTTCATTCACGGCGTTGTGCTGCATGACCGACCAAGAGACCTACACGAAGATATCCTGCCAACTCGTTCTGTAAGCCTTGATAGCTCCTTGCCATTGTCTGGACAGTGCTGCGGATGCACAGTCAAATCACCCTGTCGACTACGCCCATTAAATCGGTCCTAGAGCAGCGCAATGACAAAACAGTCGTTTCCAGGTCGAAGAAGCTTAAAAGGTCTCAGATGGGCCTGTGTTGCGGAGAGCGCAAAGAAACAAAGAAACCTGGAGAGCGCAAAGAAACAAATAACTGGTAGCGTGGACAGTGTACGCGTGGGGACTTGAAAACAAAATCGCACAGAGAGTCTGTCTGCAGACGCTCACCAACCTGAAGAGAAGGCGGGAAACGAGGCCGGCGGTTTCCACTGGGTTGGGCGGCAGCCGAATTCTCACTTCGGCCTCCATGCCTACAGCTCTTTGCAGTGCGCCCATAGCGCTGCCACCAGATGCCGTACAACAAACGCTAACCGCTGCTGTAAAATATTTAAGTACCAAGCACATCGGAAGCGCTTTTATATTCTCTAATTCCATGGTGCGTTATGACACATAGCAGGGGGGGGGGGGGTGGAGAGGGGGAGGTTACGAATGCATTTACCCATTGCGGAGATAAGATAAGTCGTTCCTACATCAGTCGCGAATGACTCCTGATAGGGGAATGATTGATTGTCAGATGCCGACAGGTTTCGTATGACTAATAAATGACGATTTAATGACGAATGCAAAATGGCCAGCGCTCAAAGGAGCCAAAAAGTCCAATTCGGGGCAATAAAAATTTCGGTAGCCTGCGTTTACAAATTTCGGTGATGAAATTTGTAAACCCTGCGTCTTACATCAGCTGTCGCCGCAACTGCAGGCGGGAATGGGAAAACTGTAGGCGCGTGTCTGTCGACGTCTCACCCGTTGGGTCCAACTGGCCGAAAATGCAGCCAGAACCCAGGGGCTTCTAGCCCACGCCTACGAGCTCCATTTGGCAACTAAAAAAAGAAAAAAAATTGGCGGTGCATCTGCTCCTTTTGTTGCAAATGTCGAGAAAAGGCGATAGTCTTTGTCGACAATTTCCAAGCAAATCCCCCCCTTCTCTTTCCCGCTCACCTCTCATGCTGCTCCTCTTGAGTTGCGCTCCTCCCATGGTAAACACGCTAAAGATTTGCTTAAATCATTTTAAATTTCCCGCGTTCCACTGCTCCAGTCCGGGTGCCTCAATGCTACCTCTGCCGGGTACGGCGGAGACAAGCGTGAATCGAGGCGCCCTACTTCAACGTTTATAGAACTTCTTTGCCCTTATCCACGTACGTTCCAAGCAGAACGTGGAACCTATCTAGTGGAACCTTTCGTAACTGTTGTCGCTTGATTTGTTGAAATGCCGCCAGATGCTATAGTGGCGCGTGCGGCAGCAGGCGACTGTGTGATTCATTTTTTCTCCAGTGGATGTAGTGTTTCATTTCGCAAAATCAAGCATGTATATTTTTTTTATAAAAGAACGCTGTAAATATCCCTTGTGTATTAATTTTCTGCCTTATAGTAGCGTAATGTCTCGTTCTTGTTCAACAATGTTGACAAGTAAGAACATATAAACCGGACTTGGACGTTTCGATTTGGCTGTGAGTATACAAGACTATTGCGCAGACCTAGTTTCACTTTGGCCGGGTGGCTGAATCAAGTTACAGACAGACAGACGGAGAGACAGAGAGACCAAAATTTCTGGGTTTAAGTAGCCCAAGCAAGACTATCGCCTTTAAAACTTTTTATTTCTCTCTCTCTCTCTCTCTCTCTCCTCTCTCTCTCTCTCTCTCTCTCTCTATCAGCCGGTGGTATTTTTGGCACCATCGTAGGTACGCCGGATGCCGGATTCTCGCAGAGCAGACCATATAAGTTCTGCTCAATGGGAAGAAATGTGGGTTTTGAACAAACATGCCGTATCAGCAATTTCTCTATCGTCTGATATCACGCACTGCACATGTGTATGTTGACGGAAGCGTCAAAAAAATATTTGTGTGTTAGCTCAATGACGAACCTTGCTGTACATTTTACTGTTCTCAACGCTTTGGAAACACCCGGAAGCGTTAATTTCGAGCACGAAATGTTTGATAGAGCAGCAAACTCCACTAAATACAAGGAACAATGCTCCAGCCACTCCTATACGTACAAACACCAACTCAAAGCTACATGCTAGTTTTTCTGTCCTCTCCCTTCCCGCCCCTCTCCTCCGCCGAACTTACTTTGGTGTCTTTATGCCTTCCCAATCCCCGCCGAGTAGCATGCAGGCGCCATAATGCCGGCAGACATCTCTGCCTTCTTCTTATAAACAGCTGCCTATCTCTTTCTATCTCTCTCTTTAAAATTATGGCAGCCTATTATGGGTAGCTACAACAGAAACGATGAGGAAAATTCTGAAATGACGCACCCTCTCGAGATCATAAGGCGCTAGATGACGATCTGCGCAATGGTTGTGCGGAGTGCACAGTACTTTATCGGGGCCTTCAACAAGGTACGAAGCCACAGGGCAACCGAACCTTGAAACTTGGCGTAAGCTCTATGCGTCGCCTGCCTATGTTTTGATACCACGTGGTCACGTGTCACTACCAACAGCCCCCCCCCCCCCCCCGCCCTCGTCACCTAATACCGGCGCCTACACCTGCAAATAAAGTGGCAGACATTTGTAGGCCGAGTGATCCGGCTTACAACGCGGCGCGGCAGAACATATAGCAAGTTGGACGCGCTCAGGAGCGGCCGATCCTAGGTACTTCCGGTAGCTAAACCAGTTCCCGAAGCCGTAGACAGGTGCCCAAACGCGCCCTTTCCCATTCGTGCTTCGCCCTTAAAGGGGCCACGAAGACAAAATACAAGTTTCTTTTATTCGAAAGATTTCGTGTTCTATAGTGCCCCCGCGCTTGTCCTGAAGCAAACGATGCTTTGTTCACTCCGAAATTATTCAATTTAAGTTAAAATTTTGATTCTCGCGCCAAAACTGTGTTTCAACGATTTTTGCAATGACATCATAAGAACAGGTCTTTCAGCTAAACTAGGTGTTGAGTGGAGACTTGTTTACTGTTAGTCAACCTAGAAGGCGCCAGTACACCGAGGCAAGCTGTTTTCTGCCTTTGGTTTGTTTGTGACCGTATTTAAAACTGGCTTGTTTTTGTTCATGGAGAAAATAATCCTTTCGTGGAACGTGGTGCTTGCTCGACTAATATGGTCACGTAAGACACCGTCGCTTGCGTTAATCGGTCAGTGTCGTCTGAGACACCCCAAAAGCCACGAGTGCTGCGCATCTAAACCAAGCATAGTGCGCGCAGTACGAACAGCAGTACGCATCGGCGCTTCTATGTTTACGTGTGCTTCCGTAACTTCCACTCTGTTTGTGCCACCATTCTTAGTGCTTTCAAAAGATTGTGCTCTCAATTTAAGCGCAAATAGCTTGTTCGGGAAGCTTAGAAGCTCTGCCTAATTCGCGTTTACTTTTGCCGGCCTCCGCCAATCGCAGAGCTAGCTGGTAAGACATCAGAGGTTCTGTTGCGGGAAATGAGCTAGTGGGTCGCATGGCCATTCCCTTTTTTCCTTATTAAATAGCGTATCTGAGCGAAGTTTACGTTAAAATTGGTGTCAGTATGGTTCTAAGGAGGCAATCTTTTCAATTAACCAAACTTGCATTTTGTCTTTATGGCCTCTTTAAAGGGACCCTGTAACACATTTTCCAACTCTTTTTCGAAATCTTAAATGCTTCTAGAACGTAGTCAACCAACTCATCCAGAACTTAGATTAGAGGGTCACGAACATGCTGACCCAAAAATTGCTGCTCCATGCCCATCAGCTATCGGGGAAACTTGCTCAAAAGAATTTTCTCTCTTTCTAAGTCTTGGCGTTCTTCGACCGCTGGAATTACGTCATTACGGTGGTGTAGCAGCTATTGGCCGGCTTTTATCACTTGTGCAGGAATGAACACATTCGATAGTCACTTCAAAAACAGAGCCACAAAAGCAAAGCAGAAACAGTAGGCGTATCTGCAGAGACGAGGAAATCACGCAGTGCCGCTACGTGGTGGCGATAACTATAGCTTTTGCACTACTTCCAGATATGAAGGGAAGAGTGAAAGCTCTTATCGGAGGTGTTGCAGGGTCCCTTTAAAGAATAACGCCTTCCGATTTACCCCTAGAGTTCCACCACGTCCTCACACCACTTATTTGCAATTTCCTACATAATCTTAGCGGATTAAATTCCTTGCCTGCATTGTTCACCGCCTTAGTTTTACAGTAACCGGAACAGACTCCTGCTATTAGAGCCCGGATGATGCTAGTAGAGTGGGTAGTCCCTAACCCCACCCACCCGCATTTCACCGTAGCTGGTTTGCCTGACATTAGTCAACCAACGCACACCAAAAAACTATGCACGGTACCATGGTATCCACTCGTCAAAAGGAGCTATACATCGGCAAAACCGTGCAAAAATACTAAATAGGCTGGCTCAAGTGACCAGTATTTAGCGCTAAGGTAACCGCAGACACATTTGAGGAGAATGAAGCTTTGGGCGTTCCGGTGTTCTTTTAGTTAAGAATACACGCTGGGTTTCATTTTATCATATCAGGCGAAAAAACAAAGCAAAATAAACGGCCCATTAAAAAAATGGCCGCGTATCTGCTCCTTCGTTGAAAATGTCGTCAAAAGACGATGGTCTTTGTAGACATTTGCCAAGGCAATGCCCCCTTTGCTTTTTCGCTCACCTCTCATGCTGTTTCTGTTCCGTCGCGCTCATCACAAGGTAAACACACTAAAGGTTTGCTCAAGGCGATTTGAATTTACCGCATTTCATTGCTACAGCGGGGTTCCTCGATGCCAGCGCTGCAGTACGACGGAGACGCTCGTGAATCGAGGCGGCCGACTTCAAGGTCTATTCAACCGCGTTGCCGTGGGTCACGTGCGTTCCAGCAGAACGTGGAAACCTAGCTAGTGGAACTTTCTTGCTGTGCCGCGTGATTGTCTCATATGCGCCAGAAGGAGGGGTTTTCTGGTAGATGCAGAATTGCATTTGCTATCAAAAAACCAGATCCAGGAATTTTTTAAAAAGAGAACACTGTAAGTATCCCGAGAAGTTCCCGTGTTATATTTGTATTATGTCTTGCTTGTTCAACAAACTTGACCAGTACGAAAATACGGGCCTTAGACGTTCATTTCTGTGAGAAAGACTATTGCGCAGTAACATTTTACTAACCGGGTGGCTTAAGGGTTACAGACAGACAGACGGACAGACAGACAGACCAAAATTTCGGTTTAAGTAGCCCAGAAAGACTTTCGTCATTAAAACAGCGCAGAACAGCTCAAGTTCGTGCGAGGTAACAGCAAGCACAGGAACAGATTTCGTGCTGTTCCACGCCGAACAAGAAACAAACGATGAAGAAAAGGGTGGGAGCTGTCACAACAGACAGTGCGTGAGCCGTGCGAAGGCGGTAAAAGTGGATCCTTTGGGCAATCCTCCATTAAATCCAGCGCCAGGTACTGAGAAAGGAGGGAAACAGCATGAGGGTTGGTGGAGGAGAGCGGAAAAGGAGAAGGTACGGGGAAAGGGCCTTTCGCCTTTCGACGACATTTTCAGTAAAGCAAACAGATACGCGGGCAATGTTTTTTCAATGTCTTTTTTAGACTCCGGGCATGGTCTAGACCATTCTGTAGATGTCTTCGCTGCCCTCTGCATTTTGTACTAACAAGAGGTAAGCTTTCACGCGTGCAATCCGAGAAATGTGCGGTCCCACCTGTTACCGCAGAATTCTTCATAGCGTGCAAAAAAAAACCTAATACAGTCGAGTCCACTTATAACGATACCGTTTATAACAATATATCGGATATAACGATGAACAGCTATGGCACCGTCAACTTTTGTATTCTTTCTATGGTAAAATAAACCGCTTATTACAATGCTCCAGTGCCACGATATCGGATATAACGATTGAATCCGGTTATATTGTGCACCAAAAGTGCAACAGTGATGACTCTAATGACGCGGTTGCGCAGCCTACTCAGGTAGTGTCTTCGTAGAAGGCCCAATGCGTGACACAGTCCTTCGGGGACTTTTTTCCGCCAAGGACATTTACCTCAGCTAGGAGAAGCACCTATAGATAGATGCTTTTGAAAAGATTTGCGCTAGCTTCACACGCGGCAAACAAAGGTGACCGACTGTGGCTTCTTTTCCGCAAATTAGTAGTAGTACGACCTTGCTGGCATGCGAATAAAATGTTTTGAGCTCTGTTCCGTCTTTTTATTTCGCAACCCGCTTATAACAATTATCGGTTATAACGATGGGATTTCCTTGGCACTTGGATATTGTTATAAGTGGACTAGACTGTATAGCGGACCCATCTTCCCTGATTTTAGGTGCCTCCCAAAACGAAATCGCGGGATCTTTCAAAAAATTAAAATCAAATAAGGTTTTCACGACTGCACAGCAAAAATGTGCATCACATAAAGTGATTTATGATTTTTTCACCGATTGTGTTGTATGTGCGGCTACAGTGAAGAACTAGCCCATACCACGGGATGTCCAATTTTTGTGAAATCCTCCGCAGCCTTGGAGTCAGAGAAATGGTCTATGCCTGCGACTGGGCATTTAGATCCCTAAAAGGGCCTTGAAGACGGGATACGACTTTGTTCCATTCTAACGAACTAGCATTTCTTGGCCCAGTTACGTCCATCCCAGCGACTAAAGACGTTTTTTTTAGCACAGCACAAGAAAGATCGGTGCGCCAGTGTCAAAGAACAAACACCAGCTGGCTACTCAGTCGAGTACCATATCTCCTCGCTCAAGCGAAATCTTCATTACCTAATTGCTTGAAAGTGCAGCCTACTCAACTGAAACATTTCGCAATGGTTATACTTACTCCTGCACCCTCCCCCAATGTCCATACAGCCATACCAGCCTTTGCCAGACACCGTACATTTCAATCCCCGCAGCCACATCTGGATCGACCACAAATTGACGCGCAACTATTATCTGAAATCGCACTTTATTCAATTGAAAGCGGTCTGGAACGATTTGTTTGAGTGGGTCCTCCACTGGACGTAGCTGTACACTCTAAATTTTTTCACGCATAGTAAGCGTGGAACACGCTCCTTTTGAGCCGTGAACTTCGTTTGAGCACCACGTGACTCTAAATACGGGTGGTTTTCTTCGGTATAAGCATGAAGAGGGTTGGGGAAACCCACATTCTATTTATTTTACACGTGATGCAAGATTGCATGCGTATAAACTGTAAAAATCACGCCAAGAAAAACCTCGCTCCAGCGATCGCGCCTTTCCTAATCACGCATGTAGATATCCTGATTCATATCCACAACGGAGCCGCTGGGTGCGCTGCTGAATGTTGCTGGGACTTGCGCTTCTGTTTTTTATTTTGTCACGCGAAGGGATTGAAAGGTGGTGCTCGCCTCAGCGATATTGGCGGGAAAACGGAGTTAGAGCCGTTGGAGGCATCGGCCGAAGCAGGCGGTTTGTGCGTCGTGTCTTTCTGCTATTCACGTGTGTACTGCGCGGAGTGTTTGCTTTTTTGTGGTAAGAAGTGGTGAAGAAGGAAACATCTGATGGGTGATTTGACCTTTACCGGGCGGTGTGGTGTGACGCGCGATTGGTGCGAGAACAAGGAGTGTCGACTACCCGGAATTCTCGCGCGACACGTGCGGTTCACTACGAACTCCACTTTTCCAGTCGGATGGCGTTCTTACAGTGGGCAGTCATCTGTCATGCACGGTCGCTTGGAATATCCAGGTAAGCAAATTATTTCCTAATGTCTTTGCTGATAATATATTGAACTATTTTCTGAATAACGGCGTTTTTAGTGTATTTTGGAGATCTACGTATTGACCTTGGAACTTCGCATTAGTTAGTGTGAGGCCTAGTTCTCTATGTAGCTCCTGTTGGACACGTACGCATCACGCGGTCGACCGGGAAAGATGAAAATAAAGCAGGAAGGGGTACGTTTCTCCTTGTTGTGGCTAGGAGTCGTTTCTCTCGTTCACCGTCCGGTTTCTGTCGCACGTATGGCGTTCGACATCTTTGGCTTGTTGGCGGTAAACTTCGCGGCCGCGCTTGCAGTTCACGTCGGTGGCCATTCTCGTTCGGGTGAGGAGGCGCTACATCGCGTGTGATGGAGCCGCCTACTCTTCCCGTCCTCCGCAGAGCACTTCGAAAATGACGAAAAATATTCTCTAACGCAAATTAACACAGTGCACGCGCACATTACGAAGCGCTTAAAATCGTGTTTCATTGTACAGAACCGCCGCTCTATGGCCGTATTAAAAATGTGCTCGTTTGTGCTGCACATCGCGGCAGAAGTTTGCGTGTTGTATGAGAGTGCAAACGGATTGATTGAAGCCGCTTTTTATCTTCGCCAGGTTTCACCCGTGGACATCGTTTGCCGGTGCACTGTATGAGGCGACGTGAAGCGGCTGGTATGCGGCAGAACCCAGAGAAATCGTGAAGTTGCAACTGGACACGCCATTGGAAAAAATTCCCCGCATTTCCCCGAGGGGAAGAATGTGAAAGTGCGAATGCACGAGTTGAATTTGCGCGGTTCGGAAATGTTCGCGAAAGAGAGATCACACAGACACACACAACTACAAAGAAAGAAAGATGCATTTATTCACAGACACCTATTTGTGTTGTCGTTGTACTTGATTGCTAGAGCGGATCTCAGCTTTGAAATTGCGTGTCAGTACTCCTTTAAGCGGGTGCATTAGCCCTTCTCACGCCCGATTCCTGGCCAATCCCCCACGTGGGTATGTGCCATGTCAGCGGCCAGGCAGCGCGCGCCCATCTCCCCCCGTTGCCAAGGAAGACGAGGAGATTCCTGGCCAATCCCCCACGTGGGTATGTGATGCGGACATCGCCGGTGGACGCAGGTTCAGGGTCGCTTAAGAAGTGCATTGCACTTAAAAGCCTTGTTGCTGTGTTTGTGTGTGTGTTACATAAAGGACGTTACGTATCTGTCTTCTTTCAGGCAGTTACTATAGGATTCGTTCAAGTAGTAGTTATACGTGATGGCATCGACGAAATTTCATGGGCGCTAAAAATTCTGCGCGATGTGTCGATGAAACTACCACTCGCCTCAGTTAAGTTCATAGCAGTATTCACGTGGTGCTTTAAAGCGGCATCAACAGTTCATCTGGAGCCTATTTTATAGTTCCCGTCTTTCTTTCTCAGATTTCTCTGTTCGGAAATATTCTTGTAAGTTATCGTGAATAAATTGTTTCGCTCAAATTTGAAATCTGTTTAAAATTCTTTGACTCTAAACTTTGGTTCAAAATGTCAACATTTGCAGCAATCTTCGCCAGACTTCCCCACTTAATTTTCTTCACAAACGTATGGGTATAGGTGCCGAAAGAATGCGCATCACATGCTTAATTGTGTGGAATTCCCTGGGTGCACTTGTTCAAGATGCTTCATGAACGCTTGTTTTGCACTGCCTTCAACGGTGCTTGGGTATATCACAACCGAAATTAAGCGGCAAATCCTGATCTCCCTTGTTCTGCAAACACTACTAAGTTTGGGGCCGTGTAGAACGAAGAATTAACGCTGTAATCGCAACATCAGGCTTGTCGATACAAGACTGGTGACCTTCTTAACGCTTAGTGAAGGTGAAAATAAGATTTGTTTCTACCTGATGCGGCATTATCCAGTTCTGTATCCAGACGCCTCTCTGACCTTCAGAAATCATATAAAAAGAAAGCTAAAATAGGATCATGTTTGTTTTGCCGTATTTATGTGCTTGTTGGGTCCTTTAACCTACCCAGACCATAATTACGGCACAGCAACTATTGTCTTCTTTCAGCTTTCTTTCTAATCGATTTCTGACGGTCAGAGAGGCGTCTTATACACAGCTAGAGAATGCCGCATTAGGTAAGGACAATCGGACAATCCTCTTTTTCACCTTCACTAAGCGTTAAGAAGGTTGCCAGTCACGAATGGCAAGCGTGAGCGCTCTGCGTTATAATTCACCACGCCTAAAACAAGCGCGCAAAAAATATCTTGTACTCACGCTTGGCAAGCGTTACGCATCCCGCGAGTCACGCTTAGAAAGCGTGATTTTTCAGCGTGAAAACACGTCACGCTTGTAACAAGCGTGCAAAAAATCGTCGACACTCACGCTTGTTAAGCGTGAAAAATTTAGAGTGTAGGGAATGGCCCATCCTGTACGAACTACTCCCTCTTCTGCTCATACCATGAAGTGGCCTATTAACTGCAGATACCAAGAACTGGCCCAATCATTCAACGAAGTGAGCCTTTAGAAAAAAATCCCTGGCCGTCTCCCCTAACGTGAAACTTGGGGGGAGGGGCGAAGCATGCAGTGTATGAGTGTATTTGCGCTATTAACAACGGAAATGAAACCGTTGGGGCATAGAGGTATACAGCTTTGCTGTAAAGGTCTAGTGTCTTTGAAGGACGAAGTGCTCCAGCACGAGGCGTAAACGAGTGTGCCAGTGTTTTTTAGTGCGCGTTACGTTCTAGCGTGAGGCGTAAAGGATTTTTAGTATCGTGACTACATGAGACGATTACAGCGATTACGACGACGACGAAGGAGACGCCTACAGCCCCAGCTCCTAAGGGGCTTGGTCCCTAATACCGCGGATTTTTTACTTTTACTTTCCCTCCCTCTTTATCCCTTCCTTCCATTGTGACCAGTGGTCCTCCTTGTACAGTAAACGTTTTTTAGTATTACTACTTCAACCGAAAGAAATACATCAAATATTTAAAAACTTTCAAATTTCGCGCTAGTGAACCAATATGGTCAGGAGTGAAGCAATATGGGCCATCGCTAAAACGTACTTACCACTGTGTAAACTGCACGTTATCCTTCAAGTGATACGACCCTACGGAACTAGAGGAACTACAATCTCCCAGCCATGTTTCTTGGCGGTAGCTTCGGGCTGCGGCCGCCAACCACACAAAGAAGATTCTCTGACGAAATTGAGTCCCCACTAAAAGGTGACTTGGTAGTCGCCACTGCTTGATATTAAAACGAGGCAGTAGAGGCGAAAATATTTGTTTAGGGTATTTGCAGAATTAGGAACGCACTGCGATGTTCACACCCGTTTTAATATGCTTTCTTCAATATCTCCTAAGTAAAGTTGAATTTATAGTCGCCGTTGAAGTTTGCAGTAAAATTGGTATCATTGTTATCAGCACAATCAGTATTTTAACAGCGAACCTGTTTAGCAAATCGTATTTTTTTGTGTCCCCAGTTAAAAATACAAAGTAATTGACGAGCACGTGAGCGCGAGTCTCGCAGCGACCGCCCAGTGAACCCTGCGCACGCTTGTCAAGCCAAGCATACCCATTTAGCGAGAATGGCTAAGATTGGCTAAAAACTTCAGCATTCGCCGTAATCGTGGCAACAATTTCTCTGACCGAGAAAGGCACGTAATGGCGTACGTCCCTCCAAGGTGACATCCAATGATTATCACTTAAAAAAAAAGTGAAATAAGCTCGGACCTGTAGCAACAATGATTAAGTAAAGGTCATTGCGGCAGCAAAGAAGAAGCAAATCGGCTGCAGTCATGGACTTAAACCTGCGTGGTGGCCGTGAAGGTTGCGTACAGCTTCGCTACCTTCACGTCTTACGCGAGCTTCCGCCATTTTTTAGTAAACCAAACTTGTAATTGTCTTCATGTCCCTTCATAAATTATGCGGAAAGCTTGCACAGCAGCAACCGGTCCACCATACGTTATAGAAATTGCACAGAATAACCGCTGCCGGTACGCAAAGACTAAGCTGAAGGCAAGCACTTCACAAAGCCTCTTCCCCACAGCCTTATCTCGTTCGCTGTACCCTGTGCGGGTGCGAAACCACAAATTTTGGCTCAGGAGAACGAAAAAGGTGGTAGGATAAATAGTCTAAAGTCCGAGAAAAGGGAAAAAAATATGATTTTATAAAGCAACGGTTACGGTCGTTATTGGCAACCCTACTCCCTCTGTAGGAAGCCATTTATTGAGAGCAGATGGGAATTGTGTAATGTGAACAACTTTTCTGTGAACAAAGTAATCACGACATTTAAATGAAACATGGTGCAGTATAGATTCGTCTCAGCGGCCAGTTGTTAGATTTTTTTTTTTTTGCGGGAGGTTTTGCAAAAACGGGTATTCCAGCCGTTATCTACTCAGCATTCGCGAGAAAGATGGGTTTGCCGCGAGGCGTTTCTGCTGCTCCAGAGTTTTTGACGGACACGAAAAAACGCAAAAAAAAAAACTTGTTATAAAAAGCTCCGCCATAAAATAAAAAAGAGGCGCCCGAAAGCAAAATAACCGCTCATCTGGTGTATAGTCACATTCTTAATTTGTAGCTTGTTGTGGGGGGGGGGGGGGGGTGTTGGGTTCTGGAGCAACGAGAGACACGGTGTCCTCAGTAATACTACAGCCCTTCAATGCTTTCCTGGTCTGGAAATTCCGCCGTCACGCTATGCATCCGGGAAGTGGCTGGAGTGCGTTCGGCACGGAACGGACGCCCGCCGCCTTATCAGCAGTGCGGATTCGCTTTACGTGTTGTGGGCCGCTGAAATGGACTTGACATTTTGTGAGTGACGAAATATTTCGTGTGAATGGACTTGCTGTTACGGCGTTCCTGCCTGCTGGTCTGTCTACTGAGGAAACAGGGAAAAAATGCCAGTATTAATGCGTAGCGTTCTTTGGCGAGTACCTCCACAGTCAGGACCGTGTAACGAACGCGCTGCAATACCATAAAAATGAAGATTTCGCGAAAGTTCAACCTTTAATCGTTATGATAGCGTAAATGGAGATAATTGGTCGGACAGAATTTTGAAGAACATAAGGAAAACATAGAAAGCAAAATTTTCACAAAAATTACCCGATGAGATCAAAAATATGCATCCTATACATCTCCCCTAAAACTGAATAATACACAAAATAATCCCGCAAAAGAACGACAAAATGCGTATGTATTAAATGTACCGTCATATTTGGCTGGAAGGTACTCACACTCTTGACAGGCGGCGTAAGAATGCTACGCAACATTCTCTTAATTTCTGCAGATTTTTTTCGCTCACCTTCTGACGCCCAGCTGCGCTCGAGATAAAGCGTACCATTCTCCGGAAAAGCTTAGCGAATCGAGGTTTTATTTACTGCACATCCGTATATGTAAAAATGAGGGAAGCTCACTCTAACGCGTAAGAATTGAAGGTAGGGAAGCTGTACGCAACCTTCACGACCATCACGAAGGTTGAGTTCTCGATTGCAGCCGATTTGCTTCTTCACTGCCGCAACGGCCTTTACTGTATCGTTGTTTGTATAAGTGTTAGCTTCTTTCATATTTGTGGAAGTGCTAATCATTGGACAACACCTTGGGGGAGCATACGCTACGACGTGTCTTTTTTCGTTCCGAGCAAGTGTTGCCACGATTACGGCGAACGCTGTAGTTTTGTTTTTCTGGGCAATCTTTGCCAATCTACCTAAGGGGATATGCTTGGCTTGACAAACGTGGGCAGGGGTCACTGGACAGTCGTCGCGAGGCAGGCACACACTAGCACTAGGCGTTTTCTTGTTTTTTTAACTGCCTGGCGTTCGCCGCGAAGTCCGCGCTGACGTGCGCGCACTCGGCAATTTCTTGGTATGTTTAACTGCGGAAACGAAAAATTTCGGTTTTCTAAACAGCTTCACTGTTGAAAACAATCTCACACCAGCTTGGCAAATTCGCTGTGAATGAAGATAATGGGGTCTGGAACCTTGGCGCCTATGGTATGCAAGCATGGAGCTCCATGGCCAAGCTTTTAAGTTTAGGATTTCGACGTGCCACAATTTTCTCTGGAAGCGAACAGCGCCGTTTCCAAAGGTTCGATGGCCATGCTGTGATATAGATTTTCAAGTTTGAGAGCTGCAGCTGGGAAGGGCTGGGAGCAGCGATGTCAAGGGAAAGAATTTAGACCCTCTTGGAACAGAACTCCCCCTAAAGTCTGCCACCCGTGGGGACTTGAAAATTGCTCACAATCAAACCCAGACATCAGTCGACAGTTTTGAGCGAGCGTTCTGCCTGATACGGATTCCGCGTAAGATCTGCAATTACAAGACTTTACTATAGGTTTCGTTTTGGTGCAACAATTGAGGGTGCAATTACCAACAACGCGTTGCTATCGAGGACGTGCCGCCGACGGCGGGTTCAGGTTCTGCCGCGCTACTGCATGTACGGAGTAGCGGCGGCCGCCCAATGCTCCATGATCTGCGATGGCGCCCCTCGCGGTAGCCTTTGTCCCTACACGAAACTTGGCCGGGAGTTTCATGACCAGACAAGCATTGCAGGACTCTGGTAATACATTGAAATAATAGCGTTCCCCGGCCTTCAAATCGGAAGGCAAGCTGGTGCAACGAGGTTCAAATGCACTTGCGTTCGGACTTCGCGATGGGTTCGTCGTAATTGCTTTCCGGCCTATGGTGCGATACAGAGGCCGGCGCACCCATCCGCTTCCTCCGAACGAATACGGAGACCGCCGACGTCATGAGCGGGACTTCTGCGTCAGCGCCTCAGTCGTCACGTGCTTTTTCCTCGCAGCCGGGCCTAGTCATTGCCCTGTATTGAGTCAGTCTTCGAACTCGCCTCGGTGGCTCAGTGGCTAAGGCGTTTTGCTGCTGAGTCCAAGCACACGGGTTCGATTCCAGCAGCGGTGGCTGCGTTTCATATGGAGGTGAAAGGCAAAAACGGCCGTGTGTCGAGATTTCGTTAAAGGTCCCCAGGAGCCCGAAATTATTCCGGAGCCCTCCACTACAGCGGGCCTTATAGCCCTGGGGCCATAAGGCGCGTCAAACAACTCATAAATTTAGTCATTCTTGAAAAACCTCCAAAGTTTTGATGCCATGGTTTCTCGGCATACGTAAAAAAAAAAAAATAAGGAGCACTTCAGTGAAGGCGGGCGAAAATTCGAGACATTTAGAAGATAGTTCAAGAAGGGATGTTCAGGATTGTTTTTTAATGAATTGAGGTGGAATTTTGGGCGATTTCGTGCCCATTGGTCATTTTGCTGGTCACTTTGAAGCCGATAAGGGTTTTGAGCCCGACTGCAACGAGCAGACAAATTCAAAGGCGACTATTACAAAAAAAAAAAAAAAACGTTGTGCCTTAAAATCCTGCAAATATGGTAAACCTGGTAGGCGGCGCTCACTGCAAGACTACATATTTTCTCAGGAAACCAGGAGACCACAATTTCAATTTTATACCGGCATCGTTCCAATCGTTCCAGCCTGTGAGCAAAAGTTGCCTTTAGTAGCTATAACTTGTTTACCAATAGGCGCAGTAGTGTGGAAATAAACTAACTCAGGCAGCGTACTTACGAAGGAAAGAGCATGTGCAGTCATAGACAAATGAAATGCAAGCACAAAAATATGAACCGCCACCCACAAAATGAAAGGACACAGATAGTGGAGATAAAATAATGGCTCGATAGGGGCATATTTGGAAAGACACATTTTCAATCTTTCTTATTGTAAAAAAATCACGCGATAACTTCGCTTACACCAAACAAAATCGCGCTTTTTGTGTGTTCTGGTTCATATTTCGTTTGTCCATGACTTTACATAGCTACAGCACCATTTGTAAATACGACTTCCGCTAAGATAATGCGCGCAAATGCACGGCGTCTGTTGCGAATTAGCAGCTACAGCTTTGCCCATCTGTGTGATAAATTGTCATGGAACATGCCGCGCACCCGACACGGTGGCTGAGTGGCTAAGGCGTTGTGATGGTGAATCCAACGACGCGAGTTTAATCCCTGCCACGGTGACTGGTTTTCATACGGATTAGGAAAGTGATAGCGCCGATGTGTCAAGAAATTGGCGTATTTTAAACACCCCCAGTGGTCACAATTAGTCCGGAGCCATCCGCTTTGGAGCGTCTTAGCCCATCGGCGGTATTCCCGTGTTTTGTGTGTTTTGTGTCCGTTTCACTAGTGTGCATTTTGTGATAGCCCTGATTGGCTAAAAGAAAACACCCGGATGTTACTCCATGCAAGCACTGCGTATACTATGAGCCGCGGCTTTTTGGAGCAGACGATTTGGAGCAGACGATTTTTCGTCGCCTTGTTGTTGGTTCGCGGGAGGAACAATGAACACATAAATGATAGTTTAAAAGAACTGTAGTCGTCTAAAATATGTTTACAAGAACAGTTGCGCAAAAGTCAACCCAAAGCCCGCCTACAACTGGAAGTACGTCAGAATAGAATGGACGCAAAACGGACGTTTTTAAAACGGGAAAACACGAGAATACCGCCCCTGGTGTAGCTTCGGCGTGTCAGATCCGTACAATTTGAACTTTACCAGGCCGTGCGACAAACGAAATTTGCTTAGCGTTGCTGCAAGAGCTGTGGCTGCAACTGATGTCAGCGGGGTATTTGAAGTATTGATAACATAGTGCGAACAGTTCGAAAGTTCCGCTTTCACTTCACTCGAAGGGCTTGAGGTACAATATCAGCACCAGTCATGCACGCGTGACCAGCAAGGCCTTTGTTTCTTCCCGTTCTTTCGGTGGCGTAATCACAACTTGCATTTTGAGCGCTTTATCACTACAGAGTGGAACCGTGTATGGGTCTATATGTGTTTATGGGACAAGGGCATCGGGGACAGAGCGCCATGTCAGAGTAAGTGGTCATTCAGTCAGTAAAATAAAATTTTAAATGACGTGATGCGCCTGAAAAATAAATCATTTGTACTGAGGTGTAAAAGGCCCTCTGTCTAAAACATTTTCAAAAATTAAAGATCCTAGCATAAACCATCTTGGAATTACGCGCGGCAGGTAATAAACTTTCAACATCCAATATCTTGAATGTAAGTTAAAAGGCGATTCGTGGGAAACGTAGCTTAATTTGCTAAAAATAGCGAAGGTTGTAGAGATATGGCATATCTATAAATCTCGGGGAAGTGACGGCGTCTAGTGTCCTCTAATCCTGAACATTCAATTAAGATTAGGAGAACTGAGGTGTCGTCGCGAGAAATGCATATAATTGCTGCTGTAATTCTCCCATTCCGAGAGACCTAAAACTACGAAAATTTTCGACTGTCCGGTACCACGACAAGTTTTCTTTTTGCGGTTTAGAAAAGGGCGTTAATTTTCCTCTGTTACATTACAACAGAATAATCCCGCTCATGGATAGAGGAAAGAGCCATTATACTGTCGACTGAATGGCGGTTACCCTCGGAGGTATGATATCATATTAGGTCTGGGAAGAGAGTCCACATGCGCGCACAAGTGAATTAATCAAGTTATTGCGAGATGCCTGTGATCTATGCCCACGAAAACGATCCTGCGTTTACGAACTCTAACGTTCTATAAACGCGCTTCTCCAGGATGAAGATGAAAGACCGTACTCTGTCCTCCGATTCATGTATTTCCTCGAATCATCTGCGTTAAGGATATCGCTACGCCTTCCCATAAGAAAACGGCTTTCAAGGATTTCTACTGGGGGTTCGAGTGGAGGAGGGATTCAGGATACGAAAGAAAGGCACGGGGAAAGAGACAGCCGCTTGCCTTGCTATACGGACTAGCTGTACTTGAAACGAGGCGAGTAAGCAGTCATGAAAAGCGAATGCATTACCCGCGGTTGAGCCAAAATGATTCAGTAACCTTAATTAAAGCTTGGAAGATAGGTTCTGCATATTTTCATCCAGTTGATACCAGTTGGGTTGCGGATCCATCACGATATTGCTTGCCCCACCGTGTTAATAGCCACAATTGGCGACGCAATCAAAGAAAGAGGGTGAATTCAATGCGCCAGGCAGACAGAAGCTAGAGAATAAGCTCTAAGACAGAAACAACCAAGAAAAAGCCCAAACACACGCAAACGTACAAAAAACGTCGCATCTAGGCTCTGCGCCGGACGTCGGACGTATCAACAAATTCCTGCCTCTACGCTTTTCCGCTGCAATTATCGCGACGGACGCAACGGGCGCTGCCGACAACCAGGGAACTCCGCAGTCGTTCGAAGCTCGGAACGGAACGTCCCGGCGCCGCATTTGTGTATTTATATCCTCCGTACGATGGCACGCCAGACGCGGCGAGGGTAGTGCACTTGAAAGAGGCAGCCGGGGAGGAACCGTTGGGGGAACAGCCGGAAAGCAAACGGGCGCAAAAAAGAGACACACCAGCGGGGCGCCGTCTACCACCACGTCTGGAGACTCAGTGGGGAGCAGCCGCCGAATCCGGCGCGCGGCAAGTTCAGAGAAAGCGGCTTGAGCTAAACAGAGAAAGCGTCCGTCTGCGCGGAGCAGACACCACCAACCTGAAGAGAAGCCGAGAGACCCAGCTGGCAGTTTCCACCGGATTGGGCGGTTGCCGAATCTCAAGTTCCTGCTCCATCGCCGCCCGCTGTTCCGGACGCCTCTCCTGTGGTCAGCGGTCCGTTGCGGCACGCACTCCAAGCGGCCTGCTCTTCGCCGATCCACGTCCGTCGGCGACCCTACCGTGAGCTGTTATGCGTATGCAGAGCTGTGGTGAACACGAACCTCCTCCGACAGGCGACGCCGTTGACGGTGCGACCCCCTCACCCCGAGCCGTGAAAAAGACGGCGACGTGAGACGCGGCAACGGGCGACAGACCGCAGGACTGCGGTGGGGGCGGGCGGACGGGAGTGCAGCAGACGGCGGACAAACGTCCGTAACGGGACGGCCGATGCGCAGCGTTTGAACTGCGCGGACGCAAAGCTTAAAGCGCGGGAGCGCAGTTATTGTGCGACCGCTCCGCGCTATCTTCGCCGGCTGGAAAGACAAAAGGTCGGGAAAGCCGTCTCTGGGTCGCTGGCGGAGCGCGGCTGCTGGAATTGCACCAATTATGATAGACGCTCCTGCTCGCCGATTGGCCCCCCGGGGGGCGCATAAACGGTTGAGACATCTTTACGGGGCCATTTGCTTTCTTTTGCTTCTTGTCTAGCTATCGCGGCTCCGGTCGTCATTTTTATGGTCAGCCGTCGTTACAGCGACCGAAAGCTGAGGCCTGTGCTTCACTAGTTCTTCCACAAACCCCCCGGAATGCGCTTGCAGAGACAGTTGTCACGCCTTGTAGGTGTCTAGGAGACAGCGACTCTGCTGGAAGTTTCAGTGCCGTCCGCTTGACCACCTCGGGACATCCTGCCTCTGTGATGGCATTCCTGAGCGACGTTAGAAGCCGTCTGACCCTTGTGTTCCCATTACTTCGTAGAGCGAACTTTCGCAGGACGTCGCGTCGCCATCCATTTTCTTGTATTGCGCTTCATTTATCTATAACAGTGACTTCATCAACAGATACCTAAGAATGTTCACGTGCTTAGTGACATTACGCATCCTTCGTATCCGATTGCCCTTGCGTGTACTAATGCGACATCTACGCCTTACTGGATATTCACAATGTGCACTTTAATAGTTTTCAGGAAAACTAGCTCTTCAGCAATGCCGCTTTTACGAGAGTAATATTAAACCACAAGTGGGTCAACTGTTTTTATTTTTGTGATGCCATTGATGCCTCAGTGTTTTTTAAACGCAGTGCACCGAAGACACTGTTAAATTACGCCTTCGTATCGCATGCGTGTATGAATCTTGATATTAGTCTTCGGTAGACTGATGCTGGAATTAGGCTCAATCGGTGATGACCTTCACGAAGCACCCGTGTTGTTACAGCCGGTTAGGTGGTCTAGGGCACAAGCTCACCGCTCCGACATGCCTGCAGAAAACTGCCGATTAGGCTTGGATTAAACAGTTTTCTGTGATTTCTGTCTTAAACATTCGTTGATAGAGAAACGCCACCGTAATCAAATTGCTACCTGCAAGTGCGCAAAATCAGACAATATTTCTGTCTCCTACATATCATATTGATCTGAAAGTAATTTCTCAAGTTATCGTGTACTACTACAGTATCTTATCCGCTCCTTTTCCAATAGCGCTTGAAGCTTATTTGAAGTACTTCAGCCTGGTCGTCATCAGCCCGTTTTACATAGTCAAGAGCAGAGTATCGATTAAGGTTCAGGTTATATGCACATGTTTGAATTCTAGCTTTGCGAAATATTTATCACTTTTGTGCACCTTTAACTGAAATGAGCTGTCGCCTTGTGAGGAGGCGCATCACTATGACTGCCCTTTGAGTGGATTATTTACAGGACGTTCAACTGGCGACGGGCCAGATGTCAATACTTTCGTAATGGCCGGGGAAATTCGTTTCATCATGCACTAATTTCAATGCAATCATTGGGACGAAGACAAAAAAAAATGAATACATTGTCAGATTTCCAAGAGGTGTTACTGAAACCGCATTGTCTTTTATATCACTTAACATGGCTGGCTCCAAGGTTCATTGCTGGTGCTCTTCTTTTGCTTTTCCTCTTTTTAGTCGCTACTGTGCCTCAATTTAAGGGTTCTTCCGAGAACTGCTCTCGAGTCAAATGCTGTTACACATCACCGGAAGGCGGTCTCGACTAATGGGGGTGTTGCTTCACATTTGCGGCCACCGCATCCAGTAAAAAACAACTCCACGCCGACGCGTCTTTAATCAAGTGTTTCCCTTTCTGCTTGCCATCTGCCTGGCAGTCCTCCATCTTTTCTATGAGAACACCCGTCATCAATTGCATCCTGACACTTGGCGGTCAAGGCCGTCTAAGGGAACGTTTCGTAGCTCTCGCTTCTCACGTCATGCTTGCCGTTCTGTCTTCACCTGACGAATGCTCTACTTCCATATTGGGGGCCAATAGCGGTTCTGTTGCTACTTTTTTGTTCTTTGTGTACTGTTCACTTTGCAACCTACTGTAACCTGTTCGTAAACTGCGCTTGAGGTTACTAAGGACACACGTTTTTAGGTAAATAAAACGAACGACGTGAACTGCACAGCAATTTAAATCGCAGTTTACGAACATGCAAAATCAACTAGCTCGATTCCTTACCGTAGGATAGTTTGTAACTGGGCTAGTCGGTTTATTGCATGAAATTGGACAGCGCAGAGACTGGACTAAGAGTAGAGGAGACAAACACGGGTGTTTGTCGCCTCTACTGCTCAGTCCAGTCCCTGCGCTGTTCAATTTCATGCGATTCCTTACCTTACTGCCGTTACCATATCTCCGCTCCTTGCACTATGGACTTGGGAATTTTCTTTAACAGCACATTTTCTTATTGAATGCAACACAAATTGCTTCAACGCGACGCAGTTACTGTTCAAGTAGCCTGTGTCCGTAGACACTACATAGAAAGCTCAGCGGCTGTCTATGTGGTGTCTATATACAGTGCATACACTGTTTTTCCCCACGGCGTCCCCTCCTGCAAATCCACATTCCATAGAACTCCACCGTTAGGAAACATCTGAGAAAAATTACGCCCATCTCCCAGGGAACCCTGGTGTGATGCGACGCATCAAGGGGGAGCGTTTGGACTGACGCTGGTATTGGATTGCGTCAGTCCACTCGCTGAAGGGACTGTCGCTTCCATCACGCCTTCATCGGAAGATCTCGCACGGAGGTACCGTCAAGCAAAGTCAAGTCAAGTGCGAGAGCGAGCGCTGGACTGATCCGGCGCCGTGCGCTCCCCCGCTTATATTCCCGCTTTTGAAGGAGAGGAGCCGGGAAGGGGGGGAGGGGGAGAGTCGCGCGCATGCGCACACATGCGCGCACCCAGAGCAGCGAAGCACACACGCGCAGCTGTTGTTATGATAATGAGACGGAGTGAGAGTGCGCACACATGCGCGCACCCAGAGCAGCGAAGCGCACACGCGCAACTGTTGTTTTGATAATGAGACGGAGTGAAAGTGTTGCGCACAGCTGTAGGAGAGGAGAACGGAGGAGAGTTGCGCATGTGCAGTGAGCGTGCGGACAACGCCGCGACGACACCGGAGGGACATACCCGAGAGCAAGAGATGCGTCGCATCTAAAAATGTCAAAGCGCCGCCCTATACGGCATTCTCATGGACTAACTTACGGACGCGCACCTGAAATCTTCATGGGCCCCTAGTCGTCATGATCATTAGCCTGGCTGTGTCCACAGCAGGACACAGCCAGGCTCCCCAAAAGATCTTCAGCCACGTCCATCGAGTGCTAGCTGACTGCACCCTTTCCCCCAAAATTTTCGTAGTTTGTCCCTGCATCAAGTCCTCGGCCAACCCCTATTGCGTTTCGGTATATTGGCAGCCAGTTCGTTAAACAGATGGTCCACCCGTTGTCCATCATGCACATTACGGGCCCGGACCATGCCCATTTTCTTCGCTTAATTTGAGCTAGAACCCGTTGGGCCTACCCAAGTTTCCTTTCAAGTCGCTCAGTGAGGCCCCAAGTTTCTGCCCCATTCGTCATTACCGGAAGAACACATCGGTTATATACCAGCTTTTTGAGTCACAGAGGAAGCTTACCAGTCCGGTTATCTGAATTCCTACCAAAAGCAGTTCACTCAACCCTTACTAGCGGTAATTTCCTTATCATGAATGAACGGTCATCAGCAGAGAAATCATCAGAAGATTCAGACATAAATAGAGCATAAAATACTGACATTAATAAGACACGGAACTCTTAGGCGACACACTAAGTTCACGTACTGTTCACCTACTCTACAAGCAGACCTCAAATGTCTCTTGTGGGGGTGTCCTAATTTCTCTAAACATCGATCACATGTTGACATCCTCCTCAATTGTTGCCAAATGAAGCGATTCTACCCCCAGTGAGAAATATCTGTGGCGTCAAATATGCCTCCTGTCTATTAAAGGGACACTGAGTGAATTTGTCAAGCTCCCGTTTTTGCTTGCCTGCGTAGACTGCTCAATATCACACTTTCATCGTTTATCCGGTTGACAATTCGGTAATTATTTTACAAAGCGCGAAAGAAGAAAAACTACTATGCCGGTTTGCGCGGCCGCACCAACTAAAGCTGTGACGTTAGAGGAGCCGCCCGTGATTGGACGATGCCCAAGGTGAGCAACCAAACAAGTTTCGGTTTCGGTTTCGGTTCTGTAAACACAACCGGTGGCGTTGTTGGATGGGCATTCTCAATAACTCAGTAATCACGTACCGCGCTTCTGCCATGTTGTCACTGTAAAAATGCTAAAATAAGCCTCCCAGGAAGGCTTGTAATCGTAGCATTCACTAGCCGAGGCCTACGCAGTGCATGGACGCCCTCCGCGTACCCGCAGACGCCCAAATGTCATGCGCTTTTCCCCCATATTTGGAGCTTGCCTCACTCATGCCTGTACCGTAAAAGCGTGTTCGCACCAGGCCAAGGGTCTGTTCATTCTGGCCTGTGCCCACTGCCCGCAAGCAGTCGGTGCTTATGGCAACAGCACGCCAACGAGAACTCGCTAGCGCGCCAGTGCCAGCCTGCGCGCGTTCTGTGAACTAGTTCGTGGAGCCATGAACGTTGCGGCCCAAAAAAAGGTGAACTCAACGTAGAAAACATCGGCAGAAAACGAAAAAGTTAACTTACAAAAAAAAAAGCACGTACCCGCGGGGACTCGAACTCGTGACTTGCAAAACACTTGCGGCAACATACCTAGCGCCTCAGAGCACTCGGCCACGGAACGGGCTCTTCTGACCTTGGTAATATAAGGTATATATTGTACAACAAGTTTACACTTTTATTTAGTTTTGGCATTTCAAGCAGCTTAGGTGACTATTTGTTGTATTGCGCTCGTGCAGTAAGCGTCCCCCGAGTTTCCACAATAGCTCAGGTCTAGCAATTGCATTTCGTAGACGGAAAAGCGTTCGCAGATGCGTAGTCGTGCTCTGACCGCTGTGCTTGTTCGCCCAGCGCAAAAAAGTGCTTCCCGCCACCCTATTTTTACGCTGTACGGTAAAAATATCAGTTGATTTTACTTCCTTAGTACCTATATTGACTTCGCTGCTACTCTTCTCCGCCTTCAAGAGGCCTTATATTTTCCTACTGGCGTACCAGTCAGCGAAGCGTCGCATGTGCGCTTGTGCAGCGCTTGTGTGAAGCGACCTTGACTTGGAGCTAGATCAGTGTACAAACTAACCAAGTAAAGAAAGGCCCATTCTTCCATTACAAACGGGTCCTGGCTTCGTTTCAATGAGCGAACGAATTGCGACGACCCGTCGGCGGCCGGCGGACGAACGCTGGGCCGACTGCAGTGCTGCTGAAGGCCGGGAGCCGGCAGTAGCGCAGCCAATGCGAGCTCGGCTCCTCTCGACGTCACACGAAAACGCCCCGAAAATGGCGAGCGTTAAGAGAGCGGGACAGCATTTTCGAATTCATTTTTCTACTAAATAAAATCGCGTAAACGCCAGAGTGGTCGTAACATGGCCTGGGGACTCCGGACTACAATTTGCGCAAGTAATCCCCCATATTTACGTTCACTTCAGTGTCCCGTTAAGAGCGACATAGTGCGCGTGGTGTTGCTGGGTCAAACCTCGACGTGGCACTCATCGCCTCAAACGCAGACTGCAATTTCCCTCCCAATAACGCCCCACCTCATATTTTAGCTCTTTGTTACAGTATAACTTTTTACTATTTTCACTTTTGTTAGCGGCCGGAATGCGGTGACAAAATTGGTTACCGCACTAGTTGCCCGTCTCACAAACCTTTTACGTCACGCTCCGAAGGAATCAAATAGTGCAAAACTTGCCTGTGCATTCGAGACAACGTCAAGCAATGAAGTGCTAACGCTCTTCGCTAGCCATCCTTTTGCAGTGCCGCGCTCGCGATCACGCACCGCCACTCTATACCATAGAGTGCATGCGTTCGACGGTCAAGCAGCGGTATTCGTTAATGCAGCTGGAAATTTTCAACGAGCGCTGTGCTGACGGTTTTCTTCTGGTAAAGAAACACTTATAACAGACATAGAGCTCTAAGCGGTCTCCCCGAGACAATTATGTCACGTGTAACAGGCATGCAACGCAGGCAAACTACGACACCACATGTGGCTTAAGTGGGCCCCACCTCCCACATTGCTATGGCCGGAATCTAACAATCGATGACCCACTGGCTTAGAAATCATCGTGCATCAATACGGAAAGATTTACAGATCCATGAAAATGTTCGTAACGGCCTAGTTGGTTCATTTTACACCTGTATCAATTCTGTACGGAAATAAAAAGATAAAAGTCTCGCTTGCTTGACAGCGAGCGCCGCCTAGTGCAAAGGAGCTGAACAAACATATGTTCCCCGTTTTTTCTTTTTTTTTTTTTGCTTCAGTACCGAGGGAATACACGTCCAAAATTTGGAAACTAGGCTGTTAGGCACAGTTTTATGAAATTGTAAAGTTTTCGTATTAGAGCAGGGTAATTTTTAAACACGCGGGTTATTAATTATTAAGTTCCATTTGAATGTGATCAGTTGAGTGCCTAGGGGGTCACGATTGTATGAGCCCTGCCGCTATATTACGAGTTTATTTCTCTTTTTTTGTGTTTACCTGTGAATTCTCGTCGCCATTCACGGGAGCATTGACGTAGCTTTTCGGGTGTGACGTAGCGTCTATGACGCAGTTGGCGCTGAAGGCTACAGCGCCGCTGTTGTTGGGTTCCATGAAATGTTCAAGCAAGTCCGCGTTTCAGGCTCTGGGGTAAGCCGCCAGTGGTTTTGGCGGCTCCGGCGGTGTCTATGGAAACGAGACTCCGGCACGGCGTATCTTTGTAGTGACGAATGTAGACCATCGCCATCCGTCATAGCAGCTTAGCAGAGTTTGTTAATGTAGCGCGTCGTTTACAAGATATGAATAACGCTACAAAGCACGGATTGTCTTCTGCACACGGAACGCTACGCGTGCGACCGCGGCAAGCATCTACCTGCCACGACAAGCCATGATCTGCTCAATCCGCAGCAGCTAAAACTTGTCGCCGTCGCCAAAGCAGGACTATTGCTGAAAATAAGCCTACAAATGCGGAAAGCGGTTATAGTGCGGTGGCAGATGGTGCTAGGGATCGTTGTCAGCGCGACCTCACAATTCGGGGACCGAATACCTGCGGTGATGCTCAGCCTTTTCTGTGCGTGCCGGCGCCGGAGCACCAGTTCGACGCGACAGCTCCGCACGCAAGAAAGACAACCGGGTCTCCAGTCGTTAGTCGAAATCATAAATTATTCACGTGAGCGTGCATGTTGAGTAAGAGCCCCCTATCTGGCCTTCAAACCCTCGTTTCCCCTATTGTAGAACTGACGTGCCGGCGTTAGCATGGCCGACGGGAAAAGCAGTGCCGGGAAGCCAGTAACTAGGTGGAGCAGCGGCGCATCGCCTGCTAAAAAAAAGGAGTGACATATTGTCAAGCGGAGCCAGTGGCTGCGCGTATCTCGGAGCGGAAAGGCCCAGACAGGTGATTCTAAGTTGTCTTGATTCGAGCTTCTCAGCTCGTAGCATCCACACAGCTTTCTGGCGCAAGGAAAGAGGGAAAACTCCAGGCCACATAGCCATAAGTACCCCCTTTAGGGCCCCTATTTAGTTGCCGTTTGTAAGTTTCAGTTTCTATGAAGTAACGGAAGTTATACCCGAGGATAATCCAATCCGATCCAGTTTTATGCAATCAAATTACGCGCCCATCTTGCAACAAACAGCGGCGGGTCATTCGTAGACATCAACTAGCAACTGCGGTGTCTACAGGGACGCCAGAGCCATTGAATCGGAGTGATTCTAACTTAAGCGCTCATCCCCCAGCGTACAATGCCCCTGAATGGCACCATGAAGACAAAATACAAGTTTCCGTCATTAAAAAGAGTGTCTTGTCGCGATAACTATGATAGAAATTTACAGATATATTAATGAAAACATAGGAAGTTGTGGCGGCTCCGCAGCCAGTTTCAGGCGATTTCTTTATGACATCACAAAATCTTGTTTGCGCGACTGGCGGCCGCCAACCTAGCTAGCGTCAACAAACAACGCCAGACGATTGTAGTAGGCCTCTAGTTGCGTTCGATTGTCACGATTGAACGTTAACGAGTCGTTAGGACACTGGTAAAAGTTATTTTAGGGCTGACCGTATTACGTCCATCCGGGCCAAATTACGTCATTCTACTGCAAAAGCGAGCGGACGCTTGTTAGCGTTGGTCCGTGTTTACCCTTCCAAGTGCGGCTGACCTTCAATTACGCGCCAAGTACTTGGTACCAGACAATAAATGGAGGTGTGAGCAGCACCCGGGGATACCGACCTTTTCACTTTACCGTATTGCGTACCTGCTGGGTCTTGAAAGTTTTTTAACGGAGCTGCCGCTCAGTTGGTTTAACGCTGCCATTACGAGTACGGCCTGGGTGGTGCCACCAAATCGTGATCTCCCGCCGGAAGGCCGAAGTGGCGCTGGTCCCCGCCGGGCTCCACTACCGTGGCCGAAAACTTCTTCCGACGTCCCCGCGACGTGGTTACTCCATACTAGTGGACACCTTCTTCGCATCGAAGCCGGATCCCCGCAGCAGCACCGCTAGTAGTCAAAATACTTGCTACCCGCTTTGTGCACCGCGATTCCGGGCATCGCCATTGGCGTGCTACTGGTGGCGCATCTCTGCAAGTCGATGCCACCCTCAGCTGCTCTTCTTACGAGGGGCTGCTACCATCCTGGAGTGGACACTTCTCGGTAAAAGTGTGGCAACAGTCTCGCCCATAGTTAGTAAGAGGAAACCGCCACTTCGTCGCTCAGCGTTTCTTCGCGAACCTGGAGATCGGAGGTTACCGCCGCGTTTGACGCGAGGGTTTTATTGGAACGTTGCGCTGCTGGCCAGATAGTATTGGTTGCTGCTCTCGTACACATCACCCCCCCCCCCCTTCATTTACACGGTGGCGTTGTTTTCGTTCAGCTTTCAACAGCGTAGCTGTTCTACAAGCCGTAAGTCCGACTTTGCAAGAAAAAATACCAAGAAAATGCCGAGCGCTCCTGAGCGCGTGCCTCGCAGGCGACTGCCGAGCATCGTCGGCAGGCGCAGTGGCTTAATAACAACAACAACAAAAGTAATAACTAGAAAAAAACCCAGGAGCGAGATAACGGCGAAGGCTCGCTCGTGAGCGCGGGCCTCGGGGCGATCGCCGAATCAGCGGTTAGCGCAGTGGCTTTAGCAAAAAATTCCCCGCACCTCCCCGAAGGGAATCGTGCAGAAATGCGAATGCATTGGGTGCACCGATGAGTGTGTTGCGAGTAATGGCGTAATTAATGACGAGAGTGTGAACGTAATCATTTATTCATCAGCACCTGTTTGTGTTATCGTTGTACCTGACGGCCACAATCACTGCCTTGTGATCGCTAAAGTGCACGGTCAAAGGGTCTTTGAGAAGCATACGCGCGTCACAGTTTCGCGTAAAGACCAGATCAATGCAACTCCCGTGAATGGTAGTGGGGCACGTGTCGAAGCCGGCAGAGAGACAATGCATAGAGTGCCTGGTCTGCATGTACTCGACCAGCCACTCGCCACTCTTCTTGCGCACGTCAACGTTGAAGTCGCCAACCAAGTCTATGGGGTCAGAGGGTTTGGAGCGCACGCGCACACTTTCCATAGCCGCGTCCAGCTGCGCGGCAACGGCGTCTCGAGCGAGGTTGGGCGCGAGGTAAAAAAAACCCCCGGGTTTACGGTAAAACCACGGAGACTGTCTCCGGGAGAGGGCAAGGGGGGTACAATTTCCCTTCGGGCGTGTCCCCCCCGCCCGGGAGCCCCCGTGGGCTAGGCGTGCGATATCAAGTTCCTGGGGGCGTGTCCGCGGTAACCCTTTGCGGCCCGCACGCCGCCGGAGCCCCAAAACCCCGCTCAGGTTGTTTTAGGCGCGCCGACAGCTGTGCTAGGGGCGCGCAGGCCCCGCGCGGAGGAAATGCGGGCGCACGCCGAACGGAGAAACGACAACCCCCGGCACGAACGACGACGACGACGACGACGAAGGCAGAACTACGAGGCGCGCGCTCACGTGCGCTCGCGCTGGAGGAATGCAGGCGCACGCCGGCCAACGGAGCAAGACAACCCCCGGCTAATAAATGCATTCGCATTTAAAAAACCTCCAGCGCTGTCGTCAAACGCTACCGCCCATGTAAAAAAATGGCTCCAATCCACGCTGTTAGGGTGGTTGGAAAGCAAACCTTTAAATGACACCCACAACATTTGCTCATGCGACGTCACTTTAAGTCACACACGTGGCTCTACAAAGAGTGAAACCAGATATTCTGACAGCCGTTACCTGGAATTCGCGGGTGCGCCGGCCGTCCCGAACGCAGCAGCGTCGGCCAAGGCCGGGCTCCCGCGGCGGACGCCGTGGCTGTAGACCAGCCGTGGGTCGTCAGAAAGAAAACGGAGAGGAGCGTCTTTCAAAGGGTGAGACAGCGGAACCTGGGCATTCTGATATGCTAGATCGGGGCTACGCCAGCGCGCGACACAAGCGCAAATACCGAAACAATTCGGCATGTGAGCTTAGTGATTCACATTTACACCGATTTAAAGTAGTTTGTTTAGCAAGTTTTTGATTTGTGAGAAAGCTGGGGAAACTCTTATAATCTCTATGTATCAGAACCAGTTGATCCTTTTGCCTTTTGCAATACCTCTTAAAATACAACCGAATTGGTAGCGTTCCTCTGGCGGCCAGATGTATGTATGTTCTCTCTACATTTTGTTTTCCCACCTTTCAAACCAATCATTAGCGTAGCTTTTCCGTACCACCACTTAATTCCGCCGGGTTTGGGAGAAGGTGCTGTCGAACAAGTTAATCAAGCCCTGCGCAGTAAGCGCGGCATGAACGCGAAGCTGCGCCAAAACAGGCCCAACACCGTTGCTAAAGCAGACGGCAAAGCCGACGGAAGGATCCCGCCGACGCGCCCGCCGGGGTGAGCACGGGGAGCGCTGGGTAATAGCGCCCTATCGCCGCGCCATCTACACTGTGCTCGGTGAGTGAAAAACGCCCTCCGCCTTTCCAGCCGCGTTGGAAGTTTCATGTCCCGCACGCCACGAAAGAACCGTCGGTTGGTAGAAGTACAGTCAAACCCGGTTATAGAGAACTGTAATATGCCCGCGATTACTTCGATATATCCAATAATTCGATATAGTCGAACCCGTCTATAACGAGTGTTTTGTTACGAGTTCGCAATTCGCGGGACGCACCCCCCCCCCCCCTCTGCCATTTCCACATAACAAAACGAACACATAAAGTATGCTATTACCATAACAAAATAATCCATTTTATTGCATGCAATAAAGCTACTTTCTGCCTTAACTGGCTACTTCGCAAGAAAGGGGTGATTTTTGTTTTCACTTTTGTTTTGGCGGCAACAACTAGCACCACATTCTCTACACGAGACATCATTTCACCAGTACAAGTCCGTGTCCTAGAATATCGAAACAATATTGGCGGACAACATCGGCTGGCAAAAGCGCTACATAAAGCATCGAACGGTTTTACCTTGTGGCATCCTGAGTCTCTTCAGTGTTTAAGGAGCACCATCTGCCATGACATCGGCGACGATGTCTGTGCCTGAAGGGCTCACAGTTACGGCAGCACCGTCGTCAACACTCACAAAATCTTCTGAGGACACTCCCTTCGGCACAGCATCTGGAACGTTGGCGAGCTCTTCGCGCAGTTCGCCGATGATGCCGTCTTTGTCCGGACTCGCTGGCTGGATGGAATCCGTCGTGAATGCCGTGCGTCGGAAACAGTTACGAAAGGTGTCGGGCGTCACGTCCTTCCCTGCGAGGCTCGACATCTCAATCGTGGCCAATCAGCACCTCAATCGCCACTCCGAGACCACGGATTTCGGTGGCAATTGTAGGCGCGCCGAGTTCGATATATCCGATGTGAACTTCGTAATAAGGAATTAGCTTCACATGCATTTTCATAACAGATTTGCTTTTGTTCGATATATAGCATATTTCACTCTATCCGGGTTTGTTGTAATCGGGTTTGATTGTAAAAAGATTTGCTTTAAAATGATGGTCGGTGGGAGGAATAATTTGAGATGGATAGTGCAAGTAAACATACTACCGCACTCTTTTTCACGGTGTGTTGGCGCTTTGGTTTCAATTGACTGACGTTCATTCAATGTTGCCTCAAACGTTTGTGTACTTTGTATGCTTGAGCATCTGTCACGCATTGCTGGGCTCAGTTAGCGAAACAAGGCGGCGCTGATGGAGAAATGTAGCCAGAATCTGTCGTCCCAATTCCCATTGGCTGGAATATGTGTCATAAAAATTCTCGTACGCTACGCGTACCCTAAAAAAGTCCATGAAATTCTCATTGGCTACTTCTAATGCCCAGCAACACACCCACTCAAGTGGACTGGAAGTGACCACAGGACCTATGAGAAGCTTACGCCCATTTCAACAATTATCACGTGGCTTCCAATTTGGTACGTGGCAGCCTGGCGTCCGACGTATGCGACGGCCCTACGTTTATCCTAACGTTAGGCTTTGACGATTAACGTTATGAAGGAGAAAACGACTCCACTTGCCCGGAACGACAAAAAGTGATACCATTGGGGGCGCGGCAAGACCAATATGATTCGTTTACGTTCCTCGGCTTTATCACCAATGAGGAAAGCAGATATCGACGAAACAATTTCCTGATATCTTTCTACTAGAGTGTCCAATCCGCACAAAAGTTGGCGCTAATGCACAAATTGAAAAGACACCCTGAATGGGATAGGTCACTGCGGCCGCCGCATTCTCTAGAAGCCGTTATGAATAATTGGAGAAATGGCTACGAGTGTGCCACTCCTTCCAGAGACGACCTGCAGATCCCGCCACCGCTGCCTCGAGTCGATGACGAAGAGCTAGTGGATGTCTACAATGCTGAGGATGACTGTGCATCCACGACTGCAGCGAAAAAGGCGACGTCCTCTTCGATAGGTATTACGACGATTACTAGCACTGCAAATATTGCAAATAAACAATGATACTGAAACTTCTCCATGCGTCTGGCAATGCTCACCTACTACAGCGGAGCTGTTGTAGGTGAGCATTCAAGTCTTCGCCATTCGAGTCTTGCGCGTGAGTGCAAGCTTCCCTGAATTTTTTTTCCCTGTCTTAGCTGTGGTAACCAACAAGCCTGCAGTAGCCGCGTCCCCAGTTTGTCGCCGCTCCATCTGGTGACGTTTGATTGCTGGATAAATCCTTCCATGCACGTAACTTTTGCCTGCTCTCACTGCCTGCCTTTTTTGGAAGGTGAGTTTTTCAATCCGCCTACAGACTAAATTTTCTTTGATCTGCCCTTGACTGCCCCACCATAGCTACAGTATGTGCTGCTTGCACGAAGTTGTTGACCAGAGATGGAAAAAACTTGACATGAACTTCTTGTAGTAAGAAGTATCACTCGTTTAACAAATGCTCGTCACTTACGGGCGACCATTGCGCCAAAATGTCTTTGTCAAAGCGAGATACATGGCTTTGTCGGTCGTGCAAAGCAGATGCGGCCAAGCCAGCAGCGCAGTGCTGACTCGAGTGATGGCTCGTTCGTGTAAATCCTTTCGGCGGTAAATTTTAAGGTTGACCACCTAGGAAATACTGTTGAGGCTCTCACACTGAAAGTAGCAGACTTGTTGACGGTAAAGATGCCTATCGAGTGACCGCGGACTCAGTGTCAGAAGTTCACAAATTCGCTGATCAATTACCAACGCAGTATGATATCTTATTCTCAACTGTTAGCGACAACAAAGCACAGATCTCACAGCTCTGCGTAAGGTTGAATCGCTTTCAATTGAGCTATGTGCTCAGATTGAATTTGTCGAGGCTATGAACTGTTGCCCCAATGATCTAGAACAGTACAGTCGCCTATGCAACTTACAAATGCATGGCCTTCCAATGGAACACGGCGGACGAAAACATGCCCATGTTTTGAATGAACTGGCTGCTATGCTTAAAATGCCTTACCATACGTCGGCCTATGTGGCTGCTATCTATCGCCTATATACCGAGAACCGCTGACGAAATTCCGCCCTTTCTTGTTTAACTACGCTCAGGTTCCTGCAAATAAAGGTGGCTCAGCGTGGAAAGGCCTTCCCAGGCTTAATTCAACGAGCCCCTCATTTCCCATTCTGATCCGCTACATGCATAGCGAGGGCCTCTGTTCTGGCAGTCTTGGTGCCAAGGGTAGCCTAAGAGGGTTCAACGCTGGTCGACCACTCTCGACATGTCGTAGACGTCGAAACTACCCGGTTGCGGAACGGGTACTATGCCACACCATCGCGGGAACAGCCGGTAGGACGGGTTTTCAGGGATCATTTGTTTCAAGATGCTCGAAGTTGCATGCTAGCCATCACAGGCGACGCCTGGAGAAATCCCATGCGTTTACCGGCTGCCGGTAGAATGCACAGTACCTTTCCACAGTGGACTTGTAGGTGATGATGATTATGGTTGGTGCCTAATGGCACAAGGCAGTGGACTTGTAGAGACAGGAGTGCGTTGAGGTCATTAAAAAGATGCCAAATGTTTGTAGAGCACATCAAAAATAAATGTTTTTTTGTGCTACAGACACCTCTAGCGAACAGCTCACATATATCATGAAAACTGAAGAAAAACGAGACATTTTTTTCATTCCATATGTTTTGCAGTGCACGCCTTATTAAAATTTCAGCGGCAAACGAGGCCGCCGTAACTGAGTAATCGGGGATGAGTGAACGCATTTCAGCTTAGCCGCTTTTACTCATACTAGGACTCACTATCGGTGTGCCTCCAAAAACGGACAATCACGTCGACTGCGGGCCAGTCGGCGAGTTCCTACAGGACTGATATTTGGCCTGTTGTTGGCTGACTCTATTAGAAGGAAGGGCGCGTAGCTTGAGTAACGGCATTTCGTTGGGTGTACACTACCTTGTGAGAATGATACTCTTGCAACGGGTATTTTTGGCTGTAGTCTGAAAGTATTAGTCCTAATCACTGTAATATGCTCGGGACAAAAATGAGAGAATGGCTAATGGACTTTAATGCCACTGGTTTTACACTTCCCCCTCATTAAGGACGACCTGTCTTCGGTTTTTAAAATACGATAGCATTTCATGGGCTACTTGAACGCAGAGATATCGGTCCACCTCGTCTGTACGTCTGTATGCCTGTCTGTATTTCACTCGATTCAGACGCACAGCCAAAAGTTAAAAGAATTCTTAAAGGGGTATGCAGACAAAACACATCTTTGCTTCATTTCAAAGATTACCTCGTTAGAATCATAATGACACCACTTCTGAAGCACACTTCGCTGAAATAGGCTATATAATTAGGAAAAAACGGAATGGCCATGCGACCCACTAGGTCATTTCCCGCAACAGAACCTATGATGTCATATGCTCAGCTGTACGATTGGCTGAGGCCGCCAAAAGCAAACGCAAATTAGGCAGGGCTTATAAGCTTGCCGAACGAGCTGTCCGCACTTAAATGCAATGCCTATTCATTTTACAGAAGTAAGAATGGCGGGGTAAACAAGCAAAGGTATGAAAATACAGGTAAACACAAGTACCGACGCGCACTGCTGTTGGCACTCGGTGCATTATGTTTGAGTTGCACAGCAGCCCGCCACTTTGGAATGGTCTTGCACGGCACTGGTCGATTGGCAGACGCGACGTCGTCTTACGTGACCCTGTTTGTCGAGCATACCCCGTGTTTCACGTAACGATTACTTTCTACCGTAACAAAAACAAGCCAGGTGCAAATACGGCCAAAAACAGAGCAATGGCGGACAATGGTCCACGGCTCCGTATGGTAGCGCCATCTTGCCATGCAGCCTAGCGAGGCTGCAGCCTAGTGACGCCATGGTAAGCGAGGCTACAGAGCCTAATGACGCAGTTGAAGTTCGTTTGAATACCCGCTCTTGTGACGTTATGGCAGATGTCACAAAGACACTTAATTTTGCATAGGAGAATAGAAATTGTAACCTAAACTTCTTAGTTCTTAGTGAATGCGGCGTCATTTACTGCCGGACAAGCGCTGGGGTACTATAAAACATGAAATCTTTCGAATAAAACAAGCGTGTATTTTGTCTGCATGGCCCCGTTAAACGATACGTTCAAATAGACAAAGCGTTTCCATACTACTAAATCTGATTGATTTGATAAATTGTAGGTTTTAACGCGCCGACGCAACGCAGGCGATGAGGCGCGCCATAGTGGAGGGCTCCGGATTAATTTTGACCACCTGGGGATCTTTAACGTGCGCCGAAATCTCGTACACACGGGCGTGTTTGCTTTTCGCCTCCATCAGAAAATCGGCCGCCGCCGCGCGGAATAGAACCCGCGACCTCGTGCTCAGCAGCGCAACGCCTTAAGCGGGATTCACACGACAGAGAAACCCTCTCACGGAGGCGGACGCATATGTGACGTCAACAGCACGTGACCGGATTACCCGGCCTGGCGGCGCATCCACACGTGCGGAGCTACGCGGAGTGACTAGCAGACGACAGCGCCGAGGAACAGGTTCCATTCCCCGCCGAGGGCCACCGCCGTCGAGCGAAAACATACGGAGGCATTTTCTTTCGCGGAGCCACCGTGGGCTATCCCCACCGAGGGGCGGAGCCTAAAACCGGTCACGTGAGCGGGTCCCGCGGGTCAAAAAGAGAGGGTTTCTCCGTCGTGTGAATCCCGCTTTAACCACTGAGCCACCGCGGCGGGTAACTAGTAAGTCTGGTGGCCTACTGAAGACTTTTCAACATTGTTCGGCAAAAACTAAACGTTGAGCACATAAATACATAACCAGTACTCGCACGGTTCGTTCAATCAAATGTAGACGTGGCCGCGCTTTTCGGGGTGGTAAACAGGAAAGGAACGTGATAGAGACAATATTTCAACCACAAAATAGAAGCAGGGCTTGAGCGCAACCCTTGTAGCTCGTGGCTGTAGCAGCAGTTCAAACAGTGACAAAAGGCCTCAACGGGAGGCGCAACATCAGTGGGAACGAGAGAAAATTGAATTGAATAAATCAAATCCCCAGTGCGTTTATCATAACAGGGGTGAGAAGGAAAGGAACAGCGGGAGAGCTGGGCTTGGGAGAGAGGAGAGGCAGTTATGCCGCTGAAACTGCAGAAGACTACCGCCTTTCGACGGCATTTGCAGCGAAGCGTCGAGATGCGGGGCAATTTTTACAGGGCAGTCATTGTGCTTATTGTCGCTCCCATGGTTAACTTCGATCACTTTCGGTAAACCTGCTCTGTACCTGCGAGAGCGCCGGCCGTGATGGTAAAGCCATACCATGGAATTGTAGTTTTTTTATGCGTCACTGCGAAAGCATTAAATGCCTGTTGAGCGAAAAAGCCGACGTTGGCGTCGACTGCTGCATCAGAAGGTGAGCATTAGCTGCGACGCGCCTGCGAAGCGTTCCACAGCACAAGCTTCGTTCCTAATTATAAATAGGGCAAGAAAAAGGCCGGGTTACCAGGCAACGTTGGGTAAGTGTAGAAGCCCATGCAAAATGGAGAACTACAGTTCGGGGTTCGGCAGTGTTCGTCAGCCGCACGTCGCCCTAATGAACATGACTGGTTTCGCATTCTCTTCTCATAAAAAGTGATTAGGCGCCCTCGCAGATGCTTTAAAGCGAAGCCGTTCTTGGCCAAGGCTTTTATAGGACGTGGTAAGGAGGTAGCGCTGATGTGGATAATGCATACCTAACCAAGCAGAGAGAGAGAGAGAGATAATTTTTAATGGGAACTGATGAAGTCAGCCCTGCTAGTGACAGGGCTTGCTAAGCCAGATGGGAGATGACTACAGTGATGGGTAATGAATGTCACACGGAGAACAGTCAGAAGGCAAACAAGAAACGCTGAAAACGATATAAAAGGAAATGCTGCCAGCAAACATCGGAGAGAAACTGAGCTTGAAAAGGAAATTCATCAAGGTAAAATTAATTTAAAAAGGAAATCGTTAAGGCAAGCTCTGAGTCAATGTACAGAGCAAACGATCCAAAAACAGGAAGAACGCCTGCGCAACAGAAAAAATAGATTAACACCAGAGTGCGACGGACTACATATTTCGAAACATTTGCACTGATTACGATCTGAAGAGATGTTACCAGTTCAGTGTCTCTTAAGAAAGGGAGCATAGCTTTTGTTCTCAAGGTACTATCATTACTATTGGCCCAGGTCCAAAGAAAATAACAGAGGTCAAGCCTGCTTCCTGTCGCATACGACACAGCAGTATTTTTCGTGCAGCAGCGAATCTAGGGCAGATGCAAAGCGCAAGTCGGCACAGCGGGGGATCGTCCCAACCTATTTCGAGCTTAGAACTTCGGGTAAACGCTACGTTGAAGCGCAGTCGGTACAGTGCTGCTTCAGACCGCTTGTTGAGGCGGCATGGAAAGCGGAACTAACAGCGGGGGTCCATGTTATGCAGAGGTACATACCTGCGGTGAGGGTCCTTCCACGCCAACATTTGTGCAATAAGCCCACTTCCGAGGATGACGGCGTTACTATCCTCCCGGGTAGCGTTGCGCAGCAAGTGGCATACGCTGGCGGCTGCGTCAGATCTAACGGTTGCTTTGTATTCCCGCGTGACCAGGCAGGTACTGAAAACAATGTGATGACCTGAGCTCACTGCCATTGTGTGAATTTAGAAAACTTCACATAGAAGGTGACTACGGTTGTTGACAGGATCCAAGGCTTGTAGGGCACTATACGCCAGTCGGTGAATATTACCCATTGCTGGGCACTATGTCCGCTGATGTAAAGAAGTCCAGCCCTTACAGCTACCAGTTCGGAAGCGGTCGAGGACGTTTTAGGACTTATTTTTCTCTCAATGGTGCACTGGATTACGGGATCCACACGCCGATGGCAGATGAGCCCGGGAGGACCGAGCCATCCGCATAAACGTGCGTGTAGCCGTTGCAGTTGTTGAAGATGCACTCGAGTGTACAGTAAATTCAGCGCAGGCGCTGGCATGGTCGACTTTTTCCTTGGTTAGAGAATTGTGGTACATATTCTCTACGCCACCAGTATTCCCGATGCCAGTGACGGCTTGAGAGGTCTTTGAAAATTCGCCGGAAGCAGGTATCGTGCCTGCTGTGTGGAGATGGCTTACAAATTACGCCTTATGACACCGAGTCAAATGGAGCACAGACGTTTTGAGCACCTCTTGGCATTGTAGCACTGTGGCCGAAAAGCACCGAGCTTCTCATAGAGTTCAAACTGTCGATGTGCATTTAGGTATACCCAGGCAAGGGCGAAGAACTTCGCCAGCACTGAGTCAGTGATCCTCAGGTTTGTAGGCTACAGCTGATGTAGGGCCGTCAGGCTGTAGCATAAAATGCTGACAAGGAGGGCTTAGGAAAATGAGTGAGGATACCAAATAGACCCTAGAAATTCCACCGAGCCCACGAAGAATGCACGCAAAAGACAGAAGCCGCCCTCTGGGCAGCCGAATATGTGAAGTCTATGACTTCGAGCGGTCAGATGACACCGAAGAACTTGTGGTACTTTACATAAGGTATTGGAGTACCTTCTACCTTGAGTTTATAACGTGAAACGTCACGCCGTGAGAACGATATCGCAGTAGACCTCTGAGATGTTTTTTCATTTTCCGAATTGCCTTCTGGAGTGGGGCCCGGATGTCTCGGCGGTTCTCGCCTCAAGCCCAGATACAGATGTCTGCGTACGGTGAAATGTTGACATATCTGGACAGGACTGTTGGGAGCTGTATGAGACACAAACTAAATAGCGTCGGACTGAAGACTCGGCCCTGAGGAACTCCTTTCGTGGCGGGATGTTAGGGCGCTTCGCCATCACTCGTGCCCATGTAGACGTGCCGACCTACACATAGCAAGTTGAACATGCACCCCCGCAGTCCCATGCATGTCACCGCTCTTCCGATGGCATCGTGTGCGACGCTGTCAAACGCTTCCCTGATGTCAAAGAAGACAGCTCTAGTGAAGTCTCCGACTGCATTTTTGTCGGGTGATATATGACACCAACGAAAAGATGTAGTCCACGCTGCTGCAAGTTGAAGAATGCTTGAACAAGGCGCCCATATAGGCAAATCTTTCCAAACTACTAAATGTGGTGCCAGCATTTATACTGTCAACATTGTTGAGGAACAACAACACATTAAGCATATCTGAGGAAATAGGTGATTATTAAATAAGTGATATTTTTATTGTCATTTTAATTAAACATGCTTGGCTGCTGGATATTTGCGACAGTAAATAAGAAAATACGAAAATCCTTTGTTGCGCCCCCTCGTGGGACTGCTCCAAATTCAAAAGTAACAAATACATCTAGCAGTTGGCGCGAGCATTGCAATACAGAAAAAATGAAATGGCGTGACCAGGAATTGATCTGCAGGCTCTGAGGTGATTTACGAAAGATAGCCTTGTGATTAGGCAATGGCAGGAAGCTTCGATCTTAACATCAGCGTTGGCTACGTTAAGGCAGTGAAGCTGTGCTAATTTTCTTTTTTATTTAATTGCCCGTTTTCACAAACATTGAAGTACCGGATAATTACCGATGTTTTATTTTCCCTTCACCGACAAGAGAAAACAAGAAATACCTTTCTCGCGATCTTTGAATTGCTTTCTTCAATTTTTGCATCCTCTCGTACGTTATAACAGTTCGTGCTTTTAAGAATGCTTAATATGTCTAGTCCTTTTCGGCCTTTATCATGGCCTTTATTTAGATTGGCTTTCTTCATTTTGCTCTGAGATACGCACCTAAATGTCTGTGTTTTTACGTTCCTTGTGCACTCGTTGCTTATGTACTGGGAAGAGAAACAAAAACAAGCCACCTGGAGTTGTGGGGACTATATTTCCCCAATTCTGGTTTTTTTTTTCTACTTCGAATATAAAACACCAGTAATGGCTGGAAGGGGGTGAATGTCATGCAATCAGTCAATGTAATCAACACACACGCGCCTTAAATGGGACGGACAATATGAAGACACTAAATGTTTATGGATTAATCTGTACTTGCACACTAAATACCGCCAAATATCTCTGGAATAATTGGTACAGTAATATCCCTAGACATACCCACAAATCAAGTCTTTTCCCTACAAGTCGTAATTCAGGAGGAAGAAGCAGAACAAACACAAGAGAGGCACTGTTTTAAAGCTGCGCGGAAAAATACTGTTAGAGATGAGAATTGCAAGAAAACCGTAGTTGAGTCCGGAGTGGGCAGTTACGTGCCACCATACTTACATGCCACCATCACTACCGAACAAATAGGCTTCATATAAATTTTACTCATGCGTTGCATTTATTGGACCTTTCACAGAGTGCTGTTGCCGAGGGTATTCCGTGCACTCACAACACTTACACAAAACGTGCGGTGGCAAAATATCATCGCAAGGGCGCAATATTTTTAGATGTTTTAGTCTGGATAAGCAAAAACGTATTGCGCTGCACGGCCCATATTAGGGCATAAAAATCGTCCATTCTAATGGGGTAGAGGGGTAATGAGCCCCTTACCGTGATGTTCTACTGAATTGGGTCTCTGACCCTGCCAATCATCAAATACTGCCTAGGTTTCTTAGTTACTGAAAGATTTTCAGACTGAAATCGACGTTTTGCTGACATTTTTATTCGTTTACTACTTTTACTTTCTTATCATATTCTACTTTTCTCGCTTTCTTTCATATTCTCTTCTCCTCGCGGAAATCAAATACTGCGCACGCCGCTGGTGCATACTCATGATGAAGATATCTGCAGATATCACGACCAAACTCCACATTCCCGATAAGCTCGCGTGAAGATAACGTTTTGTACTGTAAGCTAAAAATAACCTGCGGATGATAAAGACGGCGTTCACCCAAACAGTGCCTGCCATTCCGTAAGCGCGCTGTAGATACGCATCGCATTGCGGCGTGGCGCTCGTGGAAGCTTGTTGTTTACCCGTCATGTGGATGTCATGTGCCGAAAAAGGTTCTGCTATTTTGCGGCCTGTTTCTTTATAATTACGTCACTGATGGCGTTGTATTATTTCAGCGTCGAAAATATTTGTCCACTAACAGTAGCAAAATAGTCACGTTCCTAATGTGAGGTTTCTATGTGTAGCATACGACTCGCACGCGGCCCTTGACCTATTCCAACGTTGCCTGATGGCGCTACCTCAAATTCCCGCTACTTAAATACTACTTTTTATTCAAATTAAGGGGTTTAATGCCCTGAAACTACATTTGTGCTATGAGTCGCGCCTTGGAGGGAACTCCGGGTTGATTTTAACCATCCCGGGATATTTATCTTGCTTTATCATTTTCAGGTGTCAGACTGTTATGAAAGAGTATTTCAACTCCTTTACATATTTCGCGTAAGTTCTAGAGTTGCAGCTCTTTTTTACGACGAGGCTTCTGATGCTTATCCACCGGCAGTTCGTGACCATTGTGAAATTAGACGCAAAGAGAATTATTATTGTGCAGTGTGGTGTCGCTCTGAGGACAAAGGTTGTTATTTTTTGTGAGGAGGGCATCAGCCCAACTTGGTGTGCCATCACACCTCCCTGTTTCTCATCAGGGGCTGGCCTGAGATACGTCAGCGTTGATGACAATAACCGTTCTGTCGCCTCATGGTTCGCAAATGGAATTGATTCTGAGGAGCGATTAGTTTTTGAAAATAACTGGCTAAAACAGCGCAATTTGGAATACTTATTCAAAGTTATCTGGGCCTGAAACCAAACCACCCCGTTTAATTTCGGGTTGCTTGCCAAGATCTGCAGGAAGAGTTTTTGAGGAGACATTTTTTTTGGCACGAAAGGTCAAGTATTCAAGTGACTGCTTACGTTACTACCATGGGTAGGCCATGCGTGAGGTTTGTCACGCCACATGGTTTTAAATACCGAAAGACGTGCTCATGTACTTTAGCGTGAGGCTTTAGAAGTGCAATCATGTCAATCCATACTCATCCATCCGTGTTAATTGGAGAAGTACTACCGTACTACCCACTAGTTTCCTTCGTGAGAGGCCAGGCCGGAATCTGGTGCTATCCTTATGCCACTCACGTAGCGGGAGAAAGCTTTCCGAACAGCAGTGGACTGCACATAGCCTCACTGGCTTCTAGTCGTAATGCTAGACACACAACCAGCGTAGCGGAAACAATTGATACCCATACGAAGGATTCGTGATGTCATGACGAACAGGGCGAAAGCGAGCATCAGGGCGGCTACATAAGGACCTTTTTGCAAAATACCGTAATGAGCTCGCAAAGAACTTGGTGGGTACCGGTGCGTGTACGCAGCCGAAATTGAAGTTGAAACTCTCTGCAAATGTGTATATATGCGTTGCCGCGCAGCTTGAGTTGGTATGATGCTGCGTCGGTGCAAAAGATTTTCGTCGCTATCACTTCACGGCCAGGGCGCTTCGCAGCCAGGGATAATTGCGGTGTTGTACAACTAGACTTCCTTCCGGGACGGAAACTTCCTAGTCGCCTGTCGACATGGACCTATGTTTCAAGTGCACCGAAAGGCGGTCTTTGGGGGTAATGCAGGCAATATGTTATTGAGTGCAGTGGTGTGGTTTTGTGGTACTGGACATGCTGGTTGACGCTTCGAGGCTTCCGTCGAGTGTAGCTCCTCGGAAATACCCAGAGATAATTTACGCTTAATCTTAGGTAGTGATGTACTTGAGTCGTTGACACTGACGTCACGTAGCACATCTTCTAAGGATACCATTGCACAGTGTCTAATGAACAGTGTTGATGGTAGTGAGGTAGGGTGGTGGAATCATGTGGTATGAATAAGGAATCAGTGAGAATGTTGACTCCAGCCTTGGTATTGGTCGACCCGGCGATGGGGGATGTCTTGAGGGTTGCCGTGGCAGGGAAAAGAAATAATACCTCCTAACCAAGGTTGCCAAGTCCGCAGAACAAAAAGTCGCCGGGAAATAGCCGAAAGTGGCCAGAAATGTCGCCATCCTGAACTCAAGATTTTCCAAGTAGATATGAAATTCGACATTTTGAGCAAAGCGGTGGCAGTAAATTCTTCCCAATGCCCTGCGTAGAAAAAAATGTAGAAATTTGGAGAAGTAGCGACACTGGATCACGAATATTATTCATTTGCCACGGATCAGGAAAACAAAAGGTGCTCACCATTGCATTCTAAGAAAGCTGAAATATCCACATTTACGTAAAATATTCAAATAATACTGTTAATCAATAAAATTGTGTCTGCTGCACACCGTTTTTCTCCCGTTTTTCGGCCTCCCTAGATCCCTGAGCCTATTATAAACCGTCATACACGCTTCCCACCCTTCTGCATGGAATCCCTATCGTGCGTGAACTGTCTAAACGCCACACTTTAAACTTACGCCGTTGCTAAAGGTCTTCTCCCGCGATTCTTTAGGCAGGTGACGGATATTAAAAAAACAACACAACACGTTTCGCACTGTACCGGTAAGTAGCGATATGCGTTGGTGTGTTTTGAGTGGCACTGACACTTTGGGCCCTCCCTCGACTTTGGAATATCGTCTCCATGTTCTTATTCTGATGGGCTTACAGTTTCTTCTCGACTCACGAAACGCACTGAATGACCAAATAAAGTTATGTTTCGTGACTGTAGGGGTGTCGGAACATCCCAGAAATATATGCTGAAAGGAGCCAGAAAATAGCCAAGTCACCACAATAAAGATTCAGTCGACACAAGCGTCTTAAAGTCGCCCGTTTGGCGACAAATCAGAAAACCTGACAGCCCTGCTTCCAACTGCAACAATAACCGCGGGGTAAACAGCAAATGGCCAAGGGAAATTTGGACAACATGCCAAAGCGATATGGTGCCCACGATCTTCACCTACCGTTATAAGGCAAAAAACACCTCCATTCGCTTCTTTGGGCTCAGATTGTGCCAAACAAAACAGCATTTGCTTCGTTCCTGCCTTTCATTCCTTGTATTTGGCATACGTACGCTTCCTTCGTCCCTGTATGCGCTCCTATAAAAATCCGGTTGGTCGCAAGACTGCAAAGTATCATTCCGAAGACTAAAACTCCCTGTGTTGACTACGCGGAAATAGCGCACTGGAATGTCCCGTTTGCAAGTGTAGAATGGAATTCTCTTCTAAACTTATTTGCTAATGCTTCCTCTGTTGGGTTGTTTTTTTCTTCGATCCCACGAACAAGAAAGAAAAAGGTAGACTACTAAAACAATGGAGCTCACGAGGGCAATCTTTCCTGTGCGCGCTAACCTCGGTGGCCAGTAAGGCGGAAAGGCCCGGCACGGAGGGTTTCCCCGCCGAGATGAGGAGAGAGAGAGAGAGTGGAGAGAGATAGAGTCAGACAGGAACGTTTTCGTTGCCCAACGCCGCGTAGCGCACCTCAAAACAGAGCAAAGGTGACCTCGGCCTGATCTTAGCATGATAATCTGTGTTTGTTTCAAACGGGTTAGTTTTGGTGTTTCGGCTTCCGCGTTCCAGGCCCTGCCTGCACATGGCATTCCGTTACGGTGAGTACTGAAAATGTAGAGCGCGTTATCGCACTGTTGACTGAAATTTAGGATAAACAAAGAGTTGGACGGCGTGCGCCGTGAAACAATCACGCAAACGTGACTTCGACCCCGTAGTGGCCCGGGAAATTGCCATCCGAGAGATTACTTACTGATAGGGCATCCGTTTTAACTAGGACTCTAGAAAGTCATTTAGAGCTGGTATTACTGCACACTTCTGGTGATGTTACAGGCAACTTGAATGTAGAGCTGAATGTGCCGCTTAGTGGCAGGCGAGGAGAAAATATATATTGGGGTAAGTGAATTCCGCGCCGTGGGCCACTTTGTTTGGCAGCTGCACCATCGTCAAAACTCCTATGAGTTTTTAAAGGCGATAATCTTTCATGGGCTACATAAACCTGAAAAATTCTGTTTTTCTGTATGTATGTGTGTTCGGTCCAAATTCACTACCTGGTGAAATGACAAAAGAGTTTCGAAGGGAGAAGTTTGCATTTTCCAAATCACTAAATTGGGAACCACTCTTCATGCTTGCAACATTGCTGAACATAAAGAAAACATTAGCCATATCTGAGGCGATACATAAACACAAAATTCGGGCTAGGCGGTGTTCTTTTATTGAAAATGTAGGTGCGTTGGATATTTGCGGTAGCAAATTAAAAATACGCGTTGAAAGCAACATTTTTACAAATATACAGTACAGCCTCGCGCCCGAGCATAGACCTCGCGGCGCCATTCCAAGTCTAAACGTAAGAGGAGGTTTCAATAAATGGCGCGCGAGCAGTGAAAGGCGAAAATATTGAATTGAATAGCAAACTTCACCATGTTTGTCATGGGAGGAGCGACGCGGGAGGGAAAGAGCGTGAGAGTTGGGCGGAGGGGATAAGAAAAACATTTGCAGGGCAGAGGCGGCAAAAGGCCATTGGCTTTCGACGACAATCACTACGAAGTCCGCAGATACGCAGAATATTTTTTCTCACATGAAAGCAGGATTCCCACACTAAGCATGTTACGTCTGTCGTTCCTACAAGCGCGCTCAGATGTCGCACCGTATGCCTGCTAGTAGAGCGGCACAGGCAACGCCAGTTGAAATCTCTGGCCCGACAATGTGTGTTCCCATGCTTGAAGATTCGGAACTCTACCCACGACGCCTTATTGAGGTCTCCGGGTGGTGTCCTTATTTGCAAAGAATTAACTGGCACGTACGCATGAAGTCCCTTTAAAAAAAATAGCACTTCAGGTAACTCACTGAGCTGAATACCTATGAACGTATCGACCTTCATTCATTAACTCCTTCGAAGCCGCTCAGTGCTTGTTGTTCCTTTCTTTCAGGCATGCCAACGTATTCGTAGGGGCCTCTCTCAACATTGTTCTCCGTACACGATGGCACACTGGGCATAACCTTCAGTCTTGCATTTTCTCACCACACCCCCAACTGAAGAAATATTGTAATAGACCATGGTAAACATCGATGGAGGCCAGACCACAAAAAACGGAACGACTGAACGTCTGAGATACCCAACTGGTCTAAATTAATCCGGGCCCGCCCACTACAGCGGGCCTCAGCCGAGGTGTAGCTCTGGCGCTTTAAATTCCTAAATTCGTGCTGTCAACATAGCTGTTTGTTTTCGTTCAACAACTCTTAACTGGAATATCAGGTTGCACTCGGTATTGTTCACTTCTCACTGACGAATTCTTGGGTGGCTACGATAAAAATGTTTGCGTCTTCGAGACCCCTCCTTAAAGGACAGTGGCGGTGCATCTGGAAAAGTTAAAATGTTCATTTTTTCATCTCAGCATCCGTGGAATAGTGTTCTCAAGAAGCTGACTTCCTATCACAATGCAAAATGTCAATTACTGGGAGGACGACGCGAAAGCCTTATTGCTCGCGGCCACTTACAGCTGTGAGTGAACCGGAGAAGGAGAGCCGTAGCGGCCGCTGTGGAAACTTCGAGCATTGCAGTGTGCAATGGTTACTTATCCTGGAGGCTGCCTCGACCACACTGGACGGAGGCTGAGTTGGATGGTAGCCTTGGCAGGTTTCATCTGCCACATAGTGACGGATAGCATCATCTACTCGTTAGGAGTCTTCTTCGAGGATTTCCTCGTGGTCTTTGCGAGGGACAGGGCGACACCTCCTGGATCTCCTCCATCCCCTCTGGTTGCTACCACATCAGCAGTAAGTGCCATCCGAGACTTTTGTTTACCTGTTCATTGCCGTGAGGTGGGAGATAAGGAACCAGCAAAGCGTTAGTCCCCTGTAACGGTTAAACTAACACCATGTCGATAAAGCGTGCCCGTGGTGTCAAAGCAAACGCAACTCCCAGCGGGTGTGTTTGCATGTTTCTTATTCAATGAAATTTGTTTAAAATCAATGAAATTTGTTTAAAATCCTTACGCCTTTACTACTACACCTTTACTCAGCAGGTGCAGTGCATAGAGATAGTTCCGTCAATAATTTTCAGTAAACATCGCTCACTCGTAAGCAAGGCTGTTTCTAAATAGCGTTTGGCTATCATTGTGGGGTCAACGGGCACACGAGAACGCTCACGTTTTAACCATCAACATTTTTTTCAGGCAAACCTTTAAATCTGTTTTTTTTGGGCCATCCACAATACCTTAGTGGTTTGCTCAATCTGTCCAGGTCCCTTGGCAACCGGCCTCAGCATCAGGTATGGCTGCCGCCCCGTCGCCATCGTGGGCTCACTCCTGTCGTCGCTGGGACTCTTCATTAGCATCTTCGCTACGAGCATCCGGTTCCTCTTCTACTCCCTGGGACTCGCAACGAGTACGACCGCGTTCTCTCCTCGTATCGTGTGTATGTCGCCTCTGTACCACGTAGGTAGTGAAGTAAGTAGCTTGCACACTGCGGAAAAAAAAGAGCGGAAGGCAAACAAGCTGGGGCATGCACATGCCGTGGTCCCGCTCGTTGCTGTTGTCGTTATCACGATCGGGAAATGCCAACGATAAAAATTGCTGCCTTTTCAGGCAGGGTGGCCGAGGAAGTAAAACCGAGAACTGGAACACTCCCGCTATTTGCGCGCGAGATTACAGAGTACCAGGCTTTTCAGTGACGCCTTGTCTGGAATGCACTCTGAAGCGCCTAATACAACAGAAGATGTAAAACGAGTTGCCCAAAGAAATCGGCCTCAGAAGAAGACACAAGGAACACCAAAATGCCGCAATGAGGGCGGATAGGCAGGCGCTCAGTGCAGGACCAACACATGCCGATACCACGGAAACTATTACGACGACAAGGTTATACGTCAGACAATAACTCAAGTGATGACGAAGACATTATCGGAACTCAAATGGAGGTAATAAGAACAGAATATACGCTGATACAGAGATGACCACGTAGCTTGAAATAAAATGTAATGGTTTCGCATTGCCATCTGCAAACAGTCTTAAATACCTCCATGAATTGTTTTTCTTCAATTGGGGAGGACGAAGCTCGATGGTTTCCTATTTGGAAATCGCTGAACAAAGGACAATATTTATACCAGCTTAATTCCCAACAATTTGAGCTGCAAAAAGGTAAATGGTATGCTAGGAATCTTCACGAACTGTTTTCGGACATTGTTTGGCTACGCCTGCCTTAAAGGAGCCAAGAAGACAAAACAAAAGTTTGGTTCATTTAAAACACCACCTGCTTAGAATCATACTGACACCAGTTTGAACTTAAACTTCGCCGAAATAAGCTAGATAATTAGGAAAAAACGGAATGGCGATGCGACCCACTCGCTCATTTCTGGCAACAGAACCTATGATGTCATTCTAGGCGGCTCTGCGATTGGCTTCGTCTGGCAAAAGCAAACGGAAATTAGGCTGAGCTGAAAAGCTTTCAGAAACAGCATCGGACGCGAGCCTCAGCGCAACTCAACTGCAGGAACTTTTTGTGAACGAAAGGAATCCGACCATCTTGGAAGTTAAGAGAATCAAGACCTCGCAGACGGTGGTACTACTATTCGACGGAATGCGAGTGCCCCGCCACGTCCTGTTCGGGATCTACATGGTCCGGTGCTCGTTATTCAAGAGACAGAACGACGTGTGCTGCACGTGCGGTCAACCCGGTCACCGTGCAGATGTGTGCGTGAACCCCAACACCAACGCCTGCAAAAACTGCGGAATCAAATCCCCCTCAGAAAGCCACCCGTGTACTCCAAAGTGTGCAAAGTGCGGAGGCGCACACCCAACGGGCAGCAAGACCTGCAAACACCGCTTCCAGGTGCCGTACGTCGTGCGTCAACGCCGACGGCAACGCAGCTGCAGCCGGCGCAGACAACAGCAGCTTGGAGGCCTGTCGCGCCATCCCAGCAGTGACGTCACCTGGCGAGACCGATCGTCCACGCCAGCTGGGTAGTTGCGCTTAAATTTAGGGCACATTTTTTTAAAGGAATAAGAATGGTGGAGAAAACAGTGGAAGTTACTAAAGCACAGTAAACATAGAAGTACTGGTGCGTACTGCTGTTGGTACTGCGGCCACTATGCTTGCTTTAGCTGCACAGCAGTGCGGGGCTTTGGGGTTGTCTTATTTATTTATTTGAAATGCTCACCAACAGCGCAATGGCCTTCTCGGGTGATGCATAGAATACAGACATATAAGGCATACAAAAGACAGAATATGAAAAGGGAAGTAACAGTACAATTATATGGGTATATATACACAAAGAAGGAGAGTTATCAAAGAGACAGAGACATTTTCTGAGCAACAAGAGCACGGAGATTGTGTGTACACTAAACGACAAATACAAGCACAATCGTGATGATTCTCTTCGCTCCGGCACACAAGAACAGAGGGAGAAGTGCATGAGCGACCGCGCTATAGAACATGTGCATTCAAGATGGAAAATTTTTCAAAGAGCGTTTAAAAAGAACCATGTCGTTGCAAAAAATGTCAATGGCAGATAAAAAAAGACAGTTAAAGGCATGTTGGCATCGGTTAGCTGGTACCAAGCTCAGAATTTTGTCAACATGAAAGCAGCCATGCGGCCGCAGTGTCCTGCTTGGCACTCGCAGGAGAACAGAGCTCACAAGGCAAGGGCAGTCAAACTTAGAATGAATGCACTTGAAAAGAAAAATCAGGTCACGCTTGGAACGCCTGATACATAGCTCATCAAGGTTCAGGAGCTTGAGAACCTCAACGTGCAGATGGTTGCTCACTGGTGAGTATCGATAAAATACGGTTCTGGTGAAGCGCTTCTGAATCCTTTCTAGTCGAAGAGACGACGAAGGACTTAAACAATTCCAGATTGCGCTTGCAAAGTCTAGCTTCGGCGAAATTAGGGCGTGGTAAAGGGATGCGAAGCATGATGGGTTCGTGAATTCACTGGTGGCTCGGGAAATCATGCCAAGTGTTCGGAGAGAGGAGTTCTTCGGATGGTTCACGTGCGAGTTGAAGAGTAGTTTTGCGTCCATCAATACACCCAAATCGCGCGCTACAGTGGCATGTTTTATGGCAAAACCGAGCAAAGAGTACGGGAAAGTGAGCGGGGCAGTTTTACGAGTGTAAGATATCACAATAGTTATGGAGAGATTGAAGCTTTAAGTAGTTGCTGTCGCACCATGCCGAAACTGCATTGATGCCATGTTGCAGCAGGACGCGATCATCCGGTAAGGAAACCGCGCGATACAGCTTCATATCGTCGGCATACTGAGAGAGCGAACAGTGTCTAATGACAGAGTGGATGTCAGTAACAAAAATGTTGAAGAGGAGAGGGCCCAGTGTAGACCCTTGAGGTACCCCTGATATCATGGCGAAAGGCCGGGAGGTGACGCCTTCATAACAGACGCAATTGGACCTACCTTTTAAGTAACTGCCGAACCACTGACAGAACTCACTGGATAAGCCGTATGCGGACAATTTGCGAAGCAGTAGCTCGTGATTAACAGCATCGAAGGCCTTGCTGCAGTCGAAATATACGGTATCTATCTGTTGACGAGAGAGCACTGGGGGGCCGATGTCGTTTAGGAAACATGCGAGATTTGATTCTACTGACCTACCGGGTGTAAAGCCGTGTTGGTTGGGATGAATTAATGAACGCATTGCTGCTAGAAGGTAACCATGCATGACTTTTTCGAAGACTTTAGAAAAGGAAGGCAATAGAGAGATAGGCCTGTAGTTTCCGGGGACAGTGGCTCTGCCAGACTTGTGCAAAGGGAAGATGGCGCCTAATTTCCAGTCTGACGGAAAATGTTGCTCTAGAAGTGACATGCGTATGATGTGGCACAGCAGAGGTGCAAAGACGACGCAACAGCCTTTCACAATGAAGCATGGAATGCTGCCGCAGCGCGCCGACTTTTTTGAGGGGAGTTTGCGGATAGCGCGCACGACATCACTCTCAGTAATGTTCGGGATTTGCAACAGTGGCCCATGAGACTAGAAGGGCAGTTCGTTGCCGCTGTCAGACGACGTCGAGTAGGTAGAAGAAAAATGACGTGTAAGGAGTTCGCATACGCCTTCCGGGTCAGACACAAACTTGTCGCCATCCTGAATGGTTATGCTATCGCGTGCATGACGTGTACGGAACTTAATATACCGCCAGAACTCACGAGGGGAGTGGGTTAGAGAAGTTTCGGTGTAGTCACTAAGGTTCTTTTTGTCCTGGGCAAGTAACTTCTTCGCTAAGGACCGCCATTCCTTGAAGTTTGCCAGAGAAGACGGGTCATTGTGAGCCTTAAACAAGCGGTGGAAATGAGGTTTTTTTCGAAGCGCGTCACGCAGCTCGTGACTGAACCAGAAGGGAAACTTACTGGAACGATTTCGCTGCTTTGGGATGTGTTGGTCCATAGCGTTTCGCACAATTTTGGTTAGCTCACGGACGGCTGCATGAACACAGGGCGCGTTGTACACAGAGGACCAATCAGCATTGTCAAGAGATTGGTAAAGAGACGTGTAATCGCCTCGAGCAAAGTCGTGCCATGGAATGGTCCCACTCCTGTCGCGTGCCACGGATACGTGAGCTCTAACTGCAAAAGGAGGGTGCCACGCATCAACGGCAACAACGACTGAGGTGAAGTTCATAAATACAGTGTCTAGAACATTTCCAGCAGGGTTTGGATGCAAAAAAGCTGGCTGGAGGTCATTGAAAGAAAAGAAATTAAACAAATAGACTGTTTTCGAATTCCCACCGACATTTTCTGCAGGGTCCCACCAAGAACCGGTCCCACCAAGAACGACACTGGCCGATTGACGCAACCAATGGTGTCTTACGTGACCACATTTGTCGAGCGAGCACTATGTTTCCCGAAACGATTATGTTCAACTAGAACAAAAACAAGCCAGGTTGAAATACGGCTTGGCACGGTATGGTGGGCGCCATCTAGGTTCAGTAACATGAACAAACGCGCGAACGCCGCCGTAGAGTACCTCGATGACAGCGGCGCCGTACAGGGTGGAGACATCCTTTGAATGGTCCCGTGACGCCGCAGTTGGGTCAACGTGCTCAACGCGTTGTTCTTTTCGTTTCCCACGAGCCCCAGCAACGCGAAACAGATAAGATGATTCAAACTTCGCCAGTAAACCGCGTTGCTGCGATAATTTTACCGCAGTTTTGATACAATGACTAGTTTCGGCGGCGAGCGAGTGACTCAAAATGGCGGCGCCAGCGTACACCTGTCTCCACCCTGTACGGCGGACGCGTGAATCCATGCACCCTAGACTCCAGAACGGTCGGTTCCTGTGATGTCATTGCAGACCACCGAAACACACGATTTAGCGGGAAATTTAAAATTTTAACTTGAATTGATTAATTTCTCAGTGAATAAAGCAGTGTTTGTATGCGGACAAGCGCTGGGGGCACTATAAAACACGCAATCTTTCGAATGAAACAAACTTGTATTTTGGCTCCTTTAAAGAGGCCATGCATACAAAATACAAGTTGGGTGAATAGAAAGAACTGCTTTATCCAGAAAACAATGACAACAACTTTATCGCAAACTCAAACGAATAATCTAAAATTAAAGAAAATGACTGAAGCAGTGTCGACACCCTAACCCCGTCTCGGCAAGATATCCATGACGTTAAGAAATCTTCGTGCGATATACTGCCGAGACCGCAGCTACTGCCAAGAAAGGACGGGACGATGGTAGCGGGGCCTATAGTTTTATTGTATCGTATCACCTGAATGCTAACGTTCCACTAACACACTTTTTTTATTGCGATAGTATGCCCGTTGGCATAAATACTATGTCACAACTGTTTTCGCGAAGAAACGCAAGGAACGAGCGATGATGAGGTCCCCAAATCTACCGATGAAGGTCAGGTGGTCTGCCAGGTTGGAGTCTTGTGCCTCGATGGTGTCTTGCTTCCGCCAGCTTCCAATGGAAGGCAAGTCCACAGCAAATGTTCAGTGTCCGCATCTTCGGCAAGAGCCGTGCAAAAGGGGCAGTTCTGTGCGAACGGGGCATGGTAATGTGGTGGCCACTCCCAGGTAACAGCGGGAGAGAGGGCTACACCAACACGAAGTCTTCGTAGCAAGACCTCCTCCCAGCGAGCGAGTCTGCTAGGGAGGTCCGTTCCACACAGTGGAATTAGAGCTCGTGCGGCGTGACGAAGATCTTCTTTCCTTTGGAGAAACTGTTCTGGGGTGTCTAGTGTCAGTAAAGGCAATGGACGTGGAACATATGCAGTGTGGCAGGCACCATCCGCCGCAATGTGAGCGGGGAGAGTATTTCGCCGGACCCACGAGAGCCGCAGAGGACAGGGGTACGTATCCAGTATGTCATGGATGTCCCTCGAGATAGGTGAGTTGTTATTTACTCGACGTAAATCACGTATGGCCGCCGAGGAGTCTGTATAAATTTGTAAAATAGTACCTCCAGGGGCTTGATGAAGAGCAGGAGTTAGTGCTTGCAGGCCGTCCCGGATGGCCTTAAGCTCGGCCAGCATAGACGGCAGGGTGCAGCGTGTTTCGTAGACGCACGTTTGACAGGACTCTGGTTGGGAAGGGCATTCTAGTGTGGTCACCACGTCGTCCTTGTCCCCAGCGTCCACAAATGCCTGCACTACCTGGGGTTGAGACTCAGTCGCCAGGTCTTGTGCGACCGTGAAAAGCGTGTCAGAATGTCCACTGGATCGATTGTGCAGTCGCGTTAGTGGCCTGTTGTCGGTCACCTGGTGGTATAGCCAAGGTGGCCTGGTTACGACGAAGGCTAGAGATGTGGCCAGTGGCTAAATGTGGCTAGAACCGGCCCGTCAGCATACCCTTCTAGAGATGTGGGTAGTGAACTACCAATGTAGTTTCCTAACGCCACTGCCTCAGCAACAAAGGAGAGTTTATGCATGCGGGCGGACCGACGCTGATGGACAAGCTCATCCAAGGTGATAACTGGAACTTCAGCCTGAAGAGCAGGGATCAGTGTCATCCTAGGGAGACAGGTAATTGCACGCATTGCGGCTCGGTTAATTGCCTCCACTCGAGCCCATTCCGCCTGGTTCAAGTGTTGGAATTGGGCCTGGTAAACAAGTTGAGGCTGGAGTATAGACCACACCAATAGACGGGCCATTTTGGAACAGGAGCCACCAGACTTCTGTGATATGCGTCGGATGAGGTGAAGCATCTGTCCCGATGTTTGGTCAGCGGAACGCAGCCACAAAGACGAAGACCCTGAGGCATAAATGTCTAATTCCAGCACACGAAGGGAAGTGGTAGTGCGTACAGGACGGCCGCAGAGTTGTAATGCGATTGGAGACACCTCCAGTCGGCGACAACCGCAAGCAGTGGCCACAGACAGAATAGCTGTCTTTTCGGCGGAAAGTGTTCAGCCAGCATATTCACACCATTTCTGCGTGTCACACAAGGCTTGCTGGAGGCACGCGGTTTGCCGAGTCAGGTCTGAGTGTGCAGTCCACGCTGTGATGTCGTCCGCGGCATCAAAAAGTGCACATCAGGTACAGAGCTGAGATGCCGCGCAAGCGGTAACATAATAGTATCAAAAAGTAAGGGCGACATTACCGATCCCTGAGCCACTCTGCGGACAAGAGTAAAGCGACCGTAACTTGTCTCGCTAATGCGAACCGAAAATGATCTTTTTTGTGAGGACGTTCCGGAGGAAAGAGGAAACGTTGCCTGGGAGAAGAAGACCTCGGAGAATTTCCAAAAGGGCTTCGTAGCTAACGTTGTCGTATGCTTTTTGTATGTCCATGGCAAGCACTGTGCGCACATTGTGTGTTCGGTCGCCTAGTAACACCATTTACTAGAAGTGGTCAAGCCCATCCTCGGTACCCAAACGGGGCCTAAACCCGATCTCCGCCGGGTGATACGACCGGAAAGTGTCCATCTACCGTTGAAGCTGGGTTTCCAGCATGTGTTTTAACAGGCTGCACAGGGTGCACGTCAATGCTATAGACGCAAATTAGGGAGCTGATCGGGTGGCTTACCAGGCTCCGCTATCGGGACGATATCAGCGAGGAGCCAAGATTCCGTTATGTGACCAGAGAGCCACATCTCGTTAATAGAGTCAAGCAGATTGCTGATGGCTGGATCGTCGAGATTCTTATATACCTCGTACGTAAGGCCATCTGGCCCTAGAGCGGTCCGATGTTTGACATAGTCAATCGCTGCAAGGAACTCCGCTATCGTGAAAGGCGATTGGATTCCACGCACGGCGTCATCAGGAGGGGAGGAACCGACGTGACTCGGCAGGGGAAACGGACACAGGTTCCTGACTGGAAGAATGTCAAAGGCAGGGAACAGGGCGCGGGAAACATCGGCGGCAAATTGAGTAGGATTCTTGTCCGATGCCAGACATGCACTGGCTGCCGTATCTGGAGTGCGGCCTCCACTTTCCATCGCACGAAAGGTGCGCCAGATGGATGACGTAGTCGCCGATGGGCCGAGCGTTTCACACCAGCTCAGCAATCGCTGCTTTGAAAGACGCTTCTCATGACGCCTGGCAGCCGCAGTCAGACGTTGCAAGCGCATTCGGGCCTCCACCGACGAGGTATCTCTGGGGGCAGCCACTTCAGCTTGTTTGCGCTGGGCCCATCGCTGTAAAAGTCGAAGGTCAGGCTTCGGCCGGGAATCCTCTACCCATGTGTCCTCACAGGCGCTTCGCAGGGCTTCCTTAATGAGAGTGATGGGGTCCTGACTTAGCGCTGTGAGCATTGTGTTGATGTTATCCCGGAACATATCCCAGTTTGTTATCGTGCAGCGCCATCGTAAGCGACGTGTCGACGTTGGGACAATGCCAAGCCTGATGAGATGGTGATCACTGCTCCAGCAGTCGGCCTCTTGGTGCCAGGAGACGGTATCATTACCAAGCCACCAGGTTAAGTCGTGCGAGTAGGATGGCATCCGGGGATGAGTACATCGGCACGTAGGACAGGAGACATCGTTGAGAAGGGTGTAGTGCGCATCGCTGAAGTAGTCAAATAGCACCCGTCCGCGTGCACTTGTGGTAGCATAACCCCAGTTATAATGAGGGGCATATTAAAGTCCCAGGCCAAAAGTATCAGACAGGCAGCGTGGGAATGCCGTAGAGATGTTAACCAGCCCAATCTTAGACGAGGCGCACGCCGGTATGTGGACGTACATAACATGACACCAAGGTTATTGCGGACTTGGGCAGTTGCACTTTCACCGCAAAGTTTTTTAATGTTTCTACCGTTTGTGTTTTGTTAGAAAAAACGCCTGCCGTGGGTGGAATGGAGCTGAGTAAGCAACCAAGGGCTGGTTCTATGAAATGAAGCAAAGCTGTATTTGGTCTTCATGGTCCCTTTCATGCGTCCTCGACGGATTACTGACTCTCGCGCTCTATGCTTCGCGGGATCGTGATCTATCCCTCGTACCCCAGGGCTAGGCTTCTGCCTGATGCTGCTGCCGACCTCGATATGCGTGTCGACGTACTTCGAGCGGCGCCGGTCTCTCGCCACCGGAATCATGGTGTGCGGATCCGCCGTCGGCACCTCCGTCATGGCACGTGTCTTGGAGGCCCTCATTGGGCTCTATGGCTGGAAGGCCTCACTGATCATGTGCTCCGGCATCAGCCTCCAGGTGGGACACATGCTTTATACGGCACCGTTTGCGGTCCTGTTGAGCCGACGGTACTATCGGAGTACAGTCACTAGATGCGAAATAGGGCTGCACGGGAAAAACACAGGCCTCTTACTCGAGGTTGACTTCATTGTCAGGATCATCATCGTCACCATTGCGCCCTTCGTTTAACAAAGCCCTTTGTTAGACATTTCGTGTAATTGACCAGAATCCTTTAGCTACCATAATGAGAGAGACAGAGGCAAAACTTTTACTGCCGCAAGGGCTAATTGGGAGGGGGGGTGTGGGGACCGAGTGAGGGCGGTCCCCGGTTACTTTGGCAGCCCGAGCGACGATGGCTTCTTGCACCGCCGAATCCGAGCTGCCCAACGCCTTCGCGTAGTGTTCACCGTATTGTGGGGGCAGTGCCAGAGATGGTGATCCATGCTTTGGAGCACCCCACAAGCGGGGAAGTGGCATTAAGAGTACAGATTGGGGTACATGCGGTGCAGGCGGGAGAGGCAAGGAAAGGTGTACGTTCGCCCTAAGCGCCATAGGCGCTCTTCGGCGTGAGAGAGCGCCTGGTGTGCAGATGGCAGTACACGGCGGAAGAGGTGGTAATGAGACGTAATCTCACGAAAGACCAGGAGCTGATCTCGAGCTCGCAGGGCTCTATAGAAAGGATGAAGGCTAAGACCTGCTCGGAAGGTGAGCTCTCTAGCGGCTCTGTGTGCTGCCCCGTTCCCTCCCACACCCGTGTGTGCTGGGGTCCACACGAGCTCGGTGGGCGAGTCAGGGGGATTTTGAAGAAGGATCTTTAGTGCCAGAAGAGAAATGCGGCCCCGGACGAAATTTGGAATGGCCATCTTCGAATAGGGGACTATGATCTTCTTCCGTTCTATCATCTTCCGTTCCAATGCAAGCTGAGTCGTCAATTTAATTTGAACCATTTTAGTGAGCCCCCACGTTTCTGCCCCGTAGGTGAGTACCAGCAAGATGCAGCGGTTATACCTTTCCCCCTTCAGGGACAATGGTAGGCAGCCATTCATTATCTGAGAATGTTTGCCGAATGAACTCGACCCCATTCTTGTCCTTCTAAATATCTCTGCCTTATGGTTGGGATCCGGGGTCACTATTAGGCCTTGGCAGATATTTTCGCTTACCACTTCCACTGCCTCGCCACCTATCTCAAACCGCTGTGCCCTCCCGAGGCTATTGAGCATTACTTTAGTTTTCTGCATATTAACTTTCAGGCCCGTGATTCTACTATGCTAGTACAGTGCGGTAATCATGCTTTGGAATTCTCCACTAACCCTTGCTAACGAATTCCCCATTAACCCTTAAGCCCACCTGTTCCCAGTCCAATGTTCTGAATACCTATTGTAAACATGCTGTAAATACCATTGGAGAGATAGTGCCTCCTTGTCTAACGCCTTTCCTTATCGGTACTTTACTTCTCCTTATGGAGACTATGGTAGCTGCGGACGAATAGTAGATATCCTGCAGTATTCTTGCGTAATCCTCGTCTACACCCTGATTCCGCAATGCCTGCATGACTGCTGAAGTTTCGACTGAGTCAAATGCTTCCTCATAATATAAGAAGAATATATATAATAGTTGATTATACTTCGCGCATTTCTCTATCACCTTATTTATCGTGTGAATATGGTGTATTGTTGAACAGCCTTTACGAAACCCGGCTTATTAATTAGGCTATTTGGCTGCTATTGTAATCCCGGTCTATTCCGGGGTCCTGACAGAACAGAACGAGTCTCGAGTTGATCCATGGAATGGTAATTCTATTCCGTTGGTTCGTATCGCGGTTCTGGGTTGAAAGCAGCAGGATGCAGTACCATATAACTTATATAGTACTCGTATCAGATAAGTAAAAAAGCGAACAGAGTACGTTGATATAGGTGTGCACGCGCAAATACTGGGAGCGATGCACATGCTGAGTCAACCACCCACACGCATTTGAGAAGTGGTGGTCCTGTTCCATCATTAATAGGACACCCAATATGCTCCTGATCACTATTGAAGAATGGTATTACTAGCGTCATTATTAGGATGTCCCAAATGCTCCTCATTAGTATATGCTACTTCTGTTCTCGAGTTTCTCAGCTAACAATATGCGCTACTACCACTATCTGAGGCCATGTTGGCGCTACCGAAGCGGGGCCCTTTTATCATTTCGGCCAGTCTTCTGGAGAATGACATGTAGAATCTATGGGGTTATCTTATGGTAAACAAAAACGCTAAATGCCCGTGACAAAACCCCCAACGGTCATGTTCTACTACTGATTTACTTCACTCTACGCACTGGTGTCACTTTCCATCATGAAACGAGTCCTCAATAAATCTGCCAGTGTCAGACAGAACTAATACGGCATGGGGACGGGAAGGCGAATAGAGACGTGACAGAAGAGCAAGATTATATTCCCTTATATCCTGAGTCCTTCCTCTACTAGAGCTTCCAGTGGAGGAGGCCCTTGAAATCGATTTCTCCATGCATAAGCATTGCGGAATCCTCCCCTCAACCGAGTGGAAGAGGGACTCAGAATACGGCCAATTATATCACCTCCAAGCTCGTGTGTCGGTATAACGTTGTGCTTACCATGGCGATCTTTGCCATTGTTCTCTTATAAAGTCAGGCTGCTCAAGCAAATGCCTCTTAAAGAAACACGTGGTTCAAATGCCACGCGTAACCCATAAATCACTAATGCACTGCCTACTATCTCCCCGTGTTTTTAACCCTGTGCAGGTCTCTAGCATTATCTTTGATTATTTTCATTCATTGTATACAGTTCTATATTTCCGTTCAAACTTATGTGAAAGTATTTTCGGCACTGCGAAACATCTCTTTGGGACAATGGATGGGTATAAGGAACGAAGATATATTTATTTATTTTTATTCATTTATTCGAAAAAGATCTGTGGACGATGGATTCATATAACGAACGAGCAACGGATTGATTAAATAATTTATTAATTATAATTATTAGTTAAGATAGATTAATAATTTATTCGCTGCACTCTAAAAATACTGCATTGCTCTTTTTCTTGGCCGTGAGCTGGTTTGATTGATACATTGATTCATCCATTCGTTCATTCATTTACTGGGCATGAAATAAAATTTTTTTCGTGATCGTATGCAGGTTGGGTGCTGGCGGCGACGCGTTAATTCACCCCGGATTTCTTCCTGGCCGGCACGTCAATATACATGGCCAGTGTGGTGCTTCTCTTCATACCGTACTTGCAATGGACAGAAGGCCGTTACAGCAGTTCTTCCTCCTTCCGACAGGAAGAGCACTCGACGGAAACCTAATATTTTCGCTGGTGGCCATCTGCAAGGCATCTTCGACCCGAGTCGCTGTTAAGAGACGTACCGGATCAAACAGCTCAAGAACCAATCTTAAACGGTTAAGCGACGTGGCCTTCAAGTTTACATTGGCCTATTCTCCCCAGTCCGGTGAGATTCCCTCCACCTTTTAACCAGACGGTGGGATTGAACACTGGGCAGTCTATGCATCACGCAATGGACATCTTTTCTTTATTGGACATCTTTTCTTTGCAAATATTGATGACTGGCCACGCGTAATGTATTGCGCGTTTATAGATGACGTAGCTTCACTCTCGCGCCTGCTGACACGTCTAAGTGGGAACGGCCTGTCGCAGGGAGCGAATGAGAGTTTAAATCGTAGTGCAATGAAGGGCCACTGAAAGTCAAGAGTTTCTGTTGATAACTAGATCGCTAGGATGACCAGTGTGCACAGGCGTCGTTTATATGGAGTAAAATGGCTAACTGCTCCCCTTCATTGAGGACGGCATAGTCGTCATGATCACCATGGCAACGGCGGGTATTTCGCTTGTCACGTACCTTGTACCTTTGTGTTTTCACTTCGAGGAAACGCGGAAGCACGTTGCTGCAAGTACTACCAGAGCTCCCTAACGGCGCCGCGCCGAAAAAAACATCGCACCGGGGAGTATCACTCCTCGCGCGAATCATGTCATCCGGGCTGCCGCGCGTTGTTTGCTAGTGCCGTGATGCCAGCACTAAAGCTGTCGACATCGCCAGTGACTTGAGCTACGTGAACAAGTCCTGCGACGATGAAATGATTGTTTTGTACCATCAAGGATTGATGCAGTAAAGCCACAACAGATTAGCGTTCATTCCTATGCGTCAGCCCACCACAGCAACCCACTACAGTGCTGCTTTTGTGCATGACATTGATAGCAACGGATCATCACTGACGAGCTCGTCAGTGGCTCAACATGAATAAGTTTCAGAGTGAGATTTTGATTTCAATTATGTCTATGAATAAATAGCAGTGTAAAAATGCGCTTGATATTGGTCCCTCTCCCCACTGTAGGCGCTAGCATGTGCCATGCGAAATTAAATAGAAAAACGGCAAGCACAACATTTGTTCCGGGTCATGAGAAGTGAAAAAAGTGACTTCACTTTTAGCGCCAGGGGCACTGTTAAGTTCGGGCTCCGCATGTAATTAATGAAGGCCGCCGGTGGCCCATGTATTGGCGTCGCCTCCGCTGGTGGCTATACTTTCCCGTGTCCCTTTCATGTAGCCGCACGGACGCCAAGTTCGGAGACGCGGAGAGCGGGCGTTGTGCCCGGTCCTTTTGTGTGTCAAAGGACTGGGGGCGATTAGCCTGAGTGCCTCTGTCGCGTCGAGGGGTGGCAGGGTCATTCGGCATAACAAGCTGACGATGGAAGCCAAGATTATCGTATCTCTTCGTGTGAAAGCGCGCGCGGTGTAAGTTTGGAAATCTTCGACTCCGGCGGCGGCGTGGGTCGTTGACGGGGTCAATCGCCTCGGAGACCACCGCGGTGGGCCGGAAGCGCGTCTTCCGGTGGCGAACTGGCGGCAGGCCGCGGCGCCCTCGTCTGTGAGGGAATTAGCAACCCTCATTGTCCTGCGCGTCGCGGGACAACGGGGGCGTCGTGGGAGGCGCCGCATGGAGGGAGGTCAGCCGCCGAGGACAGCTCGGGCCTCGGCTTGGCTGTTGTTTGTGCAGATGCCGCCCGCTTAACGTAATGGATGGTTCACTTAAGGCCGCAGATGTCCTGTATTTTCCTGGCGGCGTGTTAAACAGCGTGCGTAGGAAACGCACTTTGAGGCATAAGAGAGAGGGTTAGGTCACGTGACCGCAGGTGAGGACACTGGGTGTGATTGGCTGGTTACTGTGGCCAATCAATGGGTTTGTAATAATGTTTTGAAAGGTTTTTCTCTCTTTCTTGTACGCCCCCTTTTTGGAGGCGGGGTTTTTGTTATCAAAACCGGAGGGTTGGGTTTTCTCGGAGGTCGGTCGAGAGGAGATCTAGTTCAGTATAGATCTCGGCCGAACAGGCTGCTGCTGTCAGAGTGACAATGTAACCGTCACTCTGACCTGATGTAAACTTGGAGTAATGTAAATATGTAAATAACCTAATATCCAGCAAGGAAGGCAGTCCTCATCCCTCACCCGCTCCAAGCATCGGTCGTCGGTCATCGGAGCGAGTCGAGATGTCCTCTCAGCTCGCGCATCAAAAGAACATCCTATTTCGCCTCCATCAGTCGCCAAGAAGATGGAGAGGCGAAATTTAACTGGCGCAGTCGACAGGATCACCACGACCATGGGCTGGAGCTGGTGGGGCATTCCGGAGAGACTCCTTCAAAGCAAGGTTCGGCTCCGACCAACGACGAGCCAGACTCCAAGCATCGACGGGGCGACACCTCAGCGGGAGGCCTCGTGAGTTTCGGCTCAGTGCGGCAGCAGCCGCGATTCAACGGCAACGGGGCGACACCTCAGCGGGAGGCCTCGTGGGCTTCGGCCCAGGGCGGCGCAAGCCGCGGTTCAACGGGGCGACACCTCAGCGGGAGGCCTCGTGGGCTTTGGCCCAGGGAGGCGTAAGCCGCGGTTCAACGGGGCGACACCTCAGCGGGAGGCCTCGTGGGCTCTGGCCCAGGGAGCACGGCCCCATCCCAGCGGCGAGAGCGGCGCATCGGGTCCACGAGCTGCTGCACCAGCGACACTGCGACCCGGCCGAACCCGGAGCGGGCACAGGTGGGCCCTGACTTGCTTTCTCCGGGTTTACCATGGCCACTATGCTAACGGGATGTCGCGGCACCGACCAGAAGGTTAGTGCCATTGTGCTCGAAATTGAGGAGTTGAGAGCTGAATTAGCTCTCAAAAATGCCCAGCACGCATTGGAAAAAGCAAGGCTAGCGGGTAGCAGGGGCGCGGGTAGCCCGTCCGTGTGGACGGCTGAGGAGCTCAGCGCTCAATTAGCCCAAGGGAGAGCGGAGATCGCTTACGAAAAAGCGAAGCTCCGCAGGATTGGTAACTCGAGGGGGATACCAAGGTTTTTCACAGTTTTTGATCCCTCGTGGTGCTCTTCGAGCGCCACTGGGATGAGGAGAGTGGGAATGTAGTGGAGGTGGCCGAAGCCACCCCAGTTGTTGTGCAACACGTTAGCGTCCCCACTGCTACAGATGAGATCATAGAATCTCGCGAGACGGAAGTCTTAGCTGCAGCAATTCTTCCGGTGGCGGCGGGAAATGTTGCCGTGGTCGCGCAGGGAATTGTCGAGAGCAGCACCGCCCCATGCGCCGAGGATGAGCTAATGCAGAGATCGAGCGAAGCTGCAGAAAGCATGCTCATCTCGGAGGAGGCAGACGAGGCGCAGGGGTCATGCAAGGGCAGCGGAACGGCGCGCCTAATCGTTGAGCTTCCGTGCGCAAAGCAGGAATGTGCAGGCGGCCCGCGGCGTCTTGCGCCGTAGGTCGTATTCCGACGGGCCCGAGAACGCAGGACGCGGGGGCCGGTGTGGCGGCGCAGGTGCCGACATCGTCGTACCGCGCTACCGCCGAGTAGGGTGTTCCTTTTCTCCCGGGAGCAGAGGACACCACGAGCCAAACCAGGGTTCGTGTAGAATCAGCTGGTGGCGCACAACACGGAATCAGCTTCCGTGTGACGGTAGGTGTGTGCCGCCGCGGAAAGGGGCGTTAGCGCTGAATAGTGTGCAGTGCGAGACAGGGACGGTGCAGTGTTGTTTGCCGAACACTTAGTTGTTAGCGTTTTGCGTTTTTTTTCTGGTGTTTTTTTTATGTGTAGGGTTCACCCAGACGACCGTTATTGTTAGTTTTACCTGTATTGTAGTTCTTCCGCTTGTTGTTAGTTTTTTTTGTTTGTGCATGTGTTGATTGCGTTTAGCTGTCGTAAGGTGTGTGAATAGCGAGTAGCGCAGCTTGGCGGTCTTAACTCTGTCTTCTTGGGAAGTAGAGCCGCGGTTACAGCACTGTGGGGAGTTTACCTTTGGGTACAATGGCGAGTGCCTTCCTTTATTTGCGCTCGTTGGCATATGGTCATGGTGGGCCATGGAATGTGCAAGTAGGGCCCCCTTGTGGCGCCTGTGTGCGAACTAGTGTTTGAAGTACTGAGAAATGAACTTTCAGTGCATCGCATGTGGACAACAAGTGAACCGCAACCGGGACGAACAATCTGTGTCGCATTCCGAAAGAACACGCGTCCGCGAGTGCGTGAAGAGACGCTGAACTTCCTTAGACGTTTTTTTTTGTACAGGAGTAGCCTCTTTTGGTACGTTTGGGTTTTGTTCGGGTGTTGTTTTTTGTCTTTCATTAGAGTAAAAGAATGTTCCTACATGCGCTGAACGGTTAAGATGGATGGTGTCATTCATCCGTTGTCAAGTTGTAACATTTATACCCTTCGTGGGGTTGGTTGCCTTTAATGGTAGAGGGTGCCACGGAGTTGTTTTCACGGGCCCTGTAGCCTTGAGCGCCCCAACCCCTTCGTTTACTGTTTGATGTTGCGCAAAGCCATGGCTAGGCAAACGGCACTGAGTTTGCAGTGTTGCATTCCGTTTTGTGGTTGCAGTTCGCTGGGCACGTTGGTGCTGGTGGGTTGGTGATGTGCCGGGGTAATTTTTTTATTGTTTGTATGGTATTGTATTTTGTAGGTTACCCGCGTAACGGCTCGTGAGCGCGTTTTGTTAGTTCTTGGTCCTGCAGTAAGGACATAACGTGCAGTGAGAGTTAATGTTGTACGTTCACAGCTAGTGTGTACGGACAACATTCGTTAGTGCGGTAGGTGTTAAGTTCGGGCTCCGCATGTAATTAATGAAGGCCGCCGGTGGCCCATGTATGGCGTCGCCTCCGCGGTAGCTACTTTCCCGTGTCCCTTTCATGTAGCCGCACGGACGCCAAGTTCGGAGACGCGGAGAGCGTGTGTTGTGCCCGTCCTTTTGTGTGTCAAAGGACGGGGGCGATTAGCCTGAGTGCCTCTGTCGCGTCGAGGGTGGCAGGGTCATTCGGCATAACAAGCTGACGGGAAGCCAGATTATCGTATCTCTTAGTGTTGAAAGCGCGCGCGGTGTAAGTTTGGAAATCTTCGACTCCGGCGGCGGCGTGGGTCGTTGACGGGTCAATCGCCTCGGAGACCACCGGGTGGGCCTGAAGCGCGTCTTCCGGTGGGACTGGCGGCAGGCCGCGGCGCCCTTCGTCTGCGAGGGAATTAGCAACCCTCATTGTCCTGCGCGTCGCGGGACAATGGGGGCGTCGCGGGAGGCGCCGCGCGGAGGGAGGTCAGCCGCGCGAGGACCGCTCCGGGCCCTCGGCTTGGCTGTTGTTTGTGCAGATGCCGCCCGCTGAACGTAATGGATGGTTCACTTTAGGCCGCAGATGTCCTGTATTTTCTGGCCGGGTGTAACAGCGTGCGTAGGAAACGCACTTTGAGTGCATAAGAGAGAGAGGGTGGTCACGTGACCGCAGGTGGGGCACATGTGTGATTGGCTGGTTCCTGTGGCCAATCAATGGGTTTCTATTAATTGTTTAAAGGGTTTTTCTCTCTTTCTTGTACGCCCCCTTTTTGGAGGCGGGGTTTTTGTTATCAAAACCGGAGTGTTGGGTTTTCTCGGAGGTCGGTCGAGAGGAGATCTAGTTCAGTATAGATCCTCGGCCGAACAGGCTGCTGCTGTCAGAGTGACAATGTAACCGTCACTCTGACCTGATGTAAACTTGGAGTAATGTAAATAAGTGTAAATAAACCTAATATCCAGCAAGGAAGGCAGTCCTCATCCCTCACCCGCTCCAAGCATCGGTCGTCGGTCATCGGAGCGAGTCGAGATGGTCCTCTCGGCTCGCGCATCAAAAGAACATCCCTATTTCAGCCTCCATCAGTTCGCCAAGAAGATGGAGAGGCGAAATTTAACTGGCACTCAAGTAGCAGACGACGCGGGGCAGCCCTAATGTCGGGATGCGCACTCTCCCGGCTCCCACAATGCGCACACGCGCTGTTTCCGTGCGGCGCCATTAGGATGCTCTGTCAGTAGCTGCAGTCACGTGCTCCCGTGTTCTCTCCAAGTGTGAACGCCGTAGCACATGAAAGGAAGCTCTCGCGTCCCGGCAATCCCTCTTCTCCACACGATGACAAAATATTTAAAGCGTCTGAACCGAGAATCGTAACTCGCTGTCAGCCCTCCTTGAAAACCACGTACGGGGCTAATGACCTACGTTTCTGTAGTATCGTAAAGTACCGAAAGAAGGCCCACCCAAAGCACAGAGATATGTGAAAAATACGAGATTGGCGAACTTTCGGTTCAGGTGCGAAAAACTACAAAAAAATTCGTCGCACCGCCTACCAAAACTGCAGAGGTTTCAAGGGAAAATACGAAGAAAACTTTATTTTCATAAGGATCCCATAAAGTCCGTACCTCCTGGTATAGACGAAAGGGCTTTTTCAGCGTGGTCAATGAGTGACCTTGCAACTTCAGCGCTAGAGTCGGCCAGCCTCCTTTCCCATGAAGTTCGGGTAGGATTGGGTATGGGGAGAAGTTCGGCGTTCTGTGTGCATGCACAGAGAGTATGATAGATGCTAGGGTAGTTCCCGCAGTTAGGACACTTTTGGGTACCCGGTAATTGTTAAAATCGGTTTGGGAGGTGTACAGTAGGTAGCGTGTTTGTCTGAATTTGCCTTAGTACAGCGGATTCACTGCGCATGAGTGTTTTTTGTGGTGTTGGGTGCTTCTGTGTGTTTTGACGAGCTTTCCGCAGGAGATCTCTGGTGTCAACTGGTTCTTGATGTCCTGGTTGCGTCCTACGTTTCCTTGTATGCGGAAGTGCATGCTCAGGAGCCCGGTGGTTTAATGCTCGGGCGAGTGCGTGTGCGCTCTCATTTACTGGAATGTCTTCGCGCCCAGATACATAGATCGCTTTGTAGCACTTCTTACTTAAAGTAAGGACCTTGTTGAGTATGTGAGTGGTATTTCTGTGTATTCGGCAGCAAAGAAATTACCGGCATGCGGCCTGTGAGTTGGTGTAGATGTACACTGTGCCGGTGTCGTCGGGCGCATTATCGCAAGAGTGCTCTATAGCACGCGCAATTGCCCTTGTCTCCATGTCGGCGGTTCCGTTGAGGTTAAGTTCTGTGGCTGCTGTGATGAGGGCATGGCTTCTGTCTACGACAACGGTGACACCCGTTCGACCTCGGAGGCTGGCTTCAGTGTAGTAGAGTTCAGGTTCTGGCTCGGTCTTGTTGATATGCTCGGAAGGTTCGTCTTTCTTGTTCCTCTACGGATGCATATTGCGGGGTAGAAGAGCAGTGCAGATTTTACCCCGTATGTAAGGCTCCAGTTGTTCGTACGTGCTTCCCTCATATTAGCTGGTTTGGTGCCCTAGGTTGTGAAGTATGCTTATACCCTGTGTCATGCTTCGCAGTCGTTGCAGCTGATTGATTTTGTGCACGTTAAGCAGTTCCTCCAAAGAATTTGTCGTGCCGGCGTCTTGCAGTGCCTTTGTCGAGCTATATATGCGCACCCGAGTGCGATCTCATGGGCCGTAAAAAAAGCACCTCTATGCTTTTGAGTTGAGACAGGAGATTTTGGTATTGCAAATAAACTATCGTGGAAGTGAAGAGAGCTCCGTTAAGGCGAAGGACATCAGGTTCCCGAAGACGTCTGTGCCTGTTCGTAATTCTTCAGAGCATGTGTATCTCCTGATTTCCCTGATTTAGGAGTTTGCGAGCTGTATCATTGGCTTTTCCGTTGCTTTGTAGTGTTAATCCGAGTACTTTGATGCGTGATCGCTGGGGTATGGCTCTACCCTGCAGCTGCACCTTCAGTTGAACTTGTTGTTAGATGTTCTGTTTAGTTACCACAAGAAGCTCTGATTTTTCAGCAGAACAGGCAAGGCCACTACTATTGGCGTATCGCTCTATCACTTCGGCCGATCGTTGAAGTGCTTCTTCGACTTGTGCTGGGGAGCCTTTTGTTGGCCATATGGATTATATCGGCATATACTGCATGTTTGATATCATCAATGCGGTTGAGTTACGCTGGTGGGTTTTTAATCGCGATATTAAAAAGAAGTGCCGATGGTATGGAACCCTGAGGCGTGCCAGGGTACCCGGCTTCCTTCGCACGTTATTCGAGTGTTCCCAACGTGAGTGTGGTTATCCTGTCGCGTACAAAACTCCGCACATAGTCGTATATTCTTGAGCCGCAGTTTGTTTCGTGCAAGCTGGCGAGTATTGGGTCATGCAAAAAATACGAGATGGGTGAGCTTTCGGATCTAGTGTGGAAATGACCAATAAGTGATCGCATAAACACATGAACAGATAATTCGCGTTTATTTTTTTCACTCATCGGTGCTAAAGCCATCGATGTCAGGGGGTGAGTTTTATTTCGGTTTTTTAGTAACTGAATATTTCACCCCTAAATGGGGTGGGCAATGTTTTGGGGGAGGGGGTTCTCTCGGAACTTTACGATCCGTTGATGTTAAAATTATTTTAGTCTGGATCATGAGATGCGACTAGTTTGCCCTCATTGACAGGTCCAGACGGACGCTACGAATTGGCCTGAGCATAGAGCCCGCAGGATAGTCCTGTGCCTCCTGCTCGGGAACAGCTTCGAAAAACAGCGAAATGTTGCGCAAATGTAGAGTAAATCTTCGGGAAACACTGCAATGTTCATACAAATCAGCTTATAAAAACCACCATGTTTCGATTTCAAACCCTTCCGTAAAGGAAAAGAACTGTGTTCACATTTGGCTACACACAGCACGTCCCCTGGTTCTCATTGGTTCATATCGTCCTCTTCTACCATTATCATCCCTCACTTTTTTCCTTCACTGAATGAAGCTTCAACTACCTCACCTGCAATACCGGAAAAAATATTTCAAGTCCAAGCTGCCCTGCAAATGCAGGTTGACTGGAATAGCTGTAATGTCAGTTTCACTTAGTAACGACGGTCACAATGGCTGTGTTGCTGCGATATTTACTGATCCCCATATTATCAACTGTACACACATTATTTGGAATTAAAAATTGAGCGGCCGGATCGCCGCGTCTGCGCAGGCCAAATTTTTTCATCAGGAAGTTCGCTAGCACCTCCTGTTTCAGTCTCTACATGCCGACACTGAATCGACGATGACCATAGCGGTTGTGTCATCGCACGTAACGTACGACGGGGTCGGAGGCCACCTAAGCACTTCTAAAGTGTCCTGAATGCGAAAGCAATAATGACCAATTTAACGCCTGAGACGCTTTTCTTCAGCTTAGTGCCCTCGAAAGGCTATGTCATATCTTCGCTTGACGCGACTTGCTTCGCGATCCTCTTCCGCTTTTAAATTTTCGAATGGCTTGGTTCTGCTCGGTACAAACGCGTCCGCCGGGAATTAAAGGTTCTCGAAACTACGGATAATGATGATGCTCACTTTCCTACACATTTTGCCACTAACACGTGTTATAAAATTTCTCGCGCAATGGAAGCCGCCGCGGTTTAAAGACACGTCTAGCCACGTGAATTACAAAACTTAGCTTTAAACAGCTCCTTTGTTAGACCTACTAGTCTAGAGGCATTTACTATGTAACGACAGCATCAATACTGAGCAAATAAAGTGTTGTTAGGTACATAAGCAATTCCAGCATGCTGGTGGAATTGTGTAAAAGGTATAAATAAATCATGTTCAAGCGAATAATGGCTGGCACGTACGGAACACAGCCAATTTATTTAGAAGTAATGTTGAAAATAACCAACCACAGCATACTGTTGAGCGAAGTAGCAGGCAGTACATTCTGTTGAAGACTATTTTGAACAGTATTTGAACAGTATTTTCTGTTCACCAAGACACAGCCAATTTATTTAGAAGTAATGCTGAAAATAACCAACCACAGCATACTGTTGAGCGAATAGCGGGCAGTACATTCTGTTGAAGACTATTGTGAACAGTATTTGAACAGTATTTGCTGTTCACCATGACACAGCCAATTTATTTAGAAGTAATGTTGAAAAATAACCAACCACAGCATACTGTTGAGCGAATAGCAGGCAGTACATTCTGTTGAAGACTATTCTGAACAGTATTTGAACAGTATTTGCTGTTCACCATAACACAGCCATTTATTTAGAAGTAATGTTGAAAATAACCAACCACAGCATACTGTTGAGCGAATAGCAGGCAGTACTTTCTGTTGACTATTTTGAACAGTATTTGAACAGCATTTGCTGTTCACCATGACAGAGCCAATGTATTTAGAAGTAATGTTGAAAATAACCAACCACAGCATACTGTTGAGCGAATAGCAGGCAGTACATTCTGTTGAAGACTATTTTGGACAGTATTTGAACAGTGTTTGCTGTTCACCATGACACAGCCAATTTGTTTAGAAGTAATGTTGAAAATAACCAACCGCAGCATACTGTTGAGCGAATAGCAGACAGTACATTCTGTTGAAGACTATTTTGAACAGTGTTTGAACAGTATTTGCTCTTCACCATGAAAGGCCTAATGCGGGAGCAGTTCATGAAAATAAATGAGTTGTCTTAAAACTTGTTGATTCGTAAAAATAGTGATGTGATGTGTGCTCCGAATATGACTGGTTTTATGTGTCTGCGATAGTATAAAGTGACACGTCAGCTAGCAGCCTTGTACGCTTTGTAGAGCACAGCCATCTCAACCATCGACGAAAAGAATGGCATTGAAGTTTTCCAGTGGTGAGTGTGCTGCGGCCGTTATAATGGTACCTGTAAAAAACAAAGGAATAGGTATCGGTCCTGTGTGTTTAAGCATGCCTCGAGAGGTTCTGCTACTTGTATTTGATATCAGGAATCTTTCGTTGGTGGGAACGAATTCGTCTCCACATGAAGGGTTTTATGTGTACTTGGTTTAGAAAAACTGGCCATTTGTAACACTGTTCTCCCTGCACAAGAATAACTGGGCTCGTTTTGCTTTGCTGATTTTATATTGGAAGCACTAAAGCTGTTTCTAAAAATAAAGCGTGCAAGATAATTGTCACAGTAAAGACTATGACCGAAGGGGTGCCTGTTTGTATTATTCCCGCACTAATTTGAGACATTCATCTTTCTCGCAAGTATTAAAAAGTATTTCGAAAAATGTGCCTTCGCGGCCACTGAGCTGCCTTAGTTCATAAATAGTACCTTCACAGTGCATACCAGTCAAAATCTTTTCCCAATACATCCATCCGTAGTCACGAGTCCGTATCAAGTCAAACTGCGGAAATTTCGAGCGCGAATTATGGTGCCGTGATAATGCTCACCCACTGTGCAGGCAGTGAGGTAGTTCGCCACGCATCCGGCTATCAAGGCACTGAAGCCGATATTGGCCAGGTCGGTGGTGCGGCTGGGCGCCATGATGCTGAGCACGCCAAACGCCACGCCCAGTGAGCCCAAGTTGGCGAAACCACACACCGCGAATGTCAGCACGCGCTCAGTGCGCATCTGGAATGGCACATGCAGAACATCGACCAGGGCACGTGTATGCAATGCACAGAAGCTTAAACTGACAGTCACCCAATTTTGCTACAGTATATTCGCTCTATAGCAAATAAAAGCGCATCACTTAAGACGCCATGAACTGAAACGGATTTCATGATAGGGCCCTAGAACCTTTGACAGCGGAATTTTTAGATGCCCTACTCGTTCGTAAGCTGCCAAAATGAAGATCGGCGACCATGATAGGGAACCGCGCGGAAAAATATTTTTAAGCAAGTGTATATGAAATAAAAGAGGTGTTTAAAAACCTGTTGCTGTCTAAAACCACAACAACGAGGTCTTTTCTACTAGTATATACAGATTTGGAATCAAACACTGAAAGCCGAAATAGAGATGTTCGGAAACGATCGGTAGCCATACACAAAAAAATAATTTCGCCGATATATTTGTAATAACGTGGCCGATGAGGGGACAATTTGTTAAGCCAGAAGCATTTTCAAGAAAGGACGAGAACATGCAATTACCGCTGAGCCGCGGCCGGGACGGCTATGTCTGGAAGCGGCTCCAGAGCTACCAGGCTCGAAGGCAAGGCAAGTCCCTCAAGGAGGGAAGTAGTTTGAGCGGAGAATCAGAGCTGGGACCTCCCCGGGTCGGCTAAAAACATTTTGGCCCAGCGTCTGGCCCGGGGTTCCAGTGCGAGCCTGGGATCGGGTTCCCCAGCACAAGGCTGTCCATCACCGCTCCTGGGCCATCGCAGCCCGGATATCATCCCACCAGCTGGGGAGAGCTGCGACTCGTCCGAGAGTAGGGCTCCGCCCAACCGACAGCGAAGCGGCGCTTGATCGAAATTCACCGAAGGCCTATCAGCGACCCACTGAGGACGTTCCGTGTTTCCCTCGTATTTGCCCCTGTTCTGTACTGGCCTCATGCGGAAGAAACATTCCGTCTTTACTTTTTTGTTATTTTCATGCCTGGTCCTCGGCAGTTCTAATATATTCTCGGTTTTTGTGACCTTGTAGCCACTATCCTTCCTCCGATACTCGGAAATTAAACGCTCACGCGGAACACCCCTTTAGAATATTTACAAAGTCCTTGAGGTTACCCCTTATATAAAACGGTGGCTTTCTTATCAGCTAGAGGACATGCACTCTACAACAAGTGCTTGGCTGTTTCTTAATGTAATTCTTAGTTTCCTGCAATCAAACCCGTCAGTTTTCCTCGTTTTATTTATTACTGAAGTTTACTTGCCCTGGGTGCACCCACGGGAAAACTGAATCCATTACGGCGAAAAGAAATGTAGAAAACTCCGAGTGGAGAGCTCAATGTTGAACACACCTGTCTATCGCAGCAAAACTGTTTTATTACCTGCCTTCGAAGGTTCCAAAGAGCGACGTCATTTTTTAAACATAAATTTTGAAGAGATCGCCAACCGCAATGTCACAGCCGCTGCATGGCATCGAAAGCGTACCTGTCGCTACCCGTTATGTTAATTAAGCTCGTTTTGTAGTATGGCCATTTTGTGGCTTGCCGTTCGTTTCTGTAGACTGATTTGACCATCTCAAAGTGGATAGGATGAATGTTTAGTGAACGAAGTGCCTATTGATGAGTAGTCATTTCAAGAATCCTTCGCAAAGGAAGTATAACCGTACCAGTCTTTCCTAAGCGGCATTTCATAGGAATGCGAAAAGTCTACCAAGAAATGTTATTACAGTTTCAAGTTGGGTATTTCATCTGGGATATTTACGACGACCACTTTACTAAATCCAATTTTCGGTGAAGCGGATACGCAATAACTATGCTTTACTGTATTTTAGCGAAAAACTATTTAAGGCACCCAAGCCTGCTTACGTGCTTCGAAAGCGAAAGCCATGTGATACTGATCAAATCCTTTTTGTGGCTACGCACTCACGTCTGTTTTTCTTCCCCCCTCTACCTTCCGCAACCGCTAGTAACAGGCTGTGGGGTGCTCGGACCGTGTCCTCCAAGAATTGGTCACCGGTCGGGCCCTCTCGCCCACCACGACTCCCGCACCCTAAAACCAGAGTTTCAAATAAAAGTGGACTCCCTCCCTTTCTCTCTCTCTCTCTATCTCTCTCTCTCTCTCTCTCTGTTCACTTCTTTACCTTGCCGTTCGCGCCACCAGTCCTTATGCAAACGTGCTGCCCTCTGTCGGAGCCACAGCGGACCCTCCTTTCGGCCCCATGTTAGGGGATAGCGCGGGTCGCTGATACGCATGCTAAACGGGCGTTTTTTCGTGCCGTGCTTACTCGCTCTCTGCCTGGTGCTGCTTGATCGGAAATAATGACAGCTGAATGGTGTGCAGACCTGCACACGGTGCCGCGGTTCCCGTACGGCTTCGCGGGGATATATAGTAAAAGTTGGCTAATTGAAACATCAATAATTGAAATTTATGGATATTTGGAACCGTACGATTAAGTACGGCCTAGCTCCCACATAAGCCTATGTGTAAGAAAGACGGCTAATTCGAACGCGAGCGGACTACGCCACGGCGAATTCGAACGACACGACACCGTGCCGCCACGGCCAGTGAAAACACATCGCTGCCAACACATCGAGGTTACGTCGCCTCCAGAAAGGACAGGAAAATTGAGAAGTTAAATCGGGTAAAAGAAATCTAAAGCCCACATGAAAAAGCTTTGGGAATAGTTTTCTGTGACCTACGTTGATACGAATGCAAAGTGTGGGGCTAGCTGACAGATTGAATGATTCCTGAGGTTAGAAGCGTGTAGCCAGTCCCTGTGAGTGACCATGAAAAGGAAGTGGGCGAAGCACCAATGTGAGAATCACTCGTAAGTAATGACCGGGTGGAATGCCGCCCATCTCTTCTTCATTTTAGAAGGGTAGGCCTTCCGCTAAATTCATGCTGCCTTCCGACTTCAAGAATGAAAGGCAGCCTTTGCTCGTATACTTCTTAAAGCACTCAACTGAATAAACTCAACTGCTCCGCAATCACATTGTGCGGTTGTTGTTCGTCACTATCCTTAATTCGAACTTCCATGAATTAGAACTGAGGTGGCGTCGATTGCAGATCGAATTAATGCGCTTTTACTGCATTATGCGTCCAAGTCGCAATCGCAGAAGTACAACAAGTGGATTTACAAGTGTGCCACTGAATCGAAGAAATCATTTTCAGTGATGTTCTGTGAAGAAACTCGGGCTGTTTGTTCACTCAAGGCATGGCACCCAACCATGCCTTGCGTACTTGTTTATCATCAGGAACACAGTGGAATGACACCTGCAAAAATAGGGTGACGTGATGATTGCTATGTGGGGGCAAATAAAAAGAACTAGTCTGTTCAACCTGTTTTATTACTGAAAACCTATGCAAGCTTGTCATTGCAAATACGATATGATAGGTTCAATCCATCAAAGGCTGCGAAGAGGAATCTTGTTTAAATTGAAAGGGAGTATGACGGTTTTCACCCCACAGAACACCGTGGTCAAGAAAGCCTCCCCGGTCCCTCCCTCCTCCTTTTGCGCTACCTCAACAACTCCGCACTAGACAGTTTGTTCAAAAATCCCTTCTGGCGTCAATCACTCAACTAAATCGTCCAAACTTACGAGGATATAAATGTACCCAAAGTGCCCCTTTTTTCATATTCCCGCCCATTTCCGTTGCAGGGAATCTTTACACAGCGTATTTTTTGCGCACTCGGCGCATTGTTTGCGGTCTTGTCTAACTGCGCCAGATAATCGCCAGTCATGGCAAAAATAAACACAGATGAAGCAATGGCTTGGGTTCGGTACATAGCTCATTCACGCGAACACTCGAGCTCATTACGCATGCCATTTGGTTATAGGAGAGAGTGTTTACAACGCTGTAAAAACCTACCGCGAGAAATTTTGTGGTCGTGGGAACGTAAGAAAACTTATTCTTGCAAATGGTATATTAAGAACACCAGGACACGAATTGTAGCAGCTAACTTTGCCTTGAGCTCACAAAGCATGTATCTCAACACAGCGGTTGCAGCCTCCCCATTGAAACGTCAGTTGTCATTTCTGCCTTCCGAAGGACGAAATATTTTTAAACAGCGAATTTGCTAGAACGAACGCTAACCTATCAGTATTGGACACACGTACGTAGCCGTTCCATTTATTATTGGCTTAGAACGTTTTACAGCCTCGATCTCGTTTGCACCGATCACCACAGTAGTAGCCCGAAATCGCCGCTGCGTTAGCGCGTAGCAACTGGCAGAGTTGAGACAAGCCGCCGGTTACAAGCAGCCTAAGGTATTATGCAACAGCATGCGACATCCCCAACCCGTAGACCCACATACATTCACAGCTATTTGCATGCATATGTGGCAATATGCCGAAAATCATACTGCTATCTACACTGCTACGGAGGCAGAAGATGGCCCGCCCAATCATAAAGTCATACCGACAAGGCAGCACTGGCCGCGTACAACGTGAGCTCCCGGTAGGCGTCGATTTCGCTCAAAAGCGATGCTGTGGCCAGTACGCGAGCCGCCATGTGCATCTCGTTCAGGCCTATGCCCATGAGCAGGGCCATGGGCTTTAACAACGCCGTCAGGATGGCCTGCGTCAGAGGAGGCAACTTCGTGTGGCGCACTTTCCGTATCACTCCGCCTCCGATAAGCAGAAGCTCCGAGAGGGCTACAAAAGCGTATGAAGCTGTGTGACGCCTGTTAAGCGATGTCATTGTCAACGTTGGAGTTGAGAAGACGGACACGTAGTGGGACCTTCCCGTTCCAATTCGTATTTCTGTTGTTTAACCTGCAGAAACAAAGTCTGGGCAATAAGGAGCATCTTAGTTGAAAGCTCCGGAATATTTCTAGACTACCTGTAGATTTTTAACGAGCACTAAAATCCATATCGAAGGGCATTTTTGCTTTTCGCGTTATCTTAAAAGGCCGCGGTAGGGAATCGCACCCGCGGCCTTGGGCTCAGCCGCGCAGCGCTAGCCACGGAAAAACCATGGCGAGTGGCACCTTATCGTTCTCTTGGTCAGCGTGTGTTCTTGCTTGAGCTACCCAATCCGCAGCTATAGTGCGTACGCCAGGTAGAGCGTAATGTTTGCACACGGCCTTTTCGTTGTACAATAAGACAGCGTAAGGTGTTTCTTTTTTTCGATTAACGTAAATGACAATGAACTAAAGCATTTAGGTTGGCTGTATATTTCATTTTGGGTTTTAGTTTGAATAGTTGAAGTCAGCGTGTTTCGAACATCAATTGAAAACAAAGGATAACTCAATATGTTGTGGAACGTTCAAGCAGCACGAACTAGGTATTAGCGCATCGAGGCACTCTTCCCTGAAACACAGAGTGCTCGAAAGCAAGTCACTCACTTGTTTACGTTGCCTTCTCGCTTAGTTCCTCGAGTGTGCCTGATATGCAATGCCTGCTTGCTATCTCACCTGTTCAGTTTTTTGTGTTCAGGCATTATAATTTCTACGTAGCGGTTGTAAAGACAGCAGAGTGCGTTTGCGGAACTTGATTGATTCTTTGCTTTACGAGCAGCTTTGAAGGAGGTATAGTAATATAATTAGCGCTCACTGGCTTGTTGGTACATGGCTGAGCAGCCTTGTAGTAACGCTTCGAAAGACGTGCAGGCACAGAAGTTTTTCAGAAACACTCTCCATCAGAAAAAAACCCGCACGCACAACTGCGCTGGGCTGGTTGGTTCAGCTCCGTCCGTCAGGTTGAAATGAAATTTGAACAGAGAATTTAATTGTGAATGCTACGAAGTATACGACGGCTCCTCGATCGGGAGTTTCCCCAAATATTTTTTTCTGTATTTGACCTGTCACTGCTTTCCCCGCGGCCGCTTTTTTCGCAGTGCGTGATACAGAAAATTTTTTCGATCGAATTATTGCGCGAATGTATTGCCCGAAACGTCTCAACTCAACCGCCATCACCTGTCACAGTGAGCGAGATCGCAACAGCACTCACTGTTCGGAGAGGCATGACCCCCATCCACGCACTATCGCATATGGCCCGCGGGATCGTCACCTCAAGCGTAGATTCATCACTTTACATTACTAATTCATGCGTCATTCCTTGTTGGCGATCCGGAAGAGTAATGTCTAGGAGAAGCCCCTGGGATCCCCATTGCATAGCCGAAAGCACTGCGGAAGTTGCGTCGTTTTAGCCGCGCCTTGACGCGAAAAACGCCCATGGAGCGTTGGTGTTGCTTTGTTGCCACGGTGACCAGCGATATATTTCCCGGCGTCCATTGGCTGCTCGTGTGTTCGCACGCACAATCAGCTGCTGTTCCACGGCAAGCGGTGAGGCACAACGTAGGGGCATAAAAATGGTGTCAGCCTCCATGCAAATCCTAACCTGGCGGAGCGGTTTAAAAAAAAGAGTCATGCCCGGCCTTCTCGTAGCTATTCTTTTCTCCGTGGTTAGTGGGAGCACATGATGACGACAACGGTGATGACGACGACGGCAATGCATTTTCGAGACTACGCATGCACATCTCTGTTGCAAAAAATGCGCGTGTTTTCATACAAAGCGGACGTATGTGTACATGCATAAGTACCGGCGGGGAGCAGGGCCCACGCACATTCTGCAATGAAAATACCCTAAAAACGTGAAGGTGAGCTATCATGTGAGTTCGTAACTCACATTCACATCATTTAGCAGCGCCCTCAAGCCCAGGTCAGGTGCACTTGTCTAAGATTGTAAAAACCTATTCAGGAAGAAATTAAACCTGGTGGTTTCTTAGAATACAGAGCACCGTGTGGGGTGGGTGAAGAGTTATCAGAAGAACATATTTGTAATTACCGCGGATCACTTAAAATTGCTTTAGGTTACAATTGCAACGAATCCTAGGCGGAGGTCAGAATGATGGCAGTGACGAGGCTTGCGTGTGTTTGCGTGTGAGGCGCTTCTTCACTAATGGAAGCTTGTACGACGCACTCGAACGCCGTTTGGAGAGGCGGCCGAAAAACGAGCCTTTGGAAGGCCAGGCAACTGAAATCTGTATCAGTTGTCAGATGATGGGAATAGCTGACACTAAATCAGAAAAAAATGTTTACGTGGTCTTCTCTGTATAAGATGCCGACATTTTTACGCATTGACGAGCACTGAGCGAAAAAGGCGAAAGCTCGAAGCCTTTCAGCACCTAAAGACACACACTTACCAGTAGAGACGCTGATGAGTAAAACACTGATGTGTCAAGGGCGCCCCCTTAGAGGGGATGCATCAAAACCCCCGAAAGAAAAGTAAAAAAAAAGAACAAAGCCAATTTGAACGGCGCGCCAGGAGCGCACCAATCAGCGAACGCCAGCGCCTAAACCCAGAGGGATCCTGGTAAACTATAGCAGCGCACTGGTCGCCCAACCAGAGAACGCCACACAAGGGACCAGTGGCATGATGACCATATATGGACACGGAAAGGCAAGGAGCCAATGAGAGTGGGACGCGATCAAGCCCATAGGGGTTAAAAGCCGGGCGCACAAAGAGAAGGAAGAGGCGAGAAACCGGGGGAGGGCAGAAACCAGGAGACGGCGGGATCACGTCAGCTTCAACGAACGAGCCAGGGGGACGTGGCCAGGCCAACGACTATGCCTACCAAGCCTGGGCGGGAACGGGCCGACTTCGCATCGGCTGCGGCATCCTAGGTGCACCACGAACCTCCGTCTTCGTGGCCCCAGCGGCAGCGGTCGGGCATCTGCGGCCAACGTTCACGCTCCGTCGACCTTGACTTCGACGGCCCCGAAAGGTTACGTTCGTGCCGAGACTACCTGGGGCCTCCCGCGGCAGCGGCTACCAGGGGGTAGCCACAACGGAAACGTCAGGACACGCGGAACCCACGCCGTCCATGGAACGACCGCACGCATCGAACGCCGGCGTCAACAAGAGACGCCAACGGCTACCACCGAGTCGCGGCAAGGCAAGGGTGCGACACGTCAGCGCGGACGAGCGTGGAAGGTCAGTTCATCCAGGACACTTTTCGTAGGACACAACTAAGAAGTAGTTGTCGTAGTAACTTGGCTGAGGACAACCTTATTGGTTCGTAATGAGAGTACTAGAACGAATTGTGTAGAACTTTATTAGATGCGACGCATCTCTTGCTCTGAGGCATGTCCCTCCTGCGTCGTCGCGGCGTTGTCCGCATGCCACCTGCGCATGTGCGACTGTCCTACGCTCTTCTCTCCGACAGCTGTGCGCAACACTCTCACTCCGTCTCATTATCATAAACAGCTGCGTGCGCGCGCTTCGCTCGCTTCGCTCCGCTCCCGTCGCGTAAGTGCGCGCATGCGCGACTCTCCTCCGCTGTCTCCTCTCCTTCAGGCGCTGTGAATATAAAGCGGGTAGCACGCTGCGGCGGTTCAGTCAGCGCTCGCTCTCGTGCGACTTCGCGTCACTTTGCTTGACGACTGCGTGCTTGACTTGATTCTTCCGATGAAGACGTGATGGAAGCGACAGTACCTTCAGCGAGTGGACTGACGCAGTCCAATACCAGCGTCAGTTCAAACGCTCCCCCCTGATGCGTCGCATCACATCAGGGTTCCCTCACGGGAAGATGGGCGTAATTTTGTGGAGACTTTTTGGGTTTTGGTGTGAATTGTATTTTGAGATATTTAGTTAGGGGTTAGATTGTTTATTAGTGAGTGCAATTGATTTATTAAGTGGTTTACATTAGCGTGTTTCAAGTGTGCATTAAATGTGTGTTTTGTTAACCATGTCAACGGCTTTCCTGCGTCCATCTCTCTGAGTTGGTCAAGACAACCTCACCATCTGTTCACGTGACAACACTGTCGGCTCTTGTGCTTTGCGCTTCGTATTAGTCTACATTGACCACTGGGCTCCTACGCAAATACCTGGACACCTTGATCCCCTAAATGCACAATGCATTTGAATTGCTTCCACCAGATGGCAATTACCACGTGGTGTACAGAACACGGGTGCTCTACAAGTAGCGAAAAAGAGCTTGTGAATCATGTTCATGCCTGGAGACACTCACGAGTGGCGTGAAGCCAGGAACAGATACAAGCCGGCCGAGCTCAGCGCACACGTCGTTCACGAAGGCTGCGGCAGATAAGAAGGCCACCAATGCGTAGGCGATGGCCGGTACGATAGCCACCAGGATGACCATGCCGGAATCCAAGGCCTCCACGCATGTCTTGGCTGGGCTGCGTTCAGCACATTCGGCACCACGTCTCTCAGTAACTAGGCCATAGGTACGACGAAATAGGCTGAGTCTTAACTGCTTTGTCTCTGAATGCGACAAGATTGCATAAAAGACCAATGCGACAATATTGACTGTTACTACGAACGCAGTAGCAATCTGCCTTTTGAGGTAACAAGAAAAGCAGGGCAAGCAAAAGCATGCATGCCAATTTTGGTAAAACATCCATTGACCAAAGTGATATCTGCTAAGAGACTGATGGGGTAACTCAAAATTTTTGAATATCGCTCGGGTATTTAGCCAGCAGAGAAAGGGGTAAATTTAACAAACAATATACGTAGAGGTAAGGGTAAAAGCACTGTCAAGCTACTCCACGAAAAATGATGATGAATAGGGTTTTTATGGCGCATGGTGAACGCGGGCAAAGAGCGTCAAACCTGGGTAAACAAAATGTTGTAAAGGTAACTATTCTGATATCGGTTAGTAAGGATAAAAGTTAAATGGAAAGAAAATGGAACTTAATGGCGTACACAGCCAGTTTGTGATTCTGCATATGATTTGAATCCCTGAGAAGTACTTAAAACACGCCTAAATTAAACCATGGGACGTCGGTCAATCGTTTGCGCAGGAACTCCCCGAAATCACCAGTATAACTTAACTGGACACATGCCCATTCTAAGGGCCCAAGGGAAACAAGGCGACCCATGCCGCATCCTGATGATTTACCGTCCGCTCTGGGCCGAGGACGGCGCAAGGTATGCGCGGGACCGCCTGTGCAGATTTTCGATATCACAACCCATTACCTTCTCTACTGCTGGATCTATCCCCAGGCGTATAAATCACACGAAAGTATCTCACACCTGGCGCATACTCCCGCGGGTTAATGCTTAGAGCGCGAACAACAAGATGAACGACGAAAGAGAGTGGCTACACGGGCACAGCCATTGATTCGTCCTTAATTATTCGACATTCTTGTTGTTCGCGCCTTAAGCATTATTTCAATGCAATACCAACTCTCCCAAACTCACACGTTAATCCAGACGGGTGTCTTCCTCAATCCGGCCCACATGGCTCCTATTTACCCCACTCCATATTTACGCAACCTGTGTTTGCCCTTTATACTGCACCATGCCAACCTTCCTCACAGCCTATGGACATGCTCTGGGGTCCATTTCTTCAAAATTCCTTCTGTGGAAAGGTGGGGGGCCTCGCTTCGCAGCCTCGACCCGGACCTACAGGTTCTCCTGAGAAGTTCGCCGGAAGGAACAGGACTACGGCCACCACGCGACCATCAACCTAACTCAAGGTGAACAAGTCTGGGAGGGGGTGGGCCTTCAGCCCCTTGACCGCCACCACCATCACAACTTTGATTCTCCTCGAGCCACATCCTCACCAAAAGTTTTTGGTTCTCTCTCCCGGATAAAACGAACGCTAAAACGTTTTCTTGTCTTCAGAGTGCTTGGCAATGTTTGCGTATGTTCTGTCGAGTGTTTTGCCATGTAGAAAGGGAGGAAGGAGAGAAAAACAACGTAAATGCGCAGTGACTGGATAAATCAGTGACCGACCAATGCGCAGTCTACGTCATCTCGCTTAAAGATGAAAAAGCCGATGAATCATCTTACTTTTAAGCATTGCCTCTTTGAACAGCTGCGGCCTACCCAGCCCGTGCAACGCACCTTTCTCCGTCTGTTTACATTGCGAAACCACGTTTTCATATTTATGAACTGATTCGTCACGTTCTGAGCGTTTTCATTAATGAGCTCATTACCATTACCTTTGACATATGGGCATCGGGATTCATTCCTTGTTACCACTCGCAAGCAGTTGTTTACGGCAAATAAAGCCAGATAACTCTTGCAGACCAGTTACCACATGAGGGGGATAGAGAGATCGTATGTCGTCAGGTGTTGGTACAGACGCATCCTCCGGGAAATGTTTTGACTGCAGCATGACAACCAGAGCAGTTTTCACACTTCAGGCATTTTATACATCCTGCCATCGACATCAGAGAGTGGCACTGGAGGTGTTGCTGCTCCTCACAGCACACACCTCTTCTCAATCAAACACGCAGACAATTTGTCAGACCGACAGCAAGAACTACATTTTCAGCCAGTTTCAAAGCTATTTGATGTGCGTAAAGCCTCTCTATTTCTTGGGCACATCGTTCGCCACTTGAGTACTGGGAGCATTGAATCTAAGTTATAGACACACTTGTTGACTACCTTCTAAAATAATTTTGGATTTGATGAATAGTTTAAAAAAGCATTGCAGTGGGCTCTAAGTGAAAACGATTGGCATATTTTCTTTATGTATTAGTTTAAGCCGCCCAATTAGGCGGGAGAAATAAGGTGAGAAGTCTATACTGCCCACGTGGCCTCATGATTGAAGACTATACTTATGATTAGATACCGGAACTTTAGGCACGAAAAACTTGGGTTTTAGGCGCCTATAATACGCACTGAAAAGTGCCATTTAGGTATTTATAGGCATAAAATATTGTCGTTTAGGCACATATAGGCTCAATTCGTATTTACCTGAGCAGCATATTTTGCTACAAATTTATGGCTTGCAGTAAAAACTGCGGACAAGTATTGCAGTGTGGGAAAGTAATTTTATTTTATTAGTGAAAATAAGTGACACAAGTGTTGCTATTTAAACAGATTTACGTGAAATGCTGGGTGATTCGACAACAAAAGAAAAGCTTAAAAGCAATGGCAAGCCACACCCATTGCAATTATTCGCGGCTTGAAGTTGTACCTCATTTCGGTCGATAGTTGTGTGCGAAAAAAACAGTCAACGTTCACTGAAGTTGGAGGAGCGTTGTCGTTCTTCAGGGACGCTTTATGATCTGACTCCACCTGAAATATCATTATGTTTGGTGCTCAGAACCTTCGGCAACCCTTATAGCTCAGGGAATCTAGGAATTTTATGTCCGACAGAATGGCAGATTGTCCGACAGAAATGGCTCTATCAGGAACCGGTCCTTTCGGGATTGTGGCGGGTAAGTCCTGGACCTTCAAAATCAGCTCAGTATTCTTAGTCAGAGTGGCGCCCAAGCTTGCAGCTGCGGAAATGCTTTTTGCTAGAGTGTGAAATAAGCACACAATGTGCCAAGTCGAGTTCAAGTGTACAAGGGTGTAAACAATTTCGGCTGCGATGCTTTTGTCTTCTGAAATGCTTTTAGTAGCAACGGCGAGTGTATTTATAGTAATTCGCCGCTCTTAGACGAGTTTTTAAGTCGTAGCAATGGGCTCTGGTGGAAGAGGGACAATCGGTAACTGCTGCTTCAAGACACAACTGCAAACTGAAGAAAGATCTTAACTGCAGGTATTTGTTCGTTGACAAAGCAGAACTACCTGCTCAGCTCTTCACAGCACCATTGAATCCTATAGCTTCATCGGTGCCGGGGTTTTTATTCCGTTAGCAATGGATGGGGCACATGGGCAAAAGTGCTCGCCGTTGGTCCGCGGACACAGCGCGTCAGAAGGGCATAGGCCAAAACAGCTCGTGTGGACAGGGGTGACGTCGGTGAGGTTGGCGGAGGTGTCGCTGCGTACGGGCCTCTGGCAGGTCGGCCAATGTGACGGTGTCTAGGTGGCGGTGGCTTGTGCACGGTTGGAGTTTCTGGGCTTGTTTGGCACTGCTCGCGGATTTTTTTTTTTTTGCAAACTTTGTGCGACAAACACTTCGTTGCGGGCCTCTGAAGCGAAAGCAGTCCGTGCAGACCACCGACTCGAAAAGCCGAAAAAGCATATATAACACGAAAAAGGCATTTTCAGGGGCTAAAAAGACCGTATAGGCTTATACATAGTCAAAGTAGGCGGTAAAAAGCCCATATGGTCAAAATAGGCAAAATAGGCAGAATGAAGTACTGCTTAAAATGCTCCCCTTCCCTTAGTTCGTACTTATATGTTAAATACGCTCTATACGAACTCAAGAAAAAAAGGCATTTTGCCTAATGTTCCGGTCTCTACTTCACGATGCAGTATGGACCCAGAAAGAAAAGTTCAATCCCTACACAATGACTAGAATTGCTGGGTGCAAGTTTTCGAGTAATGGAGATGCACTTGCTTATTGTCAAACGGCTCCAAATTTCGATCGCCCGAGTCATTTTAGCAATTGGAATAAGGGAAGAAAAGCTGATGGCTGTCGCAATCTTCGGTAAAAGCAATGTCGGCTTCTTCCCGTTGTAAGCATCAGAAATAAACTTTCAGTGACAACCTTTTTTGAAAGATTATTTCACCCCCGGGATAATCAATCCGCAGCAATACTTTATTCATTTGCGATTATTTTCAGTCTTTATAACATCCCTCGGGGTAAATACAGCAGCTAAAACATACTCAATCGGCACCACTAACTTAAGTGCTTTGTGAGAAGCCTACAGACTTGTTAGCAGACGTCCTGCAGGCCATTACGTACTGTACCTTTCCGTAGTCATCTAGGTTGTAGTGCGCAGTGACGGAGTGCTCCGTCTCCGGGTAGAGTAGCTTGGAGGAGGCAATGGCTGCCAGCGTCGATAGTATTGGAGAGATGGTGACGTCCACCGACATGAGCTGCAAGGAGAAATCACTGAACATGGGTGGACCAAGCACGTGTACAGTGGAGGAAGTTTATTGATTTAATTAAGCTGTTTCATTGCAATTCCAGACGATTGCCTCTCTTTTCAGCGGCAAGAAAAATGGTGGTGCAGTTGCATGAACTTGCATCTTTAGACTAATATTTCGATGGGATAGGTTGGCGAAATGTTGCCATCACTTCGTCCACAGACGACAGAATGAAAATAGAGTGCGAGAGCATGTGGATTCACCCAATTCCTGTGGAGAAACGAACGCAAGACGGCGCCAAGAAGTCAAAGCGCCTCGCGTTGCATTTTTTTCCAGCCTTCTCCCACTCCATAGACTTTCAACTTGCTCCCGAGCTGGCCAGGGTTCGCCAGCACTGGACATACCATGGACGAGCGGCCGAACTAGGTTTACCAGCTGTTTTTAAACGTGCGATGTTGCTCTAGGTAATGTCAGGTCCCATCAAGTAGCGGTGGTGGCGTTCTAGTGCATGTTTGCGCCTGTCATCGGAGTTGTTATCCCTTAAAACGTAGTGTGAAAGGACTGCACAGTTACTGGAGAGCCAGCGAGACGTAAAAATGTGTGTTCAACGGCGGGGTATGTCTTGAAATCGCTGAACTAGCCAAGAAGGGACATGCCCACACATTCAGTTTTTGTTTCAACGCTCCGTTTCGTCCTCTGCCTCTCTACCTGCACAGTATAGGGCAGTGGAAGACCAATACAAAAGTCCGTGCTACTTCGTGTAAAAGCTGGTTTACGTTCAATTGTAAACGTATGATGTTTTTATTGAGCTTTGCTGAAAGGCGCGCCCTTAGACGCCCTCGTGGTATAATAAAGAGTGTATTGTGTCCTCTAAGTTATCCTCCGGGGGAACAAGAAAACTAAAAGGCAATATAAATAATGCGCGTGGTACAGCCACTCATATTCCGTCCCCTTCTTGGGGAGCCTCGAGAGCACAATGTGGGCACCTGATGCAGGAAATCTTGCTTCTTCCCAAGACGCTGTGTTGCGCGTATCCCGAGAAGCCAGCTGAAAAACTGCCGGAGCACAACAGCTTCGCAGAGGCGAGTAGCGCCGCGACTTCCGTTTGTGAGCATTCGCTGTCCCACATGGTAGCGCGCATTTTTAATAAGAAGGCACGTCATGACTGAACGTTTGAACGCTCAAATCACGGTGCAGACATTCCCACAAGGCGGTTCTCGTCACGGTTCGGATGAAGTCAAAGTCATCCAACGTGCGTTTCTTCGTCATTTGAATGTACCGATTTTTTTGCGGGATACACCCAAACTTCGCTGGCCATTCATTTCTGTAGGATAACAATATGGCTGCTCAACAGACGAGTTATATCTGGTGCAACGACAGTTATGAGGTCATTCACTATTAACCCCCGCATCGGGTTGGAAATTGGGTCGACTTCTGTTTTGCTCGGGAGGCGAAAATTGTGAAGCTGAAAACAGTCGCTTTGAATTCGATACGGCGCCTGCAGACGCCTGGAAATTCACGACATTTGCGACTAGCGTTAAATATTTCAATTCTGGCTCTGCGCTCATCCCGTCTTTTAGACATGCTGGAACGCGCGGACAAATAGGGTAAATTGTCACCCTAAAACACCACTGCAGCTGTACCGTTCAATGCAGTGATTCTCCCGTTGGGCGTATAAGTTATACAAGGAATGTTATGTGTTTTGGCAGGTGAGCTTTGTCTCTTATCAAATCACGGCGGAAAGTTCACTTCGCGCTGTGCCCCCAGGTTCGGCATAGAGTCGCGACTGCGCGTAACGCGCAGGAAGTCGCCTCTGTTCAACGTTGTAACCTCTGTTCAACGTTGTAAATGTTGCTACATGGAGTGTGCTGTAAACACATTTCGGCAAGCTGAAGGATGTTTTGAATGCAGAGCATTTCTTTAACTCACGATGTCACCCGGCGCCGGCGTGTCTCGGCGTCCGCAACAGCCGTTCCAGGGTGCGCCCTCTCCCCCACTCCTCCTCTCCCGCATCACGCTACCCTACTCGCTCTCAACAACAGGTCCGCACCCCTCCCCCTACACTATATAAAAAAAATACTTACCGGCGCCTGGTTTCGATCCCACCACTCAGCGGGCGGAACGCAAGGTACATGGTGCTCTACCCACTGCGCCACAAAGCCGGCACAGAATGGAAGGCTACGAACGCGCCTTATATCCTTGACTCATTCAAACTACGTCAAGAAGCTGCTGATAGAACGCATTCACTACCTGTGGGCGGAACGCGAGGTACATGGTGTTCTTCCCACTGCGCCACAAAACCGACACAGAATGAAAGGCTACGAACGCGCCTTATATCCTTGACTCATTTAAATTACGTCAAGAAGCTGCTGATACAACGCATTCACTACCACCAACTCCCCAAACACTAAACTATAACGCAATACACCCACCCCCTATGCGACGCATTTGCTCGAGTCCCCCTCGCGGGGGAGATGGGCCCTTTTTGTACCGTGTGTTTATGTGAGACGCGGAATGGTGTGGGACGCCACATTACTCACGTCTTTGAGGCCCAAGCGGGGGTGACCGTAACATCTTGGGAGACTTTTATACACACCATCACGTCTGGGGCAGTCTATTAAATGCAAGGCATCTCTTACACTCGGCCTGTCCCGCGTTGACCGGCGTAGTCCGCACTCCTCATTACGAATGCGCAAACTCTCCTCCGTTCTTCTCGCCGACAGCTGTGCGTTAGCGCTCTCTCCGGCTCATTATCATAACAACAGCTTGGGCGCTTCGCCTACGTTCGCATGTGCTCCGGCGCGCTTGTGCGCGCATGTGTGCGCATGCGCAATCTTCCTCCGCTGTCTCCTCTCCTTCAAGCGCGCATATAAAGCGGTGAGCGCTCGGCGCCGTTCAGTTAAGCGCGCGCTTTCGCTTGACACAGTTGCTCAACTCCGCTTGACTTTGCTCGTGCTTCGCTTGACGACGACGACTCCGTTGAATCTTCCGATGAAGGCGGTCTTTACGTACTTGGAACTCTACGTGTTATTGAGCATCATTTAAGGTTCACTACACTTCAACCACATTTGGGTAACCAACATAACGGAAACGAGAATTGAACCCCGTGAGATGCCTTGCATCACCCCTGGGTTCCCCTCGTGGGAGGGTGGCGTAATCGTTTATCTACACGTCCCCACACGAAATTGTTAGATGCCGCCAACACAGCCGGTTTTTAGCTTCTAAGCACCGGGCACCCACCTTTGTCAGTCGTGGCATGCGGAGCCCAATTTGGCCCGATATCTCGCTTGTTCCTTCCGGAGTGTTACAATTACACGTGACCCACCGCAGCTGAAACAGGGTGTCCAATAACTACCCCATCATGTTCTGTCCAGTCGAGACCGCGAGGTCCAATGTACGGCGGTTGGGTTATGGGAAGTGGCCACTCCTCAGGTGATTGACGAAAAACTTGGATAAGGACGAAGTCTAGCAAACCTTACATCCACCCGTTGACGTGCAGAAAGACAAGCTATGCAGACAAGGTTTGGTACGCGCTGGGCGGCCCACAACAGCCTGGAGGTTACCTGCCTGCGTCACTTTAAAACCGCCCGTTCAGTTGGCAGCCCATCTTTCAGACTAGGAACTAAATGACAACCTCTGCAGGCTTTGTGGTTACTGTATTGGTCACTACAGGCGCCATGAGCTAGAAGGCACGTGCATGAAGTTGCCAAGGGCATCACTACAAAGGAACTGCTAAAACTGGTTACTGATAGGTTTGCTCTACCACCTCATGCCTTCCCAAAATAGCCTCTACCCTGTGCTCAAAGAAACTATCATTAGGGCTGTGAGAGAAACTAGAAATGTGACTATATTGCCTGCAGATTGTAGCAATCTGACACGAGAACTTTCCTTGCAGGAGCTTTGAAATGCCCTTCAAAGGGCAAAGCGTCGCAGCACGCCTAGTACATCACAAGCCATCACATACCACATCATGCAGAAATCGGATAACGCGGAGCAAGAAAGCCCGTGTATTGCCGATTACCTGGCTCTTTGCCCTTGTTGTCAGCTCAGGCAGCTCATGCAGACATGAATCTTTGAATTTGGCGAATCGGAAGACGTTTCAGATTATCATACTAGCTTGGAGAGAAGATGGTTTCGGCACTTAGAGGTATTGCATAACTACAAACGGTATTATGCTAACTCCACTGCACTGGCGACCCCACCGCTGATGTTGCACGACACTGATGCGGGCTCAACACAAGGACGAAGTGAAATGTCTTGCCTAGGTTGACAATGAGTTTCCATTTGACCGTCTGCAACAGCCCCCCATCGAGGCGCGATGTACTGTAATCATATCATCAGAAGATTGCGTAAATACATTTAGGCTTTCCTGATGCATCGCCAGCTCAAAATTCAGGTGGTCTACGTCTTCGGCAGTTCAAGGTGTGTCAGAGGCAGGGTGCTGCAAGGTGTAAAGCTTACTGTCCTGCTCGTCAACATTGCGTGGGCCGGTATATCTGACCCGTAAAACAGGTGTGGGTTACAGTGTTGGCAACTCGATTTATTCTGACGATGTTGCACTGTGGACTCGGCTACCAAAGTGTCACAGAAGCCAAATCAGAAATTTGGTACCAACTGCACTGGATGCGGTTTTGGAACGTATCATGGACATTACGCTATGGCAAAGTCTGAAGCACGTTTGTTGCACGCCGTTCCAAAGAGGCAGTTTGGAGCCGCCCTTGCGAATGTACACGGCTTCCTGCTTGTGGTGAAAACAGAAGTCGGATATCTCGTATTCAGTATTGACCATCGCCTCACCTATGCTTCAGCAATCAAACTCGCCCAGTACAGTCGTCACAGTACCGTCGCGTCCTTGAAAACATACATCAATTCTTAATTGACAGTTTTGGTGCTCACACACTTGAGCCCTCAAAATTGAAGAGGCCCACAGTGCTCCCAGTCTTGTACTCTATGACCCCATCCCGCCAAGTCAATGTGTTTGATTAGAGTGAATACCAAACACAGGAATGCACTCCAGACCCCTTTTTGCTTGCCACGACCATTGAAATGTGCAAGCACCCTTCCTGGCCCCTGACATTCCGTGCTACCCTTCAACGAGTCTTAGGCCACGTCGAACGGCTCCATAGGACTCCAGAAGAACGCATCCCCCTCGCACGGCTGCGAGAACTCCTCACTCTGGAATGGATCTGATTTTTGTACCTTCCAGACAGTGATTGTCCTCGCCATTAACATCATGTCATGGCTCCTCTACCCCACCTGCAGAGTGATCGCTTTATTTGCCACTCTGTACACGTTGCCTCGAAATGGCTTACACTAGTGTGTGAAATGAGGCACGAAGCAGCGGCTGCGCGGAGAACATTGAGGGACACCTGCTGATATCCACAGATGGGTCCTTCCTACTAGACCAGGGAATGGTAGCTGCAGTATCCATTGCGTATGCCTTCGCTTCAGACAGACAATGCCGCCTTCTCGTGACCAGAAGATGCACAATGACCGAAATAAAGTGTCTTCAGTTGGCTGCGGACGTGATTAAGGCTTGGGAGCCGACTCTGGTCAACCGTTAAGTGGCCATACTACCAGTTTCAAAAACGGCCTTCCTTAGTCTCTGATGGGCCAATGCTAGCTGCATTGCCTCAGCGCCAACGGGTTTATAATTCACCTGCAGTGGCTACCAGGTGACTTTGGTATCAAAAGAAATGGGGGAATGATTGCCCGAAAAAATGGGGGCATCAACGTCCCGAGGTTCGTTATCCGAAAGCACCTCTAAGCCCTGCACCCTGCCCCCCGAATTGCATCCGGCAAGCCAGCTCACCCGCTTTTTTGACTGAATTAAACCAAGCTGAGCGCACTCCATCTACGAATCGGTGTCACTGTTGCGCAGAAAGAAGGGTTAGGCTTGGCCTTTCTAGGGCGCACACTTGCACACGCTGTACACACTGTACACTGCACACTCGCGCAAGCACTGTGCACATGTTCGCGAATTCTCAGCGTTGAACTGCGCCTACAGCGTCGTACGGGAAACTCGGACTGCCTTCATGCGTGTCATTGAAATTTGTTGTTCATGAATTGTAACCATTCCTTCGAAAAACCGCCTTCCATGTCCTGCGGAAGATTTGTAGGACACCGGTCTATCGGACCTGGTATAATTCTGCCAGTGCTATCTTTGCTGCGCGGCCCATAATACATCATGTTCTTTTCTCCCCTTTTATCCTGCTTTCGGTTTGTCCCCTCCTTCTCGACTCAGTCTTGATAGAGGTATCCTCAACCACAGAGGCAGTTAACGCCTGGTGCTTTTCCGTCATTTCTCTTTCAAAAAAGCAACATACACCTCGTGTGCAGTGGTGGCTAATCGATTGTTAGGCGTCTATGAGTGACATCTTAGTACGAAGTTTGGGCCCTCCCAATGCAATAAGACAAGCAGAAAGGGCTCATCCGTGCACTCTTGGAGCAAACAGGGCTGACATTTGCAGTTAGAAATTGCTCTTACATTATCTCTGTACTCGTAACATGGTGTCGATAGTTGTAATGCCATGGCGTGAATAGTTCTCATTGTATCAACCATGCGTCGAAGTAGTCATTTCAACCGAATTCTCCGTCACAGGGCTGATTCGTTTATAAAATCAACCGGAACTCGGATGGTGGGGTTTCTTATCGCAAACAGGCCAAGGAACCTGTTTTATTTTTTTAATGCTTGTTTTTGTTTGGTTCGGTTCTTCTGATGTCTTTCTTGTTTGCCATTAATGTGTTTTGTTAAGCCTGTCTTGGTTTCCCGTCTTCTTTTTTCTCAGCTGGTCGAGATATGTAACAGATACTAACATCGATTTTTCTATATAAGAGTGGCGGCAATTCTCGCGGGATACTGTGGCAGATGTGCAGGCAATAAAAGGGTATGATCTCACATGGTACTTTCTAGAGGGTAGGAAACTGATCACTCTCTTCAACAGGGACAATGGCGCCCAATTCCCTTCTCACGGATATGAGGAAAGACACTGAGTGCGCGGGTGTTTGCGATGCCAGAAATACGCCCAAAACCTGCCTTCGCATTTCATGTGGTCGCTATCAAATCGAAAGTAAGCGCTTTTTTGTCTTCCTAACTTCATTACCCTTTTCATCCTTTTTGGGGTTACAAAGTTTTATTCTTTTGTCAGTAAGGCCACGCTTTACCACCGGTGCGGAGAAGCCTTGCGCGATAAAGCGACGTGTGTGGGCAACTGCGCATTCCTTAGCTCACATTGAGGCGTGCCAGTGCTGGCAAAAGGGCAGCCGAGATGGTGGCGAAGCCGACTGTCATGACGCAATGCAGCTCCGACGCGAGTCATGCACGCCAGGTACGGAAGCACCAGCAACGGAGCCTCGGCCTGTGAACAGCGGGATGAAAATGACAAGGTCACAAACGTGTATCTTGTAGGCGCTTTGTAGCCAAGTGCAGGTGGTACGAAATTCAAAGTGAGATCATGAAAAAGTTATATGGGGTTTGCACAAATTACCCCTTAGAGCGTGTCATTGTAGTATAGCCGCTTAATTTATTCGGTTTCTTCTTGATGCTTCCGGAAAGGACCCTAGAACCATCAGGTTGTGGGGGTGTTTATCACTCGTCATTTGGCCGCCTACGCAATAGATTTTTCATATATATACTGGAGGGAAATCTGGCGTCTTTGTCTAGGCGAGCCACGCTTGGGAGAGCGTTCCGTCATATCCGGGAAGGCACGTTCCACTTGTCCTAGGCATGGCTCATGAACAGGCTGAAAAGTTGGCTTTGGCCGCAAAAAAGACACAATATTACTAGAAAAGATGATTAAAATTTGTTTTGTTATAAAATTGAACCTAAAAAATATTAATTTGTCAGTGGTAATGTAGAAGATTCATGCACGATGAACAAAAAAATGTCACCCTTTTTTGTTGATTTTGGCTTCGAGACAAAAAAGAAGCCGTATGGCTAGCTAAGCCAAGTACGCGAAGAACGTCACTAGCGGCAATGGCGCCGCTTTAGCGGCCCGCGAGTGCAGTGACAGATTTCCCTCTAGTATAGATCAGTATAAAACTTTATGGCCTACGCGACGAGAAAGACGCCGCACATTCACGAGTGACGGAGCGCCATCTCGCTGTCAAAGTACAAAAGAAACACGGAGCGCTTTGTGGCCTCAGAAAATTACAGGACTTTCGGGTAGGCTACATAACTTTCTGCCTGTTAAGCGACGGATGACTCGGGAAACGAGGAAGATAGAAATTCCACTGCGGCGGACATTCTTTTTGTTGTGTTTCAACAGCGCAGCGGTTCAAGCTTGAGCTCAGGATGTGCCGAACGTTAACAGACACTCTGCTCGGCTAAGTAGAGAGAAGGAGGATGCTATGCCAAGAGGTGTGAGCAACAGTGCCTAGGATGCAAGGAGCCCACGAGCAGGTATCTGGGTACCTCGAAGTGTGAAATAGACGTCTATCCGATTGCGTTATCACCCCATTCGGGACGGTCAACATTTCCTTTGGGTTGGTAGCGCCGGCGTTTTTTTTTGTGGACTTTGGCTGACTTGAAGTGGACTTTGGCAATGTAGATTTTGGACTTTAGGAGGGTGGATTGTGGGCTTTGATTTAACTCAATTTGCAGAGAGAAAAGCTTCTTTTTAAATATCTTTCTCTTAAGGGGCCGACCTAAGAAAAGCCAAGTTAGAGCTCTTGAAGACCACCAGCTCCACTGTTTTCTCAGTCTTCGCATCCCAATTGGAAAGGTGGGCGATTTTTTTCTGCGGTGTTTGCACGGCTCTAGAAAGCACGCCTGCGCTGAAAGCAGAGATGAAGCAGTCTCGTTGGAATGTCGTGATGGCGCTCTGGTATTAATCCATACGTGTTTGTGTGGCACCATTGACGCCCCGCGTTGGTGTGACTGCAACGGGCTCCAGAGTACTACGAATCTCCGTGTTCGACATCGCACAGCCTGGCTGGCACCGAAGCAACCCTTCGAAGATGGCCACTTCCCCCAGACAGTGGTGTATAATCGGCCTGGTCGGTGAATATCGTAGGACTTTTGTGTCTTACATATGCATCGTAATTGTTTAAGTTGCAGTTATTTTTCCTACTTTTAATACCAGTTTGTTAACTCTCTTGTTTGTACTATTTCTGTAACGTTTGACTTGCTTGCATTTTTCCTATGTTTAGTTACCAGTTTGTTTCAGGGGGACTCACATCATCACCTTCCTATAAGATTTATAACTTCATGAACCACTGGCTTAAAAACCACCCTGAACCAATATAAAATGTTCCGCAGATATATAAAAATTGTCCTCACAGCGCAGTTGGCTTATCTCATACATACATAACATCACCACTAAAATAAAAAATAAACAAGTAATACATTAAAGTTGCCTCATGCTCTACCGATGAAGCTAGCCGCCCTGGAGTGCATTCGGCAGGCATTCTCAGATAGTGAATGGCAGCCTACCATTGTCCTTGAAGAAGACAGTGTATGACAGCTGCATCTTGCGGGAACTCAACTACGGGGCAGAAACTTGGAGGGTCACTAAAAGGGTTCAACTTAAATGGAGGACGACTCAGTGAGCGATGGAACGGTAGATGATAGGTGTAAGATTAAGGGACAAGAAGAGAGGGGAGTGGAACAAACGCGTGTTAAGGACATATTAGCAGAAATTAAGAAGAAGAAATGGGGTGGGCAGGGCATGTAGTGTGAAGGCAAGCTAACCATTGGTCATTAAGGGTAACAGAGTGGATCCCTAGAGAAGGCAAGCGTGGCAGGGGGTGGCAGAAAGTTAGATGGGCAGATGAGATCAAGAAGTTTGCGGGAATAAATTGGTCGCAGTCAGCACAGGAACGGGGTAATTGGAGATCTATGGGAGAGGCTTTTGCCCTGCAATGGGCGTAGATAGGCTGGTGATGATGATAACATTACAGTTCCGTTAATTTGCACTAGATGGCGCTCGCTGCCTAGGAAGCAAGAGTTTTTTTTAGTGCAGAAGTGATGTATTAGTAAAAAAAACAAGCAAACTACACGCTCAAGAACATTTTGATTATATCGTAAAAATTTTTCTACAGGTTCAAAATGTGTTATTAATTAGTAAGTGCCATATGAATGCGTTCAGGTGCGTCCCCCTTAGGTAATTGTTGTCTAGAACTCGCCGGTGCATTGTTTTTCGCGGGATAAACTTGGACCTCCGCTATTATGGCACGGGGATATAAAGAAGGGACTCGCCATTCCGAAGAAGGCGTTTGCCAGGGCGACGATAGCTTCGCAGCTGGTGATGCCGAACACGTGGTGCACCAGCCAACCCGTTTTGGCGATGACAGGCGAGACGACGCCGTAGTGGAACAGGAGGATGGCCAGGGCGCCCAGGAACAACACTCCCGGAAGCACCTGCGCACGCAGAAGGCAAGCCAGTTCAAAGAAATCAGACTCATGGGAAAATCTTAGAAAAAATTATATTTGCAGTAGAGTCAACCAACGCAGAATGGTTTCGTTCTAGTTTTTAGTCCTTTTAGCGCACTCAGAAATACCAAAAAATTGCCACAGATTTGTAAAGTTCCAAATAACTGGCACATACGTAAGTTTACTAGAATTCGGTAAGTTTACAAGATAGAATCCGTATCATGGACATGGTCACTTTCATCAAACTATTTAGTTAATCTGCTCAAATCCATGCAAAAGAAGAGCTTCTCGTTTTATTCTCGCAACTATAATCGTAATTCAAGTATCACAGATAAAACTTGAACATTGCATTACAATCATTACAAATTATCGCGTGGTCACTCTTTCTATGTCTGTTCACAAATACGTCCATAGTGATAACCCCATCCCGCCCCCTCCAACCCACTTCACACAGGTCGTCACGTTTACACAATCAATTCGCTTTCAAGCCTATCTATGAAAAATACACTTTGCATTCGATCAACGGCTCTACCTAAGGAAATATCTCATTAAAATGATCTTCCTGACGCTATCACGTCTCTATGAAACCTTGACAGATTCCGTGAGCAACTAAGTGGGCATTTTTCCTGAATATTTTTGTTTCATATTAGCGCTTCCAACATGTTTGATATCGATGCCTTTGTAGTTTTGCTTGGTCTTTGAATGTTGCTATTTTTTGAATTCTTATAAATTTTAGAGTATTTTTTATTAAGGAATATATAATGATGTTGTTATAATCTTGCTTATATTTACCTTTCCCATCTGTTGGCTATATGCCTTCAAAGGTCCTCCTCTTTGTATAGGCCCCCTTACCCCGTGCTCCACTTGGAGCCTGTAAGGTTTTTCTGAATAAATGAATAAATAAAAAAATGTACCGATCCTTATATGCCAAAAACAAATGTTCTAAACTATTTTCGTGCCGAATCGATGGAATAAATGCAAAGAAAATTGGCAAAGTTTGGGATTAGGCATCCGATTTCGCCTTCCTTATTTAAATGGACCGTGTGAACGAACTGAGTATGAATTTTAAGAGTCCTAATCGGAAAAGCTGTAATTTTTCCAAAACATCTACCGCACAACAAAAACCCTCCCCTCCCCAGAATACTTAGGCACTCCGCTCTGTGATGACGTCTGAACAGGGCGGCTGTACGGTAGACAAAATAACGCACAATCCCTTGAGTAATTACGGTAGAACCGCTTAATACAGACCACAATTGTGTATCAAATTACGAAGCCACTGACTTCATGAGTTTACCGCGATTGTTTCGAGATCAGGATGGAAGACGGCAAATAGCCAAGTGGACACTTTCCAGACGTTTTTCAGCAAGGTAGTATCTGCACATGAGCGCATCGGAGTTGTCGGCTCCACGCAGTTGGTACGACACTGTCGCTCCCAAAACAAACGCCCACAAGGCGAATTGGAGGTGAACCACAATCGCTCACCCGCCTCACAATCGAAGCCGAAGTGCCTGCCTGGAAAGTTTCTGCATCTTATTTAATGATCATCTACAGCCCCCCATCTATCGGGCATGGTACGTCTGTCGACTGGCCGTGCTACCCGCTTCCTATCTTCAGGTTCAAGACGCATATGGACAACAGCCTCAATAATCCTTGCGGCTCGGCGCTGTCTCTGCAGCTCTAGCATACAATGGAAGCACATTACAATGTCAGAGCACACAAGAGCAGAGTAATTCGATCAGCAATTAGTCGGCTAATGATCCCTACCACACACATCCAATGCATCAAATGAAAAACTGCGTCTGTGACTGAATGACCAGAATACGCCCCGTGTGTAGTGACAAAAAACTATTTTAGGGTTATCCAAGTGGAACTAGGTATCTATGTACAGATGCGTACCAAACCTTTGACGAAAGCGTAAGGTGAAAAACCAATAGTAGTACACTTAATCCACTGTTGGGAAACCTGCCACGAATGTCGGGGAGCCATGCAAAGCCAACAGAAAATTATATAAATACATCGCAAAGCAAACCAAAAATACGCAATAGAACACAGCGCAAGCCTAAACGGAAAAGGGCATCGAGCTTGCGACCAACTTCAGACAACGATGTGTATGAAGAAGACTGTGTCGCTACTGGGAGCCCTATAAACCCAACCACTACCAAAACCGCGACTGTACAGAAGATACACCGACTGAACCTAGGGTAGGACGACCATCCAGAACTTCAAACCGTCAAAGAAACATATCTTGTTCCGTGTGCCACCACAATATAAGGACTGCAGTAGAGAAAATATTCCCCCATTGGTGCGGAGTTGAATATAGGTGGGCTGAATGCAGCAATTACAAAATGTATGGAAACGAAACAGCAGTGGGGGCGTATCTCGGCAAGTTCCAAAGCAATGGGGGTGTATCGCTCCAAGCAATATACGACCAATAACGCCCACCTCATACATGGGCAGTCTTACGAAGTGTATGGTGCACGCGCTTTCAAGATCTACTTGAAGAAGGTGATGCCATTCCATGCAAAATGATAGGGATTAAAAAGCATCTATCAACACAAGATGTCCTCCTATCATTCTGTAAAGATATCACGGCTGCACTAAGCTTGGCCCAACTCGAGGCCATACTAGCAGTCGACCTAGAGAAGCCACCTGATTGCGTGTAACTGGACGCAATATTAGAGTTAGAGTCCAGCAACTGTGGACCACGCCTGAAGAAGTAGATCACAATTTTTCTTCGAAGACGTCACCGCATGGTTTGCATTGGTGAACATGAGACAGCACCTCTCTCCCATCTGAAACGAGGCATACCGCAAGAATCCGTAGTATCTCTCACCCTATTCAACCATGCAGCCATAAGTATTACAGGGTGCTAGAAGAGATGGAAGACGTGCATTACCTCATGTGCACAGCTTGCACCTCCATTTGAATCAATGCAAGCTTCCGGACATATTGAAACACAACTACTGTAGCGCTCAATAAAAAGCAAGCAGCAGCCAAAGCAATTGGCCTGAAATGATCATCAGAAAAATCGGAAGTATTCATGGTCGCGAAGAGAAGAGGGAAAACCACCCCGCCCATCCATTTTCTCTACAGGGCTCAACAATCCCTCCCCGCAAACTGTCGAGATCCTTGGCTAACACTTCTAGGAAGGACGATGGGAGGCACACCACCGCCCACTGGATTCTCCGCTAGCAAAACAGCTCATGAAACGAGTCTTCAATACGCAGAGCGGGCTTAAGGCACACGGTCTACTCTGACTTAAGGGCGTACTCATCGCATGTCGGATTCTTTATACAAATATCAACAAGGCCGAACGGCAAAAACTAGACACCACACTAAGAAATGCTGCCAAAATATATTTACGACTACCCGTAACAACCAGAAATAAGAGCACCGAATACATCGACAGCCATAATAGAGGAAATCATAGCAGTCCACAAATACAACCAACCTAAGACAGAAAGGAGAACCAGGCCGGGATTTCACTCCTGGAATCGACAATACGAAGAAACAGTGGTCGAGTACTGCAAGTCAGAATTTACACACAACCAACCGCTTAAGGTAGCCCCTATTCCCGATAATATTGACGCCACTAGACATGCAGAACGAAGAGCCATCAGGGCTAATACACGAACAAGAACTTGGAAAGAGAACCCCAGCAAATGCGGGCATACATGGACGCAGCAGAAAAATGCATCTCATTGGCTGCTGCCCGCATGGACCCGACTGAACAGAACCAACTGATACAGAAGGCAACAAACAGCTCATCTCCGCGTAGGAAGTGGAATTATACGCCATTGGCAACGCTGTTCTACATCTGGCCCAACCAGCGCACCCCAAGGCGGCACACCTGTTCAAACATAATAAAGGCACAGTGAAGCTGTACTGGATTCCTGTTTACGCCGACGTTCTGGTAAACGAAAGGGTACAATCAGCTCGCCCGCAAAGCCTACATCAGGGCTCTCAGCAACGGATCCAAATTCCGTCATCTGAGGTACCAATTCACCCGCAACTTCGCCTTAAGAATATTTGCGAACCAGCGATGCCTCTTCTTCCAGCACCCCACAACAACCTAGCACGATAGGAACAAATCGTAATCACACAACCACCAGTTGGAACAGTCGACGCTCGAGAGCGGCAACGTTATCCCAGATGTGGTAAAGTAACACATCGAACTAAATACGTACAATGCAAAATTGTGAATAACGAACACCAAATCTTTTGAGAGTTCCCCAATACACCCATATTAAAGACTTCAAACCGCCTTCCTCTCTGGGAACGAAGTGGCTCACTCCGCATCCCGCTATCTCCTTATCGGGCACTCCCAAATGAGGCCGGCCGCACCAACGTCGACCACGGGTCACCTGCTCTGACCCCCTCCCACAAACCCACACCGACATCCTGTACCACTACAGGCCCTCCGGACGCACCTATCCCCTCCTCACCTTTCGCTCTCCGTTTCCCACGTCCGCATCTGGTAAAGACTTCTGACTCACACCTACTACAACCACGTCACCCTCCACCTCATCTCCCCCACATACATTATACTCAACTGCTCCCCTGCGACACTCCCAATACGACCCCACACCTTGTTTGGATGTGAACACTGATTCACCCCCCCCCCCACCCGATCCCCCTTCTATAGAGCGGTGGGAGAGCGCATTGCGAAGTTGCCAGCTCGAGGACCAGGAAGCCCTGATCTGTCGGGCAAAGGCGGCGGCGACTCAGCGCGGCCTAGCGGAATAGGATGGCCACCCACCGCTCCTAACTCTTTCTCTCCCTTGCCCTCTCCACTTCTCTGAATAACCGTTTTTCACTCCCTCACTCACTCACTGTAGAGCGGCTCACCGCATCTACAATAGAAGAGGAGACACGCTTGCTTCATTTAGGAAGCCGTCAGCAGAAGCCGGGCCCGAGTTTTCTGAATCTCGCAACGCTCGCTAGGATTCTTTGCTATGTTTATCTTTCAAAATATTTCCATCGCTCTCCGAAGTATTATAGTTAGAAAAAATTATGCCAATTAGGTGCAGGAATAGAATGCCGCTATTCAGGAACGCGAACGAGCCCGCGCTACCTACACCTGTGGCTCTAGCTTACTGAAGGTGAGTGACAACGATTACAGCATCCGATGATCGTACATGACTAAAAACGGATGCTTTCAGGGTCTTCGACCAAGGAACGTGCTTTTGAGACATGTTCTGAGACCCACATGAGTGATTAGACTATAGGAATGACAGAAGTAGTATCCGGAGAGTTGAAAGTATTTTTTCTTTAAATGTCCTCTTTGATCAGTGAGGCGTACGTGGCTATCTGTCCAGTAGTAACAAAAAAAGCGCAAACTACAGCGCAGAAAATCCACATAAAAACAAGAAAGAGGCATAAGTAGCGAAAGAAAGGGACACAGCCTTTCTTGTCCTTGTGTGCGTTTTTCTGCGCTGTAGTCTTAGCCACGTGAAATGTACTCGTCCAGCTTCAATCGCAGTATTGAAATAAAAAAAGGCAGGATGAAAAAATACTGATAGCCGTGAGAAGACATGTTGAGGGGGCACGTTCGGAATGTGGGACTAATCCTTTCGCGATCACTACTTCAGAAGGATGGCTTCGGTGTCCTAGTAATTCATTTTCCAGCCACTTAAGTACTTTGTAGTGGCCGGACGACCTAACCCAGTGGTTTATTTGTGGCTGCAATATTAGACATTACTCCTCAATCTGCATTTTTATCAACTTAATCCAAATTGCATAAAGAAAGCATTTGATATAAATACCCCGGATTTGGACATAGGTAAAAGTCTTGTTTCAAAATTCATTTGTTTAGTTCACTACAAATGCTCAACTAAGCAAGATCTCATCACATTTTGCCGAGAAAAAGACAGCATGAGGAAACTTACAACAAAGGCGAAGCTGATCGGGGCAGGTTCAGCCAAGCCAGCCATCTGTCCAGTGCTCAGGTATCCCAGCACGCACTCACCGCCGTGTTGGGAAAAGCTCATCAACCTGCACGCAGACATATGTTTATGTCACTAATTGATTGACTGCGAGGTTTAACGTGCCGAAAATACACCAGGGCTATGAGGTTCGCAGTAGTCGAGGACTGCAGACTAATTTTGACCACCTGTTGATCTTTAACGTGCACCGAAATCTCGACACACAGGCGTTTTCGCTTTGGCCTCCACCAGAAAAGCAGGCACCGTGGTCGGGATCGAATCCGCGTCCTTGGGTTCAGCAGCAAAGCCCCTTACCCACTGAGCCACACGGCGAGTTTCAATGGCACTAATTCACCGAAAGCAATTCGTAGAGGTGAAATTATATTGACTTGATATTGTTATGGTTATTGATAGGACATTGATATTGGTATGATACAACTAAAATCGGAAGAAAACATTCAAATTGATCCTTGGCAGTGCCGATAACGGAATTTGGAAAGAAAAGCGTGCAATCATCCGTATAAAAGCTGTCACAATAACTACTGTGGATGCGGGCTATTCTGCAGTTATCTAACTGTATAATGTCAGTGCCTGACGATATGCGGCGGAGCTCGCTTTGAAGTCTCCCGTTGTCCACAACATTACTACGGCGATGCGTTCTGAGCTAATTGTTGGTACTTAGTCCTTTGCTAGAATACTGAAGAGCAGAAGCTTTCCAAAATGCGCAGGAGCACAGGATTCACGGTACGCTTTGCGGTATCACTGTGTGAGCCGATGCCAGCACTTGAAGTAAATGACTGCGGTGAGGACTTTTGCCAAGGGAAATTTCTGGTGGACGACGTTTGATCTGAAAGCATTACGTTATGCCTAACGCAAGCCCGTCATAACCGTTGTCGCCCCTACTCTCTTCTCCGCCTTTGAAAGTGTCTTCGATTACCCTCTGCCGATACATGAATATACATGAAACCAAATGAACCTACGCATGAGTAACCACCTCCTATACAATTTTGTTAAAGCGATGAGCGTTAGTTGAGAAATAGTAAATCGAAAACCGCCCATTGTCGGCTCGGCGCGTTTCCTTCTTTTCACCACTCTCCTCGATGATGACGGCGCTCGAGCTCCACTCCGCAGACGTGACGTATCGAACTATTCCGGTTTTGCGCTCCGCTGACTGCACGTAGCGGTAGTTAACATCGGCGTCACGTCAAAAAGACAGTTTAGAGCGGTATAAGAACTCGTGATCACTGATGTGCTGGTTAGGAAGGCTTTATTAGCCGCACGGGGACGATCGTAGGTACCTTGTTCTCTTTCACGCAGCGCCGCGCACTCTTTATCCGAAAAGCGCCGTCTCACATACCGTCCCACCAGGGCATGGCGGTGTTGCGGAAATTTCTGCCGGAAGCATGTCAAAAAGACGCTGAAAACCGGCAGCGCACCCGTGTACGAAACGCGCAGGTTCGGAGTACATTATTAGTCGCGATGAAAGGTATTCCTGGAAAGACAGAGCAAAGAACCGGTGCACTCCCGCAGGGTGCACGCGTTTTCAGACAAGCTGCACCCAGGTCTTGTAACAAGAAGCGCGGTTATAGAATAAAAAAAATGTAAATATAGAAGAACACCACAGCGTGTAAGCGTGCTGCGGTGAAGCGCTAATTAACTAATGGTGCACCCGCAACCCGCCGACGTCAAGCAGTCACGCCTTTCTTCGCAGGAAGTGCGAGGAAAAGCCATCCAATAGCAGGATATTTGGTTCATGACGTTGATGAGTGAACCCATGACGTACATGCGTTTAACTGACGGCGTCCAAAAAGACGCAAAAAAGGTGGTAAAAGGGCGACAAACTTTTCCAACAAAAGTGTAAGCTCTGCGCTGGACGTAGTAAGTTTTGCTTAGCACAGATGACGTTGACCTCCCAACCTAACGACTGCGCTTGTTTATTTAGCGTGCTCAAAATGCCTTTCAGGAACCTTTTGACTCCACTTTATACCTCTGGTTTTATAATTGCATAACTTCCTCAAAGCAACCAAACGAATTTATAGGAAGTATTACTAGAAGTGCACGAAGTGGCATTACGAGGTGGTTTTTCCGGACCTGCTGCCGAAATGTGAAGGGAAGATGGGCCAGATCTGCACCCTTTATATTAATAATTATTCTGCCGGTGTTAGGGCATAAATAAGGGTCTGTTCGGTTAGTCCCTAATGGTTTCAATGATGTGCCGTTATAATGCATATTCCCTGGGATATAGGCAACGCATTTGTCACCGAGTTCTCTTTTCGACCACACAGTAAACGCTTTTGGTGGTACATTGTTTGAAGTACAACATTTTGGTCAAACACCGAGACGTACCCAAAAGAACAAACTGCGCACTTGTCGTAAAGAGACGTTTTGGGATTACGCACATTTTGTTTTTTTGAGAACATCTCTGTGACTGAAACGTGATACCACAAGCAATGTACCCGAAACTAAGCCCGACACCAAACGTTTTTAAAGAGGCTCCTTCATTACTAAGGCAGCCCACAGATTATCGGTACATCTCTCGCAATTTTGCCAGCTGTGTTTAACTACTAACTGTTATGCAAAACATTAAAGGGGCCTTGAAGACCAACTACTAGTTTTGCTCATCAAAAAGCTACTTTGTCCCGATAGCAACCACATCAATTTTATTGCGAACCTAAAATAATCGAGACATCAAAGGAGAGGTATTCAACACTGGAGATTCCATAGCCACTTTCCGGCAATTTTTATATGACGTCACAGAACCTTCTGCGACTGGCGGCTGCCGACCTAAGCTACCGACAAAACGCGACTGGGAAGATTGCAGTGAGGCCTCAAGTTCCGTTTTTTCGCCTCATTTGAGTGGTACTGCGCAGTTAACAGACTGATAAAACGGTTTTAATCCCGGTTCACAGCCCGTCACCCCTGCCTGCAGGCTTCCCTATGGCACACATTCAAAAGTTCTCCAATATTTTTTGCGTTCTCTTGGTTAACGTCTTTTGTGGCTGGAACGGAAGTGAGGCAGCTAGCAAAGTCTAGTTCTTTCAAACAGAACAAAGTTCCATTGTCTTCACGGGCCCTTCAATACTCCCGGTGTCTCTCGGTAGCTCGTCCCTCAACCAGCACAATGCAAATGGGCATGGTCTACGCGAGGAGCTTAAACAAGCTGTAGGAAAGCTATAAGAAGACGGCACAAAAACCTAAAGCCGTTATACTCAGTGTGAAATCTGTCGGCAGTGCAGAGCAGTGATTCGTCATAATAGGCGTTGGCACCGTTATGCGCTCACTGCTACCACTAAATGCAATTCAAGCTTCCCGCCTTCGACGTGCTCGCGCGCCGCCTCCCTGAAACTGCGCTAGCTGGAGTTCTGTTCCTTTTTGCTTGCTGTTACACTCGCACGTGTCGGCGTTGCACTGCCACTTTTTTAGGGCGCATTGCTTTGGCGACCGTCTCTGGGCTGAGTCACGTTGTCGGCGTAACAGAGTGAATGGTGGCAAGTGAAAGAAAAAGCGAACGGTGAAAGAAAGGAAAGAAGGAGAATGTCACAAAATTGGGAAGGGAGGGCGGTTCGCCGTGGCGGCGCGAGCCAGCGCTTCCCAAAATGTGCGGTGGGGAAGCGGAGGGGCCAGTATGCTGTGCCTGCATGAGGCAATCGGCGGCGCGACCCTTGGCAAAAACGGCAGGGGGGCATGCGCGTGACTATGATGTGCGTTCGCTTAAGACGCAGTTCGCGGTCCCTTCCTGAGACTCACTTCGCGCGGACGACGCAGAGGCTCATCATCGCTGCCCTCGAGAGGACCTACGACTGAGTGCTGCCTCAGCGCACTGCTGCTGCACCTAATATCGCATTAGGAAGTATCGTAGTCGCCAGCCACTTTTCGCTAATTATGGTAAAAACCAACCCAACGAGCGTTCCTGACTAAATGAACGCGGGCAACGCCGGTTAATTAGGTATGTTTTGCCTCAAGTGTACCTACAGTTTTTTTTTTTGCGCCATACAACAGGGAGACTTTTATTTGGACAAGCGCCAGCGGTTGACGAGCTTCGAGTGCTTATGACTATTTAAACCGCTTGGCTTTCGAAGTCTCCGGGGTACGCCGTGACGACAGCCGCTACAACGGAACGCCTTGTGGCTCTACTTGGGTCCAGCGAGCGAGCTACGACGACATGGCGAGCCCCTAAAGTGCTCTGCACTTAAAAGGACCCGTAGCTTTTGACGTGGGTTCCACGCAAGCACTTTTTTCAAAAGACGCGGTTACCTTGTTATTAGCTGCTCGATGCAGGACAGGAACTTGTATCCAGCGCCCCAGTGGACAAAGAGGAGCGCCATCAAGTGGTGGGCGAGGAGGGCGGACAGCGGAATCGTCCATCGGATGCTTCTCGGGTGTCGAGAGTAGACGCAGCAGCCGGCCACCAGAACTACCTGCCCGGCTGCGCAGATGACACCCTCCATGGCGGCGGTGCTGTTCAGCGTAGCCCGCGCCAGAAGCGCAGCGAAGCACGCCGTCCAGAGCACCCTGCGGCGCGTCCGCAGAGACCCTGGTATTCTGAGTCCTTCCTCCACCACGAGCCTCTAGGGAAGGAGATCCCTAAAATCGATTCCTCTTGGATATGCATTGTGGAATCCTCCCCACAGACTATGTAGGTAGCGAATGGAGTAGAGGAGGGACTCAGAATACGGCCCACAAAGTTTCTTAATGCAGGCGTTGCGATGATAAATGGAGCCTTTTAAAAACATTTCCCGAACAAACCGCCCTGTGTTCGCGCTCAAACTTCACATGAAGGTCGCATTTTGTGGTCTATTTTGTTTGACACAGGCCGTATAAATTGCAGGTCCACCTGAGGCTGACGGACGACGACAACGGGCGACGTTTGAGCTTTTGCGCTTCCAGCTCAGGCGAATCGCGGCGGACGGGGGCAACTGTTGCTTGTATTAAGCTCTGAGGCAGACCTTCATTTGGACGGGCGTATGAACCGCCAATGTACGCGTTTTTGGTCAAAAACAAATCCTAATTTTGTGACCACCACGTGAGTAAATTCCGCCGGCGTCATCTTCTGGTGCGGAATCTGCCGAGAGGGGGCAGTAGGGCTGTTTTTTTTTCCACGGCACTGTAACAGCCGAATGGTACCCGAACCTCCTCGAAGAAGACTTTTTGCCTGAACGGTTGCAGTAGCCATATGCAGGAACTGGTTTCGTTTTGCTGCAGGATGGACCACCCGCCACTTCGCCACTAAAGTCCACCGTTGGCTTGACGCCAACTTTCCTAACCGCTAGATGGGGCGAGGTTCAGCCTCGATGCCCTGGCCTCCGCGCTCTCGCGACCTCCCAACCTGCGACCTTTTGTGTGGGGTTACGTGAAATCCCTCGTGTACCGCAGCGGCCCAGTGGCAAACCTCGCGACCCTCGCAAGACGCATCCAGGCCGCCTTCACCACCATCGACGACAAGATGAGGGAAGCAGTCTTTGACGCCTACTTTGATAGACTGCAGAAGTGCATCGACGCTGACGGCGGTCACTTCGAAAAATGAGGACTCGAGCACTTCGGTTTTTTTCTTGTTTACTTTGACGACTGCGTGAACCGCTGAAATGAGAACCATCTGTTTTTTCAGTCGGACGATGGCGTGAATTGCAAATTGCCGGAAGGAAGGTCCTTGTTAGCGCCAACAAATGCTGCGTAGCGAAGACGTCTGAACTTGTTCGCCCCCAATGTCCTCTAATTCTTAACGTTGCAAAATTTGTAGAAAGACCAGCGTAACTGAAAAATTATAACTGGCAAACCGATCTACACATTTTTCACGTAATGTGAAAGCAGGTGAGGAAACAAATCAAACGTTTATTACCAACGATATTCCGTTGGAATATTTTATTACGATTGGTATCGGCTTTTGTGCAAGTATTTGTGGTTATCGAAAACTAGGGACGAAAGAGATTTTCTTATCGTCTGCTACACCATTTGGTTCCTTCCTACCGTGAATCCCAAATGTGCGCTTCGCTTTGCATATCCCAGGTTGCGCCTGTCGTTATAAGAACAGCTTTCGCAGGCTCACAGATACAAACTGGCCGTGTTTAAATTATAGTCGTACCACCCTACATATACCAAACAGTTTCATACAATAACAACCAGAGAGGAATTTGGCGCTGCGATGGTCTGCCGCGACGGACATGATGAATTGTGGTTTGGGATTGGCTCTAGATGGCTTGGAGAAAAGTACTATAGTATCAGATCGTGCAGCCAGTTTCGGTTCCTCGATTGATTGTACGGTTTAACGCGCTGACGTAACGCAGGCCATGAGGCGCGCCGTAGTGAAGGCTCCTGATTAATTTTCACCACCTGGGGATCTTTAACGTCTGCCGAAATCTTGAACCCACGGGCGTTTTCGCTGTCGCGTCCATCAGGCAGGGTATCGAACCCGTGAGGTCGCGCTCAGCAGCCCAACGAGTTTCGTTTCCTTCGTGGTCTTGCAAGAGCACCTTTACTAGGCGGCGTGTTGGAAGAACCGTTAAAAATCCGTTTCTCCTTGAACTGAATGTCGCACGCTTGCTGACGTCGCCTGAGTGAAAATGTTCTATAAGCAAAGTTGCAAAGCGGGTGGCCCAGCGAGCACGCAACAGAAGACGGCGCTGTATCCGGCGAAGGTGTCTGCGAATTAGGAAGAGCGGCACCGCTCATTCGGCAGATCAAGGTATGTATGAAGCTGACGAATGTTGCAAACTGCTTGTAATAGCGACACCTGTCTTATGCGACCGTCGGCTCCTACGGCGTAGACCAGCAAGACGAGCGGCCGATGGGAACGCAGCTTGATGAATGTCACTAATTCAGCCTATGACTCTGCAAAAATGGCCGTTTTAAAGGCCTTCGGAAGGCAGTCGAATCAACTGGAAATCGAGTGCTCATTGAAAATACATGGGGTGCATTCAAGGGAGCATTCAAGTGTCCACTGAAAGTCGCCGTGTCGCGTAGGCATAAAATAACTTCTTCAAAGGTAAGCAGCTCCTGTTTTTATAACCACATAATATTCTCTTAAAAATAGACTACCACTGCAAAAATATTTACAGATAGTTTTTGCAGACGTCTGTGACCTGAAGTAGTTTACGGATCTCGCTTTCCATGTGCCGCCAAACACCTCGACTACGCGTCTGTTTTTTGCCTAAACGCCCCGTTTTATTTTTTCCAAGACCAATTTTTAGAATATATTTTCTTTGCAAAGAGTAAGTTATAAATAGCGAACCGCGCTGTAAATATTTTATGGAAGAAACACTATATTTGCCCAGTCCTAGCCACTTTTTGATCCTACGCATTCCGGTTCCACTACTACCCATCGTTCCCATCGAAGCGTAAGCGTCGTCTCGGAGATCGCGTAGACACTAACGCCAGATTCCTCTCTAGCGATTATTAAAAGCGAAGCTCTTTACAAATCGTAATTTTTTGCGTCCGCCGTTTAAAACACCAAGAAATTGTCAGCGCGTGCACGTGAGAGCGGGCCTCGCGTTGACAGCCCGGAAGGTATGAACCCAAGAAAATGGCGAGCGCTCGTGTGTGCGTGCCTCGAGGCGGCCGCCTCGTCATCGGCGCATGCTTGCAGGGCAAGCCTACCCACTTGGGATTTTGCTTAAGATGGGACAAAAAAAAAGTTACAATACTGAAAAATTTTGGAAGAAGGCTCATTACAGGTTCTAGTTTTTCCAGTATTTGAAGTGATAAATTGTTTGAAAAGCTACGAAAGGTTTTATGCCCCTACCTATGAAGACATCGCCTTCACAGTGAACCGGCGCACAGGCCACCTGATACCACTTTCGCGGCGGCAAATTACCCACTAGGTCAAGGTGTCCGGCCCCTGTTATGTATATTTCTACTGCAAAAAAGAACCGGGAAACAAAATATTCTCACCGCAGACGTATCAGCGTTGTCGATTTTTACTTATGTAACTATGGACTAATGAACACTTGCCGGCATTTATCCTCCCACAGGCGCATAATGAAGCACAACTGTCTTACCATGAACTAATCGGGCGAATTTCGAGTTTCTAAGGGAAGTGAGAGAAGCCAAGTGACATAGGCGAAGCGATTTTCGGCCATTTCGGCTACCTCGAAGACGACATAGCAGTGCATCTATAGCCCGCATCTGTACTCTTCTCATAACCCCCACGCCGAAAGGGATTCCCGGGCGCAGTTTCCTCTCTATTGTACAATCAACTCCATTAGCGCAGACGATATAAGACAATGCTATTTTTACCACTACACGCTCATGTCTTATTTAAAAGGCAAGCTCATCCAAAATTTTCGAGAATAAAAAATTGATTTGATCACTAAAACAAATAAAAATAAACCGGCATTTTTCTCATCTTTTACACCGCTTCGCCGTCTCGTTCCGACCTTTCTTTATTCTTAACCTTCGGTTGATGCTTCTTCATGTGCGAAGGCTCGAAGGTAAGCAGACGCAAGCAAGCAGGCGGGTGCTGGCTGGCGGGCGGGAGTTAACCGACGCGCCAACCGCAAGATGTCAAAGTACAGACAAGTGGCCGGCGGGACCGCCAATTTGAAGCTACCACCAAGCCGACGAACGTCAATTTGAAGCTACCATCGAGGCGACGAACGTAAATAGATGGGGCCCTTGCCGAACGCGTGCATGATCTCGTGGCCCACAATGGCGCCCAAGCCGCCATAGTTGAGTGCGTCGGGAGCCGTCGCCGAGAAGAGAGGGTCCCGGAGAATGGGGGCCGGCATTTGCACGCTGTTTCGGTACGCCGAGTAGAGAGCGTTCGTGTTTCTCACAAAGAACCTGCGCCACCATCGGGGAGCATCGTAAAAATTTCACTATGCTGTTAGACATAAAAAGCTTCACTAGGCTGTTCGACAGCCATTGAACAATGTGGACCCCTCCCCCTGGTGCGAGGAGGCGCTGGCTGCAGGGGCCGCACTTGCACAAAAATTGAGGGGGAAGGCGTTGCGCTGCTGTGCGCGAGGACGCGGGTTCGATTCCCGCCAGCGGAAGCCGTTTTTCTGATGGAAGAAACATCCCCCTCGCGAGGGACACGATCAAATGCAGAGCATTTCCGGGGGCGCACGACGTTAAGTAGTTTGCGTTACGTTAATGTTGTTGCACTTGTGGCAAGTGCTGACGAGAGAGCGCGGCGATGAGTGCGTTCCAGCCTCGCCGACACCCGCCTTTATCACGCCACGATCGCGCCGAGAGGGCGCACCTGCGAGCGATGCGGACTACTACGGACGCCTAGAACGGGTGACATCGTGAGTTAAAGAAATGCTCTGCATTTAAAATTCTGCAGAGATTCAGGGAATTATCTACTGATGCGCAGCAGTGTTATGCCACTTTTTCGAGTAAGAGTTTTTACAGCCAAATTTTAAAGGCTTTTGTAACCCTGTCCGACCAATTATCTCCATTTACGTTTTTGTAGCGATTACAAGTGGAACATTGGCGAAATCTGTATTATTGCGAGAATGCCACGCGTTATACATTTTGCCATTTTACGTAAATTTTTATATTTCTCTTGCTTTTCTATTTTTTTTCATAACTTCGTCCGAATAATTATCTCCATCCGTCACGGATACGACGTCACCAGAAAACGTTTTATTGGTGCGGCTGCACCCGGATTCGAGCCACGAATTTTCTCGCCGCAATGGGAGGTACACAGCGCTCTGCCCACTGCGCTACGAATTCGAGCGCCAGTAGGTCTACGAACGTGCCGTATATCTTCCTCACTACTTCCTTCATTCAGATGTCGCCTATGAGATGCTGCCGTATAGGAGAAGTGAAGCGAAGTACTTCATCATGACATTAATGAGCACCGACAGTTGGCGCCTCCATGCCAGCGTCTTCGTGTACACGGGACGCGGGTGATTTGAGGCACCCTCCACCCCCTACTGATTTCGGTTTCGGTTCTGTTTCGTTCGCACGGTTTTCAAGAAGCTGTAATTTGAATCAGATTTACGGGATGTCCCGGCGCGTGCAATCCAGTGTTGTAACGTTGATGCGTCTAACGGTGTCATACCGACGTAATATAAATAGCTATGTGGCAAGTTCATATAGACGCACAGCACACTAAATGCTAGAGTGAAGGCACATTTCACTCTTGTGTTTTACCGATTCCTATGAAAGAGGGAATCAACCACGTTTTTTAAAATGTTTTCTTATTTAATAGTTTTTAGAATTTCGTCCTATTAATTATCTCCAGTTGCATTATTATAACGACCATAGTTCGAACTTTCGTGAAATCTGCATGACTGTGGAGATGCAGGGCGTTACACATTTCGCCATTTTCCGTAATTATTTTTTATTTTCTGATTTCTAGTTTTTCTAAATTTAGTGTGACAAATTATCTTCATTCACTCTAATATAGCTATTACAGGTGGAACTTACGCGAAATCTGCATTATTGTGGAAATGCCATGTGTTGCCCCTTTTTCCATTGCTCCTACTTTTTTGTTATTTTCCTTATTTTCAGCTCTTCAAAGTTTCGTCCGACCACTTATTGCCATTTCCGTTATCATGACGATTACAATTGTAACATCTGCGAAATATGCATTATTGTGGACATGCATGGCGTACAAGGTTCACCATGTTCCGTAATTATTTTATATTTTATTATTTTCTTTGTTTTTCAAAAATGCCGTTCGACGAATTATATTAGTTTATGCTATTATAACGATTAGAGGTGGAACCTTCGCGAAATCTGCAATATTGAGGAAATGCCTTGCGTTACACCTTTTGCCATTTTCTGTATATATTTTATTTCTTTCCACAATTTTTAGTTTTTCCAAACTTCGATAAAGCAATTATATACATTTACGTCATTATAACGGTTTGATTTGGAACTTTCGCAAAATCTACGTTATTGTTAAAATGCAGGGCGTTACAAGGGTAGCCAGATTCTGTAATTTTATATTTCTCTTACTTCTTTGGTTTTTCAAAACGTTTGTTCGCCCAATTATCTCCATTTATGCTGTTTTAACTATTACAGGTGAAACGTCCGCGAAATCTTCATTATTGTGGTTACACGTTTCGATATTTCTCGGATTTTTTGTATTTTTCTTATTTTATAGTTTTTCAAAATTTCGTGCTGCCTGTTGCCTCCCTTTACGCTATTATAGCGATAACCGGGGAAATTTCCGCAATATGTGCATTTTTGTAGAAATGCACGGCGTTACACGGTCCTGCCTGTGGGGGTACTCGGCTGTGCTGCGCAATAAAAATGGGGAAATTTCAAGACACAGCCAGAGTCCGTCAATGCTTTCGGAAAGCATTGACGGACTCTGACACAGCCAAGAAAATAGCAAGTGGCATGACAAAGAAATTGATGCCGTTCCACTCAATGTCAAAGCTGTCGGAAGTTCAGAGCAGTGGTTCGCCATAATGGGTGGCGGCGCCGTTATCTGCTAACTGCGATCATCCTTCATGCTCTTCGCCATCGTGTCTCATTCCTCTCTTGATGAATATGCAATTCAAATTTCCCGCCTTCGCCGTACTCGCGCTCCCCTGCCTTAAACTGCGCCAGCGGGAGTTCTGTTCTTTTTGTGCTTCCTTTAATTTCGTATGCGGTAGCTGGTCATTTCGAAACCGTAATTTTTTTCTCGTGCGGCTGGAACATTTCTAGCGGAATTTCGAACGCGCCCTTCGTTTCTTAAGCGGGATTCACACGACGGAGAAACCCTCTCTTTTTGGCCCGCGGGACCCGCTCACGTGACCGGTTTTAGGCTCCGCCCTTCGGTGGGGATAGCCCGCGGTGGCTCCGCGAAAGAAAATGCCTCCGCATGTTTTCGCTCGACGGCGGTGGCCCTCGGTGGGGAATGGAACCTGTTCCTGGGCGCTGTCGTCTGCTAATCAATCCGCGTAGCTCCGCACGTGTGGATGCGCCGCCAGGCCGGATAATCCGGTCACGTGCCGTTGACGTCACATATCCGTCCGCCTCCGTGAGAGGGTTTCTCCGCCCAACGAGCGTTCCTAACTACGTGAACGCGGGGGCTGTCGTTAAATGCACAGATTCTGCCTGAAATGGACCTGCAGTTTTCTTTGCGCTAAACAAAGGGGTGATGTATGACAAACGCCAGCGGTTCCCAAGGTTCGAACTCTTATGACTATTTAAACCGCGTGGTTTTCTAAGCCTCATCGTGACACCATGACCATGGTACACCAGGCTCTATTTGGGTGCCGTTATCATGCTGCGCCCCCTGATACCGGCAGTCGCTTGACATCGACCGTTAACAAGCTACGACGACAAGGCGAACCCACCAAGTGCTGTGCACTTAAAATGGCTTCTGGAAGGTGACGTTATTGTTTAAAAAAAATCGGCCGCGTATATGCTCCTTTCGTTGCAAAGATCGACAAAAGACGAGTCTTTCGTCGATATTTGCTAAGTAAATACGTTACTTCGCTTTCCCCCTCACCTCATGATGTTCCTATTCCGTCGCGCTCCTCCCAATGCAAACACGCCAGAGGTTTTCTCATGTAAATTTAAATTTACCGTGTTCAACTGCTTTGTGCTGTGCGCCTCGCTGCCAGCGCTGCCCTACGGCGGAGACGCGCGTGAATCGAGGCACCCTACTTCAACATTTATAGAACCACGTTGCCCTATTCCATGTGCGTTCCAAGCAGAATGTGGAAGCTATCTAGTTGAACCGTTCGTAGCTGTTGCCGCGTGATTTCTTGAAATGACGCCAGAAGCTATAGTGGAGCGGGAAACAACAGGCGACGGAGCGATTTTTTTAATCAGTGGATGTAGTATATCATTTCGCAAAAATCAAGCATCTATGATTTTTTTATAAGAAACACTGCATTTATGTATTGATTTTTTGTCTAATATTTGTGTAATGCCTTGTTGTTGTTAAACATTGTTGACAAGTATGAACGTTCACACCGTAACTAAAAGTTTAAATTTGGCTGTGGGTATTTGGCTGTGGGTATATAAGCCAATTGCGCAGTTCCTGTTTTCCTTTGGTCGGGTGGTTGAATCGAGTCACAGACAGAGAGACGTACAGACAGACCGAAATTACTGAATTTAAGTAGACCAAGACAGACTATCGTCGTTAAAACTGTAGAAAAGGCTACGCAGTAGTGGCGTCAGGACTTGGCGTACATGACGGAATGCAACCTCGCGCACCGTGAGGCGTGGCCGTTTACTGTTGCCGTTAAAGCGAATCTGCGGCATTGCCGATGAACGCTTTTCTTCGTGTCTGGAAGCACTGCGAAACCTGTAGTAATCGCCCGCATCAAGCAGCACTGCGTAATCTGCTCGTCCCAGAGAATGTTCCTTTCGTTTCTGCTTTGCGTTTGTGGTTTTCTTTTTAAAGTTGCTATCGAATGCCTAAAGTGCTGCGGCTGAAGGAAGGACACCCCGCGCTGGACAGAGGCGGCTGTTAGCGCAGCATTTTCCCACAATAAAGTTGTACGTAGCGTACGCTTGCGCATTCAAAAGGAGGGGCGATTTCTCGACCAATTAGCACCACTGCCCGCAGTGTGGCGTTCCGGCGACCTATGAGGCCAACGAGAGATAGCGTAAAGAAAGACAGCCGTGTTAAGTGCTTCGTCTGCTACCTGCCGTTTTTATTAGATGCAGAGCATCTGATTCACTCGCCTTGTCCCTCCGGCGCCGTCGTCGTCGTCGTCGTCGTCGTCGTCGGCATTGTCCACCCATCCCCATTCTCCTCGCCGCGCCGGCTGCGCTCTCCGCCGCTCAACCCCTCTCCTCTCCGATAGCGAACACTCTCTGGCGAGGGGCATATAATTGGATTCGATTGGCTTGGCTTGGCTTGGCTTGGCTTGGATTGGATTTGGATTTGATTGGATTAAAGTGGATTGTGTTGGATTGTGTTGCGTCATAGCCGCGGCAGACGCGCTGGGGCCGGCGCATGTGCAGTACTCTCTCTTCCGCGGTTTCCTCTCCTTCGGGCGCGCTGCAAATATAACCGGTGTGCCGTTCTTCGGCGAAGCAACATCCACGCTTGGCTCAAACACCTATAGTCCACTCCGCTTTACAAGTACGCAACGTCGTCATCGACTGGGACCGGCTTACGCAGTCCCCTCAACGTTATGCGCGCTATAAAACGCGGTCCCTTCGCCGCTCCGCCTATGCGTCGCAAATACACAGGGGTTCCCGCGAGGGGAGGTGGGAGTTTTATCTCCATTATAAGTTGTCGGGGGGCAGTTTCAAAGGGTAACGTGTTTTCATTTGCCCACTTAAACTATTCTTTCGTCTCGGCCTTTCTTATATTCCGTTACTCTAAATACCTTCTTTATGCAGGCGCCGGTGCATGATTAGGGAGAATCCCGGCGTTTGGTATCTGAGACACGGCGCCGACACCTTAAGTAAATACAACTTTACGAGCCAGCCCGTGATGAGCGTGGCTTCTTTTGCCATATAAACTGTGCCTTGAACCAACAGATATCAAAATTGGCGCAGCTCCTTTGAGGCAAACACCTCGGTAATGAGGTAACCCGAGAGGCCCAACACAAAAACACCGGGAAAAAGAGGGTAATTTTTTAGCAAGTTTCTATGTCATCTGATAGGTATGAAGCAGTAATGTTTGCTTTGGTACTTTGGGATCCACTATTCTAAGTGCTTGATGTGTTGGCAGACCACTTTCTGAAGGCACTCAAATGGTTTCAGAAAGTGGTCAGCCACACATAAATTTGGTGGGTTGTAAAAAGTTGTTAAAGTGTCACAGGGTCCTTTTAAATGCACCTGTTGGTCGGCACATTTGCATTGTCTATTACAAACCAAAACAAACACAAATGTTATTTGTTGGCCAACAGGTTGTGTCTATTGAGCAGACAATCGCGAGATCCCGTTCTTAGCAACCAAAGCGTAGCAAAACATGTGGGTGGCGTGTTGCGTATGGCAGTCAGAATACCAGCCGGGGCAGGAATCCCTTGCGACCCGAGTCGGAGCGGAGTTCTTTTACCTTCCGTTATGTTGATGTTGGAAATATTAAAGAAGAATTGAACTCAAGCGTCTGTGTAGGACAATAAATACATGAACGAAGCACTAATAAATTTACGTATGCCCAAGCGTTGGTTGGCGACTTTCAGCACGCCGAACGTGTTCGTTATACTTAAGTGCGCAGTTTTGGGCGCAGCACAACATGGATTTGTGCTCTGTGGGCATGAAGTTTCCTGTTATCAACGGGAAAGAAAAAAACGCTGCCGGAGCCGGCGTCCAGGTTCCCTCAGCGGCGATGTGGCTTTCCGAGTATTGCTACGCCAGGCAAATGTAATCCGTTCGCGAAGCATTGGACTGAATGCCAGCGCGTGTTTCTAAAGATGCTGCCGCCCGCGGTATATGCTAGGCCAGAGGAGAAAATGAGCCTTGATCGTGGGAGTGGCGAAAAATTTGTTTAAAAAAAATGTCCTTCCGCACAATGTTCCGGGGTTCGCGCTCTCAAACTGTCGCGAACACAACTCGAGGATATCCGCCACGTCCCCATCCCGTGCACCATCGGCTATGCTAACTGAGAGCAGCAGACAAAGCTGTGTCCACTGCCCTCTCGTCCGACCCGGTAGCAAGCACTATAATCGGTTCGTCGTGGTAGTCCGTACGTCGCCACTAGGTTGACCACTAAAACCAGGCATATTTAGTGTACTGTTCCTTATGTTGCAGCACTATCGTGCCAGCCATTGGTGGAATAAGTGGTCCACCACGAAGAACATCCGACCACCACTGTTGCTATGTTCCGTTCTGACACCTACTAACACGCTCAACTTCAAATTATGCCGTTCCCGAGTACAGACTGCAAACTTGCACAAACGTTTCAGGTCGGTTGTCCTTATGTCCTTCCCCTAATCGCTTGTCCATGCCTCTAAGAACAGTGCATGCAAGTTGAAGTTCCGAACGCCCCTGCATTTAAATGTTAAGCGTTGCGGCGTTTGGGGCGCCTGATTCTGAAGAGCTACCCGAAAGATGTAGGAACTGCAGTTGGCACGTTTCTCCATCAGTAGTTCTCAAGATCTAGAACGGGCCCTCCGAAGCGGCTGAGTGGCTACCGTTTTGCTGCTTAGCATAAATCCGGGATTCCATTCACATCATTGAAGGTGCCGTGAAGACAACTTACAAGTTTGGTTCATACGACTGCATTGCCCCTATAACAGTTATAGCAATTATATCGCAAACTTCAAACAAATAATGGAGATATTATATCGCAAACTTCAAACAAATAATGGAGATATTAAAAGATGTGAAACAGTAGGCTACCTCGATTATCAGTCCCGGATAGTCTACGGACTTCCCGAAAGGCGATCCGGCACTCGAGCTTCCCGTGTATTCCTAAGGGGCTTCCGGTTCGGACGCATTCCAGGGATTGCCCCGCACCATCCAGGATTGGTAAATCGAAGATGCCCAGTGATGATTCTCTAGCCACTTTCCGGCTAGGTCTCTATGACGTCACAGAATCTTTTTTCAGCGATTGGCGGCCGCCGAACTAACCCATCGCTAAGGCACGTGACAGGACAATTGCAGTGGGGCCTCTAATTACGTTCGATCGCGTCACTTGAATGCTAACGTGGAGTTCACCCACTGAAGATCACGTTTTAGTGCTGACACATATGACGTCACTTTCTACCCTTAACACGTTACTGAAGCGCGAAATTTGAAATTGTTTCCATACTCCTTGCGTTTTTTGGTTAAAAACGTATTTTGTGCACAAAAGAAGGCTGGAGTGAAGCTGTGTGAGGCACTTAACCCTACATCTTTCAAATGAAAAAGGTATTTTGTCTTCAGGGCCCCATTAAGGATTTGCATTATGGTGCAGGCCGAAAATCTGCATCAGTGTGAACGCGGGCAACGTTAAAGATTCCCAAGCAGTTAAAATTAATTGGTGGCTCTCCACTAATGCACGCATCGACGCCTACGTTAATGTCTTTCAGCACACAAAATTGGAATACCAGGTCAAATGGGAAGTTCATAAAGGGGAAAAAGGGCTCACGGCTTGATGCACGCGTATCTGTTCATGACGTCGCCGATGACGTTGCCCACTCTGACGAGAGTGTCCACGAGGGGCGCCCAGAGGCCAGTTATTTGCAGCACGAGGAATGCCGAGTACGAAAGTGTGGCGACCAGCATGATGACGAGAAGGACGGGGTCAGTGCACGAGCCACTTCCCAGCGACAGGTTCTCGTGCTGCACCCAGAAGCGCCAGGCGATCCAGCCGGTGTATGCGTGAACCATAGCCCACGTCGCCCAGCCCAGGATGGAGCGCAGACGCTCGAGATGTCCGCTGGCCGGACCCTGACGTCCCGTCGGGCCTGCGAAAGCGAGCACTGTTAGCCGGGTTGACTAAGAAAAAATAAGACATGGCTGGAGTTTTGATTGAAGGACCTGTGGGACAGTTTTTAGACTTGTTTCGTGTTCGAAATGCTTTTAGAGAGACTTAAACAAGGACTTCCAATGCATAGATTTGGTAACCGTGATATATCCCAGGCAAATATTGCTACTCTAAGTACTTCAGAAGACGTAGAAACTTTCTAGGGCCAGATTCGTTCCGTGGTCGCTACCATAACCTGAACCACTCTGAGAAGCCCTGCTGTCGAACCTAAACCTTGGAGTCTAGCTCTGGCTAGCGAGCAGGGTGCCGTGGGCGCCTTATGGACAATGCTGAATGTAGGCAGAAGCCGGCCAGAATTGCGACATTTCTTTAATTAAAGGCTTATTTAATTTAATAAATAAATAAATAAATAAATAAATAAATAAATAAATCAGTGAGCCAGTTTGTCAATCGATTGATCAGTCAATCAATCAATGAATCAATCAATAAATCAATCGATCAATATTAGTGTTCTGGAAAGTCTGGGCACTAATTGCGTTACTAAGTGAAGTCATTGCTTTCAGCTGCCTAACTTTCGTTGACAGCAGTAAAGGCATTCTATAGCCATTTTAAATAACAACGCGCAGAAAACAAAGATAATAGAAAAGACAGTTCCTGCAGCAAGCAAAGCTCTAATTGCGAGTATGTGCAGCCAATAACTGTAGCTTTGTGAGTTGTTACGAATCGGCCAGCGCCGCCGTACTTTCCCGCATCATTCCATGGCGTGCGGCGAAGCCACTGCATGCGCGTTTCTGTCGTCAGGGCCACCATGTCGGTGACAAGTTTCGACAAGCCGCGTAAGACGCTTCGCTTTGGGCGCATTTCAAAACTTCGGCGGCTACCGGCGAGGCTCGTCTCCACGCTCTTCAAGGACACAGAGGCCCCGTGGATCGCAACGGAGTCCTCCTCTCTCCCCTCTCTCGGACTCAACGTGCGCGGAGGCTACCGACGACTAACGAACACTGGAAAGAGCGTTGTGTGTGTCTGTGACGTTCGTGGCGTGTTGCCGCTTGTTGCGTTTTGACCATTACCGCTTTTGGGTATGAATAGAGCTGCCCAAGCGCTGTAAACCATTCCTGTTAGAGCAGCGAATCGATGCTGTCGCTCTGCTCGAGTCCTGTATTGTAACCTCGCCCGTCGGGGCATTGTTTTTTGGCTTCGGCTCACCTCTCGCTATGAAGTAAACAGTTACGTTAGCCTACGCCTTCTGGACTTCCTCACGGCTGCAACAGGGGCTGGCCGCTCGCATCATACACGCTACCACTCGTATGTCCGAGGCCACGGAGATCGGATCGGGTGCCCCCACTCGGTCGCAACAACTGGTTGGCAGCGGTCGGATGGCAACTTCGTAACACCTTAAGCCAGCGGTGCGAGACCCAACACCACGGACGTCAAGGCGGCTTCGGACTTCGCAGAATTCACGGCGGTCAAGGGTGAGTGCAGGACTTTTCTTCACTGAGTTTTACCAGGCTTCTGAGGATAGCTGATAGGGCGTGTGTTTTCGTCGCGTGGGTTACTCGCGCAAAACATTTTTGGAGCAGTGGGAAAGCAGTACTCTCGAGCGGCCATGAATTTAAAAGCGTTGAAAAAACCGCAGTTGTTGGAGCTTGCAAAAGAGTGGCTCTTGGATGTTACGGACGCGCTGAGAAAGCCAGAGCTGATACAGGCTATACTCGCTGTTGGGGCTGACGATGAGGAGCTATCGGATTGCATTGAGCGGATCAATGGCAGGGAGACCGCGAAACGTCAGGCTGCAGAGGCAGAGCTCCAGCGCGAGGAAAGAGAGCGAGTACAGGAGCTCGAGTGGCAGAAAGAGGAACGAGAGCACAAGCTTCTACTTGAGCGAGAAAGACAGGAACACGAGGAAAAGATGCAAGGTTACGACCTCGAACTCGAGCGCCTTGAACGGGAAAGAAAGGAGCTCGAGGAAGAGACTCCAACGGGAGAACAAGAACATGGAGCATGAGATTCAACTCAAGCTGGAAGAAGTGAAGCCTGAGTTAGAATTATTGCTCGAAAAAGACCCCGTTGTCGAGGAAAGCACCGTGCCAGCGCTGCCAGTAGCAGACGCTCGGGAGCGCGAGTCGGAGGTGACGGTTGCGGCACAGCAGCGCGGCAAGGTTGCTGAGAGAGATAACGACGGCGCATTAGCTCAGACTGTCGGCAGAGGCGGCAGAGGGCAGTGCGTGTCCACTGAGTGCGATAATGTGTCGGCGTTTGTTTTGGAGATCTCGGCAGAGTGTTCGGGCGGTTCAAATTCGCGGGAGGCCTTGGGAACGGCTACCGACTTGAACGTGAACACATCGCGAGATAGCGACGTTTCGCAGGAATGCGTAAACTATGAGGTTAAAGAAAGGCCGCACGAGTCCGCTGAAACGGAGGTTGTTCCTTCGGACGGTAGTGCGGAAACGAGCGATGTGGTGGCAAAGCCTGCAGCCAAGGCAGCGAACGCTTTGCACGGTTCAGTTGGGGGAAATGACGATCTCGCCACTCAGCAAGCCGATTCCGTCATGACACTAGCTCATGTAGCTTACCTCGAGCAACGGCCAGCCGAGCTCGTAGAGATTCAGGTGTCTGGGGCGGCTGAGCCGTCTTTTGAGACAGGGCAGCTTGGATCTACTGTAGACTTGACAGCCGCAAAACAGAACGAAAACACCCTTCGGTGTTCGCTTGCTGAGGCTGTCGCCGAAAGCGCGAGGGGCAACGAGGTAGTGAGTGTTCGAAGCTACCAGTTGTCTAATGAGCACGTCATGCCCTTTTCACTCCCAGCTGATGCTCCCAACGATAGGCCAACATCGGCTGAGCTAGTTCAGGTTCCGGTGTCGCCTGTGGCTGAGCCGAAGTCGGGAACCGACCAGCCTAGAGAAGAGAACGTAACGCGTTCCGATGTTCGCTTGCCGAACGCGTTGGTGAGAAGGCGAGCAAGAAGGATAGAGGGAAAATTTCCGCACGTACTTGTGGCGCGTGTTTCAGTGCGGGCACGCCAAGGGGCAAAGCCGTGAGCTTGCATCGCGCCAAGGGAACGCCGCCTCCAGGAAGGAGTGCGCGCCTTACGTTCGAAAGCTGAAAAATCTCGCTCGCTCTTCCGCACGCTCGAACTTTGTCGAACAAGACGACCGGTGTCCGTACACGCGATCGCAGCAGCGTTCTCAGAACGGCTGCACTTAAAGTACGGTACAGAAGGGGAAAGCTCAGGCAATGACGAGAGCTCAAATCACAGCTCTCTGCGCGAGAAGTGGCCTGTAGACGCCCGACTTTCTCAATTTCATTCTTTTTCCTGGAGCAGGTTTCGCCCTTTACGATTACGTTTCTTTTTTGTGGGACATTTCCAATTCCGCGAAATGTCACCTTTCAAGTTTGTCACTTGTCTAAAGTACTGCTGTGCAAAAATATAACTAGAGTAGTTAATTATTCGCGTACTTTTTCGCAACTAAAAGCCTGGTAAAGCTTCAGTGTGGATTTGTCTTCGCACTTGCCGGCGATGCGGTTGTGTCTTCCTGTATTGTTCTGTTGCTTGCCTGACCAAGCCAGAGACGTTCTTGTGGAGCCACCACTCGTCCAGTGACGCGCCCGGTGAAGCTCCAGCACGGTGTCGTACAGCCCAGGCCTGGAGTCGAGCGTCTGCCGAGCACTTCACTTCAACAGCATCCCTCCGGACAACGGTTGAAGACCCTTATCCATCGTGATCTCGGACCCCCGGCGGAGAAGCTGTTACAAATCGGCCAGCGCCGCCATACTTTCCCGCATCCTTCCACGGCTGTGCGGCGAAGCCACTGCATGCGCCTTTCTGCCGTCAGGCGCCACCATGTCGGTGACAAGTTTCGACAAGCCGCGTCAGACGATTTGCTTTGGGCGTATTTCAAAACTTCGGCGGCTACCGGCGAGGCTCGTCTCCACGCTCTTCAAGGACACAGAGGCCCCGTCGATCGCAACGGAGTCCTCCTGTCTCCCCTCTCTCGGACTCAACGTGCGCGGAGGCTACCGACGACTAACGAACACTGGAAAGAGCGTTGTGTGTGTCTGTGACGTTCGTGGCGTGTTGCCGCTTGCTGCGTTTTGACCGTTACCGCTTTTGGGTATAAATAGAGCTGCCCAAGCGCTGTAAACCATTCCTGTTAGAGCAGCGAATCGACGCTGTCGCTCTGCTCGAGTCCTGTATTGTAACCTCGCCCGTCGGGGCATTGTTCTTTGGCTTCAGCTCACCTCTCGCTATGAAGTAAACAGTTACGTTAGTCTACGGGTTCTGGACTTCTAAACGGCTGCAACAGCGGCTGGCCGCTCGCATCATACACGCTACCACTCGTATGTCCGAGGCCACGGAGATCGGATCGGGTGCCCCCACTTGGTCGCAACAGAGTGCATCTAGGCGGGAAAAAACAGTGAAAGCTATTGTCCGCACATTTTGTAGGGCCCATCTATTTAGCAAGGCCGCATTCGCCAGGATGCAACGTCGCACAAAGAAAATTTGTCAGAGGAGCATTAGCATATTTTTTAGATGAGACGACGGCAATGTTGGCTATGTTCATCGACGAATCTTTTATGATCTCGACTTAGCCTACAACCCCGCCTTGTTTCAGAAGCACCATCCATCCTTTCTGCTGTGTCGCTGACTCTAAAGAATCTTAAGACTCACCGAGACTGCGGTCGAGGTTTGTTATGCAAGCACACGTCTTGGTGAGTTTTTTTTTACACAACCACTATGATGTGTGCACTATATAGTTGGAATTACCAGCATGCCGACCGTAAGCTGCTTTGCAGACTTTTCGCGGACGCCAGTGATGCCGGCTTTTTCTGATGTACGAAATGTGTGGACTGCAACGCTGGGTGGAAAAATCAGTTACCCCAAATCATAAAAAGAACAGCGGGAAAAACATACGTATCACCTACTGTGATGACAATCAACCTAGACGGGAAACTTATCCCAACAGTAAAGATCCTTAATATGATGCCGATGATACTACAGCAGGTCAACGGCTGCGGAACAGCCCTACACCATTTATTGAAACAAATAGAACAAACACTATGAATGATTTACCGACTAAACCAACTGAAGGAACGGGATGAAAGACGGGGACATTCTAAAACTTTTCAACGCCCTCATAACTTCACAAGTAGCATACTCAGCCCCATTCTTGTTTTTAACAGCCAGTATTATCAAAACACTCAATGCAGCACTTAGAAAAGCAATCAAAATGGCGCCTGGATTACCCCAATGGACGCCGAAATAAAAATTAAATGACTGGGAATCAGGAATACTGTTGAAGAAATACTCGAGGTACATATAATCGGCCAGTTTGAGAGGTTAAAACCTAGCCACACTGGCAGGGAAACTGTCAAGCGACTGGGCTACGGAATACATTACACCATGCACGCAACCACCCACGTGATTCCTGATTGCATATCCAGGGCCCTGAAAGTAACACCCAGACCTAAAAACATGAAACTTGCACTCTACCACGGCAGAAGGTTGGACAGATGCCATATTATCGATAGAATATACGGGAATTCCTCGTGCACATGGTACGCAGATACTGCCATTACTAGTACCGGTGGCATAGTCACCATCTGGGCGCACAACCCAATAGAGCAACGTACCGTAACTGCTAGCGTGCGGACATCATCTCTTGAAGCAGAAGAAGCGGCGGTCGCTCTAGCTATCATTTCAGGTCAACAGGATGCACGAATGAACATTGTTTCTGACTCTCAAAACAGCTGAATGCAATGGGTGAGAGGACACATCCGCAAGACAGCCCACATATTAGCAATTGGCTATATATCAATTATTTCAATCAAACTCAGATGGGCCCCTGGTCATTAAACTCTAGAGAGCAATCAACAGGCTGACGCCTGGGCTCGCCCTTCCCTTCCGCGAGCTGACAGCGCAAGCAGAGTTTTATGTTCCTGATATGCCCATATATTCTGAAATTCTAAGCTACTACAAAGCAACCCGAATTAAACTCCCACATCCTCATCCCAAATCACAAATGCGGGATCAAACAGCACTCCGTTTAATCGAAACGAACACCATACCTGACCTGTCCCGTCTACACAAACTGTATCCAACCCAATACCCGAAGCTGTGACCCAAGTACAGCCAAGTAGCCACACTCTACCATTCGAAAGCAGGGTGCAACAAAATTCACAAACACCCTGCTAACAAAGGGAAGCTCCCCTCATCTGTGTTTGGTTCGTCATATGTAGCGTTTCGTACCGGTGGGCTTGATGGCTCCGAGTGCTTCGAGTTGACCCCTGACTTCGCTGTTTAAGTCACTGTGGTGGGCCATCGAACCGCCACTGGATTCTCTTTCGTATCCTGCGCGCGTAGACTCCGGAAAACCATGGGCTGAAGTCGTGCCCCTATGAATCTTCGCAAACGCCTCGTTGGGTAGTGGACCACCCGTGTTCGGCACCACCGCAGTATTTCTGTCGTCTCCAGCCATGCAAGTAGACGTTGCAGCTCGCGCCGGAGATCCGCTGTCATGCTGCAATCCGGGCTTGCGGATGGCGACTGGCGTAGCGGGGTCGCTGTCTGGAGTGGCGGCGTCCCAGCGTGACGCATATTTGAACGGCGGGGAAGCTTCAGGGGCAGCCGCAGGGATGCTCGGTTGGGGTGACCCGGTATTCTCCACCGCCGGGAACTCCGGTGTCTGCGCGAATCCCAAAAGAACAACAAGCGCTTCCGTGCGTTGTTAAATTGGTATTGACACTGCGCACATTACAAAAAAAAAACACAACGATGACGTCACTTATGGTCAATAAATATTCCGGCTGAAAGACGCACACGAAGCAGAATGATAGCTGTGTCACCACACTACCTTTGCGGTCCCATCAAGTGCAGTGTTTCTTTTCCTTCACCAGTATATCCGGCGGAAAAATGGAACCACACTGCCTGATTTCGCGTCTTCCTTGGTTAGTTCTGCAAAGACATTAATCGGTGACGTCTCATCAAGTGACGAGCATTTCGCACTTGGAATAAGTGATTTCTTCGGTCCTAGGAAGTAGTCTCAGGCCTAGTGCCAGGCAGATTCACGAAAACAATTGAACCCCACTAAGGACATGGCGGCTTGTTTTGGTGAAGTCATGGGGACAAGGGTGTCTTTACCTCTCTTTAAGAAGTGCACGCTGGCTGGGTCACCACCAGAAATCGCTTTGCAAGATGGCCGAAGGAGAAACTGGTACGGGCACGGCAGTGTGCGCGGCATGCAACGCCCGTTCTCTCCGAAAGAATGGTGTTATTTTTTTTATTTTATCGATGTGATTATTTTTGGTGCCACCAATGCTTTCGCACTTCCGGTAAATGTAAAACTACAGGTATAAAGTTGAAAAATTAGCAAGTGTCGTAAATTGAGTTTACTCTACGTGCTACTGTTTTTCATTTATGTCCTGTATTATGCGGATTTGTATTATACTTTGTAGCATTGTTTTGGCTGTGTTCCCGACAGGCAACTAAATTTGTTTATCTGAACAAGCCTAAAGGGCCCTGAATATCCATGTCCAAACATGCCAAAAATGGTAACTGGAAAAGGTTTGGATTACGTGCAAAACAACTAGTAAAAAGGCAGCACGAACCCGCTTATTAAAAGATTGAAAAGAATATGTTTGATAACTGGAGAGATGACAACTCCACGAATACCTGTCTGAAGTAGGCATTTGTTGGTATGGTAAATCTCATAGAGTTATTTAATGCCTGCGACCAGGTTTCCTTAAAATAATACTTCCAGACCTTCACATGTGAAGTGCTCAAGGACTCAGGTTCTCTCCCGGAGGCGGTGGCTCATTTTTAGATGGAGGAGAAAAGCAAAAACGCTCGTGTGTTTAGATTTAAGCGCACGTTAAAAATTTTAATTGGTCCTAATTAACGTGGAGCCGGTACACCACACAGCCCAGGTGAGCTTTGGCGCGTTAATCGTAAAATCTGAAAGCCTCGGAAGCAATTATCAGGGTTCCTTGATTAGCATTCAGGTTGTTGGCGTAGATTTCTATCGGCCTTCGTTCCGAATACTGTTTTCTTCTTGGCATAGCACGTGACGTGATTGCTTGGGTGAATCGTGGCTCTGTTACTCCCTCTTGTGGCGAATTCCGTTGCCCGTTTGTAAGTTTCCATTCACAATGCGTTCGCAAAAAATAACGGTAACTGGTCATTTGCTAAGGAAACGAGTGTTCTTGAGTGGACGGCTGCAACCATTCTGGATTAATGTTAAAACATCCAGCGCCATATCAGCGGAGGAAGAACCACGTTTGTGGAAAATTTAGAATTTACTCCGCCTTATGCAAGATTTTTCCGAAATTTTAAACCTGACGCTGCGGTTTTGAACCATGGCGGGCGCCACAATAAAACTCGCAGATTCACTAATGACATAACACGGCATGACTGTTGAAATAAGCGTACGTCGACCAGGAACACAGCTATGCCAACCATTATAACACCTCGAATTTTTTACGTATATCTAAAGTAGCGAATACTTTTAGCATGGAGTTTTTTTTGTGGAGGCCGAGAATAGAAGAGGTAAAAAAGCCAAAAAAATGCCATCACCGATGGGGCCACAATTAAACCATTCCTTACTATCATATGTGTTCGGCGTGCGAGGTCAAGCTGTTGATTTTATATATTGATTAATGGACACACAGATTGAAGAACTACATTGAGTCTATAAAAAGCGTGTCTTGTTTCTTCCATGCGCTTTCATGCAGTGATTAGGTCTTGTGGAGTATGTCCAGCTCACGGGGGTAGAATGGGGATGGCGAACAACGTCTACTTTCTCGAGCATTGCTCTCAGCCTGCGTACCTCATTGTGCACATGCGGCTGTCATGCGGTTAAGTGGGCGGCCATGTCATATACTTGCGCGGTCTGCCACAGAGGATCAAAAATTGAACGAGAATGCTACTATCTGTGCCCCATTTTCTGTTTCCAGCAAGTTTACCACACTCTTAAAGAAGACCAATTCGCAGGCACCCCAGGACAGAGTATGGAAGACGGACGTCACCCGATTAGAAGCTTGTGTAGTCGTCCAGAAAACAGCCGTTTTGCGAGCTTCGGTACATCGTCCGAAGTGGCCGTTACCTTAAAATCCGTCCCAGGTACTATACGGAGAGTCTATGCTCATCATGCAGCCACTTATAGGTTTGCACTTCCAGTTTCGTAGGCGCAGCCCGGCCGCCAACCACTGCAACGTTCTGGAATAGAGTATGGTTTCTCGAACGTGGGTGATATTGAAGTCGTACGCTACCTTTAAAGACTTCTGGCGACAAAGGCGCACCTAACCATTATCATCCTATTTCCGTCACATGCGTGTGCTGCAAAATGCTCGAACACGTCATTGCATCACACATTTTCAGCCATCTTGAATCTAATAAGCTTTTCGTTACTAATCAGCATGGATTCAAAAAAGGTTTGTCGTGTGACACCCAGCTATTCGAATTCACTACTGATCTGCACCATAACATGGACAACACCTTACAAACTGATTGTGTCTTTCTGGACATCTCGAAAGCATTTGACCGTGTAGCCCATTGTTGCCTCATAACAAAATTATCCGCTCTTCGTCTAGATTCACTAACATTGTCATGGCTTCCCAACTTTATTACATTCCGTCAGCAGTTCAGTGTATTCAACAATTTTTCTTCCACTGTTTCGGACGTGACTCCTGGTGTACCGCAAGGCAGCGTTTTAGGCCCTTTACACTTTTTAATTTACATCAACGACTTGGGTACAAATTTAACATCATGCGTTCGGCTTTTGCTGATGATTGCATTATACACCATAAAATAATTATTTCTTACGATCATCTGGCCTTTGAAAATGGTCTTAATCTGATTTCAAGCTGGTGTGACACCTGGCTCATGACACTAAATTTAAATAAATGTAATGTAATGACTTTTCGCCACAAACGTATTAACCCTGATTTTCCGTTAACAATAACTTGCTAATGCGGACGTCGTGGAAGAAATATCTTGGCATCATTCTCACTCCCAATTTGTCTTGGTCGGACCCCATCTCTAGCATATGCGCAAAAGCTTCTTCATCCCTTGGTTATCTTCGACGCAACTTACGCACTTCCCCGTCTAGTGTTCGTAAACTTGCTTTTCTAACATTCGTCCTTCCACAGCTAGACTTTGCTTCTTCTATACATACCTCGGAAAAGTTGGCGCGGCTCACTCAAACTCACTCACAATTTTTTTTTTCGAATCATCACTCACTCAAACTCAGACTCAATGCTGAGCAGCACATCTGCGCTCACTCAAACTCAAACTCACATTGAGCGCAAAACTCAGAACTCACTCAGACTCAAAACTCAAAATGTACTCAGAACTCAAAATGTACTCAAACTCAAAGTGTACTCAAACTCAAAATGGACTCAAAACTCAAAATGTACTCAAACTCAAAATGGACTCAAAACTGAAAATGGACTCAAAACTCAAAATGTACTCAAACTCAAAGTGAATTCAAAACTCAAAATGTACTCAAAACTCAAAATGTACTCAAACTCAAAATGTACTCAATACTCAAAATGGACTCAAAACTCAAAATGTACTCAAACTCAAAATAGACTCAAAACTCAAAATGGACTCAAACACTCAAAATGTACTCAAACTCAAGTGAACTCAAAACTCAAATGTACTCAAAACTCAAAATGGACTTCAAACTCAAAATGTACTCAAAACTCAAAATGGACTCAAAACTTCCAATGTACTCAAACTCAAATGAAACTCAGAACTCAAAATGGGCTGAGAACTCAAAATGAATTAAGAACTCAAATGGCCTCACAGAGATAGAGACAGTGAGAGAGTGAGGGTGTGAGAGTGAGAGTGTAAGAGTGAGAGTGAGAGTGAGTGTGAGAGTGTGAGTATGAGTGAGAGTGTGAGTGTGAGTGAGAGTGAGAGTCAGAGTGTGAGTGTGAGTGAGCGTGCGCGTGAGAGTGAGCGTGTGAGTGTGCGTGTGCGTGTGCGGTAGGTGCGTGCGCGTGCGCGTGCGAGTGTGCGTGTTGCCGTGAGCGTGAGAGTGAGTGCGAGGTGCGTGTGAGTGTGAGTGAGAGTAGAGTGAGAGCTAGAGTGAGAGTGTAAGTGTGAGTGTGAGTGAGAGCTAGAGTGAGAGTGAGAGTGTGAGTGTGAGTGAGAGTGAGAGTGTGAGTGAGAGTGAGAGTGTGAGTGAGAGTGTGAGTGAGAGTGCGAGTGTGAGTGAGAGTGAGAGTTAGAGTGTGAGTGTGAGTGAGAGTGAAAGTCAGAGTGTGAGTGAGAGTGAGAGTGTGAGTGTGAGTGAGAGTGTGAGTGTGAGTGAGAGTGAGTGTGAGTGAGAGTGAGAGTGAGAGTGTGAGTGTGAGTGAGAGTGTGAGTGTGAGTGAGAGTGAGAGCTAGAGTGAGAGCTAGAGTGAGAGTGTAAGTGTGAGTGTGAGTGAGAGCTAGAGTGAGAGTGAGAGTGAGAGTGTGAGTGAGAGTGAGAGTGTGAGTGTGAGTGAGAGTGTGAGTGAGAGTGAGAGTGTGAGTGTGAGTGTGAGTGTGAGTGAGAGTGAGAGTGTGAGTGTGAGTGTGAGTGAGAGTGAGAGTGTGAGTGTGAGTGTGAGTGAGAGTGTGAGTGTGAGTGTGAGTGATAGTGTGAGTGTGAGTGTGAGTGTGTGAGAGTGTGAGTGTGAGTGTGAGAGTGTGAGTGAGTGTGAGAGTGTGTGAGTGAGAGTGAGAGTGTGTACCTTTTGCTATATCCTCATAATTATAACCAGAAAGCATTTTTATATGGGTCCCACGTGATCCCCCTCGACGAGACCTTTAATTTGATACCCCACACACCCTAGCAGGGTCATATGAAATTCATACCAGTCAAAATAACCATGACTCTCATGACTGTAACCAGGACACATTATTTAGGTGTCCGACGTGATTCCCCTCACTGGAACCTTCAATTTGACGCCCCACATGCTTCAGCGGCCTCACCTTGAATTTAACCCAATCTATGACTCATAATGACTATCTCATGATTCGAACTACGAAGCCTTTTTTATTTGTACCACGTGATTCCCCTCGTCAAGACCGTAAATTTGATACCCTACACGCCCTAGCGGGGTTACTTCGAATTTTACCCCAATATAAGACTCGCGACGACAATCTAATGGTTATAACCAGGAAGCATTTCTGTATTTCTCCCACGTGATTGCGCTCATCAAGACCATTAATTTGATACCCATCACATCCTAGCGGAATCAATTTGAAATTAAACCAATCAATGACTACCATGACTATCTCATGATATAGCCCTACCGCATTTTTCTACCACGTGATTTCACTTATCCGAACCTTCCATTTGATGCCCCGGACACCCAGTGGCATCATTGTGAATTTTAACCTAATTTATAACCCATTTTGACTGTCATGATAATAATCAGGAAGCACGTGATTACCCTCATCGAGACCTTTAATTTGATACGCCACACGCCCTAGCGTCATGAACTTGAATTTTAACCAAATCTATGACTTACCATGACTACGTCATGATATATCCATAACTCATTTTCGTCCCGAATGATTCCCCACATCGAGACCTTGAATTTGATTCCCCACATGCCCTCGCAGCGTCATTTTGAATTTTAACCCAATCTATGACTCATTATGACTACAATCAGGAGCATTTTTTTATTTACCCCACTTGATTCCGTTAATCCGGACCTTTCATTTGATACCTTACACGCCTTAGCCTCATCAGTTTCACTTTTCACCCAATCTAATGTGGTCATTATTCTGTCTTAAGGGGCGCTGCCAGTCAATTCAGCTAATTCATTTGAAACAGCAGAAAGGACAGCCCCCGCCCCCATTTCCCCCCGGCTCTCACCTCTTCCGTTGTGACCCCTGGTATATCAAGCCGTTAACGAACCTTCCGAACCCTCCGGTGCGAACCTTCCGCAGGCGAACAACCAGCATGCCAGCGCCGCCGTGTGCTTTCCCACCCCCCTTTCCCACGCTCTTAGTGGATCCGTCAGGAGGAAAAGTTAAGACAACCCTTTTTTATGACCTCACCAGTCAATTATCACTCACGCGCCCAGCCGCGAAAATTAGGTATACAGCAAGTGCTTATGGCCATGAAAATTCAACAAGGAACTAAAATAAATCAGACACCCCCTCCCTCCCAACCGATCATGCAGATCGCGATTGGTGCCGTACCCGCAGGTAACCTGAATTCCGAGCCCACATTGACGCATGAAACTTAACAGCCAACCATAGCTGCCTGCTAGGCTACTCAAAAGGACTCAAACTCAAAATGGACTCAAAACTCCTATGTACTCAGAGCTCAAAATGTTCTCAAAACTCAATATGTAATCAAACTCAAACTGCACTCAAACTCAAAATGTACTCAGAACTCAAAATGTACTCAAAACTCAAAATGGACTCAAAAATGTACTGAGAACTCAAAATGGACTCAAACTCAAAATGGACTCAAACTCAAAATGTACTCAGAACTCAAAATGGGCTCAAACTCAAATTGTACTCAGAACTCAAAATGGACTCAAACTCAAAATGGACTCAAACTCAAAATGAACAAACTCAAATTGTACTCAGAACTCAAATGGACTCAAACTCAAAATGGACTCAAACTCAAAATGTACTCAGAACTCAAAATGGACTCAGAATTCACTAGGTCTCAGGCGTACTCAAACTCAATCGGACTCAAACTCAGTCGGGATCACTTGGCTCAAACTCACTCAAGCTCGAACTCACCATGCCACACAGCCTCGCACTCACTCAAACTCAAACTCACGCGTGAGTTTGAGTCCAAGTGAGTCTGAGTGAGTGGACTCATGAGTGAGTTCGCCGACCTCTGCTTCTATATGATCTCTACATCTAAACTATCTAATTGGCATGATTGAGTCGATTAAGAATCGACTTGCTCGTTTCATATCATTGAATTACGACCGATACGCTAGCATCAATCAGATTAAACATGAATGCTCCCTTTAACCGTTACACACACGTCGCTCCTTAGCACTTTTATGCCTATTTCATAAATATGTTTATTCCTCGAGATCGTTCCAGTTTAATCTTCGACACCTATTTACCACGTCATGTAAACTGTACAACCAGTTCAGCTTCTCACGCATTTATGGTACCACGCATGCCTTTATTCATCTGCCCTCCCACGTGCTATACGCCTCGGAAATGATCTCCCCGACGTTAGCGCATCTGTTTCATGCCACGAAACCTTTCAGCGCCATGTATCTGATCAATACCATCGCAACTTTTTCACTGAACTTCAACGTTTGTGTACTTGTTATTTCATATGTTTCTCACTTTTGGCGATACTCCTTATCTCGGAAGTGCTCATGTTGGCTGTGTCTTTTATGCATTCATATACTTATGATTGTATACATACCGAATTGCCGTAGCTGTAATACATTTTGTTAACCTGAGTTCATCTTTTTGACTTGTGTTTTTCCTTCTTCAAACCTTGTATTTTCTGCGTGTTGACTCCTTACTTGTGCTTATTTTTTGCCGCTTGGCATTTTTTGTTCTCTGTCGTTAGTTCCCCTTTACAAATTATGTGCTCCCCCTTACTCTATGCCCTTCCATGGGCCTGTAAGGTATCATGAATACATAAATAAATAAAAGAACTAGCCTTCCCTAACTCACTAAGTTCCACTGCACCCACGAAAATTTTTTTGCGTTTTCCGTCAAAACGAAAAACGCAAGGAATATTGTAAAACACTGACATTTTGCGTCATGATTCCGCAATATGGGCCGGCGCTAAAATGCAGGTTATAAGTGTTATAACCGCACGTTCGCATTCAAGTGATACGGTGAAACGTCACTGTAGGGAGCACTGCAATAGCCCAGTCATGTTTCTTGGCGGTCGCTCAAATCGGCGTGCGCCAGTCACACAAAGAAGATTCAGTACGTCATAGAAAAGTCGACGAGATGTGGCTGGAGTCACGCTGCCTCATGTTCATTTTAATATCTCGATTATGTTTTGGGTGTTTCAGATAAAACTCGTACCATTATTGTTCGGTGCGCAGCATCTTTTTTAACAAACCAGAACGTGTTCTTGGCTTCGTGGCCCCTTTAAAAAAATTTAGGATGCCAGTAAACTAGCCTTCAAAATTGTTTAGCTCGGACAAAGATTAACAAGTCCCTTACGTAGCGACCTTCGTAAAAACCCAGTATTTGACCGACCCCCCCCCCCCCTCCCTCAACTAAAAAGGACAAGAGACGGCTAAGACAGGCTGTAGGCAGACTCTTGCTTACCCGGGGAGCTGGGCTCTCTCGGGATGTGGTCGGCGATGGGTCCGTGCTGCCAACGCTGGCCACTCCGGCGACGGTGTCACTTGGAGCAACAGTGACAGAGTTGCCAACGACAGTCACTGTGAGCGACTACGGCAGCAGAGGAAGTGGACTTCTTTGAGGAGGCTGGACGCTGCAGCTTTGCGGGGCTCTGGTCAGCCGTATACGGGTCCTGGCGCTCCACGTGCGCCTTGCCCTTGCGCTTCTTTCGACGCCCCATGGGTTGGCCACCGGAGCAATCAAGGGCACGGCCGGCTGGTAGTCGACAAGAAGTTAGTCAATGGATCGGGAGCGTGAATGTCCTGCTCGTGATGCAGGCGACCGGCTAGAAGGCGGGCGTCGGCGCGGGTATGGGCAGACTAAGAAAGACCGGGAATTCTGAACCCCCAAGAAGATGGCGATCTGGTGGTGGTGGTGGTGGCCCATAAAGTGGCGCATACCCACTCAGGGGGATTGGCCAAGAAGATTTTTTCATTAAAAGAACCAGATAAGGCAAAAGAATACAGTCGAAGAAAGAATTTATTACGTAGGTTGAAGAGAGAAATAGAAAAAGAAAGAGGAACGAGAGAGCCTGATCAGAATGGTTTTATCAAGGCAGACGAGCCGTCTCTGAAATGAAGGAATGTTTCTCGTGACAAACATCCCCATGGCTTCCTGCCTCCAAAAGACAAAAGCACTGGCAAGGTTAGTGGCATTCCTCAGTGGAAGGCGCCTGTCTCCTCGTTTATCTTCTTCCTTTGTTGAAGTGATTGTGGATCGCTTCAGAGACAAAATGACTTCATAATTAAAGACGATACAGTCTCCAGGAGCAATGAGTGGAGCTGACTTGGTCACACAATATGCTTGAGTAGAAAACGTCCCGAAAGATATGAAGAATTTTCGGAAAACATCAAGGGTCAGAAATGTTTGTATAATTATGTTTACTTATTTATTTATTCATTGCGAATACATGAAAGGTCCCCATGAGGGGGTATTACATAGGCAGATAGACATGCAAAGCAGATATATATTGTAGTACAGTAACGAAAATAGAGTAGAAAGAAAGAAAGAAGACGAAACAAGAATCTAATGGCTATCTTGGGACAAACAGTTTGTGCAGCGTTGCCAAACGTCAGAAATTGTGGTATCTTCAAGAACAGGAAAGAAACGCCGGACGCCGGACGGGAATTAAAACTAACTCGAGAATTCGTTATTATGAACAATAAATACTGATTGAATGATTTCCGAAAATTCCTACAAACAAGCAGAAAACATGGCCAAGGTTTTTAACCAAAGTAAAATTCCAACTAAGAGTACGATGAGGTCTGGTCACGTGCGGCTGTAATGGGCTGGGCTGCAGAGAAAGTTTAGATGCGTTAGTGGGCCAGTTAAGAGAAGTGGGGTAAGGCAGTTTTAAGGGTGCACCTAAATGGAGCTAGGCTCTTTTATTAGAGAGGTCTTGGTCTCGTCGTGGTTATACGGCAAGTAGCCTATAAGGGTTGCCTGAAACGTAGGGAGTCGTCCCGTCGTTCTAAAGAGCGGTTGCTAGGCAGATGGGGGCTCCTTGCTGTTCAGTGAGGCCAAGGGTGGGAACGTACATCGGGTGGGTGTTTATAGTTATAATGAGATTGCTGGAGAAGGAAGGGTGTCCGAAAATCCGAAAATTGGGGATTTCTTCAGACCTTTGCAATGCAATTTTACGCTGTTCGTTCCGCAAGAAGGTCTTCATCGCAATGCAACCAAACATTCACGATACAAAACAGTTACCTGCGGTACCAGGTTAATAAAATATGTAAAAAAGCATGTTTACCAAGCATACCGGTTTAGTACAGGCCCCACATGGGCCGAAAGGTATAGAAGAAAACGTCTGGTAAAAAAATCAACTCAAGTAATATTATACGACAATTTATCTAGAGTGCTGCTTAATCCAATACATACATGAGCACGTTATGTAATTGCCCTGGCACCTTACGAATACACTTAGAAGTCTTCGCTCTCAGCTAGAACGTATAGGCACAGTACAAATGACCAAGTTCAACTTGCCTGGCGTAATCTCTGGGTTTGTTTGCGGGGGAATCCTATGAAATAAAGTTCTTCTGAAATGTTCGTGCTATCACTGCCCGCAACTATATTATTTATTATGGGAAATTTTTGCATTACCGGTGCCTTCTAACGACAGCGGGATTGGAATATAAAACATTTATTGAGCTAAAAAACCTGCAGAAATTCAGAGAATTGTCTATCCATCTAATCCATCGCATTTTCATGCCCCTTGTGTGGCGTGAGTTATTTACAGCCAAATACGGCTATCAGCAGCGAAAGGCGTTCGATAATTGTATTCTTGTACATTTATACAATTATAGCCATGGAGTGCCTTCATTTTGGTAATTGAGTTTTTTATGATGCAAGGAGGGCTGCATCGTTGGGCCCTTTGGGCTTTTTATACATATATCGAATGCTCTTTCGCGAATTGTTTTATTTCGCATTTTGGTTTTGCGGCAGAGGTTTAATTGAGATGCATACTTTTGATTTTTTGAGATCATTTTTGAAAATTTTCTGTTTCTTTTTTTATCCTTCGCTTCCTTTTGGACATTGTCATATCTACGATATACATCTACACTATTGTAAAGATAAAGCTGTTAGCATCGCCAAATCTGCATGTTTGTGGAAATGCAGGGGGTAAACGGTTTCCTACCCGCCGCGGTGGCTCAGTGGCTAAGGCGTTGCGCTGCTGAGCACGAGGTCGCGGGTCGATTCCCGGCCGCGGCGGCCGCTTTTCTGACGGAGGCGAAAAGCAAAAACGCCCGTGTGTACGAGATTTCGGCGCACGTTAAAGATCCCCAGGTGGTCAAAATTAATCCGGAGCCCTCCACTACGGCGCGCCTCATCGCCTCCATTGCGTCGGCGCGTTACAACTCTACAATCATCATGAAACGGTTTCCTCTTTTTCGCTGTTTTTTATTCGTATGTGGAACATTCTTTTACGGACTTTTTTCGTATAATTTTTTATTTTGGGGTGATGTAAAGTTGCATAATTTCGGTTTTGTCAGTGCTGTCCGTGAAAATGTTACTTTTATTTCTTTATTTTCTTTTTAAATTTTGTTCGACCCATTATTGCCATTTACGCTATTATAAGGAGTAAAAGTGTTACTTCCGCCAATTCCGTAATTTTGTAATAATTCAGCGCCTTACTTGGTCGAGGCTGTAGGGGTGCTCGGCAAAGAATGCCAGGCATTACAAATGGGCGGCTCTCTCAGTCGAGAAAGTCGCGAGACAGCGCAACAGTCTGGGTGAGAGCGATGGGGCATTCCTGGTCCTCCCACCCTTAGCTGGCCAGCTCGCGCTCGCACGCCTTAGGAAGAGGAGAAAAGAGAGGGTTTTGGTGCGTAGGGGTATTCCTAGGGTTGGTGGTGTTGGTGTTCGGGGCGCAGCAAGAGGGTAGGGGTAAGTGAAGGCGGAGATGTAGTGGATTGAAATATCAGTTTTATGACGCTTATCAAGTACGTAACAGCTGCTGTGCCAACCATCGGTTATGTGGTCTTGTATGCATAAACCGTTATAGCAGGAAAGAAATGTGCTCAATGTGAAGGCGCGTTTTTTTTTTCGGTAAAGCATGCGGACGAAGTTCTCAATCTGCACGTGTGCCACACACGCATCAACAATGCGTGCGTACCCTGATGCAGGACAGGATGGCCGGACGATGTGTATGGCGGTTATGTGCACTAATAAACAAATTTTTCGTCAGAGTTCTCCACTAATAATAATATCCCACAGTCAGCTTTCACGATAGGACTGCGGCTCATAAGATGGGTAAGCTCAAGCATTTGTATGGTTAAATGATCTGGTAGATCCCAATAATAGCTTCGTTGATAAAAGCGAGCCGGCGTTGGCCCCAAAATCGAAACGAGCAGCGTGCGTCACAGCGGTGCCGCATAATTCACGTTCGAAATTTATCGAGGAGAAATTGAACTGTGCAGTTGCTGTAAGACAATGTCTAACAGCTAATCTGCTGACCGAATTCGTCATTTTTCGTGTCCGCAGTTTAAAACACAAAGAAATTGCCGAGCGGACCATCTGAGCGCGCGCACGTAAGCCCATTCCGGTGTTTTAAGCGGGCACATTGGCCCTTCTCGCGCTTGATTCCTGGCCAGACCCCCATGTGGGTATGTGCCAAGTCACCAGGAACACCAACAACTCAGCCCCGCAGCGACCGCCCGATAGTGAACGCAAAGGAAAAAAAAATCGCGCCAATCCACCCCGTGAATGTGGTTGGAAAGCAAAGCTGTAAACGGCACCCATAACGATTACCCATGCGACGTCACTTAAATTCCCTCACATCGCTCTACAAATAGCAAAACCAGAGAGCAGTGAAATGCACTTAACCACACCATTTATTACTTCAAAGAGATATCCATGTTAAGGTTAAATCAATGCATGAAGCATGAACGGTGTTTGGTTGAGTTGTATTGGTGTAGCACAAGAGTGGAAACTTTTTTTATAAAATTAAAGTAAGACGATCTCTCGTCTCCGTCTCTGCGCCGCGGACGGAGGCGACGATATTTGCAGCAGAGAAGGAGGAGGAGGAAGAAATACTTCTGTTCAGATTTCTGAATGGCCCAGAGTGTAGCCCTGGGGAGTGTGGGGCCCATATGCAGTGCGCGAGGCCTGTGTTCTGTCCACCCGCTGAAGCTGGGTAGGTAGAGAGGGCCTGAACAGCAGCATCTCCCAATGCTCATGTGGGTAGTTGACGGAAAGAGAGGAGGGTGCTCAGGGCTAAAGTCGCACACCCCGATTACGGGGCGGAGTGTTCCTACTTCTGAACAAAATTTACATTCAGCGTCGTAGCGATTCCGATACAATAAGTGAAGACGCGTAGGCTGAGGGAAGGAGCCCGGTTTGTATGAGCCGTAGGGTAATGTGTTGTTCTCTGGAAAGGTCAGGGTAAGCCGAAGGACGGTCTGTCTCAGAAGGCGATAAGGCTGGATAAGGCCTCTCCCTAAACGTGACAAGCGGGTGACTGTCCTCGTGCAGCTCCATAGCTCGGGAGGTAAAAGCGCAGGCTTGTTGGGTGGGTGCATTTGTTGCCCTTTATTGAAGCGTGAAGGGGTGTCCAGATGAGCTGAATGTAACCATTTGGGGAGTGGTTTTTTAGCACGCGCAGTGCAGGTCAGGACACCGAACCCTACTGGTAATTCCAGTAGGCTTGCTGGGAATCGATGAGTACCCTCCGAACCCCTGGTTGAGCAAGAGCCAAGGTGATGGCTGCCTCTTCTGCTGCCGTCATTTATTGGGTCCTAAGCGAGGTACACGCAAGAAAATTGGTTCTGGAGGTAGCCACGATGATGGCGTATTGCTGCCCTCGATATTTGGAGGCGTCTGTGTAGTTAACTGCAAGATCCCCACCGAGGGTGGTGTTTAGCGCTTGAGCCCATACTTTTCGGTGACTCTCGTCATGTGAGGGGGTTCATATTTCTAAGCAAAGGGAGCATCTTTAGTTTTAGTCACCAAGAGTCTGGGAGTAGGTCAAGCGGAGTAACATTCTGGCTGCCCAGCCAATCTGGTGAAGCATGCGGTTACTCATCGCAGTTGTGAGTCGGACCTTCTCATTAGAAAGATGGCCTTCTATCAGCTCTTCCACCGTGTTGTGGAGCCCCGTGTTAAGCAGCCTCTGTGTGGACGCACTCATGAGAAGACCAATGGCCTGCTCGACCACCTTTCTAATCATTATATAAAGCATCACTATGTCTTCCTTGTCGAGAAGAACACAGGGGGTTGACGTAAGTAACTCTTGAGAGGACAAAAGCTTCAATTAATGGAAAGGTACCGGATTCCTTTAGGCCTCGCTTCTTGGTGGCAACTCGCCTGATCATGTGTATGATTTGATTAATGCTGTTTTGAGGCTCTGCAAGGAGACGTCACTCTTGGTGTTAGCCTCGATATGTATGCCCTGGATTTTGATGCTGGGGCTTGGAGTGATGGCCTGACCATCAAGGAGTATTTGAATGTATTCCTTGGTTTTGCGTGAGGGCGGACAACAAGGAGCTGTGATTGTTTACGTGAACACTAGAGGCCACAGGCTTTAGCACATTGGCGTACTAGAAGTGAGATGTCATGCATTGGTGTGAGCTTCCTTTAATTTTTGTAACTATTAGCACATAAGCAAGGTGCGGACAGGGCCGCTAGACGGGCGTGAGTGGTAGCGTGACGCTTTCACGTGGCATTCAGTGAGAACGCAGGGGGTAAACCCGTAGATGTGCTTGGTGAGTACACCACCTGTCTTCCAGTCTTCGCGTGGGCTCGTAGCTAAATCGGTGAGACGACGGGCTCTCGCTTTGTTAGTCTATTAGTTCCAGGTTCGATTCCCAGCGGTGCCAATAAATTCTTTTATTTGTTCGCTGGGGTTTTCTGGTGACACCAACGGTCGCGAAAGAACCCTTGGGGGGTAGAGGTAAAAAGCTTTGCTTTAAAATACATAGTGCTCCTGTGTGCGTGCCTCGTGACGACCAAACAGCGCCCTTGCGCACGTTTATGAAACCAAGCGCACCCACTCAGGGAAATTGGGCAAGATTGCGGCTGCCGCCCGGTAGTTAAAAAAACCAAGACAATCAGGAGCGTTTGTGTGCGCGTGTCTCGCGGCGACCGCCCCTACGCACTAGTGTTAAACCAACGCCGCCTGTATAAACAGTGCCTAACGCGTGAGCGAAAAATGGCCAAACAGCCACTCTCCTGTTGCTCTCTCCTACCCTTCCCCGCTCCGTAGCCTTCCAGCGTGCTTCCGTGTCCGCCAGCCAGCGCCGCTTCTCGGAAACTATGCAAAATAGTGGAAAGTTTGTTTAGCGTTCCCGAGGCGGCGCTCCTACGCCTTCTTGTTTTTCACCATGCCTGTCTGTCTTGGTCTGTCACTGATAAAACTTCCTTTGTCACGAAGCAAAATCCCTTGCGCTGCCGCAGGCTGATGCCGGCTTTGCGCGCTTATCTACTTGGATCACAGGCCCTGAAATTTTCTGAGTGGGGCATCCCCCCTCTATCCCCTCCGCATTTAGGTATTGTTTTGACCCCCCTGTTCGCACTCCGCATCGGTACGCACTCTAAAATTGAGGACTGTACTGTAGAAGCACCCGGACAGCGTGGCGGGATCGCAGCTGCTTATCCTTTTGTTTCCTATAATTTTCTGAAGTTTACAAGCACGTGATATTATTGGAAAGTAATCGTAGAAGTGAGCGCCTGAACAAAAAACGTGCACGCAATTTATTTCTTCTCTAAATACTCCAGAAAGAAAAATATCAGTAAAATAATGGCTGCCCCATCCGAAAATATCGTTTTTCTGTTAGCTATATGTCTACCCGACAATCAGTATGTTCTTAGACTATTTCAGTCCGCCTCCATCCTTATCTTTGGAAAAATGCAGCAAGTAGGAAGCGAGCGACACGTTGAACGAGATCCCCAGTGCGCCACAGAACTAGCGCCCCGTCACGGCTAAGATGTAAGCGAAACGGCCCTTGAAGCTCAACAGGCAAGCTGACAGACACACGTCGTAGAAGTGGGTGCAGCGTTCGCGACTCACGAGCAGTGACGTAAGGCGAGATGTCCGCCGGCACGCGCCACATAGCGGATCAGTGCCTGAACTAAGCGTCCCTACCCTTCCCATTGAAAAGCGCGCGACGCGTCAGGCAATGTTAATACAGGCGGCGTTGGTTAAACCAAGCACACACCCTTAGGGAGGCTGTTCAAGATTGCGGCAGCCACCCGGCACTTACAAAAAATAAGAAAATGCCGAGCGCTCGCGTGTACGTGTCTTGCGACGACCGAAGAGTGTCCCCTGCGCACGTTTGTAAGGCAAGCATCCGGATTTAGGGAGATTGACCGACACTGCCACTACCGCTAGGCAGATGCGCACGATGTCATGCGCCTTTTCTTCACATCGTGCATCCGGTGAAATCACTGCCCTGTACACATACCCCCAAGGTTAAAGGGGTGAAATTGCGAGGCAGACGTTTCCGTTCGCGATTATACTTGCCCACTGTGCAGGCAGTGAGGTAGTTGGCCACGCAGCTGGCGACCAAGGCGCTGAAGGTGATATTGTCGACATCGGTCGACCGGCTGGCTGCCATGAGGCTGAGCATGCCGAGTACTATGCCCAGTTAGGCTACGTTGGAGAATCCCCACACCACGAATTACAGAACACGTCGGGTGCGAACCTGCGATAACAGGTACGGAACATTGGACACGTGTGTGCAATAGGCGGTAAGGGCAATGCACACGAAACAAATCAATTCGGAAACTTGCGCCTACCAAATCCGAAACTGTTTTTGTTTTATTTATCAAAGAGTTTTTCTGCCCCCTCCCCCTTCCTGTGAACGTGCCGGAAAGAAATGGAACGCTTTCCGCCGTAAAGAATTCTTGTAGCCTAAAAGGACGAAATTAAGACAAAATAAAGTTTATTTCATTCAAGAGGCTGTTTTTTCCCCACAGAAATGATACTAATCATAACAAAAATTTCCATCAAATAGTCAAGATATTACCTTAACCTTTAACCTGCCTCCCTACGGAATGAAGCCTTACGTGCCTTCCCAGAAAGCCAACTGCGTCCCTCATTATGGCAGACTTTCAACATAGTTTGGCGCGGCGATTGCCAGTCGCAGCGTCACTGCATCAGCTCCGGGTGTGATACCGCGGCGGTCGCCCCATTTTGTGTTGAGTGCATTTTTCTTTTAGCATTGCAAATGTGCGGTTTGACGCTGTTTCCGTGAACTGCCTTGTTTACTTTTAAGTGTATATGTTGAGCGTAAATTTATTAATCACAATACTTGTAGATATTTTATTTATCCGCCGTAAAGGTAGTAGAACTTTATCAGGCTCATTAGGCTGCACCTGGCGAGAAGCCAAAAAGTACTACGTTCAAAACAGTACTGCCGCTTAACCGATCATAAAGTAGTGGGAGATTGCTGTTGGGGGTAGAGAAGGAGACGGTTACAATGACAACTCCATAACTCGAACTTCCACGAAAGCGGTTGCGCAGAACGATGCTTTACTCTACAGTGCCAAGAAGGAGATTTACGGGTTAGCGCACAGCGTTCTCTCGCGTCTCTTAGCTACGAAACCACAAACACTTCCTCCGTTGCTATAACGCTCACAGGAATGGTCCAATGCGAACACACGCCCAGTCCCCCCTTGAAATGGCAATAGACTCTACACAGCACCCCCTGGTGCATTCTATGTATCGTTCAGCCGCGTTAATTTGAACATAATGCTTTCGCATTCAAAATACATAAAGAGTGCTTAGTTGTCCTCTGAGTTATCAGAGTTATCATTATAGTCGTCTTAACAGAGATGACTATAATAAAGTTTTTTTATCTTCTTCTTCCTCAGAGTTCATTTATTTTTTCTTTTGCGCTTCCGAAACCCCATTCCAGTTGCTGGACTTCCGTTTCAAGTTTTCGTTAAAACCCGTTGTCGTGTGAGGAAAGCAGCTTCGCCTTGCTACTCTTTATTACTTGCAACGGCCACTTACGGCTGTGAAAGAGCGACCGCCTACATGGCCAATGCTTCTGTAGGCGGCGATGTGAGGAAGCGGCAAAGCCTACATTTATGTCGAGCTCCGTAGGGGCTGCAACATGGTCCTGCGAACCAGAGAGCGCCCTGAGATGGCGTCCGAGCAGCGCTGAAGCCATGGTGTTGTTGTTCTGTTCATCATCATCAATATTGTCATTATCATTACACTCGACCCCACTGCAGTGCGAAGGCCTCTCCCACTGACTTCCAGCCACTCTTGTCCTGCCCCACTCGAGTTTCTGTATTTCATTCCTCCGTCGGGTTAACGGCCGTCCCCATCTTCTAGAGTAGACCCATCTCTTGGTATCCACTCTGTTACCTCAATTGTCCACCGGTTATCGGTTCGTCTCACTACTATGGCCACCCAGGTCCATTTCTTTTTCTTTGCTTCAACTATTACACCACCTACTCGAGTTTCCTTCCTGATCCAGGATGCCCGTTTCTTCTACCTAAGTGTTACTCCTATTATTATCCGTTCAATCGACCGTTGACCTGTTCAAGTTTGGTTTCCAGTTGTTTACTAGGGCGCTAAGTTTCAGCTCCGTATGTCGTCCCTGGCATTATGCACTGGTTGTGTTTTTTTAGTGATAGAGGTACATTACTTTTCAGTATTTGGGAGTTCTTGCCGAGTGCTCCTTTATTGATGGCACATACCCACGTGGGGGATTGGCCAAGAAACGGGTTAGCTTTTTGGGTCTAAAATGCATGCCCACGTCATACCACTATAAACTCAGTTTTTGGAATTGGAGTGGGGAAACAGCCCCGGAATTGTCCTGATCTTGTAAACACCTTCACTAACGGTGATGACGGCGGTGCGCTTCAGCCAGGGAGATGGCGCTGCATCAAGGAATAAGCTGGGTCAGCCCAGCGCAGTAACAAAGACGACAACGAAGCGTGCGTGCTGTCGAGCACACCGCGTGCAAACGCTGCTGCTCTGAAACGTCCGAGATCGCGCCCGTCTGAAGCTTCCAGGCTTCCCTTTCGACCACCTATAGAGCACGGCCCCTGTCCTGGTAAGAGTTCCAGCTACTTCCCAATAGGTTGGTTGCTAGGCCAGTCCGCTAGGTTGCAGTTGCTTCCTTCACTAGTCAGGCCTATACGTGTAAAAACTTGACTCATGTGATTAGCGTGGCATGAATAGTAATGTCTGTGCGTGGCGATTTTCACTTCCGTCGGGCTTGACACGGCAGTTAAATGTGTGCACGAATGCTGGTGCATGAGCACTAGCTATATAACGTTGACACGCAAATGTCTGCAACGGAGAACATGGCTGCATTACGGTGCGTATAAGGACAAGGTGCCGCCTGCTTACAAGAAAATGGTGGCAATATGGTCACATGGTCGCGACCAGCCAATGACGGCGCGGTGCCGTCAACGCTTTGCACAGACTACTTTACCTTCTGCAGGAACAATAGACACTTCTTTCGTACAGAGCTCAACCACTTCATTTAAGGCTGCGTCTAATCTCACGGCAGCCGTGAGAAATATTTCCGGGAAATTCTCACGGCAGCTTCCTGGCTGGCCTAAAATTTCCTGAATAATATCACTTCCCAACGTGACCTCCAAACCTAACGTAACTTACCGAACGCGTCATAACCTACCCAAATCCAGCCAAACTGCAACAAACCTCATCTAACGCAGCCCAACGACACGAAACACAACCTGTATTAAACGTAATTGAACCCAATCTAGAAGTGTTGTGCGGTGATCTCTTGATATAGTAAAAACCAGAGTAAAAAAGCATTATAAAATCACGATGACCGAGCAATTCTGAAAAAAAAAACCTTAATGTCGGACTCGAACCAGAGCCTTCTCGTTTAAAATCAAGTACTATGCCACAGCGCTACAAGGGCAGCTGCAAACGGGGCTTTTTAGGGAATATTTACCCCATAGAATCTCCGGGTAGCGTTCTTAGCCAATCAGAGGCGACTGCCGTGAGAACTTTACTCACGCTAATTCTCACGGTTGCCGGGAGAATAGACTTACTAACTTCATTTATCATACCTAGCTTAGAGATTGTTTGTGAACTCCGATGAACGCAGAAACGCTTGCCCACTGATTACCGAGAATTCCAAGAATCCGTTTCGTTTTTAACGGCCCAACTAACGCTGTGCACGAAAAAGCTTTTTCTTTTATTCCCACCCTGTGCAGCTGCAGGCGCACTGAAATTAGCCGCTGCTTACTGCCCCGTACATAGGGATCTTACTAACACCAAAGAACGTCTGTAGCGAATGTTAAAAAACAACACGCTACCCTGTCGCCCGAAACTGCATTATATTCACCCTACTTTATATCAGTCAACTATTTGCCCTGCATGTGGTGCTAAGGACACCGTCGCCCATCTCATTTGGTCATACCCTGAAGACCCGTTTCCATACATAGCCGCAATCAAGCTCTGGGAGTACGCGCTGGGCAGCACGGACTTACAGGGAGCGGAGAGTCTCGCCTAACGAAGTGCCACGGTCAGGGCAGGCGGCAGCTGGCAGTCACCCAAGGTACTTAAGCAGACTTTTGAAAACAGTAGTTCTTTCTATTTTTCTCTATTTCGTTCCCCAGAAGTTATGCAAGAACTATAATACGGTGAAACGTTTTTTTCCCTCTCTAGTTCTTTTATTAACCCTCAGAGCCCTGCAGCCCCGCTTTTCTTTTCGGCACTCAATTTCGGCGTCGTCAATAATCTCTCTAGTTAGTTTATCTGTGTGTTTTGCGATGACCTGAGTTTTTTGAAAGATTGGGGCGCAGCCGTGGCAATTTCGACAGTGGACGCCTAAGTGGCCACTAATCGCCTTATGTCCGTTATATTCGTGTTCTTTTAATCTTTCAGCGTAAACGTACATTTGTACAACTATAGTTGACATGCTCATATTACTCCACTAAGCCTAAATACATGTACGCAACGCATTGTGAATCACCGGCTACAGCGCGTTCATTATGTCCACATTCTGTTACCCAGCGCTAAGGATCGGCTGAGGTGGTGGGGTTCAGTATTCCACTTGCGTTCCACCGCCCCCGCGCTCGAATTCGAAAGTTACAGATTTTTATAGCGAAACTATGTTACAATAAGTTCTGACTGTAATTCCGTGCTTCAATCGGGTCGACGAAGAATCGCACGTGCTCGCTCCAGAGCCAAATGCTGCTTCAAATCAAGTGTAAAATGCTCTGTCACTCTTAATTTACTGCAGGTGCCTTACAAAAAAATATACTTAAATTTGCCGCTAAGACGACTCTATCTTTACGCCGAGCTCCCTTTACTTGCAATACAGTAAAGTAGTAAACGTTGCGAAATTCCGCGTATACTGCCAACGCATGGGTGCCTACGGAGGGAGCATGCATAGAGAAAATAGCTGCAACTCTTGTTTTATCAAAGATATCCCGAAACAAATTATATCAGAATTTGAAATTAGTTCCAAGGAAGTTACGTTTGTGTCCATATAGGATCAGCGTGGTAAGTCCCCACAAATAACTCAACATAGTTCTATACTCAACAAATAACTCAACTCTAACAATACGGCTCTGCCGGCCTTCCATCTTCAAAGTGGTGAAAAGGCTATAAATTTTTTCTCTATGTATACTCTGCACTGTCACCCATGTTTAGAACCATCTTCCAGTCACTCCTACGCCAGGCATTTCACTTTTGCCTAACGGAGCATTTATTCACTTGAATTGTTAATATCAGTCTTATGCAGTGCCGCGCAGTGGTCCCGCAGTTATTTCACTGAACAGCCTATCAGCACACTGAACCCTAAACGCCCAAACCACAAAGTTTGTCTCCCTTGTGGCTCTGTATTCTATCATGTTGCTCAGATTGTAATTCCAGATTTTTTCTGGTTCATGCTCAAAGACAACAGTACGAAAAGCTTCCTTACATGTTTTTATCTCCTTTCAAAAGGCGCGCTACTAGTAAAGGTTTTTATACGCTTCTCCCTGGATATTTTTACCATCTCCTGCATACGTTTTTCATCAGGAATTGTGACGGCGATAGTTATCTTTGGGTTCCCACCAGTTCTAACATTATTTTTGAAATGGTGCGGGCAAGAGTAATCTATTAGTTTTAAACGTAGCTAATCTGCCGTAACAGGTCAAATTTACTTTTTTGTCAGCGTCCATCTAATCCTTCTAGAAAGGTGCGGATGGTCAGATCCCGGACTCTCTTCTCTCTCTATCTTCGCTTGAGCACCGAAACATCTGAACTCGAGTCGTCAATGGTTTAAAAAAAATTGCAGCTTGTCAGCTGTGCTATGCACGTAGGACGTCCTCTCAGCTTGCCCGTCCGGTGAACCCCGTAATTTCATGTTTCTTCGTTCTTTAAAGAACAAAGCTGTTCAGCAATTCATTGATTCCAGCGCTCCACAAAACCTAGGATAACAGTATAAAGAAAGGAAATCACCGGCACCGAAAGAATTCCAACTTGTGTCTGGTACATCAACGGAGTTAGTCGTCTTACCCCCTCGGCTACGACCATGAGTTGTAACCGAGAGTCAAACAGCTTACTGAATCGGCTGTGACTTTGGGGGAGTAATCACACCACATGCTCGACTCAGAGTACGTGACAGGGTACACGTGGCCCCTGCGGCGCCTAGTTTAGGTGTGTGCGTTCTGATTCGTTCGTTATGCTTCTTTGATTTGCTTCTTCTTCGCCGTTATAGAAACAAAGATGGTGTAAACGTCGTTGCGGCAGCGAAGAAGAAGCAAATCGGACTGCAATCGTGGACTTACACTATCGTGATGACTGTGAAGGTTGCGTACTGCTTCACTACCTTCAAGTCTTACACGTTAGTGCGAGCTGCGTTCATTTTTATATGTCCGTCACCCTCGCACTCTGTTTGTCGCCTTCACCTGTCAGGCAATCAGCCGCAAATTCTTCTCTACTGACCGTCTAGCCTCTTATCCGGGCACTCCTTATTTCGGCTTGACATTTCACGACTAGAAAATATTCTGACAGCTATATTAACAGCGTTTCGCCAACCACGCGTGATCGGATAGATCAGCGTCGTACAGATACGTTTCCTCATGGCAGAACTTTCGCTAGAACAAACAAAAATTATTGGAAAATACAGAGGTAAATCTGTATAATCCGAGGGCACCTGCCCCTCAAAAAAGTGCGGCTCGGCATAATAGGCTCCCGGTGCTGCTTCTTGAAAAGCACGCAACACAGTAGTTCGCACGCTGATCTCGCGCCGCGCCATTCGTGCATTGCGTTCTAACAATCTCAGCAATTGTATTCGCTTGCCTTAGCAGCGGCACTGCTGCTGGTTGTTTTCGTTGCCCGCCGGTGCCGGCATTTCGTCCACATCATTCCGATTTATACTAGTTATTCGGTCCTACGCTGTCCTCCAACTTTATTATAAAAAAATTCTATGGCTCGGCTTTGGTTAGCCCTAGTTGAGCGCGAAAGCTTCGCTGCTCTGGCTAGGCGCATATTCTAGGTGTGGTTTCGCAATTATAATTCTATACAGACATGTTTGCAATGAATACACTGCTTATTCGTCATCTTTTATTCACCGTGGCGAACGACAGTCTCTCTCCCTACACTCCGTCTCCCTTGGATAGTGTACGGGCGACGAAGAAGACTCACCGGTGAGTTCGGCTCTCTGTTGACGTTGCCGTGTTTTGCAGCTTGCTTCCAGCGTTTCTGCAATCTTTCCTTGCGCTCGCCTGGAGTTTCAGTAGCGTGTTTCCTCTTTTTTCGCCTCGCGGCCTTGCTGCTGTACGAGCGACCAGAGCTGGATGTTCGTCTTCCTCCATCGCACACAGCGCTGCGCCGCACGTGGCCTCCCGGCGTTCCTTCGTGACGCGTGCTTATCGCTGTGGCGGCGGCCTCTTCGCGTTCCTCCGCCAGCTGGCGACACGGGTCCCACGAACGTCTCTGTTCCCTCCTCGCCAATCTCTCCCCTGCCGCCTATGTCTCCCCGCCATCGGGTTGCTGCTCCGTTCTGGGCGCTTGTGGAAGGGGGCGTGGTTTCACCTCTAGCTGTCAATGCCAAAACTAGTCACCCCGCGAAGACTGCCTGAGGGAGCGTAGTGTAGCTTCCGCAAAAAATTACACCATCTTCCCGTGGGGAACCCTGATGAGGATGCGAAGCATCGTGGCGGTTCCGTGTGGTTCCATTGTGTTGCCGTTATGTTGAGCGATCTGGTTTTTACTAGCGCCAGAGGGAATTCCGCGTCCGGGTCCACACCGGTGGCAAAGGCACGCAAGTGCTGTTGTGTTACGGTGAGTAGGCGGTGGTTCTCGAGGCGCCGAAACTCGTCCATCATGTTCTTGTCGATGTTGTCTCTGTGGTAGAATCGGTAGTCTCCGTCAGCTTTGGTGAATTAAAGGTTGTTGACATTGGTGCACCGGCTGAGAGCAATGTACACGCCCTCCTCTTCACAGCTTTGTCTTCTTGTTCTTCTTCTTCTTCGGCGGTTCCCCTACAGGAAGATGACGACGGTGGTTGAACGCGAACCTATCTCGTGATGGATTCTTTGGTTGGCCAATCCCTAGGGGCATCCTGCCACAATCAGCATCAGAGGCGCTGCGGACGGGGCTGGTTGAGCTGCAAGGCGCGTGGCGCTTCCCGCCACAGCTTTCCCACGGGAAATTCAGCATCCCCCTCTAAAGTTTTCAGTTCGTCGTTTCCGTTGACGTTCAGCTTCGCGTGCCTTCGTTTATCAGTAGCTTCTTGACGTGGTTTGAATGAGTCAAGGACATAAGGCGCGTTCGTAGCACTTGCTCCTGTCCCGTATTTGTAGCGTAGTGGGAAGAGCACCGCGTACCTCCCGTCGCGGCCAGAGAGTCGTGGGATCGAAACCGGGCGCCGCTACTATTTCTTTTTTTATAGTGTAGTATCGCGGAGCTGTGGGTCTAAGGAGGAGAGTTGCGCGTGCGCAGTGAGCGTGTGGACGGCGCCGCTATCAACGACGCAGGACAAGGCGAGCCTAAGAAATGCTCCGCATTTGAAAATGTGTTCAAGCGGTGACGAGACGCGTCTAAAAGCCGAACGGCGGGAGCGGCAGGCGGAGGCAGCGGGGCGATCGCAGCGCCACCTCTGCCAATGCGGCCGCTAGCTCGGGGCTCGGCTTCTGGTTCCCGTCACCACACGCGCTTTGTAATTGTGAGTTCTTCTGTCGCTCTGTGTCCAAGGATTGATTGCGCAATTTTTTGCGCGTATGGCCAATGTATTACTAAACGCAGTAATAAAGAACCTTGGGGAAGGGTACCCTGAAAGCAAATGAAAATGGGGAACCCGTCACGCTGGGCAGCCGCTCTCTGCGCAGAAACTGCTGTTAGCTGTATTGAGGAATGCTGCCCTGACGTTGCTGCTGCAGCAAGCCATGGACACGACCAGCATGATTGCCCGGACGGTGATGCTGGAGGCCGGCCCGCCCCCACCGGACGGAGGCTGGGGCTGGATGGTGGTGCTGGCGGGCTTCATCTGCCACCTGGTGATCGACGGCTTCATGTACTCGTCGGGCATCTTCTTCGACGAGTTCCTCGACTACTTCCGCGAGGGTCACGCCGCCACCTCCCTCATCTCCTCCATCACCTTCGGCTGCTACCTCATCTCCAGTGAGTAGTGCTCCCTCCTGTGAAGTACTAGCTCTTGCCGCTGTATAGTTAGTTCTCTTCTTCGCCCCCCGCAATACTTCTCTATCGCTAATAACAACAAACTGCCGCATTCGCTCTGCCGTTTACTAGTGCAGTTTACCGACCTGGCGGGGGTGAATGTGCCTTGCTGTTCGGCGCATTTGTGGCCGTTCGAAGGATACGCTCGTATCTCCAGATACAAGTCAATGACACAGCGGAATCTATTTTACATTGAAACTATTATTGACGAAATAATTCATGTTGCGGTGTGGCGGTCTATTAGGGAAAGGTCGCGAATGATGAGAGATGCTGCACTTGCAATCGAGGTTTTATCCTCCTAAGACACGAAACATGACGTAGTAAAAACAAGTTAATATTTTTAAATATTGAATTAGAGTACAGGGATACTTATGATATCATTCTTTATTTGCTATGACGTTTTGTTGAAGCTATCACGTGCAATATATGGCACACTGGGAATAAGTTGTCAAAAAACCATGAAACATGATGTGATAGAGATTGTGTGTGTGTGTGTGCGTGTGTGTGTGTGTGTGTCCGTGCTGTGTGTTGTGTGGTGTGTGTGTTATGTGAGTGTGTCTGTGCTGTGTGTTGTGTTGTGTGCGTGTTACTGTGAGCGTGTTGTGTGTGTTGCGGGTGTTTTGTGTGTGTGTGTTGTGTGGTGTTGTGTGTGCGTGTGTTTGTGCCTCGCTTTTTCCATTGAATATAAAGAAGCCGTTGGGCTATGGAAGTCCGTCCTCTTCTCGACATCATTAGAAGCGCTTGCCTGGCTCCGCAGTGCTCACCGAACATCTGCGTTGACGAGCAAATTATTCCCTTCACCGGTAAGGGCCCAGTTAAGTAGTTAGTTCCTGGGAAGTCCAAGCGGACAGGCTTGAAGAGCTTTATCTTGGCAAGCCCTTAAGGCCTTGTCTTGCATTCTGAAATGTTTTAGGGGAAAGGAAGTTCTCCGCACAAAGAAACATGTTATCGGTGCTGCTTGTCTCCCTTTGTCGCAATCCTCAAACGAATTTCGAGGGCAGAGGCCTCGGCGGCATCTCAAGAGATTTTTAATTATTTACATGCAATAAAAAATCCCGGGCCATCTCCACTAACGTGAAACCTGGGGAGGGGCGAAGCATGCAGTGTATAAGTGTATTCTTGGCATCTTGGCGTTTTTGCCACCGGAGATGAAACCGTTGGAAGGTAGTGGTATACAGCTTTGCAGTAAGTCTCGTCTATGAAGCATGAAGCTTTCTAGCGCGAGGAGTAAACGAGTGTCGCGGCGTTTTTTGAGTGCGCGTTACGTTCTAGCGCGAGTTGTAAACGAGTTTCTCGGTGTTATAGAATAGTAACTACATGATACGACGATTACGATGACGACGACAGGAGACGCCAACAGCTCAGCCCCTTCCTCGGCCCTAACAGCCTTCGCCCTAATAGACCACTAATTTCAACAGAAAAAAGAGAAAATTAAAATAATGGGTTCTGCTAAACGTAGTGACAAAGGGTCAACATTGGCCTTACGTGCAACCTGTCGCACAAAGAATTTACGAGTGAAATGAAGAAGCAAACAGAAAAGTCTCGGCACAAATAAGGGCGCTCAATGACACCTTTGTCTTGCATGAGATTGTAACACAAAAATCATTAGTGTGACAGCATTTTTAAACACATGAAAATGATTTACTTTGACAACGTCGATAGAAAACTTCCGGACCGAAAACCGCCATTTTTGTTTGGTAGTATAAGCGTAATCGCGCAGCTACAGCTGCATGAAACACAGACAGATTGTACCACCAGTCTCTACTCTAGCTTTGAGAGACAGTTTTGGTTTCGCTTTCAGCCAGTTTTCTTTACCGAGCGCTGAAATATGAAAGTGCAATATGTTGTACGCGGTGTCTTAGGATACTGAAGTGATTTGTAAACATTGCGGGATTGCGAGCGCAAATTGTAGTCCGGAGTACCTAGGCCCTGTTTCGACCACTCTGAGCGCGTTTACGCGAATTTATTTAGTAGAAAAAGCAATTCAAAAATGCTGTCCTCCTCTCTGCACCCTCGCCCATTTTCTGTGGCGTTTTCGTGTGACGTCTGGAGGAGATGATCATTGACTGCGCTACTCCACGGCTCTCCAGCCTTCAGACAGTCAGTCGGCCCAGCGTTTCGTCGCCGGTCGCCGACGGGTCCTCGCATTTCGTTCGCTCAGTTGAAACGAAGCCAGGACACGTTTGTGAATGGAAGAATGTGCCTTTCTTTACTTCGTTAGCTTGTACACTGTATCTAGCTCCAAATCGAGGTCGCTTCACACAAGCGCTGCACAAGCGCACATGAGACGCTTCGCAAACTGGTACGCCAGTAGGAAATTATAAGGCCTCTTGAAGGCGGGAGAAGAGTCAGCGAAGTCAACATAGGTACTAAGAGAATAAAATCAACTGATACTTTTACCGTACAGCATAAAACTAGGGTGCGGGTAGCACTTTCTTGCGCTGGGCGAACAAGCACAGCGGTCAGCAGCACGAGTACGCATCTGCGAACGCTTTTCCGTCTAAGAAATGCAATTGCTAGACGTGAGATATTGTGGAAACTTGAGGGAAGCTTACTGAACGAGCGCAATACAACAAATAGTCACCTAAGCTGCTTGAAATACTAAACCTAAATACAAGTGTAAACTGGTTATACATTATATACTTTACATTTCCATGGTCGGCATCACTCGCCCGTGGCCGAGTAGTTTGGAGCGCTAGGTATGTCAGCGCAAGTGTTTTGAAAGTCACAAGTTCGAATTCCCGGTGTACGTGGTTTTTTTTTTTATAAGAACTTTTTCGTTTTCCGCCGATGTTTTCTGTGCTGAGTTCACCTTTTTTTGGGCCGCAACGTTGGTTGCTCCACGAACTAGTTCCCAGAACGCGCACAGGCTGACGCTGCGCGCTAGCGAGTTCTGATTGGCGTGCTGTTGCCATAAGCATCGACTGCTTGCGGGCAGTGGGCACAGGCCAGAATCAACAGACCCTTGGCCTGGTGCGAACACGCTTTTTACGATACAGGCAATGAGTGAGGCAAGCTCCAAATATGGGGGAAAAGCGCATGGCATTTGAGAGTCTGCGGGGACGCGGAGGGCGTTCATCCACTGCGTAGGCCTCGGCTATTGATTGCTACGGTTCCAAGCCGTCCTGGGAGCCTTATCTTATGCATTTTACAGCCGACAACATGGCAGAAGCGCGGGACGACGATTACTGAGGTATTGAAAATGCCCATTCAACGATGCCGTCGGATGTCAAGCACGTTGTTTTACAGAACCGAAACCGAAACTTGTTTGGTTGCTAACCTTGGGCATCGTCCAATCACGGTGTGTCTCCTCCCGTCGTCGCAGTCTTTAGTTGGTGCGGCCGCCGCAAACCGCGCATGGTAGTTGTTCTTCTTTCGCGCTTTGTAAAATAATTACCGACTTGTCAACCGGATAAACGATGAAAAGTGTGCTAATTTGAGCCAGTCTACGCAGTGCAAGCAAAAACGGGAGCTTGACATTCACTTCAGTGTCCCTTTAAAAGGATATATAGTTGAGTATCATTTATTCAGCTTTTACTACAGCGCAGATTGTTTGCTCGCCAGCTGAGCACCTCCCGCTTGCCTGCTTCTTCCGTGGTCACTTACTTTCTTGCTTTAAGATAGGAATCCTGGCAGGCGCGCAAAACCTTTTTGAGTACCATTGGTATATCTCCTAAAGTTGAGGCAGTGTTTTATTTTTATTTAGCTCCCATCAGTATAAATGTCATAGCGTCATGTTGCCAGAGTTCACATCACGTGCGTTGACGTTTTAATACTTCCATATCACTGTGATCCGTGTTAAAGGTGGTTTCTTGCGCTTATCGTGATGCGATGTTTTTGCGCCTCGTTTCACTTAGGCCCCATAGCAAGCGGTTTGACAATCCGGTACGGCTGCCGGCCCATCGCCATCGCAGGCTCCCTCATTTCCGCACTGGGGCTGTTCATCAGCATCTACGCCACCAGTATCAAGTTCCTCTACTTCTCGTTGGGACTCGTCGCCGGTATGTGCGTGCTCTTTAAATCCGATTGATGCACATTCCTAACATTCCAGATTTTTGTGTGTTCGTTGTAACCACTAAAGGAATCAATGCGTTCTGCCGTCACAAATCGCCCTATATACACGATATGGGCTGGCGCTATTGAATGTACAGGTCAAACCTTCGATACGAAGGAAAACCTCTTCAGTTTTCTTGCTCAAACCGCTACCGCTAAAGAATCGTTTAGTAGAAAAATTTCAGAAAAGGGATACTTCAGATAGAGCACGCAAGGGGTCGACTTGCATATGAACAGGCAAAATATTTCTCCAAACTCCAGCCTTAGCCTACCTCCTATTAAAAATAAGCTCCTCGTACATGAAAAATTTAAAGTTCTTACAGCTCACAAACATGGAAAACATAGTGATAAACTTGCTGCTGCACACACAGGGAGCTGTCGCCTTCAGTGTTAACTTCGCAAAAATAGTTTGCATTACACTGTGCACCTTCACAGTCCTGAGTTGTGAAAAAACTTCGATGTGCCCAAAGCTGCGCCCTTACAGCAAAACGATTCATGATTTCAACTCATGGGCGTAGAAACAAAATCCCCGGCTCATCGTTATCGTCACCGTCAGCTTTAAATGTAAAGTATGTACGTAAGTAGGCACACATTTGTGCTTAGAGGCAGCCGTACATCATCATGTACTATCACTATCTCTTTACTTGTCTCTTCGACCGAACTCGTAAAACCAGAAATAAAGACTGCTGATTAGTACATGTGTACATTCATATGTGCACGGGAATGGGCAGATGACGCCCTCGGCGTGCGCGAATGTGGTCTGCCGCAGGGACCGGATTTGGCTTGACGCTGTTGCCGGCAATCGTGTGCGTAACGTCGTATTTCGACCGGGCGACGCTCACTAGCAACGGGCATCACGGTGTGCGGCTCGGGTGTGGGCACCTTCGTCATGGCGCCACTCATGCAGGCGCTCATTCGCTACTACGGCTGGAAGGGGGCGCTCATCATCTGCTCCGGTCTTAACCTCCAGGTGCCGCGAATACACTGCTCCGTGCATGGCACCTCGATTCCAGCTCCGCTGTGCAGGGTGGAGACACCCTTCGAACGGCGCCGTGCCACCACTGTTGGGTCGAAGTGCTCAAACGCATAGTTGTTTTCGTTTGCCACAAGACACAGCAACGCGAAATAGATAAGATGATTCAAACTTCTCGAGGAGATCGCGTTACGGTGAAAATTTAGTGCGGTCTTGCTACAGTGAGTTGCTGTGGCGGCGAGCGAGTGACCTGACATTGCGCCGCCAACGTATACGTGTCTCCACCCTGTACAGTTAACGACTGTGAATAGAGCTAGCCTAGCTCATTGAACTCAGCAAAGGCGAATGAACTGCTAACTGCGCCTATGACTGTGAAATAACACAATGAGATAGCACAACGTTGCTCCTAGAAGCCTCATGCTGTAATCGGCTGCTGATGCGAGTTGGCTTAGAGGAAAAGGGACCACGAAGAAAACTGTCAAGACAGACGTCCTAATCGCTGGAAAATCAAAAACTGACAACACATTCTGTTTCGCTTTACCCCGTGCACGAAGATTTCATGGCTCACAATAGTGGGTACTGTTACAAAAAATATAAAGTGGAAGCTAGCCTTTCGGCTGCCCGATATGGCCGCAATAGGGCAGCTGTAAAGGGGCTATCACGTATCAAGAGGTCTCGTCAGTTTTTGTTGAATCTGTCGCTGCCTCCCGAAACTCGCGTGTACTTTGCTGCTCCTCAGCACAAAGCAAAATTCATAACTCCCAAACCAACGTCATTATTTTTAACACTTTGTTGAAGTATCTCTTAGAATAACTTTTGAATGGTGTGAAGGTTGGCTGGAACGCATGCCAAATCGATCACTCTCTTTAGAACTTCACCATGCGCAGTGGGCACATCTGCAAACATGGGGCACGACGCAAATCTGTACAAGGAAACCAGACATTTGTTATGTCAGGCAGGAACAATTTGTTTTGTAGGTGAGCTAACTGTTACACACGTTTAATAGACGCTATTTCCTTACACCAGATCAAGCCCGACTCCCAGTGAGGTTCGGTCATCGTACAATCATGCTTACATCATTTTCAGTGTGGTTCTTGCGATTCCTCACACACATTGCGGTTTTTGCAGTCGTCAAGCTGGTTTTAAAACAATGGCCAAAGTCCTGTTTAAATTTAGACCAGTCACAGAAAGTCGCTTACAACAGCAACCGTGGGTCTGTGTGATATGAACTCAGATTGAGGATGTGTCGTTTAGATTCGAGCCGAAAAGACGGCACTAGAACAGTGTTTTTTGCAGATTATTTTCCGGTAAGCCAGGGCGCACTGTGAAGTTACACTGGCGTAAAGAGCTTTTGCAGTGGAGCCGTGGGTTATATACACAACTTGGGCTCTTTAAAATGGCTCTTGCCAGAAAATGAAGAAAGAAGTCATCGTGACAGGCTCTCTAACTTCAGGGTTCGATTCTACGAACGCGACACTGATGTTTTTCCAGGATAGGCACATTTAAACAGAGCATCTGGTTGGTTTCCTAAAACAGGGTGTCGTTGCCGGTTTCCTGATGCGGCCCATGGCGTCTGCGGGAGCGGCGGGTGGCGTTCCCTCGGGTAGCGACAGTAGCCTCACCAGCACGTACGAGCCTTCCAAGCTGGCTCCCGCGACGCGGCCGCTACGTCCTGTGGCCGTGTACGAGATGTCCTCCACCATTGCCAAGCCGCCGGCGCTTGGCGCGAGCCCCGGCACAGGGCCGCAGGCCACCGAAGGCATCATGCTTACCATGGTGCCCGGCCCGAGAAGCCCCGACAGCAGCAGCCTCCAAGTGAGCGACATTGGTTGGTCGTTGGAGGGAAGCCCTAATTTTACATTTTCTACTTCAACAACCCAACACACAGCAGTGAGACTGAGCTTTGGCATTTCTACAGCTGGTTCCTAATGAACGCAGCTAAAAACTGCTGGTTTGAACATCTAGAAAGACCAAAAGCAGATCACAGTGACAAGCTATGCTGTTGCGCGAGGTGAAAGATTTGTTGTTTTATGACAGATATGGTCAAGGCCTTCAATTCGAACGTTATCTGGGGCGTCGACCGATCAAGGTGGCTGTGCTTTTAGTTAGCCGCCTTTTGGCGAACGCCGGAAGAATACTTTAGCTTCACTCATCTGTTGTATATTACGTAAACGGTTTGTTAATGCCGCACGCTTCTTAAAAACGATTAGTCTTATTAGGCGACCTAGCGTTGCCTGCACGATTCAGCAGGCGACGATAAGTTGAAGAAAGCATCTATAGTCGATGCCACTCCAATATACTCGCACTTATATTTTGCATTATACATATCCACATTGCTCAGCAAAAACAAAGCAGCAGGCATATTTAAAGCAAAACGTGTGTACATAACTGCAGTCCTACCAATTTTTTATTTTAAAATATTATTAGCATTTCTTTCAGCAACACCATAATCATAAAACACGGTAACAACATATTCCAAGAACGACGAGATAAAGCAAAGACCAAAAATGTCCTCCTCGCCTCTTGTATGGACGATGGAAACAAGGGCGGAACAGACAGAGCGCGACCCATGCGACCGCGGGAAAATTGAACAGTGAGCAAGCTTGTATTGTATTCCTTCTGGGAGGAAGGGCAGGGAGACGAACAGCCTGAGGCACGGCGATGTCACAAATTACAAAACGGGAACAAAACAATATCAAAACAAACAATATCACAAAACAATATCACAAAACGGGAACAGCAGAAGGTATTTCTTCGCACGACATTTCCAAGCAAGCTGATGCGGGGCCATTTTTTTTCTTTACCGAGTACTTAAATTTGAAACTCAACACTTAAAAATTAATATTGCGCATATGTGCATTGACATACCTTCATGGCATACGTTCATTTCGTATTTTAGTCACGAACCGGCTGGTCAACACTCGTTGCTTCTGCGGGACGGCCATTTTATTTAGTAAAAAACAATATGTTCTGTATAGTTGATGAGAGTGGTCACGTTTCTTAAACATTAAATGGTCATGGGAGCTGAGATGCTCTGGTTGCCGCGGATAACAAAAAGTACCACGCAACGGCACCTTAGTCTACATGATATACGTTGCCGCAGTTACCACTGCAGTGATTCCGACCACGCGTCACCGAATTGCCGCGAAGGTCAACTTGCGTTTAACATACTGTGGCGTAGGGGCCAGATGAAAAAGAAATTTCACTGCCTGGGATGTGAGGCCTGCGGAGTGCCGCCCACGCATCTTATCACGTAACTTACCTTATCAGGCTACTTCAATTTTGTGTTTTGAAATAGTGCGAGATTACAGAGGAAGCCCGCTACATGCCTTGTTTATTCTCGTTACTGGAGCAGATGCGAGATAAGCAAATTTAGCGCTGACTCGAAGGCAACAGCGAGGCAGCGGTCACAATGGTCTATACCAGCTGTTAAATCCATCCCGATTCTCTGGGGAGACCGTTGCGTCGACTATTGCGGTGATGTGTGGGTGACCGTTACGCTCACGTCTGCTTTAACCCGCTGCCTTATACATCCTCGAATCTAACACCGATAATTACTTTTGGACACGATTAACTTTTGCTTCGTATTTCTTCTCGAATGGTTTCAATTACACGTTGGCCGTTAGCGAATGATACTGAACCACTGCCACCTTTCCACGCACTAGAACGCCACCGCTGTCAAGCGAATACACTGCATCCACTGCGTATCTATTGTGTATCAGCACGTCTATGCACTGTCGTCGCCAGCAAGTACTGCAGCAAAGGGGCTTGCTAACACACCCCTCGTATTTGCGGGCGTGATCCAAAAAAGTTTACTGTTTACGCAGTTCGCATTGCAGCGAAAATTAGCACGACGATGTTTTTATTACGAAAGACCAGCTGTATCAATGCGATCGCCTTCTTCCATTCTTTCTTGGGCTCCATTCAATGGTCCGGTCAGAGCTAAGTAGTGAATAGATCCAATACTTCAGCCGCCGTTAACGCCCTGGTGTACTCACGCATGCGCGACGCTGCCTCTGAGGGCCGCATCCGAGTGCGTCCCGACCTCTTCTACGAACGTACCTTTCGAGGAAGACCGCCAGTCGGTCCATGGCCTTCTTCCTCGGTGGACAGCTCCTTGATGGACGGAGCAGAGCACCAGTCGCAACTCGTCACGCTGGTCGACAACCGCAACATCGTCGCCAGGTACGCCTAGCGTAAAGACACAAAGAGTTCTAAGAACAAGGGGGCCGAACCCACATACCCCGTCCAGTTTTCGGATCCCTATTTTATTGGTATTCGAAATTAGTGTTTTGTACCTGAGGCCTATCATGGTGAATCCTGGCATGTTTTCGGTGACAGTTGTTTCATGCCCTTACTTCCTCATCATCAATTTTCTAGGATTAGTTTTTGCACCCGATCTAGACTCGCTGCGACCTTGTACCATTTCGAAAGCAACACCGAAGTATCAACGAGCTACAGGCAAACTACTTCCTTAACACCATCCCCGTTACATGGCGGGAGCCAACCATATTTTAGCGCGATGAAGAGTGTACACATTTGAGGCTAATCCTAAGCCGACAATAGAGGATGACAGTGTTTTGTTAGTTCATAGTACGGATTGAGTAGGTGTTTAAAGCATACAAAATCGATCCACCGTATCTAGGTTTCAAGAAGCAGCAACAAATCCCGTTCATTCAAAAGCCTGGCGCTGTCCCACCACTTGTGCTAGCCTACCGGGACTTCACGCATGGAGGCCCGCTTTTAAAGGCTGCTTTCTTCCCAGTCGAGAAGCCTACAGCGAATGCCATGCGGGTCGACCCTGTAGCCACCTCGCTTCACTTGTGCGTCCATAAACTGGGAACCAGATGCTGAAAGCTTGAATTCATTACTCGGGCCCGGGGTAAAACCCCCCCTTTTAACCCGCTTTGAATGGGCCTGCGTACGTTGCCTAAACGCGTATGGCGGGAATTTCCCTTCGCCCTTTCCCAAACAAAAGGCTGCACAGCACGGCTAAACGACATCCAGAATGTTTAAAGTTTACAAAAGTTACGATAGCCAGCAACCGAAGCGCCAGTGAAGTGTTATTTAAAGCGTGAATTCGACAGTTTACATGTTACGACTAAGTGCACTGTGCCGCGGCAATTTCCGATCTCACTATCGAGGAAGATGCCAATGTTCAGATTTGAAAATGCTTAACCTGAAGCTCACATATCTGACCGGCGTCTCTGTGCATGCCGTGGCAAAGGACAGGATTTTCAGCTCCTTTTCTTTTATAAAGTCCGTGAATCCTTTGTTGGTTTTACGCGTGGAAGAACATGCCCCTTCTGGGTGCCAGTACACTGACAGACAGGAATGGTCATGTACTTGCGTACGACACACACTCACACATCCGTGCGCGTACACAGGATACTCACACACTGTCGCAAACGTATACCCTCCGTTGATGACCCACGTTGTGCTAGCGGTGACCGGTCTTCTTTACGATAGTGGACTGAAGTTCCCCCGCGAATTTAAAAGGCCCAGGGGCCAACTTCCGCTTTACCCCCTTTTATTTGCCCCAGGGAAGCGGAAATTTCCCCCCTTTTTTGGTCAAAGGTATTACCTAAGAGTCTGCGCGTCGATCGGGAGGGTCATTCGGGAACAACTGACCGGCCAAAACATTTTATTTCCCCTTTTTAAAATTTACTGGGGGGGCTCTTCTGGGGGTTTCGCCAAGCATGGGGTTGCTACGTCTCCCCTGTCGTCAGGGGGCGGCAGACGTTTGTCAGGGAATTTGCAACCAATAATTGTCGCAAGCATAAACGGGCAGCCCCATGGGTGGCATTCTGGTGGAGATACCGAACCCCTTTTTAAAAATGGCACTTTAGGGGTTGCGATTTTTTTTGGGCAACAGGGGCGTGGAAAAGTTTTCTGGGGGTTTGGGTCACGTCCCCTGGGCTTTAGGATTTACTCCTGTGGCCCCTTATTAAATTTTAAAACCCCGAACCCCCCCACGGGGCATCAAAACCCACCAAGGGGGGCTACAGATGTGATGGGAAAAGGCTCTGCTGTCGGGGCATGTAACCGCCCCTTATAGCGAGTCAGTTTTAAAAACCAAAAAAAGGGGGGTCTCATCCCTAGCTGCTCGGTGGGTTCGGGGGGTCGACATGTTTCGGGTCGCGCCAAAGAACCACTAGCCCCCACTTTGAAAAAAAGGGGAATTTTGGGGTGACAGGTAAAGGGTGGGGGGTGGGGATAACAGCTGATCCTTAACCTTCCCCCACCAAGCGAGCCAGACTAAGATGGGGGAATGCGGGACCTCTAGTTGGTCTGCAGGAGAGCCGCGACAAGGAACCCCCCTCCGGGGGTGGGGGCTGGGCCAGGGGGTAAGGCGGTTGGGGGTCAGGGGAGCCCTGTGCGGGTCCCAAAGGGGGACTCCGCTTTAAGGCGCCCCTTTTGTGAATCCCTCCTGTTGATTAGAAGGCGAAGCTCTTCGCCGGAATTGGTATTGTTTGAGAAGTCAAGCCGCAGCCAAAACACCCCATGAAATCAAGCGAAATGCCGGTAAGTGCGAAGATAAATCTCAACTTGTGCTCTGCAAGGTCTTTGGGTACACCATAAAGAAAAACATCTCCTGGGACAGCTACACATTAAATAGTTGTGAAGGCTAAAGTACCGACGCGTCCTTTAACGCCGCTAACTGCTCCTTCCAGTTTTGCGCTGCGCGTAATTGCGACTGTTCCGCGGCCGTGACAGGCAAGCGGCGCGCGTACATCACATGCCGTCCAACCCCGCACTCACGCCCACAGCTGCAAGTACCAGCTCTCCACGCGAACTTTCCAGTAAGCACTGTTTTTTACTACAGCCCCCAAAGCTCGTCAAATCGTTGGCAGTTCCTTGGGAGCCGTTCCTCTGTTACAGACGCAAACACACGACCCCAACGCCGCAGACGGCTTTTTCGATCAAAAGGCCATTTCATGCATTGGACTGAGGAATGGCTCAGTACGTCACCACAGTTACTCAGAAGCACTGTTAAAACGCACCCCAGTTGTTATTTGAGGCATTTAACGTCCCGGTTAAATTTTATTGGAAAAATAGCGTACGTACCGGCGAAACCTAAGTGACAAAAGTAGATTGAGTGATTGTGGGGTTTAACGTGTGCGCGTAGATTTATATTGTCCTGCATTCCGAACAATGTTTTCTTTGTTTCCTTCACCGTTCGAGACCCTTACGTGCAGCTTGACATTACGATTGTTTGAGCACAGAACAGGACGCTGTTCTTTGTGGGATTTGTTGTCGGTTGTCTTGCTTATTGCAGATGGGTTTGCCCTTTCCTCGGTTTCGAATCACGACACGTCGCGACAAATAGCTATAACCCACAAGGAGACAGACAGACTTTATTTTTGGCGAGTTCAGTCATAGCGAGTGTTCCTTGGGTGAGGAACGGTGTTCATTTGGCGATGAAACGATCGTTCAGAAGCAGATGACTGTCACCCTTATGGTTTCCTCTCAAGACATTTCGCTCTAACTGAAATGTGAATAAAAATAAACCACGTTTCTACAAGATCTTCCCGAAATTCAAACCTCAGAATTGCGTACTAAAATCATAGCAGTTGCCGCAATCTATCTGAAAGTTTATCATAAGAGGTGAACAATGGGCTGACCATTTCAATGAGGAAGAAAAAAAACGTGCGTCGGCCGGGAATCGAACCCGGGTCAACTGCTTGGAAGGCAGCTATGCTAACCACTATACCACCGACGCAGATGATTTTTTTTTCTTAACAAAACCAGGTTTATTTACATCATAAATATGTACAGGGCAAGGCACAGGGCAAATATGTACTGGGGAAGACACACTACTATACATGCTGCTGCCTTTTTTACATTGTTGATGCCACTTTCCTGACTGGCGTGTTACGCTGTTCAATAGAAATCACACTCATACGCTATAGAGATCACATTTACGGGTAAAAAAGGAAAAAAAAGGAAAAAAGGAAAAAGGGGGAGTTGTGTTTCGTTTCAGCCTAGCCTGTTGCTGGCTTCATATCCACTTAAAGCGTTCCAGCTCCTTTGTTTTAAAAGCTACCGTCGCACGGCAGCAGCGCGCAAGGGCTTGTCCTAGTTCTGAGTCTGAGTCGGGTGCCCCGAGCGCGCTGACGGTCCACTCCATCTTGTGGACGAAATGCCTCCACGCTGGCTTCGGGGTGGGGGTACACTCCACCGCATCCACTCGCGCACGCCACAGTGCGTGTAGGCCAAGGGTAATGACGCATTCGCACAGCTCCGAGTGTTCTATCGGTACGTCCAGGTAACGGAGACCTGCCCAGTCAATGTCCCAGTGGACGCCCAGAAAACACTGCACCTCGTCCCAGAAATAACGTGCAGTGTTGCATTCTAGGAACACATGCTCCGCCGTCTCCAACCTCCCGCACAGGAAGCAGCCCGCACCGCGCGGCAGAAAGAAGCCACGTTCTTCCTGTCGTGATCCCACCGGTAGCACCCCGAAGTGGAAACGGCAGAAAAAGTTTTTCGTCCCAGTCGGAATCGGCAGGCACATGATTCGCTTTAGTACGCCCCGCTTAGCCGCCTCGACTGGTGGCTGTCGGTACAGGGGTGGGGGAAGGAGCTTTGCGAGAAGGTCGCGGTATAGCCGGCGGGGCTTAACTGCTAGGAGGTAGTCCCATGAAAACTGCTGTTCCAGTAGGGTGATGGCGCCAGCGATTTCTCTATAGAAAGGGGCGGCTCGCGCGCCATGGTGCAGTTGGACAGTTGTGACCTGCCACTTTGATATGTGGGCAGAGCCGATTGACTGGATTGCTCCACGGAGAAAAGGGTCGGACTGGTCTCGGAAATATATAAAACGTTGGACTGTCAGCTTAATCTCCACGTGGACCAGACCTAGGCCGCCGGCATCTAGTCCCCAAAAGAGATTTGTGCGTCTCATAGGCTCGTACGAGGAGCGCCAGACGAAGACCGCCCATTGTCGGTGCAACTTGTTCACCGATTTCTTGTCGATGGAGGTGACTCGCGCCGAGTATAGGGTAGCCGGGTACACTACGACGTTGCAGATGTGTGCTCTGGCGACCAAGGCGATGTGGCGTGTTCTCCATGGTTGCAACTTGGCCTCCGCTGCCGTTAGCCTAGGTCGCCATCTGGCTGCGTTGGCTCCCATAGGGCCATGTTCACGCCCAGGTAGCGGTGTATTGAATCCTTCCAGCGAGCGCCGCAGAAGCTGGGGGGCTTGAGTTCCCATTCACCCAGCCAGTACCCCTCCGATTTGGAGAGGTTTAGCTCCGCTCCAGAGAAGCGGCAGAAGCGACGTGCGAGCTCCGCGACCTCGCTCACCTGGGTTCGTGATGTGCAGACGACGGCGATGTCGTCCGCGTACGCTAGCACGCGGAGTTCTTCATTCCCGAGGACCAGTCCCCTGATCGAATTGGAAGTAGCGATCATTCGACAGAGCGGTTCCAGATAGAGCGCGAACAAGACAGGAGACATTGGACATCCCTGGCGGACCGACCTGCTGACCTCTATGGGTGGTCCGAGTGCTCCCCCCAACATCACACTTGTTGTGATGTCTGCGTAACACGTTTCTAGCCATTTCATCATTGTTTCCCCTATCCCGCAGTGCTGAAGTAGAGCGAAGAGAAATGTCCGATCGACCTGATCGAAGGCCTTTCGAAGATCCAGTTGCAGTATCGCAATAGGCATCACGCCCATCTCTGCAGCCTCGCAGGCGGTCCTCATCCGATGTAAATTGGTGTTGATTGAGCGACCTTTGAACCCGCAGGTTTGATGCTCACCAACCACGCCTCGGAGGGCCATCTCGAGGCGTCGAGCTAGGATCCTAGCGAGTATCTTATAGTCGGTCGATAGGAGTGTGATTGGGCGAAAGTCGGTTACGGCCGGTAAAGCTTTGGAGCTGGTCTCTTTGGGGATCAGAACGAGGTGGCTTTGCCGCATGGAGGGAAGGAGCCGACCTTCCTGCCTGCATTTATCAAAAACGGTCACTAGAATGGGGCCCAATTCTTTTCGAAACGCCCGATAGAATTCGGCGATGATGCCGTCCGGACCTGGAGACTTGTTCTTAGGGAGTTTTTTGATTTCGCGGTCTACCTCCCACGCGGTTATAGGCGCGTTGATTAGGTCTTTTGCGTCGTCCGGCACTGAGGGTAAGGAAGAGAGTACCTCGGTGGGCACGCCGTCTGGCGTCGGTCTAGACCGGAAAAGGTCTTTAAAATAGTCGCAAAAGGCTGCCGCCACTTCCTTCTGCCCCTGCGCGACTCCGCCACCGTGCTGACCTCGTTGATCTTTTTGCGGGCGATGCGCTCGCGCTCGAAAGCTCGGAAGATCTTGGACGGCTGCGCCTCGTACTCGACCCTCTGCTCGCGGCTGCGGACAAGGGCGCCCCAGTATCGCCGCTCTAGCTCACTCCGGAGCTCTTCTTTAGTTAGGCGGATGTCTTCTCGAACTCTCCCGGCCGTTCTTCGTCCGCCTCGATGAGGCCACGGAGGGTCTCCATAAGGCGCCGCTCGTTGGCTCTCTGTTCGGCCGCCTCACGCCTACCTATCTCCATGGCTACTTCCTTAACCGTGGTTTTGAAACTTACCCACGCGACATCATCATCTAAGTTGTCTTCCAAGATCTTCAAGGCCTCCCTTACCCTTACGGTGAAATCAGGGTGTTCGATGCACTTCGCGTTCATTATCCAGCGACTGCTGGACTTCGTTTGTGAGCGCGCCTGGCCCATTGATATTGAGCAGGACACCAGCCCATGGTCGGAGAAGGCGATCGGTATGACATTGTAGCTAGCTACCCGCTGTAGCACGTCGCCGCTAACGTAAAAGCGATCCAGCCGTGCCTGGGACGCGCCACGCCACCGCGTGTAGTGGGGTGCACCCCAGTCGCGATCACGTGTCACGTCAGTTAGGTCGCTTTCGCGTAGTACAGATGACAGTGTGCGAGCCGCGACGTCGGCGTTGCCACGGTTCCCCGCCCTGTCGCTGGCGTTTAGTACGCAGTTAAAATCTCCCCCAAGAACGACATTTCCCGCCACGTTTAGGATTGGGCGAAGGGTAGAAAAAAAAGCCTGCCGATCTTTGGGTTCATTGGGGGCATACACACAAACGAAACGTGTGATCTCACCGCCCAAGATGGCGTCAACGAGTGAGAATCGGCCATCTCCTCCCAGTTCGCAGTCGATAATGCTACAGGATTCTGATTTCCGAATAAGAATTGCCGTACCGCCGGCACGACTTTGCGTTCGTGTGTGAAAACACCAAAAGTCATGTCCAAAGCAGCGCACGAAATTTTTGGCGTCATCAGCAGTTGAAATTTTTGTTTCTTGAAGGAGGGCCACATCGATTCTTTGGTCATTCAATAGATCGAGGAGCCAGCGCCTCCGTTTTGCGGAGACAAGGCTGACTACGTTAATGGAAGCTAATTTGCTAATTTGTTTGGAAACGGCCATCGCTCGCTGGGGGGAGAGGGCTCACCTGTTTCGGGTTAAACGCGAATAAGGAATTTGTTATGTTTCCGTAAAGAAAATTCTGTCTGATATAATGGCGGAGAAATATATCGGACAGACCACTTGGCCAGCCCAAAATTTTTTTGGCAGGCCGCAGCGCAGCAGACACACTGTGTATTCCCATCTGCTATTAAAGGTGCCGTGCAGACAGAATGCCAGTTTATTTTATTCGGAAGATTTGGTGCTTTATAGTACTCTCGACGTTTGTCCGGCAGCAAACAATGCTTTATTGACTGAGAAATTAAACAATGTGAGCCAAAATTTCAATTCTTCCGCTGCATCGCGTCTTTGGTTATGTCGGTAATGACGTATCCAGGACAGATACCAAAAATATTATGTTGATTACCGACCAACGGCCAAAACATGGCTTTTTTTTCAGCCTGGTTAACATCTTCCTTTGTAGTGGCGTTGCACTACCGCTCAAGGTAAGGCCACAAATTAGAGGGGCCTTAGCTCAAAGACTGCCGCCCACACACGTTTTTTTTTTGAAGGGGGGGGGGATAGGGGTAGACAGGATTAAACTTGCACCTGTCTCGTTTTTACGGTTGATAGTAATCATATCGTGAAGCATTGCGTACGACTCGACAGGCAGGGTCAGGTAAGCGGCAGCGCCGCGTATGCCAGTTGGCCAGTGTCCTGTTAGACAAGACCAACGCGCGTGAAGCGTGTGAAGCGTAGACCGGCATAGTGGGCACCGTACGCACTGGTGCTTGTATGCTTACGAGTTCGTTCGTAACTTCCATTGTTTAACCCACCGTTTTTACTGCGATAAATGGAATTTGCGCTAAATTTAAGCGCAAACAGCTCGTTCTGAAAGCTAATAATCCCTGTTAAATTGGCGTCGGCTTTGTCGGCCTCAGATAAGCAAAAAAATGCCCATAATGCGCCATAGGTTTAGTGCGAAAAAGTCGCTAGTAGGCCGCATGGCTTCTCTCTGTTTCCTTGTTATACAGCTCATTTGAGCGAAGTTTGCGTTGAAGTTGTGTCAGTGTTATTCAAACGAGGGAATCTTTCGGATTAACCAAACTTGCGTTTTGTCTCAATGACCCCTCGGAGTTATTAATCAGCGAGTTATTGTAATTAGTAGTGAAATGTTAATTTTACGTGGTGGCAAAAGAGATCAGAAGATTTTTGAGATAATTACAGCTGTAATAAAAGCAGATAGATAATTAGTGAAAGGCAGCGGAAGAGAATGCAATTGGCTAATCTGAAACTTTCATGATTTTAACTTTCATTCACATTAATTATCAGTAGCTTTTTTCAATGTTCTAGCACCAACGGTGACTACAAATTGATTTTCTCGTTGCGCTTTGTGTAGTCCCGTTCGGGCTTATATAACTCGGCGCACTGTGGCGCTGTGTCTGTCATATCGTGTGTGACCTATGAAAATTCGTCTGCAAATTCCACTCAGATTACTTGTCATTACGCTTGCTGCGTTCGCACGAGATATAACGTTTTCCTATCGAGGACAAACAATAACGAATGATAATGATAATCATAATAACTGTACTCCCACCTTTCAAAGTTCCTACATACAGATTGGGCCTGGCATAGCCAAACGGAAAGGCTTGTAGGACTAGGCGGGGCAGCGTCGGCTATCGAACATTGCAAATGGCAAGATTCTCAAACATGTATATCGTTACGCTACAAACATAGAAGCGATATACAAGCATCCTGTTTACCGAAAAAAAAAGAAGAAAATAGTAGCATCCAGGGAGAGAATATAAAATATGTTCAAGTTCTTTTAAGACTATAGTTACCGGAAATAAATGCTCCAATTTAAAATTTTCATTCCAAAAATGTGCGACTGGAACTCTTTGGATAAATAAATTCCCAAAAGTAGGCAGACCTTGCAAGCGAAACATGTTCGAACTAGCTCAGATGGTAGTATTACAACAAATGCTTTTCTACATACTCTTCGGAACGTTGTCGACCGGGAATTTCCAACGCAAGGAACGAAACAACAACAAAGTGATGTCCCACCTTAGCCTGCTATAGAGGGGTACAGACGGACCGAAGAGATACTTTATTATTAATAGAAATTGGCGGGGGAAACGGACAGACGTCAGGGGTGGACTTGTTTCAAGCACATCTTCGTATTCTGCGGTGTGAATAAAGGTCGCCTGCAAGCTCCTCTGATCAACTTCCAACGGGACTGTGGTACTGAACCATTGTCCAGTGTGCTGTACTCTAACCTGTTCTGTATCAGGGACCGGCACTACAAAACATGGTGTCCGTCCTGCGTCACTGCACAAAGTGCACAAGTTTGCGATAAGGGTTAAAGGCTGGCGGATGGGGATGTCGTTCGGGAAAGGTGAAGTCGTGGTGGCGTGAGCTGCGTGTCCGTGTGTGCGCAATGAATAAACCTGCCAGGTTAGTCTTCGGTGATGGATAAAAATCGCCACATGCACATCACACCGTCATACCTTATAACTGGCACAAAAAAAAACTGCAGTGTCTTCGATGGGTGTATGTGTGTGAGGGGGAGTGGGGGGGGCAGCATTCCATCCTTCATATGCTTGTTGAAAGTGAGATGTGCAACATGAAGAGAAGCCGTCACATCAATGAAATGCATACACATTACATGCCCTTGGATAGTAGGGTTTAACGCGCCGTCGCAACGCAGGCGATGAGACGCGCCGTAGTGGAGGGCTCCGGACTAATTTCTACCACCTGGGGATCTTTAACGTGCGCCGAAATCTCGTACACACGGGCGTTTCTGCTTTTCGCCACCATCAGTAAAGCGGCCTCCGCGGCCAGTAATCGACCCCGCGTCCTCGTGCTCAGCAGCGCAACGCCCAGCCACTGAGCCACCGAGGTGGTTAAGTGCCAAGAGTAAAGGATTTATGAAAATATGCGCCTAGAGGGTGCCGGAGCACGGCTTGACGTGGCGCTCAAACGGAGAAGCGTCGCTTTCTTGCACACGATAGCCGACAACGCGCTGTTAACGTTCCTGCCTGCAGCGCCACTCACCTGCTATCAGGGGCGTCCGTCCCCTTGCAACGCATTTCCTGACTCGCACGGCATTCTTTCCCTTTATTGCCTTTAAGACGTTTCACGCTTTGGCCGGAGGACGTTGCCTAGTCGCACTATTTCTGGCTGCTGCCTGTAGCTGGCACTGACGCACTCTGACCGCCAAGAGAACTGGCATACGTATTTTGCGATCCTACGCGTGCTTGATTGAGATGCGTCACACATACGCGGGACGAATCTATAAAGCTGGTCTACATACTCTCGACCGCAGTCTATGATTAACTTTTGCATCGATGAACATTCGAGCGATGATGGCATTGCTGATGTTTACTGTGTGATTAATAGAACAAACACCATCGAAGCCCCTATCTCCCAGTGTACCATCGTTGCATGGTCTACGATGATTTGTCACGAGCACCTGATGGCAAGCGCATGCACGCACATGTCCTGTTTACTTCGAGGCCTAATGGCCACATGCCTGTAAGTGCGTGTGCGTTGTGTGAGTGGTGTGTGTGTGGGATGTGTGTAGTGTGGTGTGTGTGTGTGGTGTGTGTGTGGGTGTGTGGGTGTGTGTGTGTGTGTGTGTGTGTGTGTGGTGTGTGTGTGTGTGTGTGTGTGTGTGCGTGCGTGTGTGTGTGTGTGTGTGTGTGCGATATTAAACACGCATCTTTTTATCAAACGCTAGCCTTTGATTAGTCCCGCATTTACTCGTTCGCACTACTACTGCACTGGTATCCCTTTAGCTTTGATTCCGCTACCCGGGAATGTCTAGGTCGTACCCTCTTTCCTGTATCCACACTCCGATATTGCTACAGCGGGCCCAGTCGTTTCACTCTCAGCCGGGGAGTAACCCCAACCACGTCGGCTCGGTTTTGTTCAGTGGCTGCTCATTTCGTTGAGTGGCTGTCCAAGATTGCTCCGGACGCACTGTGCCATTTGCATTGGCTTGTACGAACTTCGCGTTGCATCCAGTGTCCCTAGCCGGATGTTGGCCGTCTGGTAGCCTAGAAGGGACTAGATTCTTTCTAGGACAGGGGTCGGTAACCTTTTGAGGCGACGGGACCACCGGGGGCCGAACGGTGTACAGGCTGGAGGGAGGGGTACTTTGCAGATAAACAGAGAAAATTCGGCAAACGTACTGGACTATGCCGACTGGAAGTGATCTTTCTTTGTTCCTGTCTAAACCTATTTGAGATGAAAACTGCCATGTCGGCATTCAGGTAGGAAGTGAGTGTGGAGATGGGGTTCTGGCGTTGTGCCGCGGCCTGCAGGTTGTCGACATCTGCTCTACGACATCGTACATGCTGAGTATAGAATTTCAAATGTTTGGGGCCGGGGGGTCTCTCTATAGAATACTGTACTTCGAAAATTCCGGCTGAGCACATTCGTTGATAATTGTAGTTAAACTACCAGGCGAACACCATCCGTAAGTTATAAACCACGTCTCTAAATACTGGACAATTCATAGCAACAAATCCAAACGCCAAGTACTGGAATGGATGTCAATGCAATGTCTAATGTTTTACTTGGTTTTTACAGCGGAGACGCATTGACGTTTTAACCACTATAAAAGTTTCGGAACTGAAAACCTTGCTTTAACACATTTATAAAATCATTGTGCTCGTTTTACAGCCTCTTATGCACTATCCCATTAGCGGTTCGCGAACTCCGTTCTCACGGCTGTGGTGTTTTGTTTTGCGGAATACATTCGCACTGTGTTCAAACGCAATCCACTTCTTACACCAGTTTCTTAGGCGCACATATAAGCTTCCGTGGCATAGCAACACGCGATTCACCCACACGGTGTATCGAACGCCCCGCATCGGTGCTTGCGTCCCGTACGCGATTTGAGTCACTGGAACCAGCACTCCGAACTGGGACTTTCTGAGTTGCCGTGACTATATACGTGATCAGAGCCTTCTATGTTGTATAGAAAGCTCTGTACTTGATGAGTCTGTGGGGCCACCTCGTGAGCGCGACTGGAAGTGCACGCTTGCTCGTGCCTCACCACTGACGTACGCACCGCAAAAGGTGAGTGAGGTACGCTCGCAAATGCCGCAGAATCTCAAACCTCGCGCGTTCCCAAGCCTTCCCAAGTCGCCCCTGTATTCATACTTTTCTGCAAAATGGGCGCTTCGCAGGACACTCTTCTCGTACCAGATGGCTGCCGTTCTGGGCGAGATGCTCAACTTCCGTCTGTTCTCCGAGCCCGCGTTCCAGGCGTTCGCGCTGTCGCGCGTCCTTTGCGGCATGGGCTACAGCGTGCCTTACCTCTTCCTCCCGTCCAAGGCAGTAGCCGACGTGGGCGTCAGCGAAACCGACGTGCGTACGCTATACGTTTGAAGTGTGACCGAACACAATCTCGAAGCTGCAAAATTAACCGCGTATCCGCTTCTTTCCCTCTAAATGTTGTCGAAAGACGACAGCTCTCCTGCCTACCCTGGTTCATAGCATCCTCCCTATCCCTCCACCTTTAACCCCTGAGTGTTGCCTTCCCCTCATGCTCCTCCCGAGAGGAATTCAATGCGTTTTTCTCAATTCGATCCAAATAAATTTTCCGCTTTCGCCCTGCTAGCGTGCCGCCTGTTAAGACAAGGCGCAGCTTGCCTTTCTTCGAAGCCATTTTTTTCGCGCATTTCTTTTGATTTGGAGTCTTATAAACGAGTCAAACGTGTATAATTACTTAAAACCCTTTCAGGGTCACGGACGTACATATACGTCCTCTACAAACACCTTCAAAATGGTCAATGATGTATATGCACGTCTTCGCTTGTATGTTTAAAAAAATAGCGCCCACCTCCCCGCGAGGGGAACCCTGTGTAGATGCGACGCATCGTGGGGTTCACTTGGTGTTTCCGTTGTATTGATTCTGAAATCGCGTGAAACGTGTCGGGAACGCGCATGATTATTATGTTTTATGATTATTATTATGTTTTATTGGCCAATCTTGGTTAATCTCTCTAAGTGGTATGCCTGTGGCTTCGCTGTCGCAACGACCTTTACTCCATCATTGTTGCTGTGAGTGGGAGCTTCTTTTCCTTTATTGCAAGTGTTAATCATTGCCCCATCATGCGTTGAATCAGTAGCATCTTGACGTAGTTTGAATAAGTCAAGGATATAAGGCGCGTTCGTAGCATTTGATTCTGTCTCCGTTTTGTGGCGCAGTGGGAAGAGCACCATGTCCCTCGCGTTCGGCCCACAGGGTCGTGGGATCGCCACCGGGCGCCGCTAAACTATTATTTTTTTTATAGTGTAGGGGGAGGGGTGTGGACGGAGAACAACGCCGTATGGAGGGACAAGGCGAGTGAATGAGATGCCGTCGCATATAAAAGCCTGCCTCTTTCGCCAACTTCTCTTGCTTGCCATGTGCTGCCACACTGCGGAAATACGTCAGATTCTTTTCTTGCGTCGATGGCGCTTCTTTGTTATCTTTTTATGATTGACTTCAGCGGCGCATCGGCTATCGCTTGCGCATCACGTAATGGGGGGGCGCGCTTGGTATCGTCCACCGGGCGCCTCTCGCTTCTTGCGGCTGCCGCAGACCAAGGCCGCCTGCGAAATTGATGAGACTCTTTCCTCCTTTTTTGTCGGTGAGTGCGACCACGGGCGGCGCTGCGAAGCGCCTCTCCGTGACGTCATCTTAGGGATTCTTACATTTGTCGTCTCCTTCGGTCGGGCTCGCTCTCCCTGTTCTTTCTTTGCGCTCGGTTCGCTTCTGATGCTTGTCCGTACCATATTTTGCGTGTGCGTAAATTTTTATCATAATAATTGACTTAAAATCGCATACACTAGCTCAAGGCGTGAGTTGAAGTATAGTTTTGGATACCGCTACGGAAGAAACATTGCCGGCGTCGCCCCATTCCTTGCGGAGCCGGTCCTGTGCGGAGCGCGAAGAGTCGGAGCTGAGCGACAGCTTCTGTATTAAGCAACCTTTCGAACAAAGGTAACAACCAGCTGCTAGTAACCGACAACAGAGGAAATACAAGTCCAAAACAAATTCCAGGCATTCGGGGCTGTCGGTTTTGGCAGAAGGCATTATGGTTCCCGGTAATCATTTGTAAGATAAAATAGTTTTTGCAACCTTTCCGAACGCCCAAAAGAATTGTACCACATCACTTTTCGTTGTCATGGCATGAAAGTATGCCGACATGCACTATGGTGCGCAAAAAATGTAGGTTGAGTTCCAAATAACCTACTGTGTGCATAGGCGCGTGCTCGTTTTAGGCTTCTAACCAGTATGGAGGTTTATGTACCAAAACGAGCCACGTCTACGGTAACGATACAGTAACACTATGTTTGTTCAGACGTGAGGTGATATTTCGTTTTCATTTTTCACAGCCATATCGCCAGAATAGTCAGATATGGGTTAGAGGAAAACTGCACTCAAGAGTAGGAGGAGGAGGGGAGGAGAAAACTTTATTTAATCGTAAAGTCGAGGTTAGTAGTGGGCCGGGTCCTCACTGCAGGGCATCACAATAAGAGTAATTTTCTATTTACTCCATAGAACGCCATCCCAAGTAGACCAGGATTTGTTCTTTACGCCTGGAAGGGTTGGCAAACAATTAAGAGCTGCTTGGAAATGTTCATCGGCTTCGATTCTTGCAAAAAAAGCACGTATACTATTTATTACGTGCGTTAGCGAGTGTATAAAGCCTTCAACGCCGTAATCATGTCATAATTGTTCGGCTTGAGAGTCAGTTCGTTATGATAACGATGGATAGAAGAGAAATTCGAATCACAAAAGCCACCTTTGAGCACTCTGGACAACGTTGTCTAGGGCGCGATCGCGGTGGCGTAGCACGAACCTTCTCCTTGTATTTGCATGTGAATAAACAACGCACGCTGCGGATATGCATCTTCTTGCACGCAGCCATAACGAAAGCCAATTTGTGAAGAAGGGAACGTATGCCATACAGCCTGAAGAAATCTACACTATCTTTGTGAGCCTACCAAACACCCACAAACGCAGTAATAAGATGTTTGTGACAGTGCAGAAAAATTATTGCGTTGGGCACAGAAACAAAATTCATCTGATACAAGTCGACAACAACGAAAGAAATAGAAGACAGCCGCCTTATTTCCTGCTTTGCGATGCGCGTGTTGGGGCCCGCTGCTTGGTACGTAGCATTAGACTCTTGAGCCTTCATAAGAGCATCACAAAAATACTGAAGGAAGCCCACGTATTTTGAATACTTATCAAGGAGCTCTCAGCTCTGAACCACGTGAATAAGCTAGAAAGGAGGAGTTACACACGATCTTATGACCGATGCTCTGAAGAAAGTTGTTCTCTCTCTCCTCGTGTGTTGCGAACCTGTGGGGGACACAGCTTGAAATTATTCAGATCTGTCGAAAGCTGGCACAAATAACTTAATTACTCAAAATAGGATTTTAATGCACTAAAGCATCAAAGCGGACAGGCACTGCTGCCCCTCGCAAGCGGAGCGTAGCAGGCGACAGCTGCGCGAGTCCCTAAGCCGACGTCAGAACCAGAGGGCGCCACTCAAACATCTCATCGCCAATAGGAGCGGTGCGCCGTCTCTGGCTCGCGCATCCGGCTGCGCCCGCGCGCGCGCGCGCCCGCGCAGCGCCTGGTTTTGGTGTAGTCAGTGTAGTCCTTTTGGCGCTTTCCGCTTTTTGCGCCCGCGAAACTGGGGCGGTATTCTCGTAACAGTCCCTTTTGAAAACGTCCCGTTTGCGTCCCTTTCATCGTGACGTACTTACCCTTAAACAGTGGGCCTTTGATTCAAATACCGTAACTGTTGATGAAAACGCATTTTAAGGAACTAAAACCGTATCATAGTATCTTCTATGTGTTTATTTGAACGTATTTTGAAAAACTAAACGCGATGAAATTTTTTTTTTCTTACGATGTTGAAAGTTTTCTCCGCAAGGGGAGGAACGTCCAAAGATGACAGCTGCAGTCCGCTGTTTCCTTGTGACAATGAAGTGTAAGCAATGCTGTGGCTACTCAGTTTTTCGCTGTTGGACTCCGTTTTGAGGTCGGTGACAATGCCCGTGGATCACGGTCCAGTTCCGTATTTTGGCATCGACGCACTTGTGGCATGCCGACGCGGGCTTTTCCAATGACCTGGTATGGTGCTTCACGTCGCTGACATTTTTGTGGTGCTCCACGAGTGAAAAAATGTGTAAAAGGGGGGTTTTCGTTTCTTAACGACGTACCTGTTGCGCAAGAAGTCTACGAATGTTAAGCTGGAATGTGTATGCGTAAAGTGCAAATAAAAGGTTATAAATGTCATGCGGAGTGATTGTGTAATTTTGGTTGTCTGCTCGACAGGCATCAAGCTCGCAGACGATCGTTTATTCCAGTGCACCTGCAGACCATTAGCTAACTCTCAGACGATCCTTTATTTCACCGTGCGGTGGCGGCGTATGATGCACACGCTCACGGAGGGCTGCGACAGCGATATCGTTTCTTCGTTACCGGCCCCTGACTGAAAGCCACCGGTAGCGAAGAAACGAAGGGCGCATAACACTTGCTTCTCGACGCTGGGCCCTTGCGTCCGCCGACCAAGTTCGTCCTGGAGCTCGTCGCACACCCTCCGCACGGTCCTTTTTGAGAGGCGGAAATGCTGGCGGAATGCTTCTCGGGGCATATCGAACACGTCTACATTGCTTCTCGACAGCTTGTTCCACAGGCAAGCCAACAACAAGGCGATAATCGGAGCATTCATGACTTACTTCCAAAAACCGCCTGTTTGAAATTCAAATCGCCTGTTCCAAGAAGCCGCGGTCAAACTTATATAGGTCCGCCACGCTTGCGTTACGTCACATCCGGTTGTTTGCTTTTAGCCAATCAGGGCTCGCTCTAAAGGGATACTTTTGAAAGGGACACAAAAGGGACAAAACACGAGAATAGCACCCCTTGATGTCTGATTTCGATGCACTCAAAAGGTTCCGGTTTGTTACTCTTTCGTTTTTATTTAGAATTTTTTTTGTGTTATGCATGAATAACCCACATGTATGTATCAACACAAACGATTTTTTGGTCACTTTATGGTCACCCTAAAAAATTACGATAATTTTTTTTCGAAATAGATTCATCCCAAGAAGTTAAATCAGCAATAGCAAAAATTGACCCTCGGGGGTCGCATTTGGCGACAAAATTCGACCCTCAAAGGGTTAAAAGAACGGTGGTACTATCGCTTTGTTCTGATATTTTGCTTCAAACTTCAACGGGTATTCCTTCGCACCACATAAAGTGCACGTGTATGACATATGCAAGTGGTTGTAGTAGTTTAAAACGGTCTATCAAAATATACTTCAAGCATTTTTCTTGAACGTTTTGGAGGTGGTTAAAGGAGGTGAAATCCAGAGGAAGAAATATTTCATTCAGATAGCCCGAGAAGAACTATCGTCTTTAATATTGCGACAAGCAAAGAGTAAGGCGGTGCTGCTGTGCCCATCTCGACTCGTCTCGAGTCGAGACGAGTCGACTTGATTCGACTCGTCTCGACTTGATTCGACTTGATTCGACTTGACTCGACTTGATTGAGCTGCCTATTAAGTGGTGACTGTTGGCACAGGCCAGCTTCCTGCTGTCGGTGATCGGCTTCAGCAACGTGGTGGGCCGCGTAGCCATCGGCGAGGCCGCGGATCTTGTGGGGCGGGGGCGCATCTGGATCTACACCGGCTGCGTCATGATCTGCGGGCTGTCCACCGTGCTCAGCGTGCTCGCCAGGACGTACTCCCTGCTGCAGCTGTACGCCGCCGCATACGGAGCGGCCGGAGGTGACAGAAGTGCCGCATGCGTGGACTTTATGAAACAAAGTACATCCTACGGCAGAGATAAAACATTTCCGTTAGAGCCGTGGACCCAAATGAGGTTCCTACTTAGACTTGCGGCTTTAGTTTCTGCACTGACTGCTGATGCACGCGGAAGAGCAAGAAAACATCAATATGGCACAGCGTTCTGGCATGGAAAATAGGCACTCCCTTTCTTGGTTACCTGTTCTGTACATATTATACACATTTAACACACGCCTGAATAGACGAAACGAAACTTTAAAGGAAGTTGTTTGGCCATTTCTTATTTGTAAAATGGCCCATTTCTCGGCGTTTGTCTGTTTCGCCTTAGGGTCGCTGGCGGCCGCTTACGAGAGGGGAAGTTGAAGATACAGTTGTGCCCTGTACTACAGAATTCTAGGCGAAGGTCATGAAGAGAGGTATGGTGTCTTACTATGCAGATGCGCTTACAGAAGATTATGAAGAAGAGGGCACTAACAGCGTCGCTGTACAACAATTGCAGCAAATCCACCTATCTACAAATTCTACGCCATTACGTTGTGTCATGGTTTCAGATGGCCACCATCCCGTATCCTTTCTTATTAATAGTATGTTTTTCATCCAAGACCACTCTTATGTTGTTAAGACTGTGTTTTAGGCTACATATAAGGCGTCCTCCACAAGCTATTCTTGCCTCTACTTCGCGAGTGAGTGCCGTCAGCGCTGACACTTCAAAATTAGTAGGAGTAATAATCTGTTTTCTGTCGTACAGCAGCACACACATGACGCTCTGGATTTGCAGGTGGATTCATCACACTCAGCTCGGTGGTCGTGGTCGACCTTGTGGGCCTCGACCGGCTTACCAACGCGTTCGGTCTCAGTCTGCTCTGCCAGGGCATTGCTACGCTGGTGGGACCGCCACTCATCGGTAAGGTCGCAGACAGCGCAATTGCCCCTCGATGGTTCACGGAGCAACACTCAGTGCCTACTTCCGGGCTGTAAGGTGATATTGCGACGTGTGCAGCCACCCTACCTAATACTAATTTTCGGCTAATAGGTGTTTCAACAATGGGGTGGCTGCAGTACTGGAATGCTTGCGTTAAGATGTAAAACAAAGTAGAACATATCTCTGTGGACGTTTTCAAGCAACCCGAAGCACGTGTTCGCCTAATGAGATCACAGGTAATCACTGGGAAGCACTGTTCTGGGTTTCGACATACGCGAACTCCTCTTATTTCGGCCTTCTCTAGCTGTTTTATCTGTAAACATAACTTTTTTTGCGGCTGCGAAATGACTTGACGTCATAGCAATATACGTATCAAGATTTGAGCTCTTAATGATAGGGGTATGTCTTTCTAGTCACGCTCAACATATCCCTGCTGGTCTTCGAGTTTTCACCACAGGTGAAGGTTGGGGAGCAACCTTTAGCCGGTGGAAGCTCCGATCATGTCGTCAAACACATGGTGAAAGGACTCTGCATTATGTCTAATATGAGGATTTGCTTGATAACTTGAAACGCAAGTGTATCTTCACGGCTTACTGGATTCAAATTTCGAACGACCCCTTTCGGGCACGACAGCGGCAAGATTCCGGTTAAACAGAATGGGTTTGTAGAGCGCATGCCACGGAGGCGTTGAAAGAGAGAGACGACCAGACCACGTAGCTAGGCCGGTTTATTCCGAACGCCGTGGGGTCTCTATCTACTGATGCCAGGGGCGCAAGAGCCCTCCGGCGGGTGAGCGCGCTCGTGGGCCTGCGTCACGCTGCTGCCGCTGGCACTGTGGCTTGCCACTACAGGGCTTCCCCCCAAGAGAGGAGCTGGTTCGACGCTCTGATGAACCCAACGTACATGATGGTCACGGTGGTGTGCAGCCACAGTGGGAAGACTCGTAGGGTTGATGTCGGCGGCAGTGACGTATGCCGGCTTCAGGCGCTCTAGGGCTATGTTGTCGTGAGAGCCATTGATGTCGATGACATATGTTGACGAGTGTCGTTCTACCACTGGGAAAGGGCCAACGTAGTGTGGTTGCAAAGGGCGGCGCACGGGTCCGTACCGCACAAACACATGTGTTGCCTGTTCAAGGTCCGGAAGCACATAAGGTCCTCTGGGTTTTCGTTCCCGTGTAGGCTGCGGTCGAAGGTCCGCGAGGATCAATCTCAGAGATTTCACGTAGTCCGCGGCGGAAGATGCTTGGGATGGTACCTCGAACAGGTCGGCTGGTAGTCGAAGCTGGGTTCCAAAAACGAGTTCAGCCGAATAACACGTCAGGTCAGTTTTGAAGGCGGTGCGTATGCCCAGAAGTGTGAGGGGCAAGCGCTGGACCCACTGTGTTGGGCAGTCGTGTGCAGTGAGCGCGGCCTTAAGTTGGCGGTGAAAGCGCTCGACGAGTCCATTTGTTTGTGGCCGGTACGCTGCCGTGCGCAAACGAGTCGTGCCGAGGAGGTGAAGGAGCTCGGCGAACAAAGCCGACTCGAACTGCCGTCCGCGGTCGGTGACGATGGATGATGGGTGAATGAATTTGTCCAACTTTGGACGATGGATGATGGATGAATTTGTCCAACTTTGGACAAATTAAGTACGGTGTTCCACAAGGATCTATTCTCGGCCCGCTATTATTTTTATTATATATAAATGACATTGTTAACTTGCCTTTCACCCCGGATATAATACTGTATGCAGATGATACAAACGTCTTTTTTTCTGGCAGAGACCTGGCTCTGCTAGAAAGACAAACAAATTTATGGCTTGAAAATTTGTCAATTTGGCTGAATACAAATAAACTGAATTTAAACACAAGATAAACAAAATATATGATTTTTCGAGCTTACAACAAACGTTTAGGGCAACAGGTTCTCCTCAATTTCAGAGGCGAATGTATTGAACAAGTTACTTCACACAAATTTCTTGGCATTGTGTTCAATGAAAATTTGAGTTGGTCTCCACATATTGACAAACTTAGAACGGATATATCCCGGTGCATTGGTATTATTTATAAGATGAAATATTTACTACCAGCTTGGTTAAAAAGGCAACTGTACTACAGTCTAGTACATTCTCGCCTTAACTACTGCCTTCTAGTGTGGGGTTCAACAGGGAAAACAAACATAGAAAACCTATACCGGCTCCAAAAAAAGTCTTACGCATAATTGAAAATGCACCCTACTTCAGCCACAGTTCTCCATTATTTAAGAAACACGGGTATTGACAATTATGAACATTCTAAATAAAAAACTCTCTTTAACTATTTATCACCAGATAAAGACAGACTCTAATGACTTTTACAGAAAATACACGTCACGAACACATGAATATGGGTTTAGGCAGGTAATATATACAAAGCCAAAAACTCGCACAAACTACGGGCACCAGAAAATTGAGCTACCAGATTCCTAACATTTTAAACAGTCACCCCCGCAATTTTAACCATGGCACAAGATGCTAAATCTGAACAAGGATTTAAGAGGAATTAGACATGTACCTTTTGGAATTGCAGTAAAAAACGTGTATTTCAACTTTTGTTTCTTTTAGAAACTTTGAGGTATTTTTTTTTCCGCTGTATGAAATCTTTTTACTGTATTATTGTTTGTTTATGAAAACTGAGAAACTGTCTTTTTTTTGTTCTTTCTTGCTGTGAATTCTTGAATTCTACTCATTTGTTTCCTGAAATCCGAGAGCTGATGTGTATGTTTTTTTCCTAGTGGAATTGTCATTGTAATTATTGTCTTTCTGTAAACTGAAAGCTGATTTTCTATGTGTTAGTTGTGTGCATTATTTTTGTAATTTTTATTGTCACAAAGTACGTGCCATTTCCCGCAGAGTCGCGATCCGCAGAGCCTACCCACGTTCGACACGAAATGCTGACGCTACTGATGGGCGCGGAGATGTCGGGTAGCGGTGTGCTTCAGGCCAGCGTGTGAATAGGTCACACAAGTCAGTAGGGTAGCGGTAGCCTTGGCAAGGGGGCAAGGGACCGACGAGGTCGATGTGCACAACGGCGAAGCGCTCATCAGTTGTAGGAACGTCTTTGCCGCGGAACTGGGTACCGGTGAACCTTTGCGCGTTGGCATGGTGCACACGCGCGAACCCAGTCGCGAACATCACGTTCATTCGAGGCCAGACAAAACGAGCCGCGATGAGTTTCTGCGTGGCACGAATCCAGGATGGGCCATGTTGTGCAGGGCGTCGAAGAGCTCGCGACGGCAGGTTCTGGGTACGAATGGTCGTGGCTTTCCGGTCGACAAGTCGCAAACGAGCTGCTGTCCGTCGAGTGTCACGTCTTCGAGCTGGAGCGCAGTGGGGATGTGCGAAGACGCAGCAGCTCCTTGTCGTCTGCTTGGTCAGCAGCCAGCCGGCGGAGGTCGGGTGCAATAAAAGCGGCGAAGTGGAGGCAATGGGCGTCCACGCGGCTTAGAACATCCGCAGCTGTGTTGTCAATGCCACTGACATGCTTGATATCCGTCGTGTACTCGGACAGGTAGGCAAGCTGCCGCCCTTCTCGTGGCGTGTAATGGGTGTCGGGCCGGCTGATGGCGTACGTCAAGGGTTTGTGGTCAGTGAAGATGGTGAACTGACGACCCTCAAGAAGATGTCGGAAGTGACGCACAGCCAGATACATTGCCAAAAGTTCATGCCCGAAGACACTGTACTGGGTCTGCGGTGGGGTTAGACGTTTTGAGAAGAAGCCAAGGGCTGCCACGCGCCATTTACGTGCTGTTGGAGGACAGCTCCCACAGCAGAACTCGAGGCGTCCGTCATCAGCGCGAGTGGACGGCCTGGATTTGGGTGAGCGAGGAGAGCGGCGTTTGCCAGCGCACGTTTGATGGCATGAAAGGCTGCCTCAGCACTTGCGGTCCAGTCCAATTCAGTGGTGGAGCGCTTCCCGGAAAGCGGTCGAGAGGCTCAAGCAGAGTGGCGCAGTTCCTGATAAAGCGACGGTAGAAGTTTACCAGACCCAGGAACTGGCGAAGCTTGGTGACCGACGTTGGAGTTGGGAAGTCAAGAATGGCCTGGACCTTGTTGGAGAGGGGATGAATGCCTGTCGCATCCAGTCGATGTCCCAGAAAGTCGAGGGCGGGAACACCGAACTCGCTCTTCGCTGCGTTGATGACAACGCCATGGGCAGCTAAGCGTTCGAGGAGAATGCGGAGATGGTGAAGATGCTCCTCTAGGGACGTACTTGCTACCAGCAGATCGTCCACGTAAGCATAGACGAAGGGCAGTCCGCGCGTCACTGTATCGATGAAACGCTGAAACGTTTGGGCAGCGTTCCTGAGGCCGAACGGCATTCGGAGGAACTCGAAAAGGCCGAAAGGTGTTGTGATGGCCGTCTTGTGTGGACCGATTCACACGCTGGCCTGAAGCCACACCGCTACCCGACATCTCCGCGCCCACAGTAGCGTCAGCATGGGTGCAATGAACCTGTAGAGCGCATGCCACGGAGGCTGCGCTCTACAGGTTCATTGCACCCATAACTCACATATGATAATGTATGTACATGTTTACTTAACCTAGCTATACTTATCAGGAGGAGCACAGTAGCTAGGCCATTCTCAGATACATAAATTGCGTTTCCCTACCCGGCTACTAATGAATAGACGGCTCCCTACTTGCTTACGTATCGTAAAGTTAGCGCCGGACGCGTTCCGGACGACGTTTTTTATGTAGTGGGCCTATCCTAGGAAGGGAAAAGGGTGAAAGTAGGAGGTACAAGTGTGCAAGAGCATAAGGCGCAACTTGCGAAGGGGTGCCGAGCTCACTGCCGATAATGTGTCCGAGAATGAAAACGGCAGCGCAACAACCGAGGCGCAAAACCGGCTGTCCAAGTTGTTCAACTGCTCACCTTAAAGGGGCCACAACGACAAATAAAATTTCCGGTTATTAGAAATATGTCGTGTTTTGTAGTGCCCCCAGGGCTTGTCCGGAACAAAACGATGCTTTATTCACCGAGGAATTATTCAATTTAGGTTAAAACTCCCTCCCTCCAAACAGGGTGTTTTCGTGACGTCTGCAATGGCATCATATGTGCCGTGGACCCTTGCGTACCGTTAGTGAACATAGATGGTGCCCCCATTCCGCGTAGGCGTTTTCTGCCTACGCGGAATATTCTTGATTATATTTGTACCTGGCTTGTTTTTGTTAACATAGAAAATTCCCCGCATTTCCCCAGGGGAAGAATGTGAAAGTGCGAATGCACGAGTTGAATTTGCGCGGTTCGGTAATGTTCGCGAAAGAGAGATCACACACACACACACAACTACAAAGAAAGAAAGATGCATTTATTCACAGACACCTATTTGTGTTGTAGTTGTACTTGATTGCTAGAGCGGATCTCAGCTTTGAAATTTCGTGTCAGTACTCCTTTAAGCAGGTGCATTAGCCCTTCTTACGCCCTATTCTTGGCCAATCCCCCACGTGGGTATGTGCCATGTCAGCGGCCAGGCAGCGCGCGCCCATCTCCCCCCGTTGCGAAGGAAGACGAGGAGATTCCTGGCCAATCCCCCACGTGGGTATGTGCCATGTCAGCGGCCAGGCTGCGCGCGCCCATCTCCACGTGCGCGGACATCGCCGGTGGACGCAGGTTCAGGGTCGCTTAAGAAGTGCATTGCACTTAAAAGTAATCGTTTCGTGAAACATGGTGTTCCCTCAACAAATATGGTGACGTAAGACACCATCGCTTACGCCAATCGGCAAGTGTCGTCTGAGACAACCCCAAAGCGCCGCAGTGCTGTGCAGCTAAAACAGCTTAGTGCGCCAAGTACTACCACCAGTACACATCTGTACTTCCATGTTTACGTGTACTTTCGTCGCTGGCACTGTGTACCCCACCATTCGTACTGCTATAAAATGAATGTGCACTAAGTGTAAGCGCAAATAGCTCGTTTGGCAAGCTTGTAAGCGCTGCTTACGTTTGCTTTTGCCGTCCTCAGCCAATCGCAGAGCTGCAAATATGACATCATAGGTTCTGTTGCGGGAAATGAGCCAGTGGGCCGCATGGCAATTCCCTTTTTTCCTAATTTTGTAGCTTATTTGAGCGAGTAGGGTCTGTGTGATTCTAACGAGGCAATCTTTCGAGTGAACCGTGTTTTGTCTGCATGGACTCTTTATATTTCTCTCGCTGTGTAGCACCTTCACCTACGGGTGTAACCTTAGGAGTACACCAGACTGCAGCACCAAATAGTCAGCGTGCGTGCATGATGCATGCACGCACGCTGGTGTTTTTGGCTGCATTGTGTATCGGAGAAAAGTGGAGGCAAGGTATAGGTACGCGTCTCTGCTTGAAATACGCGCCCCTACGTTTTGATAAACGTAGGCAGGTACTTTTAAGCGGCAAGGTGAACCACCTGCACTGGCTTATAGTCATTTTGGCTTGTTTACTCACGACAGCTTTTTTTTAATGAATCAATTTAATCCTTTATTCCAGAGGAGGCTTCATGGCCATGTTCGATTTGAATCTACTCTTTTCTAATGACTGCTGGAAGGCCTGGTGCTGCTGAGGATCGCGGTTTCTATTTCCAATCGAGGCAGTTATTTTTTGAAGGCATCAGGGCATGTAAAACGAAAACGCCCATCTGTACGGGATTTCCACCAATTGCGGAGACCCCACTTTTGTAATGAGGTATTAGGAACACGGGCAGGGCTTTCTAACCATTGCTCCAAGTTAAAATGTCGATAATTCGAGTCCATTTAGCCCGCACAGCCGCCGAGGCATCAACAGCGTGCTTCACAGTTGAACAGTAATCATTAACTACGTTTTCGAGGAAACAACATATTGCAGGAGACATTGTTGAATAACAATGAGGACCATCAGGAAGCTTTATATTTTTCGACATTTGTTGAATCTAAAATCACGGCAGGAGTGATACCTCCACATTGGAAAGCAAATGACGCTTGGACGTGCTGGAGGGTGTGGGATCGTTGTTTTCACCGATTCCGGGAACCCATAATTGAAACACAAAGGAGTTGTACACGGGGACTACCTCACCTTTCAAATGTACACAGCTGAAATGCTCTGCAGAGGTATTCGCCGCTCCCCCACTCGGATTGCCATTCACTGCAAAGAGGTTCGCGGTTTATGAGCTGCTCCCAGCTCACGTGTATCCACCAACGTCAACATTCCGTACCTCAGATATCACGAATGCTTTTACCCCAATCTCCAACTCAGCTAACGTTCCTGATAAAATATCTTGAAAATAGGCACCACACTCTCAATCTCATCAGATTACTTCTCGTCACTACGGACAGCCATACTCAAACTCGGCGACGGGCCATCCTCTACCCTATAGATTCACAACCGTTTCACACCCCCGATTCCACCCTATATTCCACACTCTTAAACATAACTCTTATTCCCCTCACTACTGCACGAACTTTGCAGCTGCCTGTACGCTGGGGACAAAACACTGGATAACTGCCGGCAGGCGATGCTCACATTGACTCCACCCTTCCATTCGCAACGGACATCATCCCCAACTTCGCTCATTCTGCAGACACATCATGCGACCCTGAAAAGTCCCAGATGCCCCTCCCACCTCCACGTCGGTACCTACCTCTTAGCCTACCTCTTACAAATGCACGTCAACGGCACGCGACAAACACCTCAATTTTCACCTTACTGTGGCCATAGAACAAAATAAAGGCAACGCCTCTGCGATAGAAACACTCTGTCTGTACGTGACATAATTAGGAGTAGTCATCCTGCGGATCACAACCTGCGGCAACGGAACCTCCGGAAAAGACAGATTCACAACTCATTACAGCTCTCTTCACCTCGCGCCTCCAGTACTTCCACTTTACCTGTCGCTCACAAAAGCAGCACTAGGCCAACTGGCATCCTCAGAGCGCAGGCTGTACGAACAGCACTTGTCCTTCCATACAACGCATCCGCAATGAGCCGTCTCTTAAGTGGTACATGAAGCACGATCCCCGAGCTCGTCGAATCCCACCGCCTTAGCCAACTCTCAAATGTACCCCAAAACCCTGCAGAAAGTCAACATGCCGTTGACTAACCCAAACTCACTGCCTTTGCCCGAACCCATTTTTACCCTTATTCCCTCACCACCACGAATACCTCGAAATTTCTTCCCCTTCCCGACAGAAGCATTATACCCACCCTGTAGCCCGACGTAGGGCCTGCGCTTTGGCGCACTTACGCCTATTCCCCATCTACCAACTACATTAACGTAGACGCCGCAAATGACACCAACCAGTTTTCGCTGCGGCTATTTTTGCAGGATAGAGTGATCTAAGCAACGGTAGCCACCACCAACGCAGCCATTCCAGCCTCCGTCCCCCGCCCCCCCTCCCGAGGACGGAGAAGCGGTGACAGCGCTGGCCTTAAAACACCAACCCTCCCCTCCCGCCCGTGCCCATCATATATTCTCAGATTCTAGAACGGCCATACAATATTTTGCGAGGGGACACAGCTTTTATCCACTCCGCAAATTGTCCCATCCTGCAGGGAAATCTGCATGTCTTTTTTATTCATCACCTAATCAAGGCATGTGTATCCCCTGTTAAATTCCAGACACTACTGAACACTCTATTTGGACAAGCCCTCGATTCCAAACTGAAAGACAGGTTTTCCTAGACACCCTTCCCGCTAACGTACGACCCAATTCCTTAAATGATCTGCTGGGTCCGTCCTACCCACCTAATTTAGGGAAGGCAGTGTGGGACACTCTTCTGAATTTCATATCCCAACCCACTATTCTTCCCTTGCTATTTCCCACCCATACCCGTCGTGAACCTTAACTTATCGCTACCCCTAAGGGGGTCTGATTCACTAGCAAGAGACCCCCGGATGTTTTTTCTATATTCAGATTTCAGTAAACGTTGAATAGAAACATTCACACGTGTCGGGTAGAAATTTTGTGCGTATACTTTAGTAACTTACTATACATGACAGAACTCTCAAGTTCGGGAGAATTTCTTGCTTTTTCGCTGATTCATTCGTTCATTTTTGTTACTCAGGCTGCGTTCGTTATTGATTGGTTGAGTGAGAGATTGACCGATTGATTGATTTGATGCTGGCGTGCGCAGGCTGGGTGCGGGACGCCACCCACTCGTTCAGCCCCGGCTTCGTCTTGGCCGGCGTGTTTCAGTACGCGGCCGCTGTGGTGCTTATCGCCGTGCCCTACCTGCAGCTGAAGGAGGCGCGCCGCCGCAGCGTCGCCACGGAGCGAGCCTCGGCTGACGCGTAGCCTATCCACACCCCGGCGGCCATCCCCGCAGCGGCCACTTCGAACAGTGTGGCCAACGTGCTGCCGCCGAGTGACTCTGAAGACACACACAGACACTTACCCGACGTGCCGGAGAGTCGGTTACCGCGGGCTTGACGAAGTGCGCTCCTGGTCATGACGTGCCGACGGCCCGCTCTGTTTGCTGTTGTGCCACATGAACCCAAGCTTCACATGTGCTCGGGGCCGGCGTTTGCTATAACGATATTAAGGGCGTCCATGGGAACCGCGGGGGCCGAACGCTGCCTAGCTTGCTTTTTTTGCACACGCGAGATTTATTGCCGTCCATGATACATACGGCGCATTTCCCGTTTTTTTTTTCAGTGTACATGAAATATTTCCCAAACGCGCCCCGCGTTTGGTGAACGTTTGGTGCCGATACGTTAGCCGCATGTTCGGCCTACGGGCGGCATGCTAGCGATGTGCTTTGGTTAGCTGGTGACTGCAACGCTGCTCTACCCTGATAGATGCCTAACGAAAAAATTATGCGCGGCATGCTCCTTTAGTGCAGCGGCTGTGAGTGATGCTTAGTTTTACTTGTTCCAAAAGCTTCATTGCTCTCGCTTGACTATATTAAATAACCCGAATTTTTTACCTTTCAATGCATGTTACACTGTGTATATTTATGCTAGGTTCCTTCAAATACTAACAAAACTGTGTACAAATGAGCGCGATCAACTGAAATAAAACATTTTTTTCCAAACTAGTCTGTGGTTTACCCCTTCTTATATACTCAGTGGAGAGAGCTTTCTCACACAGCGCAGAACTACTCCCACAGTAAAAGTGAACGCGCCAGTGTAGGAAGCCGACAGCGTATCACTGTGTTTACCCACTGGCGTGACATTTATGCTGGAAAACACGCTGTTTGAGGCTCCAGTCTGGAAAGGAATACAGTATATGTTCCTTAACAGATCAATCCAAGGCTGAGGAGTAATTCGACACATGGGGAATGCCTCAAAACTGCTCCCAACTCAGGTGGCAATAACCGTGGCAATATCAACACCACCTCTCATGCGAAGCCCCTTAGAAGTATACTATACACTTACTAGTGTACTAGTATGCTATATACTTACTAATATAGTGAAATAACCTGGAATGGCAACTCCTCAACGCTAGCTTATAGCAGGAAGGGATAAAGCACTATGAAAGCTGGAGTGGGCCGGTGCTCAGAGAGACAGGGAAGGGTCTTTAAAGGGGCCTGAAAGGCGTTGCGAGTGCACTAAATGAGCAAGCGGCGTCGTTAGTTTGTGTGCTCAACGTCGTATGTGCAAGGTTTAGCTGCTTTACGGGTAGCACAAAGCTCACACGTCAGTTGCCTAATTTGTCGTCTCTTTTCCGCCACTTCCTGCGTGTTTTTGGACACAGCCGTTTTAACGCATGTACGTCATCGATTCTCCCATGTGCTTCACTTTATCAATTCTTCAGTGTGCGTCACGAAGCACATGGGAGAATCGATGTACGCTACTTTGGCCGCTACTTTGGCCATGACTATTCGTGTTTCCACCCACGAATTCAAAGTCGTGCTAGGGGGACGGCCATCTTCCGAAGTAAACAGAATCCTCTAACCGTATCGAGGCCGCTTCTCAATTGTTGATGCCGTGGTCGGCGGGGAGCTGATCCGTTTCGTGTGTGTGCATTCCCCCAATGAAGCCAAAGCTCGGGATGACTTTTTCGCTTGTCTACGCCGTGCACTCAACGTATAGCTGGAAATGTCCCGTTGGGGAAAGATTTCAATTGCGGCAGCGGCAGGGCAGGAAGCCACGGCAAGGCTGTCACCGCTACTCGCATTCTAACGTGTGTCTTACGCGAAAGCGGCATAATTGATGTGACATGGGACCGGCACTGCGGTGCGCCCCACTACCCACGGTGGCACGGCGAACCCTAGGCATGGCTGGATCGCTTCTACGTCAACAGCGATTTTCTACAGCGGCTGGTAAGTACGACGTGATTAATTTCGCCGTTTCCGATCACGATCTGGTGGCCTGTGCTATACCAACAGTCCCAGCTCGTCAAAGAATAAAAACCAGCGCTTGCTGAATAATAAGTTCAAATTGCATTCAAAATCCGGAATTCACCGAAATGGTCATGAAGGTATCGCAAAGCTTGGAAGCCACCACAGTCGACCAGGCCATGTGGGAAAGTTAAAAACAAATATTCAGACAGTGACCAAGGAGATAGCTAAGCGGGAGGCGGCCTAAGACAGAGCAAACGAGCACCGGCTTACGGAGACTCTCGAGGCCTCCTCGAGCCGGACAAAGAACGTCCGGGAGAGTTCCGGGACGACAACCGCCGAATTTGTGATGTTTTGTGTCGCTGTCGTTATCATTTCTTCTTTGTTGTTCAGCATTGTAGCAATCAATTTTGTTGTGTTTGAATGTCGTGGAATGCTTCAAGAATACGTAGAAAAATTCTAAACTACCTGGATGAGTTTCGCACTATGTTAAAGTAACTGAAAGTAGAAATGTACGAAGTGAAGGCATTACTTATGGGTACGTGCACTAAGCGAGAGGTTTTGAAAAAGGGAAATGATGGGCTGCGTGTGTACTGCAGCAGCAATTAGCCCCCGTTTCGGGAACTTTGTAGGAGAGTTGTATAGTGTGCGCAGTATTCTTCTGGTCGAATTTGGGAAAGAAAGGTATTGTAGAAGCACCCAAGACGAAGATATCATTGAACTCACCTGCAAGATCGGTAAGCGACTGAAGAACCCAAGCGTGCCACCGAGTGCCGACTCGGAAAACTGGAAAGACAAACAGTCATTCAGTTTAGGAGCATGCAGAAGCGAGACATTGTTCTTGAAAAGGTACGCGCCCATCGCATTAGAAACGCCGAACTTGGTCTCTGGATCGAAGCAGAGATTGTTTTAATGAGAATCTCTGCCCCGCTTTAAAGCACCTCTTCTCAATGGCAACAGGATGGAAAAAGGACAGTGAGCGGCGTTTTGTGTAGACGCCTAAGGGGGAAATATTTGCACACCAGTAAGGAGGCAGCCGCTTAGTTCGCATCCAAACAGAGAGCGACCTGAGCAAAATATGCTTATTTAGCGAGCAACTGCCGTTCTCCGTTTTGTTTCTTTTTGTAGCATGTTTTATCCCGAATATTCCTTGCCATGTGAAATTACGGTTGCAATCAAACCGAAGGACACTGTATCTGCTACTCATAATATTGTACGTTCTTTTTTGCCGAAACAAAATGAGCTGAACATGTTTTTCGCTGAATTCCAATTTCTGTTCGGGATCTCAATGGTATCTGAAACCTGGGAGCACGCACATAGTTACATGTGCGAGATGGGAAGAAGACGACGTAGACAGCGTGGCCGAAACATGCCCTCACAGTGCTCGTGCCCCGAATTCTGGCTGCGGGGGCTGCCCTCAGTGTGGTTCCGTCGACGGAAAAGAAGCGGCAACCCACACGAGGGGAGGACGTGGACTAATAGTAAAGTGGCCACACGCAAGGAGGTAGGGCGGCCAGGCTGGAACGGAAGAGAATGCCGGGAGGAGTGGACGGAGCAGGTTCGATGAGCACAACGAGCAGGTGGAAGACTCGAAGGTCATCAGGTTTTCGGTTCCCGAGCTCAAGAGGGGTCTACTTGCGCCTTGGCATTCTGGAGCCGAGGCGCGTCTCCTGACTCATGGAGGCACGCAACTTTGGTGTGTACCGGACTGGGACAACCCACTGCCTGCTGCCCGTGGGCGACCGGCAATGCCCGGTTACCTCCTGCCCCCTGCTACAGGGCGCCCTATCGTCAGGGGGTGCCGAGCATACTGTTGTCTACGAGGACAACGGTGCGTGCTTCTTGTCGATGGTCCTGCGTGCGCGACGCCTTCAGCGCAGCCCCGCGACGCCTTGCCTCGCATTGTCGCTGAAACCCACAACGCCCTGCGGACAACGCCTCATCGCCCAGAGCTTTCAGTGGAGACTTCTGTGCACTTTCTTTAGGTTTGGTATGCCGTGGGGTTATGTATGCGACAGTTAACTTTGTGGTGCGACTCGCTTCATTTGTAATCGTGTGTATTTCCTGTGTACCATGTTTTTTTTTAAGAATATATGTTTTTTTTTGCCGTTGCAAGCGCTCTCTTGTAGTTATTGACAGTGCGTTAAATCGCAGTTGCCACTGAGCATACCTAAAAAGAACCTGCGGGGGGTCTTCCTTAATGCTTGTTAAATTTGGATGGATAAAATATTACTTTTTCAGTATAGAACTAGAATTTGTGGTAGTGGGGTTGTGGCACAAGTTAGAAAACATTTACCGTGAGAAGTGCTACAAACGTGCACACGTCTGAGTCAGGACTACGATGCATTGTGCTTGGCAAATGGTAGGAACTCTTTCGTGGTCTTATATACGCCCCTCCTTCTGGTAATGGGAGTCTATTATTTGTAGGATTCTTAGCAGAAGTGCTTACAGTTTGTTCCTTCAATAAGTTCCAAATGCTGCTTCATGCTGATCTTATTGTGGACTTGGTGGAAGATACTGTAAGTTGTCGGGCATTTAGTGATCAAATTTGCTCGTGCGAATTCCAGAACGTCATTTCAAAGGTCACACGTGTAACAAAATCTCGTCAATGAAGTCTTGATCTTTTTATCGTCAGTGCGAACACCTAAGTTCGTTGGGTTGGTGCGATAATCAGCAGCCTTACCTATCACTGCCCAAGTATTATGCGTATTTCCAGCAGCGTACTAGCAAAAGAACCTCGCCAGCCCAAGCTAAGTCCGGATCATTCTCAAGCAACAACATGGTTTTATTTCGCACGCCCGTGGTAAATGAAAACTGGTCATCGGTTTACTCAGAGACGCATGTTAACCGTAGTTACAGTAAATTTTTGTCCCTTTTTTGTAACCATTAAAATGCCTGTTTCTCATGCATCCGGGAAAATTCTAGGAAGATATCGAAGCCTTGAGTAGGACCAAAGCATATTAAACAATCAAACTCAAGAACCAACTTTTTAAAAGGTTTCTAAGCACATGAAATGCTTCTGACCTTCAGACGTTCAAAAAGTATCAGAAGAACCTAACGTCTGAATAAAAAAAAACACGAAAGCAGTATACCATCAAAATCTTGTTGGTAATGTTTCAGAGCAATGAACCGAGGAAAATGGAAATATATTAACGAAGCTCTAGGATGTAAAAGAAAAAAATCACTCGTTCTGACATAGTTTCGGAGGGCCACAAGTCCGAAGGCGTTTCCTTGTGCAATTATTTTACTTCGTTAATACCGTTCGACCATCAAGAAACCTAACCTACTCCCCAAACCAATTTCAGAACAATGACACAATATTTCGCAGTCGTATCGATGACATGGACGTTTGCGGTAGATATATGGGCTTAAAAAGACAGCCCAGACAAAGGTGTTCATGATATTGAAATAAAGCTTGTTAAGCATGTAATGGACAATATCACCCCATGTCTTGCGCACAAATTCAATCTAGTTCTGCCCACCGGCTGTTCCCACGTGACATAAATCCCGGGAAAGTGGCTCTTTCTTTGTAAAAGTGGTAATTATAATCACCCTGATAACTACAGACCATACTGCATGCTTCCGATCTTCTCGAAAAGATTAGAAAGCAGATTCAGGCGGCATATACGTTTAGGTCTTTAAATGTACGTCACGATAGCGTCAGAATTCGACGCCCAGAGTGCGCTTCTGAACAAAGTAGCTGCATTTACTAAAACTGCTTTCCAACCACTTAATGTAAGCGAAGAGAGTAAGACAAGCCTCAGCCATTTTGTATCGTGGTGGCACACCAAAGACAGGCGCCACCTACGCTTGTGAGGCTTTAAGGAGACATGAAGAGAAAATACAACTTTGTTTAATTTGAAAGAACTAGGATTCAGTACCTCACTCATCTCCATTAGAGCCACAAAAGGTGTTTTTTAACGAACAAAAAGCAAGAAGTATTTAAAAACTTTCAAATTTTGCGCCGCAATGACGTGTTATGAGCAAGAATGACGTCATACGGGCCAACAATAAAATATAATTTTCAGTGCGTTAACTGCACGTTAGCATTCAAGTGATGCAGTCAAATTGAACTAGATGCCCCATTACAGACGTCCAGTCATGTGTTATCGCGACAGGTCAGTTAGGCGGCCGCCAATCGTAAAAAAAATTCCCCCGCATTTCCCCCAGGGGGAGAATGTGAAAGTGCGAATACACGGTTGTCGGCCCGCTTGCGGCGCTTGCGCTCGGCCCCCGCAGCCCACCGCCTCGCCGCCTTCTCTTCCAATCTTCCATCGGGTTTGTAGTATCACGTGTACACCACGCAGTTATCAAGCCGCTATACGCCGTGAGTCGCCAACGCACGCCGCTGACGACGAGTTTGAATGCGTTAAAGATATAAGGCGCGTTACTACACTGATACAGCGTCGTGTCCGTGGCTTAGTCGGTAGAGCGTCGCGCTGCGGCCGCAAAGTCCTCGGATCGAAGCCTGGCGCCGGATGCTGTTTTTTTTATATATATAGAGAGAAGGACTGCGGACGCCGCCGCCGCCGGCGGCGGTGGAAGGTTTGGGGTCGCTTATAAAGTGCATTCGCACTTAAAACAAGGTTCCGTGATATCGTAGAAAAGTGACGGGAAATTGGCTATGGTGTGGCCACGGCTTCACACGTTTTCTTTAATATCTCCGTTATTTGTTCGAAGATTGCGATGATATTGGTATCATTGTTATCGGGACTAAGCAGTCTTTCTAATAAGCCCAACTTGTATTTTCTCTTCATGGCTCCTTTAAGACGTGGGCCTGAAAGGTTGCGGATTCTTGGTGTTGGCCAATTTGAGCGAGAAGGAGGCGGTGTCAGTGTTTCAATACGGAGAAGAGTGATCCCACTGTGAAATGCATTTGCAAAAATCAACATTCGGTGCCGTTTTATAAAATACGTAATGTGTTTCCCTGTAAAACTTCTTATTACCGGTGTGCATGAATTCTATTGGGCGCTTAAAAGTTCTAGTTACGCCATTCAGCACTGTCTTGAATACTGAGAGTAAATGAGTCAGCGGGTCAATCTGTTAAGGAGAGGAAGTGTAGATATTAAGTGCATTGTACTTCTGCCAATACGGTTCGAACGCAAACGAAAATTTACGGCCACAATCATGGCAGTCTCTGAACCGTAATCTCATCGTCGCAACTTTTGGTTGTGACGTAAAGATTGCGGTTCAGAGAGTGTACTACATGTGTTATGTGAGTTATTCACGAAAGGTATTCCTGAGAATAACAAAAACTAGAGCCGTTCCACTCAACATGACAGCGTTCTGAAGTGCAGAGCAGTGATTCGCCATAATGGGCTGTGGCGCCGTTATTTGCTCACTGCTACCACCCAATACGCTCTTCGCCGCCTTGCCTCACTCCTCTCCTGATGAATTGAACGGAGGTTTATCCAACGCATTTCAAATTTCCCGCCTTTGCCGTGCTCTCGAACCCCCTTCCTGACACAGTGCGAGCGGGAGTACTGTTTTTTTTTTTGTGCTGCTTTTCATCCCGAACTTGGTGGCTTCTTAGCGCGCAGTTCAGAGCGCGCCATTTTGTTTTTGCACGGCCACTTTTTTTTGCTTACTTTAGTTAAAACCAACCCAACGAGCATTCCTAACTAAATGAATGCGGGGGCTGCTGCATAATTACATATACTTGCCTCAAATCTACCTGCAGTTTTCTTTGTGCAAAACAACGGGCAGATATACAACAACCGCCAGTTGTTTAGAGGGTTTCGAACGGTTATGACTATATAAACCACTTGTTTTTCAAAGCCTCTGTGTAACGCACCTACGGTACGCCGTGTGGCTCTACTTGGGTGAGTTATCTCGCCGCGCCGCCTGATTCCGTCAGTCGCTTGACATTCAGCAGCCTTACAGCGAGCGAGCTGCGACGATAACGCGAGCCCCTAAGTGCTCTGCACTTAAAAACATCGGCGGACTGTGGATTCAGTGCAACTGAATCCTAGACACATACGCAGTGCCACAAGACTATTTTTGAGAAAAAGTGCCCTCGTGTGCATCTCAAAACAGTTCCTGGGTCCCCCGGGTTCATTAGGAGTTGAAAAGAGGATTAGCGTTGGCCTTTAAAATCAAGGAGCACCCAAATGAATTTACAGTTTTAGAACAGAGGCGTAAAATAGAGAATGCAATCTCGTAGTTACAAATTTCTTATGCATATCATCAACTGAAATTGAGAAGCAGGAAGAGTCTCAACAATTTCGAGTGAGAAAAGGTCGTCTTTATTGGCGTGTAGCAGTAAATAGATATCGCACGTACTACTGCACCACATTCACTTAAAAGAGAAGTAAACAATATAAGCGAAATGTCAGACACCTCATGGTTTAGACCACAGTCAAGTCACACACACTGTGGTGTAGCAAACTTCACTTAGCATTTGGAAAGAATAGAAATAAAAACTAAGCACCGCAGGAGACTGGAAAGGCAGAAAAATTAACCAACATTTTGTAGCAGTTTCTTATACATACTGGGCCGGCGACAACGTAAACAGTGTTGCAATATTTGCTCAAGCATCAGGTCAACTGTAAATGTTCCTGCGTAGTACCTAAAGTAAACGCAACGAAAATTTTTAATTATCTTTGAATTGTGAAAATCTAGTGGCAGACAAGTGCAACCCCTTTAAAAACGCCATCACGCCCTTTTTTGTAATAGCGTGATTGATGTTAGAAAACACCAAAATCTACCGAGTAAAAGATCATCGTTTATATTTGTCGCAGTGGCGCTACAAAGAAAACTCACAGAACTGAAAAACAAATTGGTTACGGTGTACATTGGATTCGAGGTAAACATTGTCTCGTAAGTGGGTGTTTTGTAATTTCCTAAGGTTGTTGAAACGTGCAAAGTGTTCAAACCACTGGGGCCAAGTACTCATGCCGTCTGCAGAAAGAAATTCAAAACCAAACAATTCAAACAGAATGAAAACTAGGAACCACACATGCATGCCTGTCTTGCAGAAAGTTATATGCAGGGTAATTGAGAGCACTATGTTACAGACAAAAGAGACGCCTATTCTTTGTCAGTCACTTAGGGTGGGGCCGAAGGGCAGTCCTCATATATATATCATTGCTGGTGGTCCTGCTCTTCGTATTGCAACAAAACCCGCTCTCTGCTGCTCCGTGCGTTTAATTTACAATGCCTAGATAATCTTAGCGAACGTTCACAAATATTTGGACTGCACAATAGCATTGCCGAAACGAAACATTTTCTTTGCTCCGTGTTTGTTTCATCAGTTAAGCCGAGCAGGAGCGCCCCCAGTGGCGTTCAGAGTCACCACTACTACGCGCTTATTGTAACATTTGACGTGTGAATGGTCTTCACGCCACTATTTGAAGTGGAACGAGTGAAATAAAAAAACAATAAAGCCGAGAAAGCTCGCTTATGGTGAGTGTTCTTTAAGGACGGTAGGCGGTCGCAGCGGGAGAGGCACTTGAGTTTCTCATCTTATCTATGCCGGAACGCAGTGCAGCTATCGCCGGGGCCCGTTGACCTTCTGCGAAACAAAAGTAGCGGTTGGTGTATGGGGGCGAAAAGTAGTCAACTCTAATTCTAAAGCACCTTCTTTACCACACCTTGATGTTGTCACAGATGTGTCGTCACATAGGCACAAATTCATGAAATTAGTTGGATGTTGGTGTTAATTTGCAGTGCTACGAACAGGACTTAAACCAATCGTGTCAATCGTTTTGTTTTACGCACCGTTTTTTCAGTACCAAGTAAACTTGCGAACTATCATTTAATTTGTCTCCTTAAATCTACTTCAGCCGGTAGACCAGTGGTTGCCCTGCTGTGTGAGTACGACGCCCTGCCCGGCCTGGGCCACGCCTGCGGACACAACCTCATCGCCGAGAGTGCGCTGCCTGCGGCTGTGGCACTGCGTGGTATTTTGCGACAACACCAAGAGCCGTGCGGAAAAGCACTAGAGGGAAAAGTGAGCCAGAATTTATGGCTGGCCGAAACGCGAACAATTAATGCCTACACGAAGTCCCTCTCACGTTTTTTCCTTGGCTCTGCTCATGGCTCTTCATTTAAAGACCTGTTCACTGTGTCTAAGAAGAGCATGGCGCAGTAAGAACGGATTTTTTAAAATCAATCCTAATGTTCACTCTGCATGCAGTAAAAACATCTTGAGTTTATCAAGGTGTCTCAGGAAATGGCTGCAGCATGCTCGTTTTGACCCGCAGTTTTAGCGGTGGATTTTCTTCGCTGTGAACGTTTAATTGCCGTTACTCTCTACTAAGTCAAAAAACAAAATTTTCTTAACCCTAGGAAGTCGCTTGGGCGATCCCAGATTATCTCCATCAGTAACCAAAATAGGCTGCGGTTGTAGAAAACATGCAATGAGTTCTTGAAATACGCTTGGTTATGCACTGTGACAGTAGATTCGACGGCTGTGACGGCAAGGGTTCACTTGCATGATTTATTACGTAGAAATAAAGAGTGTTTTCAATTGAGTTACATCACCATCTGTCTTCGCGACAGTATAAACGTTTGAAGAATGAAGTGACTTCAATGAAGAAGTTCTTATATTACCACCCCGCACATGCAGAGTTAAGTACACTGATGGTGACGTTGATTGGCACGTCGTTAATCTTAACCTTAAGGTTATCAAACCTTAAGGGCCAAAACAGAAGAGGAAAGAACGGTGATGAGGGTTTTTCGTCCGCATCTTAAACGGAAGAAGCGGGGATGTCTCCGTTTCTGTGGATATTCAACTGAAAGACGCCTAGGTGTGTGGTCATGTCCCAGACTTGTCTCTCGCGCGTGAAAAGCTATTATCACGTACCTGCGAAACGCAGGTCATGACCACACACAGTAAATACCGTACGCATTCGTGCGGATGAACATCTTTACCATCATCGCCCTTATCATTCAGGTGGCGTAGCAAGTTAGGCCTCTTAGCTCGACTGATGTCGTTAGACAAGTGAGACTTGTTCTCTCTCTTTTTGTTTCACTCTCAATCGAGAATCGGCTACGGAGAGAAGTGATTATAGCCAAGCCACAAGACATATACGCCTTCGGAAACGCCAGTGGCAAACTTTATGCTCTTTCAAGCTTTCCCGTTTTCTATTACGCATGCCACCATTTTACTTTTGTTGGGCTCAACTTAACAATAGATGGCATCTTATGGTCGCCATATAGCAGCCAGTACATGTACACCCTTATTTAGCGTGACCTGCAGTGCTTCCTATAAAGCGAGAAAGTGGGGGCTGTAAAAAGTACCCACTTTTATATTACGTAAGTGCAGCCAAATATTGACAACTGCAGCACTCCTTGTACTCTGCAAGTCAAAGGGTACGTGCGAGGTGTTTGAGCAGGTTGACGTAAATGTTCAAGTGCATGAGAAGCACTGTTTGTACGCGGAAAGCAAAGAAAAAAGGCAACACTAAAAAATCCCCCAGAGCAACTAAATGTCCGCTTAACTGCTATGAAAACGAACGGTGGTGACAGATTTCAATAACTTCTTTACGGGCCCATCGCATTTGCGCATCTCTCTGCCTCTGTTTTTTTCTTCTTTTTTGTATTTCAGCTCGAATTACTTCGACCGGCTTCCCTTCTGCCACGCGGTGCTTGCGGCTGTTTATTCGCTTTTCTTCGTCGTGAGGCGATAATCCCGCCAGCAAGCAAAGTGACAGACGCCACAGCTTTCCTAGAATCAGGGGTCTCTGCAGTTAGTGTGCATCCATTCCATTCACGTGCGGTCACATTAAGATGTCACTCGGCACGCACCGTTAAACCACTTTGACCTTTCTAGTTCGTCGATTTGTGATCCCTCAGCAGCCGATCCGTGATTAGTACCGCCGTGCAAGCACGGCGTGTTCCAACATCATATGAGGGAGAAAAAAGAGTGCGCAAGTGTAAAATAACCATAGGAAACGAATATAAAAGGAAATAAAATGATACTAAATTAGTAACCAAAATATCTGCTATCATATGAGCTTGTTCTACCCAACCTTTTTTTTTAACCGCGGCGGTGGCTCAGTAGCTACGGCGTTGTTCTGCTGAGCACGAGGACGTGGGTTCAACTCCCGGCCGCGGCGGCCGCTTTTCTGATGGAGGCGAAAAAACGCACGTGTGTACAAGATTCTGCTTACGTTAAACAACCCCAGGTGGTCAAAATTATTCAAAAGCCTTCCACTACGGCGCGCCTCATCGCCTGCTGTTTCGTTGGTGCATTCAACCTTACAATCAATCAATTACCCGAACTTTTTTATATTTCCTTTTATTTTTGTTTTTCATCAGCAGCTTTACGAAATTGCAGATAAGTGTGGTGATAATGGACGCCAAAACCACCTGGACTTCATGAAGCCCAAGCGATATAATGGTAACTACTGGTAGTCGTTATTTATAGAGAGATGCACCTACTTATCCACTCTGACAACCCGCAATACTGAAATTTTCTGGGGCTGTTGTTGACCACTCTCGTACCCCAGCGCCTAATTATTTAACCGTTCCGCCACAGCAATGATGACTACTTTCAAAAGGAAAGTTCTGGTAGTCAGCCCGGAGTGTATGAACATAATTACGCGGCAGGACTACCTTTTTTAATGTACGGACTTTTTTAATGTACGGACACTCGGTCAAAAAAAGAATTCATTCAAGTTGTAAGACTGGCCTGTTATGCGCACGTAACCGTAGCCCGCGCCGCACATAACGTAGTAAACATTCGCTGCCGTTTTATGCTGTAGAAAGCAGACTCGGTTGGTGTGGCTGATGCGGCTTACTACATTTATTTGAAGAGCGTAGGCCCGGCCAGAAGTGGGAGTGGCAAGACGAGCTACCGCCCCGCTGCGCAGTCGTGTTCGATCTCCGTGTGCAGCGCGTGGAACGGCTGACGCTGGTCCAGGCACCGCTGATGATGACCCTGGCGCTCATGATGACAACGGCGACGGTGTCACGACAGGGCTCCCCCGCATTCCCCCCTCCCCCCATTGAGCGCGTAGCGCGCTATGGAAATAGAGGACGGATGTTGGGCGGAGCAACAAAACTATGTACAGGTGTGTAGAACACCGGTGATCAGTAAGTTTGTCTGGGTCAATGTCTTTATACTGTCCTAGTAGGGTCGAGGGAGGGGCGTCCGGTGAGTGCATTTCCCTCGAGGGACCGGGCCTGGGAGTGGCGGAAACTAGCGTCGTGCGGCGCGGAAGCTGCAGCAACGCCAAGAGATGAAAGTGATGCCCACCAAAGTTCGAGTGCACTGTCGGCGCCAAAAAACCTGCCAAGGAACCGGGACGACACGGCGTACGAGTTTTGGGCGGCTCCGCCATGTAGACAGCTTTGTCGTTGCGCGGAGCACGACCACGTGTGCGGCATTAGTGGCGCAGTCGCCGCCGTGTTCGTCTAAGGATGGGCGACTGATGGGCCATTGACCATCGTGGCGGCTTGAAGTGACGCTACTCATATTGGGTCAAGGTAGGCGAGTCACGTAGAAGAGTGGTGAGTGCCCTCCGAACTCGAACGAATAGGTGTAGATGGCGACGGACGAAACGTTGCCTCCGCAGAGCGTGTGACATCCGCACTGTCGTGGAAGGGTTGGGTTGATATGGAGTGATGAGTCGGGCGCAAGGTGCACGAAGCTTGTGAGTTCGCGTGTAGCTGCCCTGACTTGGACAGGAAGACACAGCGTCGTTAAGCGAAGGACCCGATGCAATGCATCAGATGGATAGAGAAGAGGAGGAGGATGACGAATGGCATCCTCCAGATTTTGAATTACCGTTCCCGTCAAAATTTCTGGTGCAAGTAGTTCAGGAATGTCCATCTCAGTTCGTTCAGAGGCTGGCCGCCACGTCCCGGTCACCACAGGTAGAAAGCAGATTCGGTTAGTGTGGGTGCTGCGGGTTCCTACATTTATTAGATGCGAAGAATCTCATGCTCGCGGCTGTGTCCCTCCCTGCCTCGTTGTCGTTGTCCGCCGTCCGCACTCTACTGCGCATGCGCGTCTCTTCAGACCCGTCAGCGTTTGGGGCTGACGTCAGCGCAGTCCACTATTAAAAGGAAATACTTAGGCAGCGCCGGGTTTCAATCCCACGACTCTCTGGCCGCAACGGGAGGTACGTGGCACTCTTCCCACTGCGCTACAAAACCGAGACGGGAGCATGTGCTACAAACGCACCTTATGTCCTTCAGCTCATTCAAACTACGTCGAGAAGCTACTGATAGAACGAAGGCACGCGAAGCTGAACGTCAACGGAAACGACGAACTAAATACTAATGGGAACTTCAGTCGAGCCCCATGGCTGCTTCACATACTACTCAGGGTTCCCCTGCGGGAATATGGTGTAATTTTTTGAAGTGCGTAGGCCCGGCCAGAAATGGGAGTGGCGAAGACGAGCTACCGCCCGGCTGCGCAGACATGTTCGATCTCGTGTACAGCGCGTGGAACTGCTGACGCTAGCCGGACACCGCTGATGATGATCCTGGCGCTCACGATGACGATGGCGATGGTGTCGCTACAATGCATCCCAATTCAGCCTTATAAGCAGCGGTAGTTGTGTTAAAATCACCACATTGCAAATGTGACCGACTATGCCTTTATAAAGCGAAATTGACTAACGCCATCTTGTTCGGCGAAGCGTTATGTCACCATTTTGCCGTAACATAAACTTCACCTCATATAACCCGCCGGAACGTCGCATGGCTGCGCATGGTCGGACATCGACGATCTTCCATTGTCAATCTTAACTATCATAGAGTTTGGTGCTACAGTCAAAATAGTGCCTGAATGAAATTGTTGGCGTCCACAGCTTTAAAGGTACGACACAAATAAACAAAGAGTGTCTGCTTCATTAGTCACAAGTAGCGATCGAAATTCGAAAAAAATTATCAACATATTTTGGTATTGTCGAGATATATGGCCATCTTTTTTGGTTGTCTTCGTAACCCAGTTTAAAGGCCAAAATTGTAAATCATTCTCGTGCAACAGGATGATACCTCGTAACGTCTTTTACTCTGCTCACTTGACTAGAAGCATAGCACGTTGAAAGAAATTTCATTCTTTTGTAGTTGTTCGCTGTATAATTTTTACTGCATCTTTTATAGCTATTTGTAGCATGTATACCTTTTTTGTATTCCTCCGTGTTGAAATAAAAGCCTTTTTAATACTCATCGTGACTTACTTATGCATGTAATTCCAATGTGTTTTTCATAGGTGTTTAATAACATTCCGGTCCTGCGGTTGTTTATAAAAAACAGCATGCGTGCACGCCACGTTCAAAACCTTTTGTTGGTAAAAGGAAACTGCACTTCAGTCGCAGGAAAATTTAAAGTACTAGTTACCGAATAAAATCAAACCATTCGCATGGTTTTTTCAGCTCACATCATTGCACTTTTCCTCTGGCACGGTCGAGGTTACACGAGATAAATAGTATTCGCCTAGCAGGAACCCCATGCAAAGCTCACAGATATTCGGCTACGCGATTAACACACCGCAGTGTAAGAACAGAAAAGATGTACATTTATTATTTATTGGGCTTGAGATTGCTGTTCTCACCGAATTTATTAGCTTCAGCAATTATTCGCCGGCACCGGCCGCTGGTGAGGTTGGAGTGCACAAGAGCCCTTTTGAAGCACGTACAGTTCACTGCTCTTTTTTGTCTCCCACGAGGCTGTCATGCAGTTTGCACACATCAGGCTCGAAGAGGTCGTGGAGCAGTGTGCCCTTCTCGTCGAACCAACTGGCGATGGACTTTTCCAGTTTGGCTTCGCAGGTCTTTTTTGTGGCGCCATGCTTGTACTGAATGTCCAGGTGGTAAATGTGGTCGAAACGCTTCAGCGATGAGCTTACCGTCCAGACGTTGTCGGGGTCCAATCCGGCTTGGTCTTTTTTGCAGCGCCACGAGGAAGATGCTCTTTTCCACAAAGACCGAGTAGAGCTTGAGCAGGCCCATGAGCGAGAAGTAAGACAGTACGCAAGCGATGAGCACCGGGTCTCGACTCAGGGAAAGGGTACAGAAAGTCCCACAGGAGCGCAAACCCTGCTGCACCAACGGCGATGAGGCAGAGAGCCAGCCGACAATCGACGAGTCGGTGGTTTTCCACGTAGTGATACTTCTCGGCGAACACTTTCTTCACCGCGTCGTCAAGAGCATTGCGCACGGCAGATCCATCCCATTTGTCAACTTTGACCGGCTTCTCGGCTTCTTTCTCTTTACCTGGCGCATCTCCAATGTTTTGGGTTTGCTTGGTAAATGAAGCAGAGGAACGCTGCCCACGACGTGCCTTGGATACCATGGTGCACCTCCGCCGAGTAAAGCAGTCGAACGATTGCAATACCACTGGGTGATGTTGTCTTCTTCCTCCTCTTTTGGTCGTGAATTAAAGATTCATGATGATGATGATGATGCTGACCGGGTTGGATAATGGCACATACCCGCAATGGCAACTGGCCATGTCGAAGTAGGCTACTGCAGCATTAATAGTGGATACAAAATAATAACATTTCATAAGAGCGAGTACAAAAACTACACTATGTAAATAGCGATGTTTAGTAGAATTTTCTTACGAACACTAAATACTGGTCCTCCGAGTGTGTCCTTATTTGTTAGAGTGTACCCCCGATGACCACCGTAATATATTTAGTTGTTCTTCCAGTGTTGGCGGAGCAAATTATACAAGGCAGCTAGAAATATCGTGTAAAGAGGCTTTATAATTGTTAGAATCGTGTGTGAGACAGTGTAGGCCGATTTTAATTATAAACTGGTCTAGCTCACGCAGCCTTGATGATGTAATTGGTGTGAACCCGAGGCGATGCCTGGCTGTGCCAATATATAAACGGGCGTAACACACATAGGTAAGCCCAACAGCACGTTTTTTCTTTAAATCCTGATTCAACGGATTAAGTGTTGTTTGTGATAATTCATGAATTTAGTTTGTTGACAATAAAAAGCCTTACACATGAGCAAAAATGAGCCTGGTATTTGAACGGAAGTGCGACAACATGAAGAATTTGCGAAAGAAAATTTTCCTACGTATGCAATTTCGCCCGAATCGCTCGATATTTTTGGGCATTCCTCTTCATAACGAAAGAAACACGGAATTCTGCTTGCGGCACGTCCAACTTTCCCGCAAATGCTCAGTACCTCTAAAGCTATTTGGCGATATTCCCACTTTTCTAGGAACGTAATAAAAGAGCTGTGTCAAGCTGCTAAGCGAAATTTGAGTGTGCAGTGGAACCTTGAAAACTCTAGGTGAACAGCTTAGTGTGTTTGTCCTACAGGTATTACATCTTACTCGTGTTCGCTTCTTTGGCGATGTAGTTTTGCAAATCCCCGCTCACCAATTTACATGTTCATGACCAATCTCGAAATGGCCTTTCGGGGTTTTATCTGAGAAACATTTGTATGCAAAATCCAGTTGGATGAACGCAAAGGAAACCAAACCAAAACCAAAGGAATGAACGCATATTGTTGAATGTGTAAAATAAGCAATTTACCTCATATTCTCATTTCTCCTATTAGAGGCTAGATAGGAGAAAAACGTTGCCAAGCAGGTTACAGAAATTCTTACCATGGGTAACCGGCATTCGCAAAAAATGCCGTTTAATATTTCGATGGGCCTGCAATTATAATTAGGAATGTCAAACATATTTGAAAGCGTTTTTAGTTTTTCCGGGTTTCTAATAAAACAAATGCGGCCATATTAAGTTCCTACAGAATTATAGGAATGTATTGCTTAAATGTCAAGTCTCTAGGGCCAACTTGGCCTGGACAACATGGCCGGGCGATGGTATTACCAGTTGCCCTTTTCACTCTGTTATAGGCCTTATAGAAGATGTTTGCCTTTTACCCACGTGTTGGGCCAATCACGGAAACATGTTTATACGCATTCGTATGGCTTATGTTTGCCAGAAAAAAACCGATTCGACATATTGAAGCTCCAAACAGACATACAGGAATACGTTAAAAGGCAATTTCGATTACCAGATACATATTCAAGCCAGAAGGATTAGTTAAATGGAAAATTGCGAAAGCACTTTTTAGATGCTCCGCGCAAAGAGGCCACCATTCCTGCATTTGCCGCTTTAGAGGAGAAAGGCGCCTGCGTGCCGAGGCAGTCACTTCGGAGTGCGTCCCCGTGGGTGAGAAGGAAAGCTCCAAGATGGTTTTGTTGCTTCGAGGAGGCCCAGTCGATCTTGTAATATATCGGTGCCGTACGCATGACTAATGTATTAATAATTTGACTTCCGTTGGGCTACTCTGGGTAACTAAATTATGGGATTCGCCAGATACAGGCATTTCGCTTGCCTATCGTAAATTCTACTACGGCTGGGTGTTAGTGCCCACGGCGATAAAAAGTTACACAGTAAAAGCTTGTTTATTCAAAGTACAAGGGGAGCTCTCCTCAGTTCCAATTTATGAAAGATCGAACTAACGAAAGTCGAGACCAAAAGACGTACAATGCGACTGGGAACACTACACTTAATTGCGTGAGAAAGTCTGCGGATGAAGCCTTCCTTTTATGATTGAACGCAAATGCTAGCACTTTTTGCTCTAACGAGTTAATGTAGCGGAGCGCTTCTACTTCAGGTATACTCCCGAACTGAAAAATGAACTGCCTGCATTCTGTCCGGTCATCGCTTCCGAGAGATGGCCGCACTGGCGCTTCGTCCGCACCCTCCCCGTGGTGTTTGGCAGTGACAGGTTCTAGGCGTCAACCCTCAGACATGATGCCATCTGTCAGCACGCCCGACACTCGAGTTCACATTGACGCAAACTGGAAAGGAACTTCTTCCAAAACAGTCAGTCATGGGTGTTTTAGACTAGCTTTTAACCGATTTAATTTCTCTTCATTTTTCTCGCCCTTCCAAAGGCGACGGCAGCCTCGTGTAGACAGCGGTGTTCTCTAGCCGCGGTTAGCACCCAAGCTGCCGGTGCGGTGGCGCGTACATGGACTGATCGGTAGCGAACCTAGTTCAAATTAACGGTCGTTATTATACATACCTTCTATGACGCTCGGCCGGACATATTGTACAGTTCGAATTATACATAAAGCCCAATAGCTGAACTTCGAACTACTGAGCTTTCAGTGTATAATGGTTTCAAAGCGTTTGCAGTGAAGCTGTCGGATGGTTAGGTTTCGGTGGATTCTTGGCGTGCGTGCACAAGGACTCTCGAGAATACGAGGGTAATTCAGAAGTGCGAGACGTACCATGGCACGAGGCGTTCGTACGTGGGAGTTGTTCGCTTGTTTCCTTGTTTGTTTGTTTGCGTGTTATTTGTTGCGTCCTTCTGTGTCCGAATTGGCTTTACCTAGGTAAGCTAAGGTTCTTAAAATATAATTTTCATTCTGTTCTCGCACGAATGGGAAGACTGACGAATTTGCATCATTGAACGCGTTCGTGCGGACGTAGAGAGACAAGTTTGTTTGAGGGCTGGCAAATATTAGATGCAGAGCATCTGATTCACTCGCCTTGTCCCTCCGGCGTCGTCGTCGTCGTCGTCGTGCGGCGTTGTCCACCCCTCCCCCATTCTTCTCGCCGCGCCAGCTGCGCTCTCCACCGCTCACCCCCTCTCCTCTCCGATAGCGAAGACTCTCTCGCGAGGGGCATTGGATTGGATTCGATTGAATTGGATTGGATTGTGATTGGATTGCATTGGCATTGGCTGGATGGGATTGGTATTGATTGGATATGGAAAAGTGGATGTTTTGGATTGTGTTGCGTTCATAGCCGCGGCACGTTGCGTCATAGCCGCGGCAGACGCGCTGGGGCCGGCGCATGTGCAGTACTCTCTCTTCAGCGGTTTCCTCTCCTTCGGGCGCGCTGCGCATATAACCGGTGTGCCGTTCTCCGGCGAAGCAACATCCGCGCTTGGCTCAAACACCTAGAGTCCACGCGCTTTACAAGTACGCCAATGTCGTCATCGACTGGGACCGGCTTACGCAGTCCCCTCAACGTTATGCGCGCTATAAAACGTCAGTCCCTTCGCCGCTCCGCCTATGAGGTCGCATCTACACAGGTCCGCGAGGGGAGGTGAGAGTTTTTCTTATTTAGTACAAAATTCTCACATGGTCTTAATTTCTTTCGAGTCGTGTCAATACATTAAAACTGGAAAGTGCGTGCTCAGTAATATTCTTCTTTAACAAGTCTATTTTGTTACGTGCAGTGAGAGGGAAAGTGGCCGAAATACGGGATTTATGTCGCCAATGTGGTCAGAGGTATTTGACAAGTGTGCGTTTTTATCGGTGTTGGTGCAGCTTGATGCCTTCTGGTGGCGTTGTTGATCGCTTAGGCTACTTGCTCTTAACGCTATGCAGCGATTGATACTTAACACCGTATTTTAGCGCTGCTTTTTAACTTGTTGAATACTTAGAAAGTGCAGTGCATGAGTCGTAGGAGGCTCAAACAGTGGAGCACGAGGAATTAGGGGCCCGTTTTATTTTTCGGGTTTGTATTTTTAATGAGACCACCATCTCCGCATGCCCTAATTGTCCAAGGCCGGACTTTAATTTCAGTGATGAAGCGAGGTGTAAAAACCAATGCTCTTTAAATACTTTCCTCACCACCCATTGAACCAAAAATACCTTTATTTAGATTTTGGAGAATTGTTAATTAATTTCGAGTTAATTGAGGTCTATAAAAAGAAATATACCACAACATATTATGAGAACACAGATGCTGCTAGTCTCATCCAAGGAGCTGGAACCTGTAAAAAAAATAAATGGTGTCAAATTGAATACAACAAAAACAAATTTGTGCACTTTGCGGTAAATAACTCGTTTTTTACTTGGAAGGCCTCTGCCTTTCCGTATTCTTTTGAAGTTTACCAGCTTACTGTAAAGTAACTATGCTATAGAAAGGATGTATTAAAAACTATGTACTTGTTAAAGAGATACTGTTTCAAGCTTTCCCTGTACTGCTGTTACTCGTACGCACAAAGAACGTACATCAGTAGACAGGGTGTCGCGCCACACCTCTGGAGGCTTGAAATTAGTATGTAAATAAATTACAGAACAAATATCAATTTCAAAAAAGGTCAGCAGAAGAATGTTGATATAGCCTGATTCCGTGCGTTCTATACTATTTACAGTTAATCATACAGGCACCGTTGTGTATGTCATCCGTTGGTGTCTGCGGTACGAATAACAAGCGATTCTATTGCGGAACAACGCTTGTTGGTTCATTCAGTGAGAAACAGATTCAAAACGCCTTTTTCCGCTAAAACAAACTGCACGCAAGGCACAGATAAATTAAACGAAGCCCTAATAACGAAGCCACAAATAGCGGATCACGCGTATTGTCTGCTCGCCTGGCATCCTTACCCTCAGCCTCTGGCGCGTTCGTGATGACGCCGAGTCAATGGCACTGCTGGAGCCGCTGCGCCGAGCAGGGCTTCCAAATATTCGGCGGCGATGACTACATAGCGCAGCAGGTTTATCGATATATTAATAGAATACAGAATGATGGCGAGTAACCCCACCAAGCCGTCGAGGTCCATCTCTTCGATGTGCTTTGAATTTTCCAAGCGGCGGCATTTTGTCAGGCTGTAAACCTGGAAATTTCAGACGAGAGAGTGTGTTTTAAAGGATCGAATAGAGGACATTGGAATCCTTCAAATGTTTCCTCTCGGGAAGGGGTTGGTTAATGTGCATGAGAACACAATTCGAGGCGAACGGGTCCTAACATACAGAAGTATTGCCCGTACATTCTGCAGTGCTCCCAATGAGTGTACAAAGTATAAGTGCTCCTTCGTCTCCATCGGGTGTATTTTCCTTTGTGAGCAGCGGGAATTGCTTTAAAAGTTATATAAATGCCCGGTTTACTGCCCTTAATTGACAACTACTAGCACTTGTAGTTTGACGCTTTACCGATTGTTTGAATATTCGGTTGCAGCTAAATTGCAAATAGCCATACCGTTTTCACCTACGTTTACAAAAAAAAATGTGCGCAGCTTGCCCTAATGGTGCAAGGCCTGAGTCAACAGCGGGGCTTCCGACCACCTAGCTTTTACGTGGCTTGGCTAAGTTGCTTTTAGGTTTTGCCAGGTTATGTTAGGTTCTGGTATGTTGGCAGGCCTGCCAAAGTCGTTTCCAGGTTTTGTGATGTTATCCTAGGCTTGGCCAAACAGTTTCATAGTTTCGCAAGGTTGTGCTAGGTTTTGCAAAGTTGTATTTAGGCTTGGCTAAGTTATGCGTGGCGGGTCTAAGTCTTATTTTCCTGCCGGCCGGTCGGTCCCCCACACATTACAGCGGTCACGATATGGGGGCACACCTCCTTAGCCACCACTTGAGTTGGATGCGGGGCGAAGCTATATGGGGTGAAGCTAGGTCATCACAAGCTCCGCCGCTGAATGCCGCCTTTTAACACTAGTTGAATCAGCCCACATTTTTCCCACTTCAATATGAACCCACAATACCTCGCAGCTGCCAGACATAGCCAACACATCAGAAACATGGACCACCCTATCATTAACGGATCCTAAACCCGATCCCCAACCACAAGAGAGGCGGAAATCTGCAAAACAACACCAGAAACGGTTTTGCCACCCTAATACACTCAGCATCTACACTGACGCATCTAAAACAGAATCCAGCACAACTTCGGCGTGGCATATACCGGCATTTAACTTCAATAGCGTTCATTCCTTGCCACCAGATACGACCATTAAAGGGGCAGAACTAGAAAGTATCATCCTCTCAGTTCGTCACATTGTTCATAACATATCTTTTTCAATGTAAAAACTCATACACATTCACATAGATAGTTGGGAAGCTTTCCTGGAATGTCGCCATCAACTATCATACAGCCTACGAGTAAAGAATATCTAAGAACTCAAGAGCATCCTTCATCAACAGAACATGGGTGCCCGGCCATGTCGGAATCCCCGTGAATGAGGCGGCCCATTTGGTTGCACGTGCATCGTTCCCAAACGTGCCCCAAGGCAGCTGGACGCCTTCGGACTGCGATAATGACCCTGACGAGCACCGGACCGCCATCAAACAACAACGAAAAGACATTCTCGCCTCCCTGGTAAACCACACTCCCATTCCCAAGTCCTATTCTCGCTATCAACAAGTCCGCCTCAGACAGCTAATGACACTTACCAACCTTTTCCCTGCAAAACGACAACAGTTTTTTTCTTTCGTCACCTAATCAAGGCATATGTATCCCCTGTGAAATTCCGGACACCACTGAACACATTATTTGGACATGCACCCAATTTCAAACTGAAAGACAGGTTCTCCTAGACACCCTTCCCGCTAACTTACGACCAAATTCCTTAAATGATCTCCTGCGTCTGTCCTACCCACCTAATTTAGCGAAGGCAGTGTGGGACACTCTGCTGCATTTCATATCCCGACCCACTATTTTCTCTTGCTGTTTCCCACCCATACCCATCGTGAACCTTAACTTATCGCTACCCCTAAGGGGGTCTGATGCACTAGCAAGAGACCCCCAGGTGTTTTTTCTACATTTCAATAAACGTTGAAAAAAAATATGAACCCATTTGGCTCTAATACTTCTGAAAATTCCTTCAGGCTTTTTTTTTTCTTGTAGGAATTGCGCACTGCGGGCTAACCTAACCTTTTTTCTTTTGGGTGAACATGTTATTGTTCCCCGCTGCTGCTAACCCCGCACCTCTCGGACTGTTGGGATTTCCCTGTAGTTCGGTTGCCGGTTCAACGGGGTAAAGGTCTCGGGATCAATTCACGGGACCCGGCTAACCGTATATTCTTATTCAGACGCGCACTCCCTCCCCACAGCCGCTTGTAGGCTCCTTTACCCCTCGCCACATTCCCTCACGCTTCTTGGCCTAGACGCATTTTCACCCTGTCCACTTCGGCGACCATTATAGTTTTCTGGTAGCGCTACAGGGTAAACCACAAAAGCTTGAACATGGCTCGGCTGGTAAAGTAATATGGACAACATATCCTTTCAGGTGATTGATTACGAAGGGAAGTGGCACATACATCGGCAAACAATGCACTTCGAACCTCAACGCCTTGGACTTATAACGGAACGTTAAATTAGGAGGATAGAAAACTGACGTTCGCTATAAGCATTCTGCCGCTCCAATTATTCAATCACGTGAGGTTGTACGAGGTACGATACACCAAGATACACCAGGATAAAAATCTTGAGCAGGCCTTTTGACTAGGCTTATGATTCAACTGGTTAAATTACACATTGCGATATGACGACAGTGTAGATTTTTTCCGCATTGTAGCCTTTGCAGAAACATGACCCAGTTGTCGAAAACATTCGATGGAAAAGCCGCATATTGTCTCTTTTGGCTTCAATCTGGTGACCCAAATATGTTTCTTCTCTTTAAACGTGCGCCGCCCTTACCCTAGCGGGAAAATTCAACTGGATGTACGAGGTACATGATCACTTGTAATAATTTCTTTAGCACAATAAAGACATAAAGTGCTGTGCAAACATTGTATTTGCTAAATACGGGGGGGGGGGGGAGAACGTCCGGTATTGTGAGGCGTATTCTTGAGAAATCGCGGCCGTTGATGTTAGATAACAACCAACTGTTAATAGATAAAGTGTGGTTTCACAAATTAGGAAAGGAATATGCCTGTATCTACTTTCAGTGAAAGTAAAATTATATGGCTATTTGGGGACACAGATAACTTAAGGTATGTAGCAGAAACGTGTCAACGATGCTTAGACGTCCACCTTTAATTACCATCGTCGAACACAATCAACGTCGTATTACGCTAGGCTGCGTGTAACCATGTAGTTCGTACTCCTGTTAGAGCTTGCAGGGGTGTAAATCAAAGTATTTGTGGCCTCCCCGCCACATTTACGGCCGGCCGTCGCATAGGCACGGCATTGTAACCATAGCGAGAAATTTCTTGAATCTGGTTTGAGTGTATTCCAGCGTTTCATGCATTTCTTGCATTGAAGGCAGAATGACGTCGTTACTGCGTCTCCGTGTGATTACGTTATTAGATCATGCCTGATATTCTAAAGCTAATGTTTCAGGCGAAAGCAGCTAACCAGCACAGTTAACACAACACGCGTCCACAACACAGGACACAGTAGAGGTAAGTTCAGACGGCATTCCTAGCTCGCAATCTGCCAACTTAAAGGTAATACCTTCGTTTTCTATATAACAACTAATCGCTTCCCAGCTGCCCACCTGAAGCATATTTGGTGAGTTGTTTCTGAAAGGTGAGAAATGCGGGAGCCAGGAGAAGAGGTCCCGTCTAAGGTATGCGTTGGAGACGTTGAAAAGAGGCGTGAAATTTAGGTAATCATCACGGTTGAACTTGAGATTTTTAAAGGTCGGCTGAAAAGAGAGAAAAAGAAAAAGAGGAAAAACATAGCTTTCCTAAAACACAAGTTTTAGGAAATCATTACTATAACCGATTTTAAAACACCGGCAGGTATAGAAGACCGGTCAGGAGCAATGTGCGAACACTGGCACTTCAGCGCTACTGCAGCGCCATCTATGAAAGTGGGCGATGAACAGGATAACGGGAACGGCCGTCTGTGAGTTGTAGCAGCCCTGGTCGGCGTACTGTCTTTGGATTTAAGGCCCTGCTGTGCATACGTTATTGTCTTAATCATAAAACACGATTTAGGGGATTAAAAAGTTTGTCTAAAATAGTTAATATCTCAGAAATAAAGCACCATTTGCTTCCGGAAAAAGCACTGGGTGCACGAAAGAGGACCAAATCTTTTTAATAAAATAAATTTGTATTTTGTCTGCATAGCCACTTTAAGCATCTCAATCTACTTTAGGGGAGCACCTTTAAACAACTGTGTAAAGAAAAAAGGATATCTATACCGCCAATCTTGAATGCAATTCATTTTTAGCTATTATATTAGAAACCTGAAAGCGAAGCCTAATTTGTACTACGGTATTTTAGGCTAAATAATTTCTTTTAATTCTCTCTTTCTAGATGATGACGCATGCTAGTCTAGGAACACGTGCGCGATACGAACCTGATTCGGTATTTCGGCCAGCAAACCATTCCGCAAAAGCCACACGGCGAGCACAGTAAAGCAGAAGGTAAGGACGAAAGCAATGCAGAGGACCAGAGCGTACAGAGGAAACAGGAGAAGCCATGCTCGGTGCGGCTGCGATAAGGCGAAAGCCAAGAACCTGACAACCTGCGAAGATAAAGGCAGAAGAGATACTCTGACACTTGAAGACTTATCGCGTCTTCTTTACATGTTTTTAGTCTAAAAATGTGCGACCTCCTCTAACTCACCGCAACAAAAGAGCTCGAGATTTAAAGCCGCGCCATAAAAACCTAGCACATCCTTCACCTTTATATGAACCTATATTTATGCCATGAGTGGGACAACACGGTTAAGTTCCGGGATATGTAAAATTTTGTTGTAGTGGTGCTGCTGGCACTTTAAATGTGTCTTCACGTGTCTGGGTTTGTACGGTAAATATTGCTACTTTCTGGAACACCAGTAATTCATTCGAATTTAGTATCGGTAGGCGAAAGACAAAACCACCGACAGACATTTGCACCAAAGTGAAATATTGGGTAACGGAATGCAAGACACCTAAACACAGCAAAACTGCAGTCACTGGGTATTTCACGGTAAAAAACTGAAATACCCTTTTGAGCATCCGTAAATAATCTAGAGAAGATAAACACGGAACAGTTTTGACACCACCCCCCGATGGGAATGAATGGTAGATACAATTTCGGGAAATAAGCCGTACAATCCTTGAAATCTGCCATGATGGTGACAACTATTGGGCGGCCTTAGCACAGCTTCCCAATAATATTCTGTTTGCACATAAGGTAATGTAAAGTTGTTTTCTTGCAAAAGTAGCGCTACGGTGGATTGCAAAAAGAGGAGATACTACGAACACTTCAGCGAACAACTACGACAGTAAAAACATGGGATAGCTAGGTCTAGTAAGAATACGTAAATTTGCATCATATGTTGTTCTGAGAAAGAATCTACGGGTGTTTGGAGGCTAATTTACTACCAGACCAGCTGACGTTTTGAAAACGTGATGCCGATTCTGTGTGTCTTCGTAATAGCATTGAGGGACACTTTCGCGGGGCGAAACCGAAGGAGTGTGAAGAGTCGGCCTACCTCCACCTGTTTAAACAGGCGTCTGAACAAGGACGAGGTATCATGCTCTTATTACCCTTTCACGGCTGAAGGAAGAATTGTGCGCACTAAACAGTGAGTAACAGCTGCTTCCGAGGGCTAACATGATAGTAAATCTCATCGGACGCACCCGGAATAAAGCCAACTTCAACTATTTCAGCCAAATCAGCACCGAGAGTTAACGATTGTTGATTATGATGAACATTCGGTGACAGCTAAATTGTTCCGTCATTCAGTTTGCTCGGATGAGTCACTCCAGCATGAGCTCATGCCGAGATTGGGTAGCACACGCCAGCCACAGACAGGGTGTGCTACACCGGAACAGACATCGGCCGCACTTCGCACCTACTGGCAGGCCTGCTGATGTGGGGGACGACGCGAAAGCCTCAAGACCAACGTCACCCGGAACTAAGAAGAACCCTAAGACAAGCAACGCGTCTTGGATCCGTGATTTTTTTCGCTCACTTCCTTTGCACTAGACTTATTGTCGAATGCGTAGCGGGTGACTACACCAAATAACGCGTCCATCGGGAATGTTTGTATGCAATGTTCCCAAAATCACGTGCTTGAACTATGTATGAGTAATGCATCTCACTTTGCAAGCCACAGGGTCATTACGTTGTTTACTTTCATTTAGTGTGAATGAGAGTGGAGAGAAATATTGATGATTTATTTATGAGGATACCCCTAAACGCAATCGTGTGAAGCGATATCACAGGAAGCAACCTAGCCAGGAACAATGAGGCCAGAAGAATGGCGTATACATTGAGTAGCCAAACAGTACCAATGCCGGCTCTAGTTGATCCCGGGGGTGGACAGACAATCACAAGAAATATAGGCGCGTGCCCGGCCGAGCGCGCTAGAACATTAGAACCTTCTGTCATACTAGAAAATACGTTGAAATTAATAACAAATTGTACCGTTCCCACTTAAAACCCTTGATATAGTGCATGAACATTGCGGAACGTATAATTGACAGGGCGTTAGTACACTTATTTCCTTGAGCACAGTTTTTGCCAAAGCTATTTGGTAGTTTAGTAGGTATACCAAATTAGGCCTATTCCATATCAAAAGATAACCATTAACATTGAACGGTGAAAATCTGCGAGGAAAAGGCCAAAGGTTGAAAAAAAAACACAGAAAACGACGCAAACGCGAAGCAGAGAGGACACAACACACAACAGCACACACGCAAGAGGCAACACACACGAAGTGAAGGATGTTTACAACTATGGCTGTTATTGGCATTATCCCTTTCGAGTTCTCCATCAATTTTTCGCCTCATACGATATGCCCAATTATTTTCGCGGTAGGTCATCATATTGACCTTCAGACTAAAGAGCGCCACTGGAGGGCAGCTAGTGCCCACCAGAGGGAGTTTGGTGGAAGGGGAGGTTTCACCAGCACACCAATTACAGTAGATGGAATGGCGAGATTGCAGAAAAAAACGAAGGGAGCGTATGGAGGCCGGGATGAGCAAGAAGAGGTACCACAGGTGCAGCTCGCCGACATACGTCGGCCGCATAACCTGAAGGATTGTAATAGCTTCGCGTGAACGATCATTGGCAATGGCTTCTGCTTATTTGTCTGGACTCCGCTCCTCTTCCTTCATTAGCAAGAAATAAAAGAAGCATTGTTTTCTCTACTTGAGTGTTTACAATAAATACACCATAGGTTTGTATTCACCTATGTTTATTTCATTTATAGGACTTCTAGACAGACGTGGGAACGCTTAGAACACTTCGTTACGGAACATACTAATTGTCATCTTTATTAAGATGTGAATATTGTTGCTAACAGATAGGTCGAAAAAAATCAGCGGCCATCGCAGGCATCACAATCGCCTTTCCGAAATATGCCCTCAGGCCTCTCGACATTTTGCCAAACTCACCTGTCTTTTGGCGTGAGCTCTCAGGCTCTCCAACAAGTTGCTGGCAATGGCAAGCAGGGCGCTCATGAGGACCGGACAAACGGCTGAAAAACTACGACATAGAACCGTATAAACTGCTGTTGTTGCTGTTGCTTTGGTAATGGAACATGGTTGGTTGGTTGGTTGGAACCAAAAATCAGTGGCGCGTACCCACTCTGGGGGATTGGCAAAGTCAGATTGGGGAAACTGGTCAAGAATTCAAACTAAGGGTAAAATAGAGCTGTGGAGTGTGAGGGCAGTGATGTTGGCAATTTTGAGGAAAAAAAAAACTATAACATACTGAAGTAAAAACAGATAGTACACGTACTCAGCTATACGCTTGGTTATGGAGATTATTCCTCTTCAGAGCCTTGGCACGTGCTACGTGACGTAGTCCAGCAAAAACTCGGAAAACAGGTAAGGTGGTAAACGACTAAGGCTGATCAAGCTACGTTCTTTAACGATCAGCTCGTAAATAAAAAAATGTTTTGAAATATGAAGGAATGCGGAAGCCCCACTTAGGTATAGCCGCAGTGCAGGGGTACGGATGTGTGAAAGGGGTCCTGGCTACCTTCCCCACTTTTCAGCTACACTGGCATATTCTAATTGCAAGAAATAAGACAGTTCTAAAAATATCAATGTCCATGCTTGGAGGCTGATCAATAATTGGGAAAACATCTTTTCAGCCAGAGCCAGGGGCTGTACACAGTAAGCAGAGTTACTGGATATATACCAGTTGCGAAACTCCCCATAGGCCCCATGCATCAAAATCCGGCCTTTGGTTGCCCCCCTGTGACGGGGCAAGCACGGGGCAAGTTGACTAGCCTGTCGTCTGTCGGCAGAACGTTGAAGTATTCCTCAAGAGTGTTTTCGGCTGCTGCCGTAAGTCCTAAAAAGAAAAGCCGCAAAAACACAAGTAAATTTCACCTAATTAATGTATTCTAATTTAAAAACCACTCTTTATTTTACAAAGGAATTTTGAATAATAATAGTTAAGTGAAGTTCAGTTTTTTTCTCCTAGGTGCCGCGCACGTCGACAGAGCAGGAGGCTAGCGCCGCCCGGATTCTGAAGCGGAGTTTCGCAACTGTATGGGGAATTGGCCAGAAAGGGGGTAATCACCGAAGAAAACAATTTGTGGTGCTGAAACAATGTGACAATGGACTTAAGGGTTTAAACAAGAAACAACAAATTTAAGCTATTTGGGTATATGAATCTGGCAGGAGCAGGTAAAAAATAAAGTTGAGGCCAGTTGTCACACAGTGTATGATTGTCAAAACACTCCATCTTTCGCCGCCAAGCCTAGCACTCGCCCCACCGACCTAGAGCAGTGGCATGGTCTTCTGACGAGCCGATACAAGGCTTAGGAAACCTTTGCGGTCTCCCGTGCCAAAATTGTAGTCCCAAGAGTACCGGATGTCAAGCCAACCAGCTTCAGTGAGTAAGAGCTATACGACAAAAATAAATTTTTGTAGAGCCCTTGTCAGGCAAGAGGGACAGAAGCAGGCGTATTGTTGGAACTTGGCTATTCCATTTGCGTGGCACGAGCTCTTCTTGAGCGCTGGTGGGTAGACTGAGTAGCATCGGCCTGGGGGTGTTGAAAATGAGAATCATCAATTCAGTGATGTGGACTCTTTCCCAATATTATGCATCGTACACACCACCAGAATCGCAGAGATGCCAGACTAAATCAATCGAGCAATCTTCGAAAAGTACGGCCACAACTCCACCCCAGTGTATACAGACGCAGCCACCTACCCCAGAAGACGAGCCATGACCACTGTTGTGAATACAACTCAAGCCCCCCACCCGAAACCATTATATCCTACCAGCGGTGCCCTACAGGCAGAAGAGGCCATCGCCCTAGCAATTGCCCAAACCCTGCGCAGGACATTATTACAGACTGCCAACAAGCAACAAGAATGTATAACTTTCTCGAGCGGCTTCTACTCACAGCTCTCTTCACAACCACAAATTTGACTGCAGAATCCACCCCAACACCACGTAAGAATTATTTAGGCTCCAGCCGATGGCGATATGTGTGGCAACGAAACTGCCAACCTGCATGCCCCGCAGCTGACACACCGCGAAAGCCAGGCGTTCGGCGAGCCGTGGCGGGTCTGTCCCCTCTTGTCCTCTAAAGAAGCCAAGCAGCACCTGGACCTGGAACGAACAATATATCCCGCTCCACACAAAACCTCACGAAGGAACAAGAGCGCCATCTTCGAGGCATCCAAACCAACACCTTTCCCCACCACAGTACAGTGCACATTCTGGCCCCCACCCTGTACTCTTTTCTATTCTGCTTCTTCGAGGCTCCGGGTACAATCTACCGTATTATGCGGGTTGCTGTGATACGAACCCCCCTGCTACCTCTGTGCGCTTCCCTCCCCTGAGCACTGGGAGAAAGCACTGCCCAGCTGGGACCCTAACGACCAGGTTTTGCTCGTGCAGAGGGCCCAAGAAGCCGGACGATGTCAAGGAGTCCTGGAATGAAGACTCTTCTCCAAGGCTATCTGCTCCGTAGTCACGTTTATCCCTCTTCCTTCAACAAAATCGACAGCTCGGGTAGTTGTTATCCGTCCATCCCAAACAGCGTTTGACAACCCGACAACGAGAAGAGGGGACACAAGACGGCACTGACTCTCAACTAAATCTTTATTCGGAAGAAAACACACATATACAATCATAAACCACATGTGTCTCAAAACGTCATCACTACACAACGGTGCGCCAACAATCTTATCGCAGCCCACTCACTGGCGTGGTAGATGATAATGGTAACTTAGGGCAGAAGATTACGGGCATGAACCCCGCCATGCTCATGAAGATGCCGTCACAAGTCAAATCCGGAAGACTAATTCACTTGAAAACTTTATTGAAACCCGTCTTTTTCCATTGTGGAGTAGCCGCGGTAATTTTGCAGAAAAGCTGATACGACTGAATTCGCTTTCGAACTGAAATTCTGAGCAAATAATGAGGTGAAAGTCAGCATGACTAAGACTCAATGTAGTGCTTTTTCTCTCTAAGTATGGCAGTAAATTCCTTGTTGTAGTCGAGCATGGTGTGAATTGAGATAAAGTACAAGCATTGAATTGTGAGTACAAGCAGTTTACATGAGACCACCTTTACTAGAAGCGCACGTATTTCAAATTTGAGAGCAGAGAAAAAATTCGGAATGTTATTGAGCTCAAGGAAGCGGGTTTACCTCCCGGCCGCAGCAGCCGCTTTTCTGATGGAGGCAAAAAGCAAGAAAGCCCGTGTGTTCGAGATTTAATTTCACATTAAAGATCTCCAGGTGGTGAAAATTACTCCTGAGTCTTCCAGTACGGAGCCTCTCATCGCATGTGTTGCGTCGCAGCGTTACATCTCATAATCAATCAACCAATGTGCACATTGCGAGGAAGCATGCCGCCCCAAAGGATGACCGCGCGCGTCGAACGCCGGACTTCAGGACCTCCAACAGGAGCGGCTATTAGGGCGTAGCCGCATAGAAAACTTCAAAACGAGCGGAGCCCACGCCGTCCCATGAAGTACCGCGGGCATCGAACGCCGGCACCTAAGAGAGACGAGGACTGCTACTCCTTGTCGAGGCCACGCAACGGGTGCGACACGTCAGCGCCGACGACCTGGTAGGCCAGTCCGTTAGGGACACAGTCATAGGACACAACTATGGAGTTGTGGAGGGCATGTCATTAACTAGGACTTGATGTAATGAGCGGATATGACCTAACTGTGTAGGACTGTCTTGTAGATACTTCTAGGGTTGGCTTTGAATTGTATTTCGGTATATTGAGTATGAGGTTTCATTGTTCTCGGGTGTTTTCCATTGATTTCTTAAAGGAGCCTAGAAAGGAAAACACAAGTTTGGTACATTCAAAAGATTGTCTCGTTGAACAGCGCAACACACTTTTAACGTAAACTTCGCTCAAATAAGCTACATAATTAGGAAAAAGGGAATGGTCATGCGACCCACCAGCTCATTTCCGCAACAGAACCTATGATATCACATCAGCTAAGCTCTGCGATTGGCGGAGGCTGGCAGAAGCAGACGCAAATTAGGTAGAGCTTACAAACTAGACGAACGAGCGATTTGCGCTTAAATTTAGGGCACATTCTTTACAAAGCAATGCAAGTATGGGACAAACAGTGGAAGTTACGAAAGCACATGTAAACATAGAAGTACTGATGCGTTCTGCTGTTCGTACTGCGCACAGCATGCTTGGTTTAGCTGCACAGCACTACGGGGCTTGGGGTTGTCTCAGACGACACTGGCCGATTGACGCAAGCAACGGTGTCTTACGTGACCCCATTTGTCGAGCGAGCATTGTTTTAGGGAACGAATATTTTCTCCCAGAACAAAAACAAGCCAGGTTTAAATGCGGGCAAAAACAAACCAAACGCTTGCCACGGTATGGTGGCGCCATCTAGGTTACGGAACGTAAAGAAACGCGGGAACAAACCAACACCGCTGTACAGGATGGAGACAACCTTTGAACGGTCCCGTGCCGCCGCAAATGGGCCAACGGGCTCAACGCGTTATTCTTTTCGTTTCCCACGAGACCTAGCAACGCGAAACAGACAATATGATTCAATCTTCTTCAGTAAACTGCGTTGCGGCGATAATTTTAGCGCTGTTTTGACACAATGACTTGCTTCGGCGGCGAGCGAGCAACCGAAAATGGCGGCGCCAGCGTATACGCGTCTCTACCCTGTACGGTGGATGCGTGAATGAAGGGATTCTAGGCTGCAGAGCGGTCGGTTCTGTGATGTCATTTGGGACAACGAAAACGCACGATTGAGCGGGAAAATCAAAATCTTAACCTGAAGTGTTTAATTTCTCAGTGAATAAAGCACCGTTTGTATCCGGACAAGCGCTGGGGGCACTATAAAACACGAAATCTTTCGAATAAAACCAACTTGCATTTTCTCTTCATGGCTCCTTTAAGTGGTTTGCTTGAGGGTTTTTTCGTGTGCTTAAAATGTATGTTTTGTTAAACACGTTAACGGCTTTCCTATGTCCATCTCTCTGAACTAGTAAAGCCAACCTGACCATCGGTTCACGTGACAACCATCACAGTGAACGTCTTGAGTAGCAACCCTCTTACCGAGGAGGAATACTCAGGTGTATAACAGATTTCTATGTGAATGCTTTAGTCAGGGCATGATGAATGTCTATTAAAGGTTAGGTACTATTTATCCTACCCCGTACGAACTACCATAAATTATTTTATTTTGAAATATACTTTTCTGGTATTTAAAAATGCATAGAATCTACAGTGCAGTTTTTAGATTGCCTTCGTAGCATAAACTTTCAGCAGACCAGAACTGCTTCGGGTTAGTAATAAAGAGCCTAAGGCAGAAACTTTTTTTTCGATGTTTCAAATATTTCAGTCCGGAAAATGATATCCCCAGTCCATTTATTTTCCTTCTTCCTTTAAAAAGAAATCACTTCCCCCTGATTGCTTTTTTCCCCTGATTTTTTCCCTGGTGGTTTCCCCCGTATTCGCGCATGCGCTGTTTCTGTATATATCCTTTTGTGTGCGGTGAAAGAGTTCAGTTGATATGCAGCGCTAGTCCTGTGTAGTCTTTTCTTGGTTGTCCCGTCTGTACAGCGCTATTTTAACATGTATCACACGCCTCTCCCCCCCCCCCCCCCCTGTATGCATCAGCTGATTGTTTTAGCAATCTATTGAGGTTCTCCTTACAACTACTTGCTTTTCTAGCGAATTGAAGTTCGAACTATACAACGCTTCCAAGAAATGCGTGTAAATGGAAATCGTATTTGTGGCTGCACTTTATGCTAAAAAAACAGCCCGGTTTGTATTTCGCGCGTTCGTTTTTCGCACTGCCTTGATAGTAGTTCGCGTGGCATCTGACAGACGGCGCAACCAGTCCATGGCGCGCGCACCGCTCGTGGAACCTTGTTCTCGGCGGTTGCACTCGGTCTCTGCAAGAGGTAGCGTCAACATTCCCCTCGCGAGGGGCACGATCGAATGCAGAGCATTTCCGGGGGCGCACGACGTTAAGTAGTTTGCGTTACGTTAATGTTGTTGCACTTGTGGGAACTTCTGACGAGAGAGCGGTCGACAGCAGAAATTTGAATGAGTCAAGGATATAAGGCGCGTCCGTAGCCTCCCATTCTGTATCGGCTTTGTGGCGCAGTGGGTAGAGCACAATGTACATTGCGTTCCGCCCGCAGGGTCGAGGGATCGAAACCTGGCGCCGGATAGCATTTTCTTTTATTTATTGTAGGGGGAGGGGGGGCGGATAACGACGGTGCGGACTACGACGGGACAACGCGGGTGACATCGTGAGTTACTGAAATGCTCTGCATTTAAAAGGGGTATAACAACTGTGGAGGTGAGAGCGAAATTTATTACATGTCATGTTTCTATTACTTATTAATGCCAGAAGAGCCCTTTCTGGCCCGATGAAACTCCTCCCAGGCGGCGTCCAGGAGACGCTGGTCGCACAACAGTTGGTAAGCAGTCAGTGCCAGCGCTTTCCCCACGTCCAGCGCAGCGTCCCGAGCCTCTTTTGTGCCAGCGGCGCGGCAGAACTCCGCCGTGTGGATCACAGATGCCGACCCGATACGGTAGAAAGGGTGGATCGTAGGCACGCGGTGGGACACGTTCGTAACATCTGATGTTCCGCCATCTGGCCTTGGACGGCCGTCCTCTTCATCCACAAATGTCATACCTGTGAGTGAAGGATTAACCTAAAGTGAGTATGAATCATTGCTTTGCCTTACGCTTAATACCCTAGTTTGACAAATAAAAAAAAGGTGCTAGGGCAACCTGCGTGGCATACTTAGAAATGTATATTTTTGAAGCAGCGGTGGCACCAGTCTCGATGCACTTTAGAACAAAAATTCACAAGTATCTTAAAATCAGCAGTCTTGTGGGACCTGGTAATTGTGAGCTTTTTACCATGATGTCTCACTTATTATGAATCACGGGCAAGCCACATACATTCGTTAACTGATGTGCAGTCTAGTGCTTCCAGATGTATTCAATGGTGCGTTGCATTTGAGAAGCCCTGTTTCTCTCCGAGAGGATGCAGGAGAGCTCCGTTGATACTTCGGTGTCGCCCTGGCAGTTTTCATGAGCGGGACGAGCTGCAAAAGATTCATGCAGTCGGGAGCTGTGTTTTTAGCGTAAATTGAGTTGACTCTCTGGTTTCTTCGTTGGTTAAACGAACCCAGACACCCGAAATTGCTGCAGTGCCACTATTGTTATCTTTGCAAAACGCCGGGTTTTATCCAGTTCATTAGTATGTTTGCATTACAAAAGGCGGAGCACCCTCCCCGCTTTGTTTTTCATCAACCCAGACGAATTAAAGTGGGTTTAGTAATTGTAGTGGAAAGTATGCACACGCGTTTTTTCTGAAAGCAAGCACCGGTTATACCTGTTTCAAGGGGAAGACGATGACAAAACAAACGTAGGCTCATTCCGAAGGTTCGCGAACAGTGATGCCACAGTGTACGTAAACTTCCTTCACGTAAGGTGCAAGATTTGACAACATAGAATACGCAGGTGACTCGCTAGCTAATACCAGTGATGGAATGACACGACAGAACGTATCTGTGGGATTTACATAGGCCTACATCTAGCGCAAATTATGCAAGGAATGTGAGCTTGAAAAAGAGGCTACTGTGATTTAAATTCATTTATTAGTTTTCCAGCATTACTACTTTGGAAATAATACGTTAAGATGTGCGGAGGGGCGCAGCATAAACCGGCGTCACGCCGTCGACAATAGATTACTGAGAGCACCGCCAAAAAAAAAAATACAATGTCTCACGATTCTAGCTCGCTTGCCACCTGGCTTGGTACGATTACGCATCATTAACAGCCCATGCAGAGCAGCGACCGGTTGGGCATCCAAAACGTTCGTATTATCTGTCAGGGGCAGAACGCTTGCATCCTTGGCATGCACAACACCGTCCAACTGGCATAAGTGAAACTGCCTTTTGCGTGACCCCGTTTTCGAGTCAGTTCTGATGTCTCACGATGCAATTGGTATGAGTCGTAACAAAATACATCGTGTACAGGCTGTACAGAAACGATCATAAGTAAACAGAGCGATTGAGAACAGGGGCCCATATAAAGAATGAAGGGCATCGCTGCGGCACCTGGAAAAGCTGACGGTGACCAGTGGGCGCTTTTGGGAAGACCGCAGCAGCAATTCTGGCTTCTTTTAGACCGCAGCATTTGGATGGTATATGAAATCGAGCTAAATTGGTTTTAGCTACTCGCGTTGATTTCCTCTATGACGTCATGACACCTACGTGGCAGTGAGAGCGCAGAATTTTGTCCATAATTATTATATTTCTGGGAAGATGCAGCATCGTTTACGGCCAGACAAGTGCAGAGGGTACTATAAATGGGTAAATTTTCTGAATAAAATACGTTGAATGTTGTCTTCACGGTCTCTTTCAAGCAAGTGATTATCATCAGCGAACATTTGCTTATTGATTTTGAATGACAGAACCTTAATACCACGAAGAAGACGTGGCTGTTTCAAATGTAGAACAAGCGGAGAGTGGCGTATTGTTTTATTATGTCCTCTGATATTATTTTCTTCCCATATCCCCTGAACAGAGCTGTGTGGCTTCGGCCGCCACCGTCGGAATGACGCCGACATTTGCGTCTCCTTGCATCTGTCTTTTCATACACTTCAGTGGATTCACAATAGCACATACCGCCCAGTATTTAACAATACGTGTAGAATGAAATGCACAAATATGTAGTCAATCAAGGCTGCCTTCAGGCACCAACTCGTGTTGGAGGTACTGAGAAGGTAAGTGTACTGAAAAGGTAAGTTCATTTTTTAAAATGCGCGGTGAGCTTGGGCAGCTGTTTTTTACAGAGGAAACGGACGACACTCACATGCATGTCAACTGGGATACAACCGTCGATCACCACCGAGGTTATTTTGAGCATTCTAAAGAATGCAATACCACCTTACTAAGCACCGTGTTGTTAAAATAGATCATCAAGACAGCATTTAGTGTCAGGATCCAGACTTCGAGAACTAGCACAATGTCATTCCACACAAGAAAACATTGTTTTTAAGGTGAGAGAACCTGCCATTTTTTGCAAAATTTCGAATACTTAGCTGCCCAACGTCAGCAGAAACAACATTGCGGGGAACCGAAAAGATAGCAGTCTATTTCGAATCCCCTTGCTAGATTTGGATTCCAAAGGCATTGTTCAACACAACCGGAAGCAGCAGCATACGCCAACAATCTGATTTATTGGCGTCAGTATTTTTGATGACCTCGAATCATAGAGACTAGTGTCTGCAGCGCCCAAAGTGCTTTGCGTGAAAGCGGCTGGTTGATGTTTACTTTGTGCCTGCTATCGTCAATGTCTGCTTGAATTGTTCACAAGTGGCACACAAATTGGAAGGAAAGTATTTGAGTTTGGGAAAGCTTCAAAGGAACGAAACTTCTATTTCGCCTTCATGGCCCCATCGAGAGGCGCAGGATATGTTTAAGTAATAAAAATAGATCATATATATGCGTCCAATGAGAATTGATAAAGAGGATATGAGCACCCACCGTATTCTCTGGCATGGTGCTGGAAGACATTGAGCAGCGGTTCATTCAGATTCATGTGCTTGGACGCGACTGCCTGTTCAGACACCGTCACCTTACAACCTGTAGCCAATGCCGCCGCCTCCATACAGGAAACGAAATCGCTGCGGAGTTTCGCCATATGCTCCGAGCTGTGGGCCCGGACGCCGAAGTCCAGCCGGCTCCGTTGTACGTCAAGGCCGCTTGTAGACTCTGATCGAAGTAGAACGCCTGCACAAAGACACCAGCCTTGCATGTCCACGCGTGCGGCGTTAGACAACTCAGGTGTTAGCGATTCCCATGTTTTTAAAGGGATAGCTATGCAAGGCCTGCTTTTGCGAAAATGTGGCGTTGGCGTCGTTGTCGACTTGTCTACGATAGTAGCAAAAGTCCAGTTGCCCGTGAGCTCAGTAAAACCGCACAAAATTATCCTTCCAATGGCAGTAAATTTGCCCTTCCAATAACAGTAAGAATGGTGGGCTAACAATGAAGTTACAAAAGTACACACCTAAACGTATAGGTGCCAGTGCGTATTGCTGTTATTAGTGCGTGCACTATGCTTGTTATAGCTTCACCGCAGTCCGTCGCTTTGGGGTTGTCTCACACAGCACTGACCGATTGGCGTAAGCGACATTGCCTAACGGGATACTGTTTGTCGAACATAGCCAATGTTTCACGAAACGATTACTGCCAAGCGTCACAAAAATAAGCCACCTGCAAATACGCTCACAAACAAAGCAAGGGCGGACAGCGGTCCGGCACAGTGTGGTGCCGCCATCTAGGGGTACTGACGCTCAACAAGACATTCCAATTCTGCCGCAGATTAAATAGCAGGCTAACATTCGCTTTTACGTCAAGGCAAACGTCACGAAACACACAATTTGGACGGAGAATCAAAATATCAACCTAAATTTATTACTTTTTCAGCGAATAGAGCATCGTTTACTACCTTACCAGCGCTGGAGACAATAGAAAACCTCAATACTTTTGAATAAAACAAACTTCTATTTCTTCTGCATGGCCTTAAGCTATTGCTAAAATTTTATTCACCCAAGCGATCCTCAGATTCAGGTTTTAAGACAGGCTGGTTACCGGCTTAGCAATTACTGGGAAGCTATGTCGAAATGGCATCACTATGAGAGGAAGAACAACATCTGGACTAATAACATACTGTGGAAGCAAGCTTAAGACGTACCTAATACGTGCCAGGCATGCTGTGTGGAAGATATTTAAGGGATCAACGTGCTTGGTAACACGGCCAGTAGCAATAAAAAATAAAGATCACGAAACCAAGATTATTCGGTCGAAATATAAAGCGTTCAACGAATAAATTATTCATGTAGCACATCTCGGAAAGCCCGCGTTAAAATAATTATATGTGCAAAATGACAGCGTGTCTCGTGAGCTCTATTAGAGCACACAAACTTGAAAAGAATTCTGTAGCATTTTTCGCAACTTCGCAAATGCAAGAAAATACGCTCACTGCCTTTGTCAAATTTATTTCGTCAGAAAAACATGGTTTGTTGTATCATGTCAAATTCTGTATGTTCGGCTAAACAGAACTCGACAGAAGCATTATATACATAAAAGCTACCAAGAAATGGTTCTATGTATACAAGGCTTTCCCGTCTTTTGCTTCGGAGTTTAAAACGGGAACTATTAATTTTTTTTATCGCAGCGATCCTATCGACGATATCTCCATGGAATAATTTCCGTACCTGCACTTAAGTTCCTGCAAGCCCTAGCATCTACTCTTAATATCACCATCGGCTGGATCACGTGCAGGTCTCGTATGGACCCCAGGCTGGCTCCCCGGGAACGAAACAGCTCATGCTGAGGCCCGCGAACTCTACTACCGTGCACTCCCGACGAGGCCGGCCGATTCTGACACCCCGACAGACACACTACACCATCACCAGCCACCTACCCTGATGTCTCGTAGCACTACCACCACACCCTCCGCTAATACCCTTCTCCATACCCTACACTCACCAACGAACAATCCCCAATCTGGTGATGTCCCTGAACAAATAAATTCTTCAACGCCACAATCCTGTCTCATATCTCCACCAGCCGTTTCACCTACAACTACCCCGATTGACACACCCCAGCCACAACTCCCCACGTCGTATTCCTCTGCCCACAACACTCCTCCACAATCTCCACCCCTACTCCCGAGCAGTGGAAATGTGCGCTGGCCAGCTCGGACCTGCAGGACCAGCAAAACCTTACCCAAAGGCCACCCAAGTAGCAAACGCAAGCGGCTACCTGGACTGAGGCGGTCACTCTACTGCTCTAGACTTGTAAAATAAACGTTTATTCTTCCTTGCCCCCGCAACAACAAAAAAAATAAAGATAATTTGTGGTGACGCACATATCTTAATTATATTGCTTCTGCACTTCACATTGGGAAGGATTGACAAAAATACCGCCCTTGGCAACAAGTCAATGTACAGGGCCGTTCACTTTAGGTACGAACACAGCGCAGCGTGGCCGCGCTCCGCGGAGCGTCAGCGCAGAATCCGCGGCCGCACTTCGAAGCACAGTGGCACAGGCGAATAGAGGCTTAGAGGCGGGGCTTCGTGTCGTCTGCTAGCACGGAAGCGCGCCGTGCTGTCTTTGCTGGGAGGCAAACATGCGTGTAGAGGCTTGCTCGGCCTGCTTGTAGCGTCTTAGCACGCCACACCCGCGTTGCGGGAAAGCGCACTTCTGTCACTCCGCCGCGTCGTGTAGTTTCTGCGTACGACAACTGAGCGCTTCCTCTTTTCAGGTAAGCGGTCCCAGTTAAATGCATGTATTGTTAAAGGCATTTCAGGACTGGTTTGCCTCGAGTTAGAGGGTTTAACGCTGCAAAACGACTCTTGCTACGAAGACGCTCTAGACAAGGGCTCCGGATAACCACCCCAGGCTCTTTACCATGCACTGATAGCATGCATTAAACGCGGGTTCTTCCATTTCGCCGCTTTTGAAACTCGGCACCTGCTGCTGGCAACGAAAATTGATCTCCCGGCTCAGTAGAGCCAAGCGCCCTAACCACTGAGCCACCATGGCGTGCAAGGTCAATTCCTAGCTGGTTTCTCAGTACTTCACCGCACCCTAGAAGTAAAGAGGGTCAAGTAACAAAGCTTTGAATTCTGCGTGTGCTCTCTAATGCAGACGGCCATATGACCCGATATGCCGTCCGGTCCGTTTTTGTAACAGCGGAGCTGCTGTTACTGGCCATAAGTTCACCGTGGCAGAAAAAAAATACCAAGAAAATTCCGAGCGCTCGTGCACGCGCGCGCCTCCCGGTGACCAGCGAGCGTCTCCGTCACGCGCAGCGGATTTAGGAAAAATTTATAAAAACTTTACAAGGCCGCGAAGAGGAAGAAACGCCGAGCGCTTATGAGCGCGTGCTTTGCGGAGACGGCCGACTCCCCCCATCATGCAGCGGCTTTCGCAAAAAAAAAATCCTCCAGCCTGGTCATGCATCTCAGAAAAACTCCAGCGCTAATGCTAAACACTTAAGGCTAGAGATGAAAAGACACCCTGATATGGACCACCACATTTTCTGGAAGTCATTATGGATAATTGGAGACGTGGCTACGATTTTGCGAATCCTTCCCACGACGACTTGGTGATCCCGCCACCACTGCCTCGAGTCGATGACGAAGAAATGGTAGGAGGATACAAGCCTGAAAATGTATTTTCATTCACCACTCGCCGCGAAAAAGACGGCGACCTTTTTTATGCGAATGACGACGATTACTGGCATCGCATCTATGCAAATATGCAATGATATTCAAACTTAACGGTGTCCGGCAATACCCACCTACAACAGCTTCGCAATTCAAGTCTTACCCGCCGTGGTGGCTCAGTGGGTAAGGCGTTGTGCTCCTGAGCAGGAGGTCGCGGGTGCGATTTCTGGCCGCAGCGGCCGCTTTTCTGATAGCGGCGAAAAGCAAAAAAATTCACCCGCATTTCCCCGAAGGGGAGCATGGGGAAGTGCGAATGCACGGGTGATGCTATGAGGGGGAGTTATGTTGAACTGTGTTGGCATTCGCCCGTTAGTTGCATTTAACACCCCGCGTGATCAAGTGGGGATTCACACACCCCGCTCGACTGAACTGCCGCGTGGCGCGCCGAAGAGCGCGCGACAGCAGGCGAGCGAAGGGGAGAGAAGGCGAGAGCGCGCGACGTCACGTGGCGTTCCTATTTGTGTTGTCGTTGTATTTGATTGCTAGAGCGGATCTCAGCTTTGAAATTTCGTGTCAGTACTCCTTTAAGCGGGTGCATTAGCCCTTCTCACGCCCGATTCCTGGCCAATCCCCCACGTGGGTATGTGCCATGTCAGCGGCCAGGCAGCGCGCGCCCATCTCCCCCCGTTGCCAAGGAAGACGAGGAGCGCGCGCACCCGCAGCTGTTGCTATGTGGACGGACGGCGGTCGCCGGAATTCAGGGTCGCTTATAAAGTGCATTCGCACTTAAAACGCCCGTGTGTACGAGATTTCGGCGCACGATAAAGATCCCCAGGTGGTCAAAATTAATCCGGAGCCCTCCACTACGGCGCGCCTCATCGCCTGCGTTGTGTCCGCGCGTTAAACCCCACAATCAATCAATCACCAATTCAATTCTTGTGAGTGAGTGCAAGCTTCCTTAAATATTTTTTTGATCGGAGTGCCATACGCTAGGTCTAGCTCAATGACGCTCGGAGATTGCTCGATGCGAGTTCAAATGCGATAAACGAACTCATGGAAATCGACAACAAATATCGTAAATACGAAAAGACATCAGAATACGTTCAGTACACAATAAAGTGCTTGTCTATATGTGAGGCATTGTTTGCATTTTGAAGGGCATTGAAAACGTATGGAACATATCGGTGATTTTTCTGTTCGTGGCGTTTGGCTAGGCAGTGTGTGTGAAGATGATAAAGAAAAAATTCATAAGTTGTGGACCTCAATAACGGAGAAGCTGTTCCACTATTGTATAGGATAGAAATGTGGACCACAGCTTCATTCCTCACGTAGGATCATTGCGAGGAAGGGCGTGTCCTACCAGAAAGGAGGATACATAGCAGGTGGCAACAAAGGGAACAGCCGCTGTCGCCCAATAACTATAGCGAGGTTGGCAGCGCAAGGAATGGGAAATCCATTATCATGTAGCAGACTACACTGGAACCAGTCCTGGAATCGGACGAAGAGTAGGACGATTGTGCTGCGTGCGTGACCCGCCGGTTGAGAGACTGCTTGAACCATCTCGACGATGTGCGATATTCATATATATGAAAAACGCCAACACATATCCTTACGAAATTCGCGAGACGGAAACGCCGTCGGTGTGACCAAAATTCCTCGGAGTCATAAACACCAATGTGCTAAACTGCATAAACACCAATGTGCTGTGTAATACCAGTGCATATGAAATAAATCCTGGTTTCCGCAGTTAAATGTACCCTTCCCCTACAGTGTCTCTCATTAAGCCAAACCAAGCCAGTTCTGAAATGTTGGAACGATACACGCGGATCCACGGATCTGAAAAGAGGAAGCGCTCAGCATTACGCAGAAACTACACGACGCGGCACAGTGGGAGGAGTGCGCTTTCCCGCAACACGGTTGCTGTGTGCGAAAAGACGCTACAGGTATGCCGAGAGTTAGGCGTGCTTCCCAGCCAAGCAAGCACGGCGTGCTCCCGCGCTGGCAGCCGACACGAAGCCGTGCCTCCAAGCCCCTAGGCGCCTGCGCCGCTTAGCTTCGATGCGCGGCGGCGGATTGTGCGCTGGCCCCTCGCGGAGCACGGCCACGCTTCGCCGTGTTCGCACCTACAGTGGACGGCCCTGCACACTTTCATTTTCAATTGCAGGTTTCTTAATTATGCAGAATGAAAAGCTATGCAATGCTGGAGCTTTCGCGAAAATATGGTTACTACCGAAGGTTTTGTAACGATTTGATGGGGACATGCCACATTTTAGCACTTGGCTAGCATAGCCCATGACTCAAGCCCCACGCTATGCTGCACGTCATGGCATAGGACATCGCCTTGCTGAACCCCAAAGTAAAGTAGCGCACTCCACTAATTTTGTTGTTGGAAAATGTATGTTTTGTTATACAATTTTCCTTGGTGGGGTTTTTTGGCGCAAGGGCATCTAAGGCCAAGAGCACCATTGCTATGATGAGGTAAAAATGTGCTGATGAAATGAGTGCAAATAGTGCATAAAATTACTTAGGTGTAAAGGGCCGGATCCAAAAGGTGAGTGAGGAGCGTGATCAATTGACAAGCAATTGTCAAAGTTGCACAATGTATGGTAAGCGCACGCTTGAGCAGGAAAAGAACCACGAAAGAAACCTGCTCCTGTAATTTGGCCGAAACTTATGCTTGACGGTCCAACTGTTAAGTGCGCGTGCTTTTTTATTCAGACGCCGCAGTGATTCTAGGCTACGGCATTCACTTTCGGCATAGTCACCTGGCGTTCATTGTACGTCTGGGTAAAAGCTAATACTCGCCGCATGGACTTTTTATTTGCAAACGTAGAAGCTTTGTACTTCCGGCACGATGCTGATTGATTGATTGATGGTAGGGTTTAACGCGCCGACGCAACGCAGGCGATGAGGCGCGCCGTAGTGGAGGGCTCCGGATTAATTTTGACCACCTGGGGATCTTTAACGTGCGCCGAAATCTCGTACACACGGGCATTTTTGCTTTTTCGCCTCCATCAGAAAAGCGACCGCCGCGGCCGGGAATCGAACCCGCGACCTCGTGCTCAGTAGCGCAACGCCTTAGCCACTGAGCCACCGCGGCGGGTCACATTACACACCCATCACCATTCACTATCTTTATCAGATCTTCCCATGTTTTATTACATTATGCTGAATGCGTGATGCTGAATGCAGGTTAAGGAAAGTAAGTCACTGCGCCTCGCACATAAACTGATATAACAACGTTCATTCACCCAAAACCATGCGGAAACCGATCTAAGAAAACATTGTAACGATGCAAATTATGAGAATGCTGCAAAAAACAATCGCCAGTATGGCTTGGGCTCAAAACCCGGCCTCGAGGGTAAGAATCTCATCTTTTACAGCTCCTTCAGACAGAACAGCGAGTTCCCATCAGCCGCTGCTCGAGTGAATAAGTGGAGCGTTCAAAGTGCACCAGTAGATTGCGCTAGTTGCAACAATAATTGCCGGGCTCGTACCCAGGTGGAAACGGAATGCCGCCTGGCAGCGGGGGAGATATGTCCGGAATGGGCCAGCCACGCAGTGCTGATTGGATGACGCTACCAAGGTGTTGCTACTCGGTCTGATTTTGGAAGCTGGTTTGCAGAAACAAGGGTAACTTTAGAAATGATTTATAGCAACTGGGTTGCCTTTGTGCACTGATGCTAACATCTGGCATGATTTGTTACAGCTATTTTAGCAACACGCCAAAATTTAGCGCAAAGAGCAACAACAGTAAAGCCGTCTGTTGTTATCGGCACTGAATCTTGGTTGTATGAAGACATTGCAAACAATGAGGTATTCCCTGAAAATTACGAATGTTACAGAAATGATAGGAATGGTCACGGAGGCGGCGTGTTTATCTTAGTCGACCGCAACATTGCATCCTTAGAAAGTGATATCGTCACTACTCATTGTGAATCGGTATGGTGCCGCTTAAGATTGTGTAATGGGAAGTCCCTATCGGTATGCAGCTTTTACCGTCCACCAACATCCGGCGTAGAATACTTATCCCAATTTTTCACTGCGGCCGAGTCGGTTCAGAGTGATTATGTCGTTTTAGGTGGCGACTTCAACCTGCCAGAAATTGATTGGCATCGTCAGCCGGCTTTTCCAGGAATATCTGGTAGCCTTAACACAATAATGGTTAATTTTGTAAACTTGCTTTCACTAACACAAATGGTATTAGAGCCCACCAGAGGCAACCACATTCTAGATATCGTTTTAACCAACGCACCTGAACAGGTGCTATCAACTGTCATTATGCCTGGTATTAGTGATCACCAAGCTGTCCTTTGTGAAATGAACCTAAAGAATACTAACTCGTACAATAAGAACTGCCGGAAAATGTTTAATTACTCAAAAGCTAACATAGCAGAAATCAATGCCGCGTTAAATAGTTATTTCCCTACTTTTGAAACGCTGGCAGAATCACATTCTGTTAATCAGCTATGGCACATCTTCAAAAATAAAATCGTAGACCTACGCGATAAATACGTGCCAGTATGGTCACTAACTCCAAGACGTAGTAAAAATAAACCTTGGTTCACAAAAGAATTACACCGGCTCACACAACGAAAACAGAGGATTTATAAGCTTTTTAGGCACAGTCCATGCGCAGAAAATGCAGATAAGCTTAAAAGAATATCTAACCATGTCAAATCAGCCATAGCAGAAGCCAAGTCCCGATTTTTCGATTCTTTTGAATATAGGCTTAAACAGAACCCAAAAGAGCTTTGGAAATACATGAAAAGTAGTAAAAAAGACAGCATCTCGATTCCACCTCTAGTTGAAGGTGACAGTGTTACGGAGGAAGCTTTCGAAAAAGCGCAATGTTTCAATCGCTATTTTAGTTCTGTATTTCGATCGGCGTTATCGCCAACTGATCAACATAGCATAAGTACCCTTGTTGTTCAAAAACCAATGGAAGATATACTTTTTGACACACGCGGAATCGAACAACTGCTGGAGAACTTAAATGTTTCAAAAGCAGCTGGCCCAGACCAATTACCAAATGCACTACTAAGGCCTTGCGCGTCTTCTGTTGCACCATATTTAAGAATAATTTTTGAAAAATCTTTCCAAGAGGGCGTCCTTCCACATGAATGGAAAATAGCGAGTGTTACTCCAATTCACAAGACCGGCCCACGTTCTGTTGTATCAAATTACCACCCCATCTCTCTAATTAGTGTGTGCTGCAAGGTCCTAGAACATATTTTGTATAGCAACATAGTAAAACACATTGAAAATAACGCTTTGTTTAACCCATCGCAGCATGGATTCCGGAAGGGTTTATCTTGCGTCACTCAACTCGTACAGTTCACGCATGATATCGCACTAACACTTGATGGTCGTGAATCTGTTGATTGCATTTTCTTGGATTTTAGAAAAGCATTTGATGTAGTACCACATAAACTGTTATTGAAAAAACTGTCCTTCTATGGTATCACCCCTAAGACTTTGTCATGGCTTTCAGCGTACATTACCGGTAGACAACAATATGTAATCATCAATGGTGCAGCCTCTCATACCTCAGCTGTGTCGTCAGGGGTGCCCCAGGGATCGGTCTTGGGGCCTTTGTTGTTTCTGTTTATATAAATGATATCAGTGATAACATTACATCATCCATGAGGCTCTTCGCTGACGATTGTGTGCTGTACAGGAAAATTTCTTGTGAAAGTGATACCCACGTAATTCAAAATGATCTGAACAAGATTAATACTTGGTGCGAAAAATGGGGCATGTCATTAAACCTGGAAAAAACTGTCTTTATTAGGTTTACCAGAAAAGAAAAAGTCCACTACCCAACTTATAAAATAAGAGATTGCTCATTAAAGTGTGTAAGGGAATTTAAATACTTAGGAGTTTACTTTACATCAACACTGTGCTGGCACAGACACATCGATTATATTACCCGTAAGGCTTCAAGGACATTAGGTTTTCTGCGCCGCAACACAAGCACCTGCCAGAGAAATATTGTATAAAACAAACATACGGCCTATACTCGAATATGCTTGCACGGTATGGGACCCGCCAACCCTGCTTGATAAAGCTAAATTAGAAAAACTTCAAAGCCTCGCACCAGGTATGTGTTAGGAAAATTGGCAAAAGAGACAAGTTTTAGTAGAAATACCCGCTTGAACTTACTGAATTGGGAATCACTTGAGCATCGCAGAACTGTATTTCGCTTAAAATTATTTTATGAAGTTTATTTTTCACAGAATGGTATGCCGCGCGAATCGTATATTTTCCCGCCTCATCACATATCCGCCCGCATAGACCATATTTATAAAGTTCGTGAGATAGATTGCAAATCTAGTGCGTTCTTTCACTCATTTTTTCCTAAAACCATTCGTCAGTGGAACAGATTACCTTCTTCCGTGTTTGTACACCATTCTAGTAACACGTTCCTGTCCACAGTTACGTCACTCGAAGGCCTAAACTAACATTGTCATGTGTTTGCTACAGCGCAGGTTTTGCTGTTTCCTCAAATCACCTGTCCGCTCACTATTCTGTAATTGCTTCTTTTAATACATGAATTGCATTTTTTCAGCCTCGCCGAATGCACTGTTTTTTTTTCAATTATCGTACCAATGCCGTCTTTTCACGTGGTGTGTCTGAGGGCTATCGAAAATGTTATATGCCCTTTCCATTGCTTTGTCGTTTTTTGAACCTTCGATTCCCGCTTGTGTAAAGTACTTGTGAGTGCCTTTTTCTGAATTATTGTAATAATGCAGTATTTTTTCGTGGCATGTCTTCAGCTATTTGAAATGTATATATGCGTTCTCTTATAACTTGCTTTCTTGCTTGCTGATAAGTACTTCTTGTGACTGCCTTTTTGTACACCCCCCCCCCCACTGTAATGCCGCAAGGCGCTGTGGGTACTAAATAAATAAATAAATAAATAAATAAATAATAAATTAACAAAATGTGTCGTAAGGAAGCTCACCGTGTAGGCGGCAGTCCGGCCAGAGACGCTCTCTCAACAGAGACAGGTTAGCGTAGGCGAGAACGGCAGCATCCATGGCACGAGGCTCCGTACCTGCTGGGTCGTCGGCAGCTTCAAATACTACGCCAAGCTGCGCAAGGTAACGATAACGTGGCGTTGCCGTTTATTGTCGGCAGAGCACAATTTGTATGCTCACGCTGCATTCAGAAGAATACCGAAGATGTTGTTGGGATGTTAGGCTTTTAATCAAACAACATTACGTTGTCGAGGCAAAAAAAATTTCTGGCCCTCTCAGGGCGCTGACATTTTTCGGCGCCCGCCACGCCACCAAGAAGGCATTTACCGGGTGTCTGCCGAAACTGGGGAGACAGCTGCCGCTCTCACTGTAGTAAGAAAGATAGCTTGCTGTTTGGGGGTCACGCCTATTTTAAATGTGGTTGTTATGAGGAGTTGCTGCTGTAGCAAATTAAGAGCGCTCAATCCGCCGAGTGCTACGCGCATAATGTACGAGGAAGAAGAAGGAGAGAAGCTTTTCGGTCTCGGAGGCAGCAAGACGGGTGCCCTCGCGGTGTACGCCCGAGCACCTTCACCGACGCTGCTGCCCGAACCACCACCCGCCTGTCAGCGAGACGACGGCCATCCGTCTAAAGTAGGCCCGACGAATGTCTCCAGTGCTACCGCGAGAAGCCCGTGCGCCCGATAGTGAGCGGTGCGTCGGTGGCAGAGAGCGCGGGCCGCCGTGGTGCAGGCCTGAGCTCTTCCCTCCCACCGCTAGCCATTGGCCGCCGTCCCGTCCTTGTCCAGCGAGGCACCTCCTCTACGACTACAGTAACCTGCTTTGTGGCCAGACGGAGAAGTGCGTCTCAGAGTCGTCGCATCAGAGATCTTCTCGTCTCTTCGATCGTCGGCTGTGAGCGTATGACTTCATAACTTTGTCGCAATCATCCGCACCTGAGTGTTTCTGAGTGTAGTTCGTCCGTGTGCTTAAGTGCCTTTCCCGCGTGGTACATCAATCTCTTGACTACATAATTTGGTGTCTGTGTGCTTGCGAGAACGTCGTCCGGATTCATGGCTTTCTACGCAGTCCGGCCCAACATTCATTACTGTGGTATGTGCATCCGTGTGCCGCGTGGCCGCAGTGGAAATTAAGCGCTAAGTAAGTGTAAGCTTATCGCACTTCGGAGTTGTTCTAAAATGCCGCACTACACCCTCAATGGCAGCGCTATAGTCCAGTGTACCTAAAGCGTCTCTCCCACCATCATACCTTTGTAATTTTAATCATGCACGGATGGGGCGGAACGCGGATATTTGTTTGCCAAACGGCAGAAGCCGTTGGCTGTAAAGCATTGAGAATCCTCTTAGTGCCAAAAATAAAATATAGATTTTTACCCCTATTGTGGTAACAGTGAACGTGCCACAACTGGAATTGCTCAGTGGCGTGGGATTGATAGCCACAGTTATAAGATCGAGTTGAACGGTTCTCTTGAGACTTCACAGAACTATTTACTTTTACGATTCCATCGCCTCATTTCACGTAGCCCTACTTACAAGGTGCAGATATAATATTGCAGCGAACCATGCATTGGGTTTGTTTATTTGTGTTTTGCTTTTACCGGCGGCTGCGCCGGTCTGTGTTATCTCTGTGCCAAGGGAAGCGCGTGTTCCATTCTTCCTTTCTCTGCCACATGTGTTATCTGTTCTGATAGGGAAAGCATTCCGATCTACCATGAACAGCCCGGAATAATCTTCTTGGATCTGCAATGTTCTCGATGCGAATCGACGGTTCGAGAACCACGCGCTTCGTAAGATGAAAAGCCTGCAGAGCAGACGCCGGGCTATTCGATTCTGCTACGCTCGCCGACGCACGTCACTTTGTTGACCGCTGCTTCGTCACCCCTGTATTCTTTTGAGTTGTTAGGGGAGCACAAGTTCGCTCCAATAAACTTGTTTCTTTTCCAAAACAACTGCGTCGTCCTTGGCTTCGTGACATCTGGTGGAGGTGCGGGGTACATGCACCCTACGCCCTCGTCAAGCCGACAAGCAAGTCCCACTCGCGCCAGCCGCCGACAGCAAGGTCTTGAGCCGGAGTTTGGACTGCTTCCGGATAAGTGAAGAAAAAAGACGTCGTCACCCCCACCATGATCAACGCAGGCACCATGATCAGTACTACCAATCCTGCCCTCGTTCTTCAACAGCCCCGGGAACCACCATCATTCCGTGGATCCCCCGGAGAAGACCCTGAGGACTGGTTGGAGAAAGTGGAGCGCGTCCGCATCTTCAACAGGTGGATGACGAAGAAGAGACTTTCCGCCATGTTTCTTTCTATTTAAGAAGATACGGCCCGAACGTGGTTTGAAAACCATGAAAGCTCCCTAACCGACTGGGCTCTCTTTGAGAGGGAATTCCTCAAAACATTCGCCACCGTCGTGCGGAAAGAGCGAGCCGCCCTTTTGTTGGAAACCCGCACACAACACCCCAATGAAGGGGTCGTGATCTTCGTTGAGGAGATGAAGCAACTATTTCGCCGCGCGGACCCCGAAAGGACGGAACAAAAGAAGTTACGCTTCTTGATGCGCGGTGTGAAGGAGGAGCTGTTTGCTGGATTTGTCTGCAACCCGCTCAAAACCATCGCTGAATTCGTGACCGAAACCAGCACGATTGAGAAGGCTCTCGAAATGCGTGCTAGGCACTATGACCGGAACTTTGTTGGCGCGGCCAGTGCGAACTACGTCGACAACATGCGGATTCCGGCTGATAGCCTACGCGAGACCATCCACGAGTACTGAGAGAGGAGCTGCGGAAACTTTTCCCGACGACGCCACAACCCCAAGTCACTTGCCTAACTGACGTGATCCGGGAAGAAGTTCAAAACGCTTTTGGAACTTCTGTGGCATCCGAAGTACCCTGCGAGCCCCAAGCTATGACGTACTCCGCGGCTGTTCATCGACCCCGCCCTGCTCCAACACGTCGTCAACAGGCACGTCGTCAAGAGGCCCCGCCCTACCGCCGCCCACTGTCGCCCACCCGACCCCCTATAGCATGAACCCAGACGCCGAGGAAGACTGACGTATGGCGAACACCGGATAATTGTCCTCTGTGCTACCACTGCGGAGAGGCCGACCACATCTACCGTCGCTGCCCATACAAGAGACTCGGACTTCGTGGTTTCTGCGTCGACGCACCACGCCCCCGACCTGGCCAGCACCCATCTGACATTGAAGAATACCTGTCGAACACCAGCCGTGGACCAGCCCGTTTAAACCGTTCGCCGTCGCCCTACGCGTACCAGTCGCCGGACCGCCGTAGCAGTGCTGACTTCGCACGTGGAAGGTCTCGCAGCCCACGCGGGGGAAACTAAAGGCGGCAACTTCTGGAGGGGAAGTTGCAGAACAGCGAAAAAACGAAAACCCTCCAACGACGCAGCGATTTGCCGAAGACTGTGACTTACGGCATGGCCTTATCCCGACGACCCGACCTAACCCTGACGTGAGTCCAGAACACCACGATAACAACACGGCGCGACGCGTACTTGACATGACCAAGCCTGCCGCTATGACGACAACGACGACGAACAGTGCCCGACCGTCAACACACACAAGCCGAGATGCGACGCCCCGACGCACCCAGAACCCCAGGAAGGCAGCGTCCGACGCCCAGTTGTCCATCGACGGCTTTGACGTAGTCGCCCTCATCGATACGGGAGCCGACTACTCGGTGATGAGCGGGTCATTCGCGTCGAAGTTGAAGAAGTTACAAGATGGACGGTCCGCATTCGCACATAGGCACAGCAGGAGGCCATCTCGTGAACGCCAAGTGGAACGTGCACATCCCGCGTCACCATAGACGGCACACGTACCCTGCTGCGTTCGTAATTTTACCTAACTGCTCCCGCGAAGTAATACTCGGAATGAACTTTTTGACGGAAAACGGCGCAATAATCGATGTGCAGACCAAGTCGATAACTTTTTCCTCTGATCACTCCACGACGCCGCCACTGAACCCCGATCATTGTGCTGCTGTAAGGATCGCTTGACGATCACGTCACCCTGCCACCCCGCGCAAGCTTGATGATCGCCGTCTACTGTGAGGATGCTGCTCCTGACATCGACGCTATCGTAGAGGGTGACCAAAGGTTGCTTCTCAACCGCGGTGTCTCCGGTGCAAGAGGCATTGCGCGCTCTAAGCAATGCAAATCCCATGTTTTGGTCACCAATTTCACCAAAGAGTACCAGCACCTAAACAAGGGCGCTGCAATTGCGTTCCTCGAAGAAACGCAAGAAGCAATTCAAGTGATCGCGGTCGCTAACTTTGAATGCGCACACGCAGATGCTTCCAAGTCGCCGCAACCTTTCGACATAAACCCGGCGCTGCCGCAAGAAAATCGGGACAGATTACTGATTTGCTCCGTCGCTACAGCAAGTGTTTTTCGGAAACTCAAAATTACGTCAGACACCTCTAGCGAAGCACCGAATTATAAACCTAAGATGGAGCCCGACCTACCCGACAGTCACCGTACCGCGTCTCTTCACACGAGCGGGAAGCCATCCGGACTCAAGTCAACGGCTTACTCAGCGACGACATAATACAGCCATCGAAAAGTCCATGGGCTGCGCCGGTTGTACTCGTGAAGAAAAAAGACGGCATATTAAGGTTCTGCGTTGACTACCGGCGACTGAACAAAATCACCAAAAAGACGTGTACCCCCTGCCACGAATCCACGACGCCCTCGACCACCTCTGCCACGCGAAGTACTTCTCATCGATGGATTTGAAGACCGGCTACTGGCAAATTGAAGTGGACGAGAACCAGACCGAGAGAAGACTGCATTTATAACCCCGGATGGCCTATACGAGTTCACGGTGATGCCTTTCGGGCTGTGCACGGCGACAGCAACGTTTCAAAGAGTCATGGACACTGCTAGCTGGCCTGAAGTGGCACACTTGTCTCGTATACCTCGACGACGTTGTCGTATTCGCCAGGACTTTCGACGAACACCTCGCAAGGTTGGAGTCTGTACTCGAGGCCATTCGTACGTCAGGGTTAAGCTGATGAAGCACGAAAAGTGCCGTTTCGCGTACGAGGAACTCAAGTTCTGGGCCACGTCGTCAACGCCGCGGGAGTCCTACTTACCCAGCAAAAACTTCAGCCGTTGCGAACTTCCCAAGGCCGAAAGACAAGAAGGGCGTGCGAAGATTTCTCGGACTGTGCGCATACTACCAGCGCTTCGCCGCAAACTTCGCAAGCATTGCAGAGCCGCTCACTCGCTTGACGAAGGATAGCACCCCTTTCAGCTGAGAAAACGACACAGAAAAAGCATTCTGCGAGCTGCAAAAACGCCTGCAAAGCCCGCCCGTGCTCGCTCATTTCGACGAAAAACGCCGAAACGGAAATCACACGGACGCCAGTGATATAGGCTTGGTGCGTCCTTGTCCAAAAACAAAGCGGGCGTGAAAAAAGGTAATCGCCTATGCCAGCCGTGGTCTGTCGAAGGAGAAGAAAAACTACTCTTCCTCTGAGAAACAGTGCCTGGCAATTATATGGGCAATTTCAAAGTTTCGCCCATACGTGTTTGGACGACCATTCAAGGTTGTGACAGACCACCACGCGTTGTGTTGGCTCCCCAATTTGAAGGACCATCTGGCCGTTTTGGGCGGTGGAGCTTGCGCCTGCAGGAGTTCGACGTTACAGTCGTCTATAAATCCGGCAGGAAAAACTCCGACGCCGACTGCCTGTCCCGCGCCCCCGTCGACCCACCAGCAGAAGGCTCTGATGAAGACATCGCGTTGCTCGGAATCGTGACGGAGAGCGACCTAGCCGCCCAGCAGCGTGCCGACCCCGACTTACGCGTCATAATCGACTACCTCGAGGGATCCAACGTAGCCGTACCTAGGACCTTCAAGCGCCGCTTACCAGCATTCAGCCTGAGAAACTGCGTCCTCGTGAAGAAGAATTTCAGCCCCGGAACGAGAACGAATTACCTTCTTGTCAACCCCGCAGACCTTCGTGACGAACTGTTGGAAGCGTGCCACGACGACCGTCTTCCGGACATCTCGGACACAGCCCGCACAATTGAAAAAAATCAAGGCGAAGTACTGCTGGCCCCGCCTTACATCCGACGTCACCCACTACGTTCGGAGCTTCCGTGACTCTCAGCGACGACAAACGCCACCGACGAGACCCGCCGCACTTCTGCAGCCTATCGCCGTACAATCGAGGCCCTTCCAACAGATTCGAATGGACCTTCTCGGGCCGTTCCCTACGTCACGATCCGAGAACAAGTGGATTGTCGTAGACGACAGACTACATGACGCGCTACGCAGAGACCGCCACTCTTCCGAGGGGAACGGCACAAGAAGTCGCCAAGTTTTTATTAACCA